>OY253744.1:24193233-24927235 GCA_958009045.1 Oxytorus armatus | reverse complement strand
CCCTACAGCCGGCGTGGCGAGGCTTTCGCGTTTTGTCTAGCATTATTCGGTATCTCTGCGCGCAAGGCGCGAATTTTAGTTATTCCCGAACTCTCAGAAGTCGCGGTAGGTACTCGAGATTTGGTTTCGTACTCACACACGCACACGCACGCACACCTTACCTTGGGTTCTTGGAGGCTCTTCGCATCAGCCATAGCCCAATGTTGATTGCGCCTAAGCTTTTCTTCCTTGTCGATCGAGCGTCCACCCTCGTTCCACTCGTGCGATTCCTAAAATATAATATCAATCCTCTGGAACGGTTTTTCTCTTTCGTGCTGTTTTTTTGTGTGCGCACAACTTCAACGCTAATTGAATGCGCAACTTACAAAAGATACGGTTTTTTTTCTCTTTTTGTTTATAATGATTCACGTCTTGTTGCTAACAGTGACGGTAAAGCGGCTTCGTAACATCGTTCGAGCGGGATCGTTCCCACTCCAAGTGTTGTATTCCCGAACGAGCGTTTAACTATACAAGTCCCTCTCGAGGTACGTCTTGAAGAAACATTCGCCTTTGGTGAAGGCGAGACGAGAGAAACAAGGACGCGCGCGAGAGTACTTTTGCACGCACCCGAGCGCTTTGTGTGTGTATGTGTATTAAAAACTATGTGACAATCGCGAGTTGTGTTGTACACTATAATACGATATCGCGCGCCCGCGCACTATTGTTCACGTGTTATATGTTTTTCTTCGAGGATATATAACGTTTTACTTACACTGCACTGCCCTTCGTTTTTCAATCGATATTTATATATCTATATACATATATATACATTTTACTCTAATTATCGCCTAAAAGGACGCTGGATCGTACGAGTTTCTCTCGGATTTCACACTGACGCGCTCTCTCTCTCTCTATCTCTTTCCCCCGTCGTATGCTCTGCAGCGTTTTCTCCCACTTAGCTGCACATGCATATACGTATATATATCCCGAGAGAACAGTCCGTAACGTTGCTGGCAACGAGTACAAACGCCACAAAAAAAAATTGCCTCTGACCGGACAACGCTTTTTTTCTTCTTTTCTTCGGCCACGATGGAGTTTCTTTTTCGTACGTGTTGCGGCTCGAAAAAAAATTCCCTTGGGCTGCTTGGATGCACGAGAACCGGAGTTTCGTGGTCGAGATAGGAAGATCACGGGTGAAAGCGCAAACACACGCCCAGTTGGGCAAAAGAAGCGGCGAGCGAGCGCGCGGGGGGAGTAGACGCGCCGAGGACGATAGCGCGCGCGGAAGGCGAGATTTCCCACCGTGTGTCAAAATTCCGCTCGAACTGGTAGATAGGCGTCCGCGAGGCGTATACACGGATATCGCGCACTCTTCGGGGGCCTCTCAAGGTCCGCCTGGTAATGCCTTTTCACCGTTGCCACACATCCATACACGGTTATACATATATATTCTCTCGTATCTTTTAGTACGTAGATACGGAACGGCGCGACGGTAAAACGGGAGCTCGTAAAACGTGCTTGTAGAATAGCTCGTAGTCAACTGATTCTTTGGGTAGTGGGGCGGTGCGCGCGACGCCACTGTCGTTGTGTACCCCCGCGCATTAAGCGTTCAACGTCGCGAACCGATATTCGCCAAGGCCTGCATGTTCTCTACCATTGGTCGGAGCCATCTACCGCGGCCCGGCCTCGGTTTAGCAGGGGCGTACGCGGGGGCTGCTCTCTACCTTGCCGCCCACCCCGTTAAACGAGAGGGCTCTCCGATGCACCCTTCCTTTCCCATACTATCGTATATATAATATATATATATATACCATATATGTATGAACGCAATATGCTATGGGGAGAAACGATGATGCGCGTTGCTGGAACGACGCTGCGCCACATGCTCATCCAGCGCGGGCGCTTGCTTCTCCGATGGCTTTTTTGCGCCGCGCGCAACCCCGGCAAAACCCGCCAAATGTTATGATCCAGACATAGGACAGCCGGCCAACGTGACGCTGCACACTGCCGCGTAAACGTGGTGAAAATAGAGCGCTCTGCGCTTTGTCCTAAAAGGGGGGTGGAGCCGCTTGCCAACGCCCCTTCGAGGGTCGACGTTATTCGCGATTTTCTATGTGTGCGCGATAGTAACTGACGAACATAAAACATCTGTGGTCCAGGCAGTTTGGAGTTTGGATGCGATTCATGCGGTAAAGGGAAGAGTTTCGTGTGGAATATCTTCATCGTTCCGCGCTTCGGTCAAATATATCGTACATTCTATAAGCTCTTTGTGGAACGTTGGTAAAGAAATTCGTTTTTCAACGAACTATACACTTTTTTTTACCGTTAAATGGGTTTTTACATTTAATGCGAGATTTTCCAAGGAGCCTGGAAAAGCTATAGTGGCAGTCGCGTGTCGTGTTTTTTTTTCTCCATGTTTTGGTGATAACTCGCAGAGCTGATACAGTGGAACCTTCGTTATTGCCCGATGACGTTCGAATTTTTTATAACTGTACTTTTAATCGAAGGAGGATTTACACGCGACTACAGGGCTCTTATGAATATATATATAAAACCTTTCTCTTGTTACGAACACTTTTGCTCGAGTAATTGCCTATAAAGAAACAAACAAAACTTTTTTTGGAATGAGCAGGCTCTAACGAAGTTTCCACTGTATAAAATACCTGAATGTTCAACGAAACGGAAACCAATCACTCTATATGCATACGGTGCTGACCATTGAATATGCCAGAGTCTGCGAAGATTAGAAAATGAATTATATTCTCTGTACCGCTTAATAGATAATTCGAGGATTGTCTCATGATTTAGTAAACGTAAACAATTCCGGGGGTGAGATTCTAACCGCGCGGTACGATACTTTAACGGCAAGAATTCGATTATTTTTCAATAACAAAAGTATAACTATTTATATGAATATATAGTTACTGTAATGTATCATTAAAATTACACCCTGAGGTACGATTCTGTACCAGACCCAATATCATAGCGTCTGACGCAAACGAGCGAAAGTCAATTGCAAGGAAGATTCCAGCGGAAAGGCGCGACTCTCATAGGCCATTTCGGCTTTGCGTCAGAGGCTATGATATTGCGTCAAGTACAGAATCGCACCCCTGAATTGCTTGCCTAAAATACAAGGAACACGAAACTGCATCCCGGTTTTTCGAACAGTATTCATGAAACTCTTAAAGGGTGAATGTCCAGAATACTGCTCAGGCTTCTACACCAATCCCCACAGTCGTCTGTCCCCACCACTCGATAAACAGCCAATAACAAAGAGGCTTACGTTCGGTGCAGTTTATATCGATGCCTATCTCTATCGGTTTACACGGTGGTAGGGGCGAGAGATTTTCCTCATACTGTCAGTATTCGAGATATTTATATTACCTACGGCAAAACTCGGTGCTTTCCAAATAGAAAGTCATGTCCAAAAACCAACGAACAGACTCGAGAGCACGAAAATTCAGTCCGAAGGAAGAATCGAACTATACATTCCGTGTCCCGTTCCCCCTCTACAATCCTCGTTTAGATAGCACGAGGTTTATTCTACGTACAACAATTTGATGATTTTTCAGGGCCGTGGTGCATTGGCGTAGTGCTGGTACTTGGCCAAGGGGGTGAGCAATGGCTGTGTGTTAGGCCTTGGAGTACCGTGCGTCGGTCGAACTTTTTATGTTCTTTGTCCTGTGATCTCCAAATCCACCTAACACCGGCCCCGATCCCGTTTCCGGCGTTTCGAAATCCACCTAAACTGTAGGTCTTCTCAACAAAAACAATTATTATACTGTTCAAAACCTGTTTTCCTTTGTACACGCTGAACTCGTGCCCCCATGTCAGTACACCGAATGAATCGTTGGAACTTTCTGCATAGTCGGTAAAAATCAAGTGCACAGTCGCCATACCGACCGCTGTTGTAGCGCAATGCTGCCACGTTAGAAGCGAAATTTTTTTTTTTCCTAAGATTGCAGCTGAGTTTCCTGATAAATCAGAACTGGCGGGGGGCCTTGAGTGCCACACCACTGCAAGGAAGTATTGACACGAAATGCCCAAAAAACAGGACAGTTTTTTGTTTATAACAGCGTTTTATATTGAGGCTGCACCGAGGTACACCCTTGTAGTCAAGGTATATCTACACTGTACAACGGTGTAGTCCCTAATCCAAAATGTTATGACAACCTTAGCTCCGGCCCGATGTATTCTGGGCTTTATTTAAGGTAGTTCTAACACAAGAAATAGGAGGGGATTGAAGGAGCGGTGCGTGAGGCGGGCAGCCACGTCGCGCAGCGACGTTGTCATGCTCACGAGTTCTTCTAGCCTCAAAACAATATTTTTTCAATAATCCATACTTTTTTACTGTATGGTCGAAAATTTACTGTAAACTATATGTTATTCTTCATCTACTAAACTACTTTCGTGCCAAATTTCAAGAATTTTTCATTACTCCTTCGTACATTTTGGTGACTGAATATCCGGAAAGTGCTCATTTCGTACGGTATAGGTATACGTTCGTATGCAAATTTTGCAATTTTTGATAAACGATATCTTGAAAACGGTACGGTGAAACAGTCTCAAATTTCGCACAAGTATTCTTCAGTACTTTTTCTAGGTTTTCCCAAAAACTCATTAAATTTGCATTACTCTTCATTTGTGTTAGAACTACCTTAATTGTAATACTAACGGTTTTTTTTAGGGAAAGAAATGCCCTTCCCCCGCCTTCCTCAGTTGTAAGTACGAGAGAGATAGAGAAAAACTTGCTAACACATTTTTCTCGAAGGCGATTTAATCGAATGGAATGCAAAAGGCCCCACTATTCAGTGGGGCCTTTTGCATTCCATTCGATTAAATCGCCTTCGAGAAAAATGTGTTAGCAAGTTTTTCTCTATCTCTCTCGTCAAAAGGCCCCACTATTCAGTGGGGCCTTTTGCATTAATCAATTACGCAGCCGGCTCTAGTATTTCTTCCCATTCTAATAAACCGTCTTCGAGAAAAATGCGTTACAAATTTTGCCCTCCCATCAAGATGAACCTAAAACCCCTTTCTGTGTTCACCTCTGACTCAATAGGTAACAAAAACTGTAATCAAGCGCATTTAGGCGGCAAAGCTGAGCTTTTGAGGAAAAGGACATTCTCAGTGAATGCATTATCTTATTAAGGGTCCACTATGCATTTAAGGGGTATTCGCCCTGTTCAGTTCAGAGTTGGCTCGTCCCCCTGACAAAGATCTGTGCTCTTTTATAATAAAATAGGCAGAAGGCAATGCAGAATTCCGGACATCAGCAGATCAGATGGGCATAAGTCGGAAATACTGAAACTATAAATGCACAATTTGATTCATGGAACAGTCATTGATAAAGATAATCAGACGAACGCTTTGAATTAAGTCGAGGCTAAAGGACCCTTTCTTTTGATTTACGATATTTCATGCAACTAGGCGGTAAATCATTCTAAATTTTTGACACAATGTTGCGATAGTGCTTTACCAATGTTTTCAGGTTTTTCAATAACGCGTCAAGGATGCAGTTTGAACATTATCAGAAAAAAAACATGACATTAGCACACGCTTGGTAGTAACGATATATTTAAAGTGCTCGTTTCATTGGGAATTATATGAAATTTAGAACAGCTAATCTCTATGTAGTTTCACAAATGTTCAGATAGCATCTTAATCAATATGTGTGCCAAAGGTTCGCAAAGTTATTGAGAGATTTTACGAGACAACAACCTTAAATATATTGTTTCGTGTTTTGTTGCAATCGTGGTGATTGCGTATTCACACAACCATTTTTTTCAATAAAATTGTATACTTTCTAACGTTATATTCTCAATGCTCGAATTTCCTGAAATAATTGTTGAGCAATGAAAATAATTCCAAACTGTAAACTTTTCAAATATCCTTTTCTCAAGTCTTTGAAATCTAAAACTTTACGGCCATGAAACCAACGATGTCACCATCTGTAATCTGTTATTCCAATATAAATAGTGTTGAATGGCATCGATAACGCAGATAACAGAGAGATAGTGCGCGTATATTTTTTATGTACGTATATATACATATTTTGATTTATTTTTTCCTTAAATGATTTATTCGTTCGACGTGATTGATAGTTGAATAAATGAATTGAAAAGTCGACAAGATGAATACAATTTGAATACCTTTGTGTGATAACGGCTTACGATGAAATTATTTACACATTCAATTGGCTAGTTGTAAATATATGATTCGTATCGTCGATTGAAATTCGTGCGTTCGATGTCACATGGTACAAAACACGAAGAGCGAGGAATTAAATACACATATATATATATACTTTGTTTAAATTTTTTCCCACGAAGTACGATTGAGCGTACAATTACACTTAGAGTACCCGGGGAATTAAAAAATAAATAAATAAATAAAACCGATTTTGTGACATTGCCAGTGTCCTTTCGTTTACCATTGCGTGGCCCGAGAATTCGACGATTAGCGAATCGACTTGACATCGGGGTTGTTGCGGAGTAAATCACGGAATTCATCGGAAGCGTTGTATCGCTTGTAACGAGTGCTCGATATAGACTTTCGGACAAAAATTAATTAAATAAATAAATAACTCCTACAATAAATAGATCGTATTGAAGCGTGAACTTGTTAGGAAGGGATGAGGATACACTTCCGAAGGCCGATCCTTCGTTATGACGCGTATTTCCTTGGAGTTCCTCTTCGTTTTCTTTTCTCCGTTGTTCTTTTTGACTTTCACTTTTTTCTTTAAAGTCCACCGCCAGATCTCTCCACGCTGATCTTCTTCTTGAGTACGTCCTTTTCGTGCTCGGCCTCCTCCATCTCGGCCATTCGGGCGAAACGCGAGTACGCCACGTGGCCAGATTTGATTGCTGACATCATCTGGGTTAAAAAAAAAAAGAGATAAAAGTTAGTTATATTCACCGTCAACGCATTGTTTTGCAAAGTGAGACCTATTTTTATAGGGTTTATTTTCGTATTATCGATAATTCGGCAAATTGCTCGAGGATTTTTGGTATATTGCCGATTCTACAAAAGGTTTTGTCATGTTTTAGAGAATTGGAAAAGAACGTTTCGTAGCTCTTGAGACGGAGATCCACTCAGCGAAACAAGATCTGTTTTGAGGGATCTTTAGCTCCTTCGATGATAATAACACCTAGCATGCCGGATGAAAATTCATTGAGAACTGAAAAGTGGAGCCAAGATGCTTTGTGAACATGAACGAGCGAGTTTCATTTTTTGTCTTTTGTTCCATTCGGCACTGTCGAATCAGTCATTGGACGTGACAAGCGCATTCACAGCATAACGCATGTACAGGGTCTTAATCGAGCTATTGGTTGAAATAGCTTTTGTTACTATTGCAACTACGTATGTACTGTTGCAAAGTAATTAGCGCAAATTATATGCATCAAGCAGACATAGAGCAAAGTGTTTTTGTGTCGGATATTACGGCGTAACTTGTTTAAAATCGTGTTAATGTATTAACGGAAATTAATAAAGAAAAAGTAATTATTAAACGACCAATTAAATTACTGGCAAAACAAGGCAATGGATGCATTTTTTTAAAAAGAAGGCAACAAAAGTATTAATTAGGTCGGTCGATTTCGTTCGGCAAAAAAACAAATTCTTGAAACTTTGCTAGAAGGTGTGTCCGACAGACCTGAAGATATTCGTCCAGTTCGACCTGACCGTTCATATTAGTGTCGATTTCACGAAGTATTTCGTGAAGTTCCTCGCCCGGAACGTCCTTGTCGCCAAAGAGCTGTGTTTGCAAACGAGACAAAAAAAGACATCTGATTAATATAGTCACGAGTGAATTACCTGTAAATAATCTGGCAGTTCCATTTGGCCGTTGTAGCTTAGATCGATTTCGTTCAGTAAGGAGTGAAGCTCATTCTCGTTCAGTTTTATGCCGAGAGCCTTGATTACGATTGACGAGAAAAAACAAACAAGACGAGAAATGAATAAAACGAATATGGGTTGTTTTTTGGGGGCGGTTTAAAAGGCAGCTTTTAGCAAAAAAAATCGTTCCACAGTCACGTGGGATATCCGTTATATATATACACTAGGGGGGCTCTGCCCCCCTGCGCGCTTCGCGCGCAACCCCCCCCCCCCCCGCCCTCGCTCGATCCCCTCACCCAGCCTACTCGATCCCGCTCGCTCTCCTCAACTCTTGTACACGGCGGCGGCGAAATATTTATATAATATAGAGAGATATACATATATACTAGGGGGGTTCTGCCCTCCTGTGCACTTCGCGCGCCACCCCCGCCCCCGCTCGATCCCCTCACCCAGCCTACTCGATCCCGCTCGCTCTCCTTAACTCTTGTACACGGCGGCGACGATATATTTATATAATATAGAGATAGGGAAATACATATACACTAGGAGGGCTTCGTCCCCCTGCGCGCTCCGCGCGCCAATCCCCGTACCGCCCCTCCAACCAGCCGCCCCGGACCCAGCCACCCCCGCACCCGGCAAACCCGACTCTTGTACATGACGGCGGCGACGAAATATTTATATAATATAGAAAGTTATATATATATATCAATTCACCATCCGTTGCGACTAAATTGTTGATTTTTTTTAAATAGAAATTCGTGTACGAAGTTTTTTCATTCAAACCTTGAGTCCCCGTCGAATGTCGTTAATAGAAACGTATCCCTTGCGATCCTTGTCGATAATCTGGAAACGCTTGATATACAATTGTATCTCGTCTTTCGTAAGATTGATAGGAATCTTGTCGCGCGAAGCACGATTCACCATCTGTCCCATCTCGTTTGCCAAAAATTCACAGGCTTCTTTGTGCTGTTTTTTCTTCTCATCCTCCGACCAATGAAGTTCCTCGGCCATTATATCGATTATACCGGGAAGAGCCTCGTTGGCAGCTTGAACATTTAGAAAAGCGAGCCTCAAACGACGTGCAATCATGTCGATTGCCGTTCTAGCGTACTCGCGACATCCGTAACGTATCTGAAACGCGCGATTAACATTGATAATCACATTTACAAAATTAAAAAAAAATACCAATTATAAACTAGCACATTGCTTCTTCATTATTTTATCTCGCCCACAAATCCCCCTCCATGAGCAACTTAGTTCTTCAACTTTGACTTCCTCGTAGAGGAATATTTGGCAGCAAGATAAAATTATGAGAAAGCAATGTGCAAGTTTCTAAATTGCATCTTTTGTTTAATGACTTCGATTCAAACAATTCTACGCTACCACAGGTCGCAAAGTTTCATGATTCTTCATTATTATTCTGCAAAATTAATTACTAAAGTTGGACCATGTCACTGATTGTGCAAAATATACAAAAGTCCCAATATTCAAATTTTTGTACAATCTTGAGCAGTTTATCATTTTATTTCGAATTCAATATCGAACGTGGTTATCCACAACCGTAGTTTTATGGAATGTACAAGCTTTATAGTTAAAAATTTAAGAAAGTTAAACAAACAATTCCTTATAAAGAATTCCTTATACAAAATACAAATGTGAACAAATTTGAAATTCAATAATATCTTAACCGTTTCATCGATTCATGCAAAATTTAATTTCTATCACCTTTTAGTGACACCACATTCATGAGAGAAAAATAACCTCAATTCTCAACATTTTAGAAATCGAATCAATGTCAAATATTTTTTGAATAATTCAAAATTTTATAAAATTTAACCCGTTCAAGTGATTCTTGCCAAATCCAATATCGAACGTCCTTGTCCCCTGACCCTTTTACGAAAAAAGTTTTGACTCGATAGATGAAATTTTACAAAAGTTAGAGCGATCACAGACATTTTTCGAACAATTCAAAATGGCGTATAATTTCGAATCTTCAAGGAATACCAACAAAAGTTACAGGAAATAACGGAGGTTCGATGCCCTAAGTCTGAGTAAAGGTGGCAAGAGATCGCTCAATTCGGTCTTCAGATATATCAAGTTGAATTTTTGAACTCTATCACAAACACACACTCACATTTTGGCATATTGTAAGCATACTGGCATTAAACACCCGATTCTTCTTACACGAAACCAAAGCTTCCTTTATGAGGAAGCAAAAGAACAATCAAAAATTGAGAAAAAGTTCCGAACCTCCGCATCGATATATGGGAACTCGGGATGAACTTTTTTGCCGATAATCGGCCATCGTTTCCCAGTGAGAGATGCCATTTTCGCTACGGCAAAGGCGCGATCGCCGTAACTTTTGGCAAGATGGTCAGCCACCTCGCACTCAAGTCCAAAATCTTGTACCAAACGAATGTACATTGTCGGACTCCAGCCGTGAGCTCCTTCCAGTAGCATACCGTCAGTCTGACAAAGTGATTTTGGCTCGAGATTGCACGCTGTCAACCAAAAACGTCTGCATTAGATGATTTAACGTTTCTTTTTTCACCATACACTCGATCAATTGGGAATGAAAAAAATGAAAATAAAAAGTGTGCCAATTATAAATTTACACAATGCTTTCCCATTATCTTATCTTGCTCAAAAAGCCTCCTCTATGAGCAACTGACTTTTTCAACATTATCTTCCTCGTGGAGGAAGATTTTTGAGGAAGAAAAAATAATGAGAAGAGATTGGTGCAAGTTTGTAATTTGAACGTCTTATTTGCATTACGATTTTAGCAATCAGACTCCTTTTTAACGAAAAAAAATGAAAAATTTCATAATTCTTAACACTTTGACCGATCCGCCCTAAATTCAATACTAAATACCATTTACTCTATTCATAGAGTGTAAATACTCTATTCATAAAAAGAAAGGGTCCTTTATCTCAAAAATTGCGCAAGTTCGAATGATCAGAGAATTTTTTTGAACAATTAAAAAACAATTCGAAATTTCGAACGATTTAATCTCCCACTGATTCCCGGCAAAATTCAATACTACAAACGTTCTTTGACAAAATTTGCCGAAGTCAGAGAGTTACACAGTTATTTTTCGAAAAATTTGAAAATGTATAAAATCGAAACCCTTTGGCCGATTTTCGCGGGATTTAACAATATTCGTAGTTTAATATTACTCAATTTTTAGAAAAAAAAATTCAGTTCGATGTTTGCAAACTTAGAGCAACCACAAACGCGCATTTACAAGTCAATGCCGTGCAAAATTGACACGCAGTTTTCCAAAAAAATTCAACAAACAAAGGAGATTTGATGTTCAAGATACGAGCAAAGTTATTCAATTTTTTAGACCGATCTCATAAATACGTATATACACACATAAGCCCAGACATTTTTTTCGAAATATAATTTTCTGACTGTTTGGGATATTTTAAACATTCTGGTATTGAAATCTGGTAAAAAAACGTTTCACCCAAATAAAGGTTCCTATATGAGTAGGCAAGAAAAAAATGGTACGAACCATCGATAGCCGCGTCAATGGTTTCCTCAGCCATGGCACGATAAGTCGTCCATTTGCCACCGGCTATAGTAACGAGATTTGTTGGACTGACGTGAACGATGTGATTGCGCGCGAGCGATTGAGTATTGGGTTTGTTGGGATCGGATACTAGTGGTCGAATACCGCTCCAGGCTGATAGAACATCACCACGACGTACCTCAACATCGGGATTTAGATAATTCTTGACTTCCTGAAGGATAAACATTATTTCGTCCTCGGTTGGCCTTGGATTATGCGTCACCTGACACGGAAGATCCGTCGTACCGGCAATTGTTTGCTTCTGCCATGGCAAAAAGAAGATAACACGACCGTCGCTCGTCGCAGGATCGAGTAGGCCCATCTGATCGGGACTGTAGTAACCGGGTAGAACGATGTGTACGCCCGACGACGGACAACATATCTCGGGAACGTTCTGATCGTCCATCTTACGAATGCTATCGGTGAATGGACCCGTAGCGTTGATTATTGCCTTTGCCTTGACGTCCCATTCCTCGCCCGTAATCTCATCTCGCAGATGAGCGCCGACGAGAACTCGCTTTCCATCCTTAACACATTAAATTCAATTAGCCCAAACTTTTTCTCTCTCGCACACGCGTGCACACAGGCACACACGCACACACATACACACACACGCGCGCGCGTGCGCGGCAGTCTCCTTAAAACTTTTTTATGTTACGTTTTTTAAATATTTTTATTTTTTTGCGATCATATGAGCCGCACTCTATCCTATTAAACGTACTCTGTCAAGACCTTTGAGCAGATTGACCACGGTTACATGATTGGCCACGGTCGCACCGAGTCGCGAGGCCGTCAATGCTACGGCTAAATTCATCCTTGCGTCGTCTTGCTGCCCTGTGGGATGAAAAAAGAAAAAGTAACGGAGGGTAGGTTATTCGAAATTGGGGGTCTGAGTTGTTATCTTATTATCGGACGATGATTTTTACTAACAACCAGAGTTAAGGGCACACAGTGTAAGGAATGTCGAGAATAAAATGTAAATGGAAGTTGATAAAAGGTCACGGAATGGAAGTATGTGAGGAAAAGGGAAACGAGGAATGTAAATAGCCTGCGAGAGTGTAAATACATATTTAAGAGAGCCATACGTACAGGAAAGGGCAATGTTAAAACCCGAAAGGGTGTACATGGAATAATAAATAACTAAATATGATAACGAACTACTACAGATTCTTCGTTACGTGTTAATTCACTGAACGTCTCACTGTGTTATATGATCGATACAACTTGGGTCGAAGATGAATTTCGTCAATAACTCACCGTCATAATAAACAATAGCTCCAGTTAGTTTGTCGCCCTTAAGCATGGGAAATAGTTCGAGTGCATTCGATTTACTGAGATAGTACGAAGATTTCACGGTTTTGCTGCCAGCAACAAGATCGTACATCTTGATCCCAAACCAGTAATAAGGTATTTGCCACCATCTGAAGTGCATACAAAATTTCGGATAATAAATGTAAATTGTATTAAAAAAAAAACCTGTTGCGAGACGTTGATTACGTGAATAATCGCGAGATTAGAAATTCGGGCGATATACGTACGTGTAGACAGGTAGCATAATGGGCAGGGGATGAGCTAAGTGAGGAGCACTGTGAAGCATCGCTGCTCTTTCGTGAAGTGCCTCTTTAACCATTTTATATTGCTCCACGTCCAGTTGCATTATTGCTTTTTGAAGATATCTCACACCACCGTGTATCAATTTTGTACTCCGGGACGATGTGCCCGATGCAAAATCGTCACTTTCAATAAGCGCCGTTTTCAGACCTGTGTAAAATGATATACTTTAAAAGATAATAATAACAAACAAAGGACTAATAAATGAGATGATAAGAAAAAAGTCCATCGTTAACGAGGAATAAAGGTGACCTCTCGTGCAGGCATCTAGAGCGCATCCCGATCCAGTCGCGCCACCTCCGATAATGAGAATATCGTAATTCTGACTTTTCAGAGCCTTCACTTGCTCCTCTCTCGTGGGTAGAGGTCTTTTAACTTGTTTAACAACTTCTTTCTCGGCAAACACCTGAAAGTGGTGAAATGAACGAAAGTATATCAGACATTAGAGCACGAAAGTGGTGAAATAATAATTGGATATAAATTCTTACGGTCGAGTCGGAAAGCATAAAGTAGGACGACAGGGCACCTGCTCCGACAGCGCTGGCTCCTGCAGCGAGATATCTGAGCGACGCCATCCTTAATCCCTAGTGGTTATTAGTCGATCCTGTTTAAGCCTGTAATTCAAATAAAATATTATCGGTTTCGACGGTCTGTATATATTGGCCGCGGTCAATACTGGGATGGCTGGCCGCTTGGAAGAACGTTTTTCTGAGTTTATAGTAACAATACAACTAAAACTCAGTAAAATTTAGCCACCTGTATGGATCTGGTTTTTCACAGGTTCCTAGTGCCCGCGTGCAAATGCAATAGTGCACTAGGAAAGAGTGGCTACGCACAGCACTCCGGGAGGATCTCTAAAAATGGTATTGAAAACGAAACAGGAAAGGACGTTAAAACCAGAAAAGGTATATGATAGAAAAACTAAATAATAATAGGTTGTCAGCAATCACCCGATACAAAAGCGTCATACATACATGCGGTTCGCAGTTTTTTTATTCTTTGGCTCGTCAATTCGTAGCTGTACAACTATTTCGCAAACTATTTCAGCCCGCATAACAAGTTATACAATGTTTAGAGTACAGATTTAGCGTAGCTGGTATGTGCAAGCTTGTAACAGTCTAATACCAGTCTAATCATTTGAGTATCTATAGTCAGAACGGACAAGTCGTAATTGTGGGTTGCATCACTTGATTACACCAAAGCTGATCGTTAAGTATCCTCTAAGCGATATCTTTCCACCTCGAGAATACAATGCGTATGTACTTCGAACATTTACTAGAGTCATATTTTTGATTATTTATTTATACACTAGGGCCCCGATTTTAAGAAGAAACTGGAACAAGAAATTCTTATAATCGAGGCTGCCTAAGTCCCGTCCCTATTGGGAATTATCACGGAAGCGTGGATTATTCAATATGACGGCTCATTCCCAGTCAGCCAGCGATAGTTAGCGTGGGGAACAGTAGTAAAGCCTCGATTATTGTATATTTTTTGGTGAAATTAAATGTTTTTAGTACGGTTTGATAATCAGGATTAGTATCGTTGATGTTTAAGCGGGGACAGAATTAAGTGGAACAATTGGATAGAAGCGGAATGTATTATTGCCATAGGGAGACGGTGAACCTATACTACGTGCCATGTTTAATCTCAAAATCAGACAAACATTGCCCGCCACTTTCCGGCGAAGCAAATTACTTCAAACAATAGACTATTACTTATGACATCAATCTATCACATGATATAATGTTATATTTAAAAATTGTTCATTTTTCACCGATTATGGAATTTCAGCCGGGCCTATTGTTTACACGAGACGAATAAAACGGTTTAGGACCCTTCGCGTTGGCTAAAAATCTCATACCCCTCGGACCGAACATTGTCATGTTCTTTCAATTTTTTATTATTATATTGTTGCTTCAATAAATGAGTACATTTTTAATAATGATTAAAACGTGACACATTCGCACGGTAATCATCGGGCACCGACTGAGAGAGAGTGGTTTGAAATTTGGCTGAGAGAGGTCAGATTGATAAATGGTAATTCCCAATAAATACAACAGCCATCAACAGTATCATTTTTTTACATAAGTACACTACGTTATGCTGACGTGCAAAGAACCTAACATAAAAGGAGCCCCAATGACGTTTAAGAGAAATACGACTACGGTCCTGGCCGTCGTGGTGTACATGGCAACAAAGTGGAGATTTTCCTTGAAAACGAATTCCTTAAGGTAGTAGTCTGGTATCTTGAAATAAAAATTAATCGTTTTGGATATTTAGGATGTTTTTATTTACATATTAAAGATACAAAAAAAATTTGTGTGAAAAAATTTAATAGTTTATTATTATTATTGATCGAAGTTGGCACCTCGAAAAAAAAGCGCGTGGGTGGCCCCGATGATTTTGGCTCTTAATGTTATCTGAAATAAAAAATTCTTGATAATTCTTAATCTATAGACATGTCATTCTGGTCGGAACTACTGATGTTGAATTTCATGGATAAATAACAAAATGGCGGACTTTGGAAAAGTTTTTTTTTCCAAAGTCCGCCATTTTGTTATTTATCCATGAAATTTAACTTCAGTATTTCCGACCAGAATGACATGTCTATAGATTAAGAATTATCAAGAATTTTTTATTTCAGATAACATCAAGAGCCAAAATCACCGGGGCCACCCACGCGCTTTTTTTTCGAAGTGCCAACTTCGATCAATAATAATAATAATAATAAACTATTAAATTTTTTCAAACAAATTTTTCTTTGTATCTTTAATATGTAAATAAAAACATCCTAAATATCCAAAACGATTCATTTTCATTTTCCTACAAAAAAACGCCCTCCAAAAAAGACATGAAAATCGGCTTAAGTTACCAGACTACTACCTTAAAATCGAGGTCCTAGTGTAATGGCTATTCCCCCTCTATAAAACAGCATGTCACGAAATATCTCGCAATGCGATATATTCTGAAGTCGGATAACTGGTCATTATGATTGGCTGTCGATGTCTCGGAGTTTGTTTATGTGCACACTTCAGATCGCACGATCGTAGTCGACGACCATAACCTACAGCCCCTAAGCAGCGCGCAAAGCGTGCACGCCGATTCTAATATCATTAAAGTTTGCATTCAATTTAATGAAAATTGGTGGAAAGACTTAGATTTTATGACGTTTTGAATTGTCCGATACATCTGGAATCGATTTAAACTCCACGAATTTCAAGATATTTAGCTCAATTTTTTTACATACATAGAATACGATAAAGAAGAAATGGGCAGTGAATTTGACGAAAATGTATGACAACGTCGAGAGTGTATGAAATTTAGAATTTTTCGATAAATTAGTGTTCAAACTATGTAGAAAAAAAGCCGGGCGTGAAAAAAAGGTTATGTTGCTTCCTCGTAAATTTCGAGGAAGCATCTTGCAGTTTTTTTCCATGAGCGTACTGTAGATTAAAAAATTTTCGAATAATCTGAAACTTCATAAAATTACGACCGTTTCGTCGACTTTCGCGAAATTCGACCGCAATTATTTTACAAAGTCTTAACGAACCATATCACGAGCTATATCATTTTTTTGAGAAAAATTCAAAATTTCACAAACTCAAAACGCCTCCATTGAATTCCCCCAAATCCAGTAACGAATATCCGTTGATGGTACCCAATAAGATGGACGAAATTTTGGCACGATAACCAAACAACTACACAAACTAGAGACTTAACAAATACAAATAACAATTTTTTGAAACATTCAAAATTTCATAAGTCAAAAACGTCTCCATTAGTTTTGTTCAAATTCGATAGCCCAAAGATTGAACGAGCCTTGACGAACATCGACTTTTCGTAAAATTGAGAATTTTATAAATTCGAAACGCTTCAATCGATTTTTTCCAATGTCAATAGTAACTAACATTTGCTGGTAGTCTACTTGTGCAGAAAATTGTAATCCGATAGCTCGAAAACTACACGAGTTATGGTCTTAACACACACTTTTGAAATTATTAAAAATCATATAATATCCAAAAAAAAAATTATAATTTTTAACAATAATCGTAGTGAAGAAAACAGGCCATTACTGATTTACTTATGTACCAAATTACAGTCCGAAAGTTCACATTAATTACAAAGTTACAGCGATTTCAATTTCGCACCCCTATCGCAAACGATATACGAGGTCTGTTCAAAAAGTATCGCGAATTTTGAATTTCCGCGGGCTACGTATATTCGATTTTTGATTTTTTTGTGGCGATAGGTTGGTACTCATGCCCCTCACTCATGCAAAAATCGACCATTTTGAATATTTAGTTAATTGTTGACAGCTGTTTTGGTTAGACGTGTTTTGGCTTGTCTTCGATTTTTGCCTATTCCAAAAAAGCAGCTTCCATTGCGATGATTGAGCTTTGGTTTCCACGTCATAACCATAAACTCATGATTCGTCGCCAGTTATGACCCACTGGAGCAAATTTGGGTAGTCGCGGACCGAGTCCAACAGCTCCTTAGCAATGTTAACGCGACACTGTTTTTGTTCGAAATTGAGCATATTTGGCGCGAATTTCGCGGCGACCCGTCTCATGCCCAAATCATTGGTAAAAATCGAATAGCACGAGCCAATCAATATGTTTAGTTCCTCAGTCACTTCTCTAACGGTGATTCGACGATTGGCCAATATTATTTTCTTCACTTCATCAATGTTTTCGTCTGTTGTTGATGTACTCGGACGTCCGGAACGCATTTCGTTGTTCGCATCTTCTCGGCCCTCTGAGAACAAGTTGTACCACCGATAAACGTTGCTTTGGTCCAAGGTAGCTTCACCATATGCCACAGTCAACATTCGGAATGCGTCCGGGCACTTAATTTTGTTTTTCACACAAAATTTCATACAGATTCTTTGATCCATTTTTTGGAATAGGCAAAAATCGAAGACAAGCCAAAACACGTCTAACCAAAACAGCTGTCAACAATTAACTAAACATTCAAAATGGCCGATTTTTCAGCATAAGTGAGGGACATGAGTATCAACCTAACGCCAAAAAAAATTGAAAATCGAATATATGTAGCCCGCGGAAATTCAAAATTCGCGATACTTTTTGAACAGACCTCGTACGTGCGCGCGCGCGCACACGCACACAAACACGCATCGATCCGTACATTTTTTTCTAAATGAGATATTTACCACAGTTCCACAAAGGAGCATTGCCAATCTGAAAGATTGCGTAATAAACGAGATGTCTGAACTTGACATTCAGTGAATTTCCTATTTCCTTTAGTATCTCGTTGTCATTAAAAAAAAAATCATTCATACAAGGCAACGATTGTTTTTTTATTTCCCCCTAGATAAGATTCCTCGTGAGCCATGTCCGATATAGTACGAGAGAGCATTCGCGCGTGACGAGACCGCAAGTATACATTCACGTGTGGTGAGTGTGATACGCCGCCTGGGAAGACCTTGGCAGCAAAAGCCAAGCACGTGGAATTACGTAACTTCACGCGCTCCCGGAACGTGGGACTTCTGATGCCAAGTCTCCCAATTTACCTTGCACACAATTCCGCAAAAAAAAATGCGAAATTGACAAAGCGCAGCAATATAAATATGTATATAGATATACGCGAGACTAGCATAAAGACTCATTCGTGATACCCGTTTTTCATTATAATTCAAACATGTGTATAAACTATGCATTAAGTTTTCGCGCACTCATATATATATACATATAATACAGGACTACATATTGTTCGTTTCGTCCCGGATTTTTCGTTAACCAACATTTCTGCGTTCAGTCCCACGTGTATTTATAAATTGAGAGAAACGCTGCGAGATGAATATTTAGTGTTTTGCCAGAGTCGGTAAACCTCGTTTCGCCGGGGAACGTAATACAATATATATATGGGCTATTTCACAGGTAGCGGGATGTTTTTTCGACCATCATTTCATCTAAATATCCTCCCATAGTGATAGGTTCCAATTGAATTATAATATTGGTACAGGAAATACACCATGGCTTCGATTTTAAGGAAAATCACCGCTCTTTTGTCTTCGCCTGTGCATGGTGGGACGCATCTACGTCACGACGGCCAGGACCGTAGTTGTGTTTCTCTGCAAAGTCATCGAGGCCCTTTTTAGGTTAGGTTGTTTGCCCGTTAACATAACGTAGTGTACTGATGTCAAAAATATGGAGGTACATAACCCTAAATATTACGAGAAAAGGCGCCCCGATCATACGGGATGACACGGTACTGGCCATAAGCGTGTGAGTGGTTGTTTGCTTTGTAGGGGCTGAGAGTAGGCAGCCTCGATTATAAGAAGTTCCGGACCCACTTTGTTCTTAAAATCAAATTTCTAGTGTGTTGTAACTACGATTTCATCGAAATGAAGAGACGCCACGGCGTCTTGAAGTAATAAAAAAAAAAAGATTTTTTAACGTTATTATTTATTGATAATGTTGTTCGTTGAAGTTTTGAGTATGAATTAATGAAAAAAATGTTTCATCAATGAGTTTAAACCAGAACGTTCATCTTTCAAACAAATAACAATTTTGCAAAAAATGTTCCATTGACCCAGAAAATCCAAAAAAAAAAAAGATTCCGTAAAATTTTCATCACATTTCCGTTTAAGGCCGTCATCTCGTGTGAGGGCTCTCTTTCTTTACGCTTTTTTTGGGAATTTTTTCTGGCGAACGAAATAAAGATACAACTGCGAAATTTTTACCACATATTTATTAACATTTTGAGCACACTGTACAATTTTTTTAGGCCGAAATCGTCGCTCATTCCTAAGGTACACGGCAAATTAGCCACTCATTTTCAAAAAACGTTCACCACTGAAACAAAACAACAAACAAAAAATCAAACGGCATTTTAATCTGTAAAGTTTAACTAGTCTTGAAACTAGGATTATCAACAAATATTGAAAAGTTTTTTTCTGTCATGCTGAGAAAGTCGTGAAAAAACCAAAATTGACGACAAGAGTTCAACAAGTTGCCAAAAATTAACTTTTCGATATTTTTTTATAGTCCTAGCTCCAAGACTAGTTAAAACTTCACAGATTAAAATGTCGTTTGATTTTTTTGTTTTAGTTAAGCAGAACGTCCGCAAAAGTGGTAAGCGTTTTTTTTTTAAATGAGTGACTAAGTTGCCGGGTACCTCAGCAATGAGCGACGATTTCGGGCTGAAAAAATTGTAAAGTGTGCTCAAAGTGTGAATAAATATGTGGTAAAAATGTTGTAGTTGTATCTTTATTTGGTTCGCCGAAAAAAAATTATGAAAAAAAGCGTAAAAAAAGAGCCTTCACACTGGATGACAGCCGTAACGGGGAACCCCACCGTGACCGGCTCAAAAAGGGTCCTTTTTCACAAATTTTTGTTTGCTACTTAATGAATTGTCTTAGGATTGGGAGAATCCATATCTCTGGCATGGTTCATCGGAAAAATGGATTTGAAAAAACGGCTCGGCTTAACGAAAACTACATTTATGCAGATTAAGAAAATATGTCGGAGATATGGATTCCAGCGTTAAAAGAAAAACTTTTACGGACCAACATTGTATTCTGTAGAATAGAATGTTGGTCCGTAAAATTTTTTCTGAGTTGTTTTCTAATGAAAATTTTTATAAAACAACTTCAAAGTATCGTTGAAAACACACCAGTCTCCCAATCCTGAAGTAATTTATTAAATAGCACACAAAAAACCGTGAAAAAGAACACTTTTTATGCCCGTCACACTGGGGTACACCCTTAATCTCGAACTACTTTTAGACAAAAAAATCAGGAAGTAGATCCTTCTGGTCAAAGAACGAAAATACATTTTTTTTCATTTTTGGGGACGCATTGACAAATTTTTGAAAAAATCTAATGGTTATTTGTTTCAAGAGAGTACATTTTCCCGGTTAAAATTCACAATTGAACACTTTTCATCATTATTAATTTACACCCGAGAAACAAGTAGAAGTTCAAAGTCACTGTAAATAAATTCGCAATCCCGATAATTCCTATACCAATAAAAATTCGGACCTATAACTATGCTAGGCTCTTTTTATAACATAAATTCAAGTAAATTCGAGCACTCACGTCAAAATCGTTTACTTGAGGCCGAAAACCGTCCTGGTACCTGCGGAACAGCCCGTACATATATATACGCACGTACGCGCATATATATTATTACGCACATGAGACAATTCGCAGTCGTCGCGTGTGACGCAACGTTGGTTTGGTTTAAAATAAGAATCAAGCCCGTGCGCCAAATGCCTTCAAATGTCACTCACACATCGAAAAAGAGATCTGGTGATTCGTTGACATTAATTTAGGATATGGCCAGATGGTCAAATGGAGAGGTATGATGCAGAGCAAGACTTTTCGAAATTATCGCATTGAAGATACGTTGAAACCGGTACAGGACGTACCACACAGCTAGTCTGGTGTTTAACCTCAAACTGTTAAAAAAAATGTATTCGCCACTTTACAGTTATGTATTCAAAATTTAATTGCAAGATCGATTGTATAATATCAGCTTTTTAGTTAAAAAAAAACAAAGAAAGTAACATCTTCAATTCAAAGTGATAAAGAAAAGTCGAGACTGATGGTTGGTCCACTGTATCCTTGATCCACATTGCGCGACAGATCTGCATCAATAGAAATACCGTTGTTTCGAAAACTTGGCGATACATACGCAACGATTGGCTGTGACCAATTCAAGTTGTGCTAACACAATTCACAAATGTAACAGTTGTATATGCACGTAAATTAGTCTAATTCATGATCACAAAGATCGAGACACACGTGTGCGTCCGCAAGTTTTCAAATAAAGATTATTTATTGTTGGAAATGTGTCGGCAATTGTGCAGGCACCTTAGTGTAATGATATCGGAAAGATGATACTGTCAATATTGGAATTAGGACAAGGGTTGTCCGTCGAGAGGGCGAAAGCTTCGCGATGTTATAAATTGTCGCGAAACGCTGAATTTCTCGATGTGTGAAGCATTTCACGGACAAAAACGTGACACTCACGCCCAGTTATTCGGTGCCCGTGACAGTTATTAGGTGAAAATAATGCATCTCGTTGTTACGGCAAGAGAAAATGGAAGGGGTACGAAATAGAACAAAAAATCTCCCAATAAACGTAAAGAACGATTGACAATGTGGAAGAAAGAAGAAGCATGCACGTCGCTCGTTCTTTTTATGTAATTTAATTTTCACTTAAAGCGTAGAGCCGAACAGACGAACAACGAAACAAAAGCGAAAGGGAGTCGAGAAATCAAGTTTAACGTCGAACACACCCCGCGAGATCGTAGTAGCATATAGTATTGATATATGTACTTATATATCACTTATAGATCACTAGCTCCGCGTTAAATAAATAATATATTAGTCAAACCATTTAGATCGGACACATATTCACCGATAATGTTATAATTGCATGCACGTTTGTTTACTTTTACCGGAAAACCCGTGGGGTTCTGACGATACGATGGCAGCCAGGCAACGGGAAAGACACATAACACACTGCCGAAACGACAACTGTACACGCAGCGACAAACGTTTGCTGTTTGCGCGCAAAATATATCCGAAACTGCTCGATCTCGTATTCGGCCTGCGGGTGAAGGGGAGGATGATGATGATTCGTAGTGGGAGTGTACGAGACGCGTCGTATCACCCGAGCACGTACTTTTCGCCGGTGAGACGACGACGGACGACGACCGCCGGGGGCTCACGAATGCTCGAGTCAACGTGACTGTGGCGCCGAATGCATTTTTTTCGCGTGATTCACGGAAGAAACCACGAGAAACTACAGCACGAATTTGCGTTACATATTAGAAGCACAGAATTCGTTGATTACAGTCAGGGTGTGGAAACCACGGTCTTGTATACAGGTCTGGAAATTCCTCCGCCGAGCATGGGCCTCTTAACGAGGCTGTTTTTAATTTCTGTAGCAGTCAGTAGAGGCGTTGCGATCACATAATGCTGATAGACATAACCTGAAAACCCTTCGATACTGCTATGCCTGAATATTATGTTTATTTGGTGTAGATCACAGCACAGTCTTTTAGAGATTATTATATGAAGAATGATGAATCGGTGTGTGGTGCCACATTGTAAAACCGGTAGCAAAATAAACAAAAAATGTACATTCCGAGTGCCTAAGAACATTGATACGTGCAAAAAGTGGGAACAATCTATTCCAGGCAATACAAAATTACAACACACGAATCGTGTATGTGACATTTTACAATGAAGACATAGTTCGCGGATGGGTCAAGCTCGACGCAAATGGCCAAGTAATTGCACGGGTAAGTTTAATGAAAAGATTTTAAACATAGTTTGAGAAGATAGTTACTCATATCGTGTATTTTCAATATGTAAGGTCCCATACAAAACAATGCGACTCAAAGAGTTTGCTGTGCGAACAAGATTCGATGACATCTCAGTAGAAAAAGAAAATTGTGTGCCAGGGCATGGATATGCGAAACAAGTTTCGAATTCTGAAAGAAATGCTCCAAGCACTGTTCCGTCCTTCGGAGTCACAATCGTCAATTCAAGGAATCAGGACTTGCCTTGGTAAGTTTTCTTAACAGAATCTATCTATTGCATTGTTAGTATATAAAAGAGACGAAATAAATGTAATTTAAACATACATAAATTTCTTCTATTGATATTTCAGATATCCCTGAAGTTCCGTCAAAAATATGAATCCTGTCCAGTGTATCAAGAGGTTGTGAGTTTGAAAACCAGCTGCGGACCTTCAGAGTCGCAACTGGTGCAAATTAAATCATGTGGTAGCCTGATTCACGCAAATCCTCATTTCTTTCATCCGATCCGTCATATCGAAGCATCATTTACAATATAATATTCCTCTCGTATCGATGTCTTCGATATAATTCTAGATGAAGTATTTAACTCATACACCTTCACTTATCCCTGTAAAGACCATGAATCTGAAATCTTATCAGACCCCACAATTTACTAATGAGGCAATATACGCACCAGGAAAATTTTGAAGTCAAAAAGAAATTTGTTGTTAAAAAAAAATTGTCAAAATTAACTACTGAATAAATCTTATGTTAAGTTTTTGCAAGTGTTCGACTTTCCGAAATCAAGGAAGTATGAATAAAAATAAATACTTGAATTTTTATCTTTATTTAAGTTTTGTCAATATTCCGAAATGGATAGTATTTAGTAGCGTGCCAAAAAATAGTAGATTAAGGTAAGTAAAAAATCAGCTCTTTACATTTTCTTACACTTTATTTTTTAGGTTTTTGAAAAGTGTTCCAGTTTTCAAAATCAAGTAAGTATGAATGAAAATAAATTCTTCAACTTTTATCTTTATTTTAGTACCTGCAATTTTCACAAAAATATAATGAAAAAGGATAAAAATAAATATATGAAACGGTTCGATGTATTTTTATTTTTGTAAATGAAAATTATTGTTTATTTTATGGATTTAAAAGAAGGTCTAACGGAGATCGATCCATCAAGAGGTAGACAACTATTTCGCCTAATATATATTTATATGACAGATATTTACAAATAGTTTATATTTATCATGCTCGGTTAACAGTTAGAATGTTTAAAACCCGATTCAAATTAAGAGCATATTTATTCAGTATATTCATTAAAGATGACGGGATTAATAACTTATAATTACATATAATAAATATGTGTAACGCGGTGTCCGTTAGTGGGACAGAGACAGACAACCGCGAGAACTATCGAGAGGTTTTTAGGTTATGTCTATGGGCATTATCCGATCGCAACGCCTTTAGTGGCTGCTACAGAAATTAAAAACAGATTCGTTAACGGGCCGTCCCCCGCCACTGAAATTTGAGGGAGTTTCCAGACCTGTATACAAGACCGTGGTGGAAACTCCCATGTTAAGAAGCGCAGCTACTGTTTGTAGCGCTATCTATGTAGTGCCCCCCTAGTCGGAACTAAAAAGATATACATCAAGCTGCGGCGCGCTATTTGAATGAAGAGTGGGCATGAAAATAAAAAGTCGGTCGGTATAGTAGATCAAAGACTGATATTTCAAGAAATGATAAAAAGTTATTCCAATAATTTATTTGCAAATCATTTATATATGTATATATACAGATATATATTTACATTCATTTACATTAAGTGGCTCATATGTCATTTGTATTATAAAATTTGATGTACATTATCGAAGCTACCGTCTCTTCCTCGGGTCGCAACAAAATCGGACCGAAACATACCGCCGCATACACAAATTTAAATATATTTGTGGTACAAGTAACGTAAAATTTAAACAGAAGATTAAAAAAAGATTCTCCATATGGGGAAACGAACCTACGACCCTCACACTATGAACTCGAGCTCCTGCCGTTGCGCCAACCGGTGATTGAAAATTGTGCTACGAAAACTTCTTATGTATTATTAAATTTGCAAAATGTTTATTTTCTTTAATATTGCCCATCTGGCCCTCCTACTTAGGTCACTTCCACTCCTCGTCAACCCCAACATACCCTATAAATTCTAGCGAAATCCGTGATGACAAGTCGGGAAGGTCCCCTTGTGAGTAAGTCGGTAACGGGTAAAAAGCTTGCCAAGATCTAGTTCTACTTTTCGCTCCTACTATGTAGGTCGCGCTAGCTGTGTGCCGATAGTGGCGCACTCTCTGTAGTGTCCCCCTCACGGGAACTAATAATAGAGCCGTGGTTTTTGTATGGGAGTTTCCACACACTGATTACAGTACACTAAACTGCAACAACATCGAAATTCTCGACTATCGAACAAATCCCAACTATTGTATAAAGTTTATTTTCTCGTTGCAGATAACGAGAGCATGTCGCGCAGAATTTTTTAAGGTAGCGAGACGTTATATTGAAGCAAATTAGAGGTTAGATTCACTGTGCATCTATACACACGCGTATCTATAGAAGAACTCCAGAGTCGTTGAACGACTCTGGATAAGTCTAAATATTAAGGATAAATATTATTAATTCGGGATAACTGTAAGTGTATTTGTTTTGAACCATTTTTCGAATTTAAAGTATGTATAACGAGGGACTACACCGAGCCAGTGTAGTTTGTGTTTTGCATAGTACAGCTACTTTTTACATCGGTATAACGAAATCAAAAACATCATTGGAATAACAAATTTTTCTGCACTTCCGGAATACATAGTAATAAAAAACTTCACAGATCCAGAAAAGTGTCACTGACTTGTCCCTTTTTATGTGGTTCGGTTATTTCATGACTATAGTTGCGTCGTGCGCCCTCTTCTGCATCTAGGCACAACAGTGATTGGTTACAGAGGCTCTTCAAACACAATTTGCAACGGTCACCAACCAATCACCATTACGTGTTAGACCTGGGTACGAAATTAAAAAATGGAACGCGAGGCATAAAAGGAGGGGTTCAAACGTCTGAAATTTTTATGTTATAAGGCGATCATTGTCATGTGTGCAAATTCAAAAAGTTTGACTATCCTATTTCAAAAATATATGTATCCTAGCTTCTTAATGATTCATATTGATGGGATCCTTCTGAGGCACTTTTTTGGCATTGAAAAGTCCTAACAGTGTTTTTTTTAAATTGCAGTTGTAGTTTGTTTTAAATTTTTCATAATTTGTATATAATGTATATAAAATTTTTTAAATGATGCACTTCTTCTCTTCGACATGCCTCAATAAGTATACATTTTGTAGTTGCAGCAATATTATCCCCATCATCTCAAGTTATTGTGGTAATAAAAATGGGTGAACGGAAATGTATCGTAATAATTCATCGGTAGATGCCATTGAATATAAATGATGTTCATACCAAACACATTGATTGTTACTAATCAGCAAGAAAGGAAACAATGAAAAATTACTAAATGTCCATATCTTGAAGAGATTCAAATTTGCAATTTTTTATAACAAAAATTTTATTAAGGAAAAAAAAAACAAATCCAACAGATGACTGAAGCTTGAACGTTCTATTAAAAATTAAACTCGCAGTAATTATCACGTACGTTGTTTTTTTAGGTGAACTCGTATATATGAATCCATTTATTCATACATATGTATAATCTCGCCTCATACAATTAATGTGAAGACTCATTCTTAATTTCATGCTCGTTTCTTCTTTTTTTTTAATACTTTTCACAACAATTCAAATTATTCCGATGCATTCTCCTTAGTACGAACATACACATACACGCTCGAACAACAAAAAAATCATCACTCGCTCGATTTAAATTATTATTAAGTTTTTTTCTTTTCTTTTTGAATCGAGAACCGAGGAAATAGCGAGCGTCCTCGGTTACTTTGATGTCCGAGCGATTCAAGTTTTCTACTACATTATGTGGAAATATCGGAATGAAGGGGAAAGTGGGCGGGGAAAGGGTAATAACATGTAAAAAGTATATATTTGTCAATAGGTCTGGAATAATTTAAATCTGTTATAATCATATTTACTGACAATATCTGATTTTTTTTCTTCTTCTTCAATCTTAGAACTTATCGTAACGCTATACGCGGACCAGGTTTACTACGGTCCATACCTGGCTGATTCTGAAATGAGAGTAGAAAAGAGAGTACGTGACTTGCCAAATTCGACGTTAAAATACGCGACAGTTGATCGGAAACGATGGGTCTTATGTTACAGCTTACGAACTAGTCGAATAGGGGACGTTTTTAAACTTTTCAATTTTTACTACATTATATCGATTGACAGTAATGCGTAATAACATCTCCATTACAGAATGTGTGTTTTCTCATTGAAAAACAATTATCAAGAATCATTATCAAATTGGTACATTGATTTATGATAATTTCTGAGAAGTCGCACATTTTTTTCCAAAGAAACATTTTCGTTGTAAACGTACGTCATTCAATTTACAAACAATGATTTATCAACAGTCTATATTGGTGAATTAATGAAGTATCGTCTAACGAATATAACCAGTTATTGACCATTAATATTGGATCTAAGCTGTGTTATTGTACGAACGAAAAACAAATGCTCTTCAGAAATTGATACGATTCAGTGTACCGATTTGCAAACAATCCATAGTTAATGGTTTTGTACGTTAAAAATACATGCTGTAGTGCAGGTGACTTACAAGTAGTGTCTCTTAATTTACCACGTGGGTAAAAGTTGTCGAAATGAGAAAAAATACAAAATTTAATACTAGTTCGTAGTGCTATAGTTGACTTTAATTGATTACGCGTAAATTGCGTACTTACACGTTTGTACAGATCCCACTTCGATTTCGGGATTAAGCAACATACGTGTAGACTTTTCTGTGAAAATTAAAAGGACAATATCAATATAATCGTTTCTCCGATATAGCCTGGAAACAAAACAGTAAATTGCTTCACTCCACTCACCTATCTTCGGGAGTTCGGGCCAAGTACTCGCGTTCAATCAAGCCTTCAATACGTTTCTTTATTATCACAGGTGAAGGTAGAAATCGGGCTTTCAACTGCTCCGTCACTTCCGTTACGAGTATGTTGTGCTGTTGTATGAAGAAAATAAAGATACAAAATAAAAATTATTCAACCTTACGATTAATTGTCCCGAAAATCAATTTCGCACGAATTTAGTAACTTACGGCCATGCGTTTTCGAGCTTTCATTATTCGCACGATCGCAGCTTCGATCTCGTGTTTTCTATCTTCATCAACCTTGCTTCGTGTCTCTTTTCTCTCAGGCTCGGATTCACCTTTAGCGGCGACTGTTTGAATTTTCACCCTTCTCAACACAAAACAAAAGGAATTAATCAGTAGGAGAATTTTTTTCCTTTTTTTTTCTCTGTTGCGTGGGGAGAGACAGAGGTTTGACAACATTATTAATGATATTTAATATTTCGAAGTGTACTGCGTGTGCGTGAAAAAAAAATGAAGTAATAATTGTCTCGCCTTAGAGCGATCTTACTCCGAGGCGATTGAATTGCTCATATGCATGTATATAAAAGTAACAAAACATTGTTTTTTTATTTAAATAAATTTTAATGTTAAATTGCTTCCTGCTTCGGAATGAATGCTTTATAAATTTAGCATTTCCATAAGTTTTGCTATGTAATCTATGCTGGAGTTTGATTTTCATTTTTCATTTTGTTTTTATCCATACGAACACGAACACTGTTAGTGAATCCAGCAGTTTCTTTGTTAGGTTACCAACACAATGTAATAGGGTTTATCCCTGTGAAATTATATATTAATACAAAATTATTAGCAGCTGAACTGAAAAGAAGTGCTGATGGATAAATCTCTGGATGAAAAACAAAGCAAAACGAGACAACACTTCTTTATTCTCGATAAGAATCCCTCTATAACAAAAGTTGAAATCGACATATTAGTCGGTATAATGTAGAGTGGCATATACCTCCTGTGATGATTACTTCGTGAATAAGTAAATATATTAAACAGAAAATAAATTTCACGTTTGTCTCAATAAATGTCACATTTGTCTCTTTTAGTTCATGTATGACTGGATAAGAGATATATATACTACTATAATAAAGCTTGAGAGTTTGTGTTTGAAGGCGCTAATCTCAGGAAATACTAATCCGATTTGAAACATTATTGTTCCATTCAGGAAAGCTCTAGGCCATATAATTTCATGCTATGACCGTAAGGAGCAAGGGTCATATCATGAATGTATAAACCAAATTTAACGCGGGTGAAACCGTGGGGCACAGCTAGTCTAACAATAAATTCGAAAGAACATAAACGTAGCGTATCTTAAAGAAACTCTGTAAAAGCTCTATCGTTTTTTCTTTTTTTTCGAAAAATAACAAATCACGTTAAGGCTGCATATTCAATACACGTCTAATAATTTGTATGTTCAGGACAAGTTTACCATTGTGTCCGCTTAGAGAAAACAATTTTAATCATCCGTTTAGGACTCAATTGGTAATACATCCCAAGTCTTCCCTAATTGTAAAATTTCTTCTGTTTAGTTTACGCCTCCACCTCGGTCGCACTCATACGTCTTTCATATCACCTTACGTCAAGCTCACCTGTGCAATTTGCTGGTAAAACTGTCGTTGACAGAAAAGCAGTGAGACGGTTCGATCTCTTTCGATCTCGGGTGTTTTAGCAGAACCCTCTGCCCGGCTTTGCCCATAGCGAGAGATTGCAACGCTCTCACCAAATCCTTCACCGGAATGTCCGTTTCGTTTTGAATCTCCTGTAGATCGGCAAAATCAATCTCGTTTATTAATTTTTTTCCAACACACGACGAAGTCAGCAATCACGATAATCCGAGCACTTGTTTCGTAATCTTACCTCGTACGTCAGTCTGTCTCTGTTGTTGAATAGCATTAGAACACACATCTGGTACGTGGACACTTGAATAATGTGTTTTCTCGCGGTTGCGCTACAACTACTACGCTGACTAAGAAGACTTCCGCTAGCGCTGCCACTTCCGTTGCTTATTGAACTCGTCGACGACGGTGTTTCCATACCGGGTGCACCGCTCTCCTCTCTGCGCGATCCATGAAAAACGGCATTTAGATCGGCCGACCCTAATTGTGGCTGTAGCGTCAATTGACGACCGGTGTGTTTGGCGAGATAAAAACGTCGAAAAGTATCAAAGGCATTTCGCGCCGCTAGTGGTATGCTACATTTCGGTGTGGCTGATTGCGTTGGCCAAAAACCTGTTGTGAGTACTCTCACACTGAGATCAACACCGTGAACGGTCATCTATGCGAATGAATTTAAACAACGAAATTATAAGACAATTACAAATGATTTTTCAAACATGATTTTTTTTTATCTCGTCGTTAATTTACCGCAGAAGCGAAAACGTGATCCTTAAACTCGTCCATGATCGTATTGCTGACGGTTATGTCTTTGAACATTCCTTCGAGCTTCGATGTGAATTGGCATCCGCATTCAGTCTGTAAAAACATAAAAAAGAATAATTCTATCAAAAACTATTATCGAAGGTTGATAAATACTTTTTTTTCTGCTTTGTTCTATTTCTCGAGAGGCAAAGTTTCTCGTCAAGCGCCATGAAGTCCTGCACTGGGATAAGCCAAATGAAGATTGAAAATTTCGTAAAAGTCAAGTGCCAGGCTTTGTTAAACCATGGCGGAACTTCAGGGCGTGAATGATAGACGAGTGAGGTCTCGCGAAGTTTCTACTCGTAACGCTGCTGTTGTTGTATATACATGTATATATATATCTCAACGAAATTTTTTGTTCCCGACATGGTTTACAAAGCGTACCACTCACTTTGCGAAAAACTCGAGGATTATGGGGGCATTATATAAGGACGCTAGAGTATCGTTTCGTTGGGATCGATGATTCGGCGAAACGGGATCTCTGGCTTAATCGATCGTCGATCGATCCGTTTTTTCATACCCAGCATATCCACTTGACCGTTGAATGCACCCTGTGTCTGTTGAAACTTTATCTTTAAGGATACTCGAGGTAGTGCTCATTAGGATGTGTCAGAAACACAGTTTAAAAATTTTTTATTGTCATCCTCAATCAAAGTTTCTGTATTTTTTCGAGAAAAAAAAAGCACAAACTGAGATCCGCATTGATATTGAAATTGTGAACAAATACCATTTTCGCAAACTTAAAATTGACATATCGAAAAATGATTTTGTCAATTTCAATTTTGGAGGGTAATTTTTTTTTAATTTTCTCTACATTTCGTCTATTTTTTGTTTCATTCAAATTCCCAATTTTTTGTTTCAGTCAAATTCCCAATCTTTTGTTTCAGTCAAATTCCGAATAATGAACTCGTTTTAGAAATTTCAACATTGAACAACATTGAGAATTATATTTTTTCAGGGAAAAAATACAAAAATTTCTCTCTAACACTCCAACTGTTAATCTAGTAACAATACAAGATGCTTTTGGCCGAACGCACGTATTAACAGGTATTGTACCAGCGTGGAAGATTTTGAGCGAAATTGAATACTCAACTCACCTTCAGTTTCATAATCATATTCTTTTCGCTATCGTCCGACACGGATTTGTTCAACAACAGACGTTTCGCCAAATGTTGCTTGTAATACCGTTCAAAAACATCCTTCTCTTGGAGAAATCTGAACAACACCATTGTTTTATCCAGTATACCTTCGATCTCTTGTTCCGTCATCTGCAATTGGTACCCAAACAGCGATATTATCCTTCCTGGTCTTGACTCACGTCAAATTTAGTGTGTTCACAATCACTTACTCCTTTAACGCCTTTCTTGAGCTTGTCGTCTATGAACAGCGACAGATATTCCGGACTTTTTGTATTGAGATTCAGGAAATATTCAAAGTCCGAGACGATCATTTGTTTGAATAGTTTGTCGTTGTGGAAGGAATAATGTAGAAAATGATCGAAGCGCTCCTTGAGATCGAGAAGATTTTGAACAAAGTGTACGGCGTTGGTTGTGGGTTCTTGTTCCTCTTGTACCATGGCGCGACCCTGTTCCCGCAAATATTGTGAAACGCAATCGCATATCGTGCGTAAACCATCGGAGACTCTTGAGAAGAGCTTGTACATACAGCCGAGATCTTCGGTCTTCAAGTTTTTGAGCATGTGGACAACGCCACTGTTTTCCATCTAAAATCAACAGATTCGCAGTATCGTCATTGGAGTTGCATGTATGAAAAAAAGTAAATCGAAAGAAAATGGATTGATTTTCTTTACGAAATTATTCATATACCTCGACTATCGTTTTCATGTGCAACTTGATAAGCTCGACTTCAACGACCTCGACTATTCGTGACTCGGTTGATTCGTCCAAGTAATGCTTCGCTCTTTCGGACTCTTCGGAAATTCTTGCCTCGACTTTTTTTATGTACACAGATGCGCTGTTTTCCGCAAGGAACTTTTGCGATTCCATCTTTGCACGTAAAGTAATTCGTTAAAATTAAATAGTTGAAAAAATTGAACGTTCGATACGTACAAGGTAAGTATAATAGATGACGATATCACTGTGAGAACGTGCGTACCCTATAAAATTCCGCGCTCTGCTGCAAAAAAGGCTTCTCGAAATCCTCCTCGTACACCAATCGACTGTTGATACCCAACATCATCAACATTTGACAAGCATTCTTTATTGCTATGCGATCCACGACTTCACCTCTTCTCTCGCGCGCTACCATTCCCAGTAATGTTTCCCGCAAGTGATCTCTGACGCAACCGTATCTAACGACCTGCAAAATAGAAGTTTAATAGGAAGAAACAAAATTCATATTAACCGTTATAAACGACGTAAAAAATCAAGTAAAAAAAAAATGTGAATGTTAAAATAAAAAATGCTTGTATGAGAAAAAACGTTCAAGCCAGGAAGATCGTCATGAATGACAAAGAATGGAAAAATTCAAGTATAAAAATCTTAATGTTCAATGTTTATGAGAGAAACAAGTGGATGCAAATGTAGACAGATAACAATTTAAAAGTAAAACGTTGATGAGAAAAAGAAAACGTTCAAGAAAATAAATCGCTATGAACGCAAAGAAAAGACTGGAAAATAAATGCAAATTTCAACGTGTAAAAACGGTTATGTCCAATGAAACTGACCTGATCTCTGAATATGATGAGACCAAGATTGTAAACGTTGTCAACATCGTTCTGTTGAACATACACGCGATCCATGTACATCAATATATCTCTGATCATCACCATCGACGTTGTGTGATCGTTCCAAGCCTGATTCAATGTTGGTAGAAAATTGTTGTGAAGAGACTGTAGAACGTCCTCGCGAACTTTGTTCTCAAGATGTTGGGTCACCACTTCCTTGAGACCCGTGTACAATCTTTCTCCGTATTTGTGCAGTACCATGGTGTACGCGTTTCGATAGAGCTCCTCGAAGCTTAGACCAGAATTATTTTTTTTCTGAATCTCTTGAATAGCATTTTTCAGCAATGCCCAAATATTCTCCACGTACTTCTCATCCATCGTCATCTATGAATAAGTATAGAATGACTATTATTCGTGGATCAATAGACAAAGTTTTTGTTGTAATTTTAAGTTCAAGTTCTTCAAGAATATATAAAAAGTGAGTGCCCTCACAAGAGGATCGGGGATCATGAAGATTTTGGAACCACCTGATTGAAATAACCCTGTAGCGGGGGTTATCTCACCCGGCAGCGTCGATGCATTCTGAGCAAAAAATCCTCCATGCTGATTCAGTTCCATGATGCGGTTTTTTAATGAATTTGTTTTTTCAACTGATACGTGGTAAGAACAAATTTTTTTTTTTTTTCACTCTAACGGTAGTTTGAAATGCAGAAAAAAAATTTGACAGCTTGGTGTCGATCAGTGAGATACCAGCGATGTCTCTGACATTGTAATAGAAACCACTCACATACATCGAGACAATGCGTTAATTCATCCCGATTAGTATTATCATTTTGGGGCAAGAAAGTGTCTCTTGGCCATTTTTATTTGCGACAGCATCAACAATTTGGTTCAATTAATTTGTCACATTTCAGACTCAAAGATTTTGGTGGAAAACTTCAACAAACTGTTAAATTTGAGGGAAAAAAAAGAGAGAAAAAAAAAAAAGAAAACAAAGAAAAATTGAGAGCTCTCTCGCTCGCCAATTTGTTGGGCCGCTATGGCAACCGGGAATATAATTTATACGAGCTGGATCAGAGTTGTTTAGATATCTTGATTCCTTCGCAATGGGACAACTATCAATGTCAAACAATTCAATCCTCAAAAAAATTCAAATATTACAAGCTTTCTAGTTAGATTAGTCTCGCAACAACGAAACACCTTTTGTCGACAACTGTTTGACATTGCAATCACGGGAAATGCCGTTGATTACAGAAATCCAAGATATCAATTCGACGATGTGCTGTGACAGGGCGAGATATTAATCGGGGATGCATTCTTTTTTTAAATTATCACGCGAAAATCACCGATGAACAATGGACAAAAAAAATATTGGTATTTCGGGATGAAATTTTAGAAGATGACAGTGAGCCAAGATGCTTTAACGAGTTGTCAACAACGGCACAGTAAGCAAAATAAGAATATTCGGACAGTTATGGTAGAGAGTACAGGAATTGAGGGACTTGGGGTTTGTAGACGAAGGTAAAATAGAAACCGAAGGGGGAACGTTGGCAAAGACGAAAGTAAAACAATACCCCGGTTTGTCGCACAATTAGTGGGGGTATAATGACACAAAGGACGAGTAGAGCGGTGTTGGTGTATTATAGACTCACCGGAAAAGCACGTATGCGCATTTTGTTTTCCTTCTTCGGCAGAGCGCCGCTCTTCATCATGACGATTCGATGGATATAAACGTGAATTTTTTCTCACTTTTTTCCCTTATCGCCTTTCGTTAGCGCTTACTTCGCAACGGACAAGATCGTCGTTGATTTTGAAGGGAGAAAAAAAAACGAAAAAAAAAAAAAAACGCGAATTCAGTTCGCGGCACACATTGACAAAAACACTCGAGGGGACCACCCAGTGAACACGTCCCGGAGTCAACGATCTTGGATGGAGGTCAGGTCTGTCGAAAACCTCGAACTCAACAATACACCACCGATATGCAATCTCGGATAATGATATCGCGAGATGTTTATTGATGACGGATCACTTGCTCTTAATTCGTCGAAACAAAAACGAGACATGAAAATATCTTTTCGTGCGCCCGCGACGGGCAGATCATGGGGCACCGGGGATGAGGGAGGGAACTAAGGCTGCTAAACACTGTGCTATATGTATACTTGATAGTCCGTATGAGCTGGTATGAGCCTGTATGAGCCGTACTAGCGCTGACTGGCGCGTCATGAATTGAAAGGGCGAAGACGGATTCGGTGGTTTTTCGATGTCGTTGGGTAAAAGAAATTTGCGCCATCTGGAACGTTAAAGATAGCTCCGGCGGTAGTTCATACCGTCGAGATATGTCGATTTTATAATTCCGTCGGCAAGTCAGCGATCGCTTTTAATACAAACAAAAATTACAGCTGCAATTACCATCGGATAATTATAAAATGATTGGGATGCTAATAAGTGGATGAAAAAGAAATGCTACCCATGACCAATGTCTTTTAAAATAATGATTACATCGACTAATCGGGAGGATGCAAAGTCCCGACAGTCAAACTCCCGACACGGCCTATCGCGCGTGTACCGACTGTTTTTGGTTCGTGTACAGCCGTGAGATGGCAATAACGGTTAAAGCGCAAACACATCGCGGTTAGGCAATGAACGTAGTTCCAAGTGTTTTTATTATTAGGTAAAAAATAGTTAATATTTGTGTAATCATCGAAAAATCTTCAGGGAACAGAGGTACACATTTTTTGCTACCTCGAGTTTCGAGAAGAGTGGCTTTGAGAGTTCTTGGCTCGGCTGGTTGCAAAGAAGTGATTGAAGTGAGTGACGAGTGAAAATGTACAATCGTAATATTTTCATTTAATCTAAATAATTCATTTCATTATTTCAGTATCAATTCGACGACAATAGCAACTTGGTTTACACGATTATACGTAAACGTCAAATTTGTCATGCTCTGGCGAATTTACCGAGTGACTGTGAAAGAATCGCAAAATCATTGAGCAGACGTCAACGTAGACCGATACCAGCGACTAGTACATCAACCGAGAATGTCAGCGAAGGGGCGATGGAAGGCTCCCGCCCGGCACAACCAGCCGAGCCAAGAACTCTCAAAGCCACTTTTCTCGAAACTCAAGGTAGCAAAAAATTTGTACCTCTGTTCCCTGAAGATTTTTCGATGATTACACAAAAGTTAACTTTTTTTTACCTAATAATAAAAACAACGACAATAAAAACAATCATTTCAATTTATTTGGACAGTTTATTTATCCATTCGCCATTTGTTCATTAAACGAAACCCAACGATAATCATAATAGTAATTATTGCTGGTTTTTTAAATAAATTGTTTATAAGAAATTCAACCAACAACAGTTTATGTTATTCAACTTTTTCTCGCTCCGATATAGCCAAAAGGAACCCACGTGTATTATCCGGTTAAATCTTTGCGACGAAATGTATTAATAATAATAACAACGAAAATAAAAACAATTATTTCAATCTATTTGGACAGTTTATTTATTCACTCTTCATTTGTTCATTAAACGAAACCCAACAACAATCATAATACTATTTATTTCTGGTTTTCTTGATAAATTGTTTATAAGAAATTCAACCAACAACAGTTGTTTATGTTATTCAACTTTTTCTCGCTCCGATATAGCCAAAAGGAACCCACGTGTATTATCCGGTCAAATCTTTGCGACGAAATGTATTAATAATAATAACAACGAAAATAAAAACAATTATTTCAATTTATTTGGACAATTTATTTATTCATTTACCATTTGTTCATTAATCAATTAACGGCAATAATCATAATACTATTTATTCTTGGTTTTGTTAACAAATTGTTTATAAGAAATTCAACCAAAAACAGTTGTTTATGTTATTCAACTTTTTCTCGTTCCGATATAGCCAGAAGGAACCCACGTGTATTATTTGATTAAATAATTTGCTAGTCAGTCACGTCCCTCGGTTTTATTGAGAACCCCAACACTTGGAACTACGTTCATTGCCTAACCGCGATGTGTTCGCGCTTTAACCGTTATTGCCATCTTGCGGCTGTACACGTACCAAAAACAGTCGGTACACGCGCGATAGGCCGTGTCGGGAGTTTGACTGTCGGGACTTTGACATCCTCCCGACTAATCGTTCCAAATTGGTCGGTATCATGAGGCAACGGTACCTCGTAATCCTCGTATCGATTTTAACCTTATGCCCGATTCCACCGACACGGTTTCAACGGGGTTCAATTCTTTTTGTGTAGTTTGGAGTTAAGCTAAATTGAGTTTAAACTTCGTTTAACGTTGGAGAAATCAGGCGCAAACCGAATAGACGTCGACCATTGCACTGCCCACACTTTACACATCGTTTTTTTACCAGCGTTATCATTCCCACTCGACAACCTTTCTGTAGTTTCGTGAACCTGGGTTGTTAGAGCCATTGTCACCCATTCGTTGGCTACCGAAAATTCGTCGAACTGAGCCCATCTGCCCATCGCACAATCTAACGTTTCTCACCCAACGATCTTGTTCAAGCGCTAACGCTCGAGTCCTCCAACGTTAATCGAAATTTAAATTCAGTTCAGCCTAAGTCCAAAATAAAAAAATAAAAAAATTGAACTCCGTTCAAACCATGTCAGTGGAATCGGACTTAAAAGACATTGATCATCAATAATACATAGGTCTATGCCTTAAATTCGTACCATTGGCAAATGGACGGACGAACAGTCTAACTAACGAGCGTTTGTTAGGCGCTGTATATGAAAATTAGCGGAAAATAAAAAAACAATCGAAAAAGTCAAAACTGTCCGGCCAGATCACACAGGTGAACCGCGCGAAACACAGTCTTCGCACCGCGCGAACTTCCGTGTGATCAGCGGTCGGTAATAGCGGACACGCACGACACTTCGCGGGAGCATTTCTCAAAATCGGGACAATGTCAAATCCCGACAGTCAAACTCCCGACACGGTCTATCGCGCGTGTACCGACTGTTTTTGGTACGTGTACCGCCGCGAGATGGCAATTACGGTTGAAGCGCAAACACATCGGCTTACATCCCAGTGTTCAAATACCAAAGTTTACCGCTTACAATTTTTTTAACAAACCTGCCATATGTACTTGCAATCAGTGTTTCCAAAATACAATCTGTGAACTAGCAACTGTCTGCGGGTGCCACTACCAATGTGTTCAAATCGTTGCAAAAATAGTACGCAAGACTCATCGCACGGGATAATTTTCGATTTAAAGAAAGATTAAAAATTAACCCATTATTTGCACTATGGAAAACGAAAACTTACCTAATCCGGAATCGTGCGGCAAAGATCACTGAATGATCTTACAAAGATGCTTCCTGTTGAGATTGATGACGTGCGTATCCACGTGTATTATTTGTTTAAATAATTTGCTAGTCAGTCCCGTCCCTCGGTTTTATTGAGAACCCCAACACTTGGAACTACATTCATTGCCTAACCGCGATGTGTTTGCGCTTTAACCGTTATTGCCATCTCGCGCTGTACACGTACCAAAACAGTCGGTACACGCGCGATAGGCCATGTCGGGATTTTGACATTGTCCCTCAAAATCCCGACAGTCAAAATCTCGACATAGCCGATCGCGCGTGTTACCGACTGCTTTATAATACGTGTACAGCCGCGAGATGGCAGTGACGGTTAAAGTGCAAAAACATCGCGGTTTAGCCATGAACGTAGTCCCACGTGCTAAGGTTCTCAATAAAACCGAGGGACGTGACTGACTAGCAAATATTTGAACGAAGAATACACGTACCTTTTGGCTATATCGGAGCGAGACAATTTTTAATAACATAAATAACTGTTGTTGGTTGAATTTCTTATAAACAATTTATCAAGAAAACCAAGAATAAATAGTATTGTGATTATTGCTGTTAACTGTTTAATGAACAAATGATGAATGAATAAATAAATTGTCCATATACATTGGAATGATTGTTTTTATTGTCGTTGTTATTATTATTAATACATTTCGTCGCAAAGATTTGACTGGATAATACAGGTGGGTTGCTTGTAACTATACTGGAGCGAGAAAATGTTGAATAACATGAATAACTATTGTTCGTTGATGTTCTAGTAAACAATTTATAAAGAAAATCAGGAATTAATAGTATTATGATTATTGTTGATAACAGTTTAATGAACAAATGGTGAAAGAATAGATAAATTGTCCATATAAATTGAAATTAATGTTTTTATTGTCGTTGTTATTATTATTAATAGATTTCGTGGCGATCCTCTTTGTATTTATTTCGTAACACGTAGTATTCGATAATACTACATAATAATTCATAAGTCGTTTTTACGAGCATACCTTTTGTTCGTCAAAGTCTAATCGGAGTGTGACGTAGTAGCGCTTCCGTCGCAGTAGTACAAAATACGCTCAGTCAGCGTGTGCCAAAGGCATTGACATTTTTAGGGATAATAAAAATATTCAACGAGCGATATTCCCCTATGAGATAAGCATTTTTGTAAAATAAAATAATTCAATGAATCAATATACTGATTAGATGACTGATTAGATAATATAAGGAAATTCATTTTCGTTAAGTGTACGGCTTAACTGATTAACGAAATTAAAAGAATTGTTTAATTAATAAAATCGTGATAATCAATTTTCGTAATTTAACATAAATGTGCACGTTTCTTTCATTATAATAAACATTTGAAATTGTGTATCTCTGCTATGACAATTGTATTGGCATCTTAGCATTGTTTAGAAAAACTGTAATGTCGACAAAAGACCAGTGTTCGTTGAGTTATTGGCCGTTGCACTCGTTTGTTGCCAAGAGGTTCCAAATCGAGAAGACATTTGTACCTCGTTATTTCGTACATTTTACGCTTCGGTTTTCGGTGCAATGTGAATCCATTCTTTGCCTCGAGACCCTTTCACAGTTCGCGGCCTGGCTAATACAGGTACTTACATTTTACTGACAATGAGTTTCAGTTGTAATACCATCAGAAACTCTGAAAAACTGTGTCCCGATCAGCATTCGACATGCAAACCAGTGCACGGCCGAGCGATCACCCATCTCAGTATTGATCTCGGCCAAAACTGCTTAACATGAGAGATCGCCAAAACGCAAACAAACGCAAACTAACCCAAACAAGCCCTACACTGACCGCGCGTCCACTGCTGACGGTCGTGTCGATCATATTTTTAATAAAAAAAAAAGAACTCGTTCCTCCTTCCAACTCGAGCAAATCTCAAGCATCGGGTTAAAATGTCTACTTAGATGAAGTAGTATGATCGAGAACATTTGGTATTTAGTATGGCAAAAATCGACAGAGGGATACAAAATTTATACAACTTCGAATGCTTTTTCGTTTTTAGATTGTCCGGACAGATGTCCTCAACCTTTACGGTATTACTGCGAGGCACTCGCATGTAACCCGATTTTCAACGATTCTTCCCCTTGTTGTCCGATAAGATACAATTGCAGCACGTGGGATAACTTGCCCAGCGACAAATGTCTTTTAAACGGTAAAGTGTATGAAAATGGTGAACAGCTGAATCCAGGAGCACTAGAAAATCCCTGTCACACCTTAACGTGAAACGGGTAAATTTCATGACCCTGAAGATATCTGCATTAGACAAAATCGCATCTTTGGACAGCTATAACTACCGTGTTTTTTATCGTACAGACTTCGCCAACGTCTCATTTTCTTCGTTTTGCGATTCTGCAGAGGTACTTTTTTTGTTTTTTTTTAAGTCTTCCTTAAGGGGTGACATCGAAAAGAAATTTTTGGACAGCTGTAGCTACCGTGTTTTTTATCGTACAGACTTCGCCAAGGTCTCATTTTCTTCGTTTTGCGATTCTGCAGAGGTACTTTTTTTGTTTTTTTTAAAAGTTTTCCTTAAGGGGTGACATCGAAAAGAAATTTTTGGACAGCTTTAGCTACCGTGTTTTTTATCGTACAGACTTCGCCAAGGTCTCATTTTCTTCGTTTTGCGATTCTGCAGAGGTACTTTTTTTGTTTTTTTTTTTAAGTTTTCCTTAAGGGGTGACATCGAAAAGAAATTTTTGGACAGCTTTAGCTACCGTGTTTTTTATCGTACAGACTTCGCCAAGGTCTCATTTTCTTCGTTTTGCGATTCTGCAGAGGTACTTTTTTTGTTTTTTTTTAAGTCTTCCTTAAGGGGTGACATCGAAAAGAAATTTTTGGACAGCTGTAGCTACCGTGTTTTTTATCATACAGACTTCGCCAAGGTCTCATTTTCTTTGTTTTGCGATTCTGCTGAGGTACTTTTTTTGTTTTTTTTTAAGTCTTCCTTAAGGGGTGACATCGAAAAGAAATTTTTGGACAGCTGTAGCTACCGTGTTTTTTATCATACAGACTTCGCCAAGGTCTCATTTTCTTTGTTTTGCGATTCTGCTGAGGTACTTTTTTTTTTTTTTTTTAAGTCTTCCTTAAGGGGTGACATCGAAAAGAAATTTTTGGACAGCTGTAGCTACCGTGTTTTTTATCGTACAGACTTCCCTTAGTTTTGCAAATATAACTTCGCTCTGTAGCCTGAGCGAAGTTATGTTAGAAAATAACTTCTCTCGGGCTACAGACTTTTGCAATTGTTTAGAGTTGCAATTTTTTTAAAGCCTTTCTTAAAGAGATATAATGAAAAGAAATTTTCGGAACGCCACAACTACCGTTTTTTATCGGACAAACTCAGTATCATTTTATTCATTATGAAATACTCGAGCTGAGCATATTTTTTTCCATCTCCCTTTGTTTTATCGATTCCTATTTTCGATACACACCGTATTAGCCTATTTAAATAAATTCGAATTATATCCCACCAGAATCATGGTGTGGGGGGAGAGCACTACGTGCGTACGCTTCAAACGCTGCCCATAGCGTTTGCAACATAAGCTGGCACTGGTCAGACCTCAGCTGTGGTGGGGGTATAGTCTCGAGCGACGGATGGGAGAAGTCCCGGGCTGTGCTGTAGTGCGGAACCCCCCACCAATTGTGTTGGTTGGTTATATATATAATCGTACTTTATTTGCTTGGTTTGACACAACAGTCCGGGACTGCTTCCACCAAATCTGACTAGTATTAGCGTACGATGCAACCTAGAACTACGCTGATTGGAATAAACATCTCCCAGTTTTCGCCTTCATTATCCCATCTTACTCTAGCCTTCACACTTTTTTCAACAAGCGTAACAAATTATTCGTTACGAGACCTTCATTCGAATATTCCCTTTGTAGGGGTTACAGCATCGATGCGTTTCAACAGCGATGTTGTCTCCGACGCCGTTGTGCATTGCGTTACAAACATTCATTATCTTTCGAACGGACCTACATCTAATCCCGTATTTTTGAAAATATGTAGGCACTTAGGAGTACGTAAAAAAGAGTCCATACATTTCGCATACAGTTATATCGTCACTGGGGTCCGAACCGAAATGGATTTGCAAAAAATAAAGATGCGCATTTTATTTAAGAAATTTCCTGTTGAGGTCGATAAGTCGGATCCGGAAAAAGTTATTGCAGACGATGAACCGGAACGGTTACTGTTGAAAAAGAAAAGTTTGTCTTTGACACCGGAATCGGAAACTAATGTCAAATCCGACAACTGTTTGAACGAATTTTCGCGCAATATACCGATCCTCAGACCGGCAAAGGCCGATTATCATTCTTTTGGTACGATTCAAGTTTTTTTAAGTACGATAATGACGAATAAAAGGAAAGTCTCGTCAGATTTATGCCATGCGTATCTTCGCTCAGTTTTACCAACTGAGCTGAAGATCACAGGTACACTACGTTTCGAAGGATTTAAATGCACTAAAAGCGATTGCAGCTTTCGAGACTATGCTTCCTGCAGACATCCCGAATGCGAACTGAAGTTCAAATTCAAAGGAAAAGTGGTAGGTTCCGACATAAAGATACATGTAAGTGGCGCAGGCTTGAAATCGCAGCATACGCTACCGCTCGCGTACCAATTGCGTGGTGCTAAACGAAAGCAGGCACAGAGCAATTTGCTACACGTAATGCCGAGCGTCATCCATGCAAAACCAGTGAATGATTTGGACGAACAATTAGCTATGGAGGACGGGAACTTTCAATATTGCCATTCACTCGAAGTGTTGCAAAAAGCGAGGTCCCAAGCGTTGGGTAGGGATGATTACGATACCGATGATATTATGGATATTATATGGAAAATTGTACGCGTCAATAATGACCACCCTTATATACGAAAATTTTCGGCCCCATTCCCTATTTATCTTGGAATAGTCTAACAGATTGAGTTTTTGAAGCGTCATCACGATTTAATCTTTTACTTTGATTCGACCGGTTCGGTAGTTCGGAAGCCTTATTACGAGTCGAAACAAGTATATTTTTATGCTGGCGTTGTAATTTAAAAAAAAAAAATCTTTCCGGTACTCGAAATGATTACGAATGATCATACGACTCCCTCTATTAGCGATTGTTTCGATTTTTTCAAGAAACTTTGGATCGAAAACGGGGTTAAATGGCCACTCTTCAAAGCTGTCATTACAGATTGGTCATGGGCGAGCATGAACGCTATTTTGGGAACATGGAATAAGTGTACGGTTATCCAATACCTCGAAATAACATACGACGCTATATCGTTGGGTAACTCATTACCCGACAGCATTATACCATTGCACACATGCTACACGCATTTTCTGAAAACGATTTCACGTTTTGCGGAGGCAAATAAAATCGAAGAATTAGCCGTAGGGGTGATGTTGGAAGCAATGGCTGCTTTGGTCCATTAGTCCGACTTTGCTGTATTCATCGAGAGGGTTGAAGCGTTCCTTTAAATTTTGTTATTTGTACGCAAAGGACCCGAATTCTCGGATGCTCTACAGAAACTTTCATGTTCAGAATACGCTGATAAGAAATTAACAATAATAACTACTACGTGTACGTCAGACGTGTCGGAAATTGGAGGGACTATCAATTCGGCGTATAAATCGAGTCCTTTTTACAAGAGAGTAGTTCCGATCTTTAATAAGATAAAACAAGGGGCCGATCATGTCGACAAATATGCTGGTGAAAACGATTTCAAGTCCGAAATTTCCGCCAAATATTTAATGACAAGGTTGGTACCAATGGCTCCATTATGGATTGTTTTATTGAAGACCGGTAACAGTCATTTTACCAATAGCTCGGTTGAAAATTATTTCAAAGTGACAAAAAACTCGACATGTGAAAAAAACTTATGTGTTAAGACCAGGCGATTAATTGATACGATCCATAGAAAAAGTGGCTTCCTACAAAGAAATTCATCTCCCTAAACCGATCGTAAATATTCGGTGAAAAAGGGCACTAGTGAACGAACCTGACGATGAGAGGTCGTCCGAATATTGGCGGCGTCGGAAAAAATCAAAAAATAAAGAACCTTCTCATGCGAAAGGAAAAAAAATAAAAAAGTTAATCGTGGCGACCAGTCACACGACCCTGCTACACCGAAATAAAAACGGCACGATAAGAAATCGAGGGTACTATTATGCACCAAAAGTACCACGCACTTATTTTGTAGGTTTTACGCACAATATAAACGATAGCAATAGCTTCGTTTATATGTACGGTGAAGACTATGCGGCGCTGTATGGTCAAAGTTGGTTATTAAACGTTACGATCGATTACTGCGTTTGTTTATACATTGCAGAGTCTCCGCAACATCCACAAATTGCGTACGTTGAAGCCGAAGTCGGGGGCATTATTATGGAAAATGAGTTGAAAGACACCACCACCGAATTTGTCAATACTTTGAAAAAGGAGTGGACAGGCAAATCGGAAATTTTCGTTCCATTCAACCAAAATGGAAATCACTGCGTCCTTCTTCACGTTAACGTCACGAACAAGAGTGTTTACTTTTTCAATCCGAGCCCCGGTCACGAGCCTACTCAAGCTGGAAGCTATTTTAAAGTCTTTGTTTCGTGCTACAGAAGTGTTTTCACTAATTCGCGTATCAAATGGAGACTTCAACGATCGATATACCCTCATCAGAACGATGGCTACAATTGTGGCATTTATGTTATCCACTACGTTCGAGAGATTTTGAATGGTCACATAACGAGAATCGCAGAGGTGGAGCCCAATGAGATGCGAGAAAGTTTGCAGATGGAGTGCGTGTCCAAATCACTAGATATTTCTAAACGCTGCCATCTTTGTGGTCAAGCAGAAGTCCGAAGAGCAAACACATGGGTGGAATGTTCCACCTGCAAGCAGTGGACTCACTGGTCCTGCTTAACGCATCTCAACAAAACGCTGAACGATGTAAAAGATCCGTTTTTTATTTACCACTGCGATCTTTGTTCTCAGTGGCTGACGTCATCGGCCTAAAACCTTCCTGACCTCACCTAAGTATAAAAAATAGAATTTTGATAACCATAAAATAAAAAAATGTTTAAAAACACCAAAAAAAAAAAAAAAAAAAAAAAAAAAACAAAAAATGGAGCACTTGTCAGTTAATGGCATGGAAGAACTCACGATTTCTTCTGTTATTATTTCTGTCGATGTTACGGTAACCTCCTCGTGGTGTGCTTCGGGCAACAGTATGAATACTTCGCTTCGCATACTGGCTAATACCGTGTATACCGGAAATAGAAATCGATAAAACTAAGGGAGATGGAAAAAAATATGGTCAGCTCGAGAATTTTATAATGAATAAAATGACACCTAGTCTGTCCGATAAAGAACACGCATTCCAAAAATAGCTGTCCAAAAATTTCTTTTCGATGTGACCCCTTGAGGGAGGCTTTAAAAAAAAAACAACAAAAGTACCTCTGCAGAATCGCAAAACGAAGAAAATGAGACCTTGGCGAAGTCTGTACGATAAAAAACACGGTAGCTACAGCTGTCCAAAAATTTCTTTTCGATGTCACCCCTTAAGGAAGACTTACAAAAAAAAACAAAAAATGTACCTCTGCAGAATCGCAAAACGAAGAAAATGAGACCTTGGCGAAGTCTGTACGATAAAAAACACGGTAGCTACAGCTGTCCAAAAATTTCTTTTCGATATCACCCCTTAAGGAAGACTTAAAAAAAAAAAAACAAAAAAGTACCTCTGCAGAATCGCAAAACGAAGAAAATGAGACCTTGGCGAAGTCTGTACGATAAAAAACACGGTAGCTACAGCTGTCCAAAAATTTCTTTTCGATATCACCCCTTAAGGAAGACTTAAAAAAAAAAAACAAAAAAAGTACCTCTGCAGAATCGCAAAACGAAGAAAATGAGACCTTGGCGAAGTCTGTACGATAAAAAACACGGTAGCTACAGCTGTCGAAACATTTCTTTTCGATGTCACCCCTTAAGGAAGACTTAAAAAAAAACAAAAAAAGTACCTCTGCAGAATCGCAAAACGAAGAAAATGAGACCTTGGCGAAGTCTGTACGATAAAAAACACGGTAGTTATAGCTGTCCAAAGATGCAATTTTGTCTGATGCAGATATCTTCAGGGTCACTAAATTTCTCAAAGTATTCGTCGCAATAATTTCGTGTTTGCTAATGCTTGTTTACCGATATCAAAAAGGCATACTATGCTGATTGAATAATAATTATCTTTTATTTCGTTACAAAAGTGATAATCAATTCCTGTACGGTCAAATACCCTGGTGCGCAAGTCTATAGCCAACAAAGCATTGCACGTACGAATTATCAGCATTAGAATGTTGCAAATCAGTTGCAACTTGTGGTAAATATATAATAACTACTTAGTTCATATTCATCGGTATCCAAAACTTGAGAGAGTACGACCGGCTCGAAAACGAAAACAAGGAACCAATATCCGATGTATTCGTTAAATTAGGTTCATATGATAAACGGCCCAATAACAAAGAGTATACGAGTGTCCCTGTTTCTGGCATGGACTCACCATTGGCTGTTTATTGAGTGGTGAGGAAAGCAATCGTTGTATCGATACCTTGGAAGGGGTGCCGATATATAATGTATCGTCAGAAACTGGTACAAAGTCAAAAACTGGGCAGTTTACCTTAGCATTTGAATCAAACAATCTTTTTATTTTCAAAATACATATTGCTAATTATGTAAATTTGACAGGTTTTTTTTGTTTATGGATGTCATCCCACAGTTATCTAAAACTCATTGGTCACCGAAGCGTATTGCAATACATTAAAAAAAATATCTAAAGATGGCGAAGCTGCGGCCATTGCTGTCTAGGGATGTTCTGCCGGTGCACGCGTCACTTCACTAGGCGATTATTGGGTATAGGAGAAGAGTTTGAATATAACGGTTTTTAGGCCACCTTACTGTATAGAGACAGTGGCACAGTATAAAAACTCTTTTTTAATACTTGGCGTCAAGACGCTGCCGCGTTTCTTGATATCTAAAATAATAAAAAATTCAGATATACGTTTCTACATGGATATTGAAGCTACAATTAGTCGGAGAGACTGGAGAGTCCTGACTATGCGGGGGACACGATCGATTGATAATAATGCCGTAAAGAAATACTAAAAAATTGTTTTCTATAAATAAACGCAATAGAAAAATAGTTCTGAACAGCTTCCAACACGAGAGACTGTTCGGAACTCTTTTACCATTGCACTTATTTATAGAAAACATTCAAGTATTTCTATTATTATCATTTGAGCATATCTCCCGCATGGTCAGGGCTTACCACTCTCTCCTGAAATCCTGAGATAACAATTGAATCTGTAGGCTCAGCGTCATACATAATTTATTGAAAACAAAAAAAAAACGACAGAGCTTTTACAAACTTTCTTTAATTAAGTTTGTACCATAGCTACGTTAGTATTTTTTGAACTCTACTCGGTAAGTATGGTCTTTATTTTGATAATAACGTTGCATTACCTTGACTGTTGAGGTAACTGATTTGTCTTCCCTTCAAGGCAAAAAAGTACGCAAAGAACTTATGAGACAGATTGAAATTTCCGCACAAAAAATTTAATCGTTGATGCCATTGTCAATATTTTCTATCATAAAATTGACTATAGTTTTTGGACAAAAATTCTTTTATCCACAATCAAACCCACTAGTTTGTCGAGAAATTCAAAATTCCTTGAATTTAGAACGGTTTTGTTTGTTTTTGTTATCAATTTTCGTCTATTTGTGCAGAAAGGTTTATCTCAATAGCTCGAAAATTGCAAGCGTGATGCTCTTAATACACATTTCTTTATTTTATTTTCGGTCTTATAAAATCCAAATAAAATTGTCGATGTTCAAATAATCCGTAGTGAACAATGGGCCTTCACTGATTTGATTGTGTGCCAAATTTCATATCGAAAACTCATTGCTATTTGAACGTAGAGTGTTGTTTTAACGTTTAGCCCTATTACACATACATACACACACAAACACATCCGGACATTCTTCTTAAATGCTAATTTCCTAAGGTTTTCGATACAATACCAAAATATACAAGTAAATCACTTCTGGCACAGTTAATTTGCGTATTTGGTACATTTTCCTTCAATGTTACTCAGAATATTGAAGGAAACCGACGCTGCTGGAGTTTCTCATAGTCTTTCACATCCTCTTAGCAATATGTGAAAGGGCTGTTCTACGAATTCTGTATTACCAACCAAATGCATTATTTATTTACGGCCGAATATCACTCCTAAACTATCAAACCGAATGATTTTAAATTTGGTCGAGTTATTCTTGACTCCGTTGGCTTTTTAGTCAATACCATAACGTTCTTTAATTCAATATAGAAATGTAAAGTTTTAGGTATAAACGAAGAGGACTAAAATAAAAATGAATATAATTATTATTGTATAGTGTAATTCTGAAAAATATGGTATTCACTAAAGGGAAGGATAAAAACCCTAACTAACAAGGCTTCGTTTGCTGCTGTATGTGCAAAATTGACAACGTCGTATTTGGTCGAAAAATACACCTATCGTTGAGGAGTGTTTTGGTTTAATTCGTTCAAATTCTACTGGCGCTATTTGCAGACCCAAGCGCCAGATTTTCTTGACTCACAATCAGTTTTCACAGACAATTTTCGGAAGTTTTTGATGTCCTACCTGACATATTTATAAGTAAATATCGTCTGGAAGGTTAACTTGCATATTTGAAACGTTTTCCTTAAATGCTACCTAGCTTTCAAAGGTCCCTAATATACCGACGCTGCTGGAGTTTCTCAGCGTCCCCCAAAAAATTTAGCACGGTATTTATTTTTGTAACGTAGTGCAGAGTTTTGTAAATTATTATTGAAGATATTTCAAAAATATTATTGAGGGATAGTTGGTATCCAATTTGGCGAGAATGTGTGAAGGGGATCAGATTTTATAAAATTACAAATTTTTCGAAAAATGTTTGTAATGGATTTAGCTACCGTACATTTTGAGCTAGCGGGCTATAATTTGTCGGCATAGTGTTGGTACCAGGCAGACACTCAAAACTTAAATTACGGACCCAAAAAGCTGAAAGAAAAAAAGGTGTGGAAGTTGAAACATGTTCACTGTTTCCTCGCTATTTTTCGATACTCATAACGTTTCCTCTACGATAAACTCAAAATTGAGATAACCGCTTCGTCGTAGGGGAACTTTTTTGTAAAATAACTAAATTTGTTAGTTATTACACAATGCAAATCACACTTTACACAATCTCAAAATTCAGGCCGTTTTAATGATCAATCTCATCTGATTGCGCAGATAATCAAATTATTAGATGGGCAGTGGCGGTTGTACTTTGACTGAGATCCTTGAGAACCAAGGATCTGTTCAAAGTACACTTGTACAGAGAATTGGATAATTCTATATATATTTATGGGGAGGTCTTGTGCGTGTGCGGAATCTTTGTGTGGTTTTGTCCAGCCTTCGTCCTTCGATCGTGAGCTTCTTTCGGTATACGTAGCGTGCTCGTATAACCGAAGGATCCTTTCGTTTTTACGACCGGACAAAAGTGGAAACGCTCTCGGCAATTTACTTCCGGCCCATTCGTTTATAGGGAGGAACATTAACACACCGTAAGACTCTCTTAGTATTTTTGCCAGCGGCTGCACTTTAAAATAAAAAAAAAATAAAAATATATATATATATATATACACACACTAGGGGGGCTCTGCCCCTCTGCGCGCTTCGCCCCCCCCCCCCGCTTCCGCTCGATCCCCTTACCCAGCCTACTCGATCCCGCTCGCTCTCCTCAACTCTTGTACACGGCGGCGGCGGCGATATATTTATATAATATAGAGAGATATATATAACTCTATATTATATAAATATTTCGCTGCCGCCGCCGCCGTGTACAAGAGCGAGCGGGATCGAGTAGACTGGGTGAGGGGATCGAGCGGGGGCGGGGCGACTGGCGGGGCGAAGTCCTCCTAGTATATATACATGTCCAATGCAGTAACGTCAATTTCTCGTCTTGTCTCATGAGTTTTGAAATAATATCATCGTGAAACGCCGTAAGAACGGGCGTCAGGGGTGGGGGAGGAAGAAGACATGGAATGTCTTGAGTTTATGTGATATCGCATTTTGATACATAGTTGAATAGGTACTAAAAATGTGATGTTTTCTATCCTGCTGCTATCGTATTATTGCGTCTAAGAGGGTTTCTCAGATATGTTTTCACGGTGCACGCTCGATCGTGCGTTTCATCGTCAGTGTATATAAACACACATCGTGTTTGTATACTTTGCTTCGGGGATGAAGACTGCTCGTGAAGTAAAAATCCTTGACCCATTTTCACCGCAACATCCGATATATACCCAAACGTCGTTGTCACGTGTAGCGTATCTTGACTAAGTATGTTGAGACATCCTCCTTGCGACGAACACACGCGCCACACCGTAGAGGATGCGTTGGAAATCTTGACAACTTTGAGAATCACTATATCAGCAATCAAGTGAAGATTGCTGTAATCAATTGACAAATTGATTATTCGATTTTTTCGGATGTATTATTTCCATTATTCGAGGCATCTCGAATAACATGATGTTGGAAATAATTTTATCACAGACGTCTTTACAATGGCCAATAACACTTGAGAATGATTCGGCCATTATCATGTAGTTAAACAAAGCCAATATTACTTGAGAATGATTCCGTCATTCTTATATAATTTAACAAATAATATTGGCTATTGTAAAGACGTCTGTGATAAAATTATTTCCAACATCCCGTTTATTCGAGATACCTCGAATTAGACGTGAAGCTGATCCCAGGTATGTGTAAGTAAACAGTAAAGTATCGGTAGTTTATCAAAGACAAAAATAGCGCGAATCTCTTTGGTGCGAGGGCAACGAGATGGGTATGTCCGTCTGGCTCGAGAGTTAAACCACGAGTGTCTCCTCGTTGCTCGAGGATGGTCCCTTTTTCCTTGCTATCATGTTCGGAAAAAATTTCCCCAGACTCTCAGACCGACTTTCGCAGACTTTGGATTGTAACAGACTGCACGTGAATTACAGCCGACACTTCATGATGTTTGCTTCTTCATAGGAAACTCGAAGATGGTCAATACCTTTATTTCGATTTTTCCGTATCAATGTATTTAAAATTGTACGAAAACGTGAATCTAGCAGAATGGCCAGAAACGATGTTACAATCTGTACCATATTATTATTACAAAAACTTTGATAATCAATGAGTATGATAAGTACGGCGCACCGATGGCTGCAACGACCACGACGGCGAATACGAGTTCGATGATGACCGCGATGACAAGGGCGTTTACGTTGACCGGACGAGGATGACTGCGGCCCGGGTGATTGCTATAACGATGATTACTATAACGATGATGACGATGAGATTGATGATTACGACGATGCTGATGGAGTTGATGACGACAATGACGAAGAATATGACGCGGGGATGACGAGTCTTGACAGCCCCCTTGAACCGTTGAGCTGAATTATCAAATGAAAATATTGTTAACAATTAAAAATGGTTATATCATCTAGTGATTCACGTGAGTTCGCCCCTGATTGACATTCATGGCTCCGCGGACCCCTCTGGCGATCATGTGGGTGAAAGGTGGATGCATGAATGAATATACACGCACCATCGCGTCATCGGTGGCGTCATCGTATTGAAGATCGTTCCTCGTATCGAAGAAGATACTGAACCGAGTATCTGCCAGGTTACATCCGTTCTCGCTAGAATAGAAAAAAGTACTCCGGAGGGACGTGACATGTATAACTAAAATGAGCTATCTTCCTTTCTTACAACTCGTGAACGTATAGTCGTTCACGTTCGTCGCTTTCAAGTTTATTTTTTTACGAAACATCGTGAATCGGCGATTCCAGTATCGTGAGGACTGCTTGATGCTGTAGAGACTGGGCTGCTGTACACACGCAGTCGGTTCTTATTTTCTAGCCCTCGGGCTGACTCACATATATCGTCTCATCGATACTCCCGTATAGAAAGGCGGTTTTTACGTCAAATTGATGAATCTTCATTCTCTGTCTTGCGGCTATGGCAAGTATGGCTCTGAGCAAGTATAAAAGTACAACTGAGCTAAATGTGTTAACATTTAGCTCAGTTGCTTCTCGATGCTAATGGTCATCCACGTAGTTTGTTATGTCAATTCCACCCGTGCAAATGATCCCCGATCGACCGCGAATAATGCGTGGGGGTATTTAGCCGTCTCCATCCATTGATAGAGAGTAACGGGCCAGCGAGGACTTTATCCACTATGAAATATTGCCGGCGGTTATAGTGATTATTTGAAATAAATCTTTTTTCTGGGTAAATAATAGCGAGTGAACCATAGGACAAATGCTGTTCCCACAGCAGCTTGGACGAACGATCGACGTGCTACATTGACTGATGACACTATCAAATCGTTTCTCGAGGAGAGTCGGCCACGCGTCGAGACGCCATTCGAATTGCTCAATGGGCTGCTGCCCGCTCACACGGACAGCTATCCACCTCAGGATAGTCAGGATGCTTCGATGACTGACACCATACTCCCGAACTTCACCGAGATCATCATAGACTTCGAAGCCTCGGCTGGGTATACAGCTCGGGACCCGTGTAAGAAAATCGTATATTTACATCAATGGCAGATCTACGAGGGGACGTCTTCTTCAAGTCCAACCAACTGGGACGATCGTAGACGTGAATATGGACCTGGCGGTTGTGACACGAATCCAGATCCAATCTACGTAGATCTACGAATCCAGATCCAACATTGTCCCATCATAGATCTTCTACCATCGATCCAGATACATGATTTTTTCTTTATACGGGGAAGGAGACCTTGGGAAGAACGTCAGGCTTACACCGTTAGCCGAAGAATATCGCGTTATAGATACACCTCTCGCGCATTTGACTGGAGGGAGTGAAGACTGCTGTCGCTCTCGCGGACTCAAGGTTGGGCCCTGCTAAGAATGTTATCCCAGCTTCTTCCAGGCAATATCACGTCTGAGAATAACGCAACTAAATGGGATCGAATGGTTCCGATGAAAACCGAGCTTCTGATGATGCATAGCCATACGAAAGTACGTCTCTGTCATGATGTGGGTCTTGATGTGGCAGAGTCAAAATAACAGAATATAGTCGGGAGCTTTCTCCCAAGACGAATGGCCTCATGGTGTCACAGGATATATCACATCAACATCATCGATCAACTACACGAAATGCAGGGATACGAACGTTTCGACAATCAACCAGTATGTCGCCTTCGGGTGGGCCGAAAAACTCTCCCAGACTACGCGAAACAAATACCACAGTCGCGACCTGGAGAGTATTGAGAGTATCGATTTCAGTATCGATACCAGAGTATCGGTTCCAGTGTCGACGGGAGCGACAACTACCTGCATCCATGTGCGCCTGTCTCCGTGTAACATTCGCGGTAGTATGAAATACTTCGGTGACAATAATATTGGGCATATTTCCAGAGATTAACTAGAGCCTCGGAAACGAATATATTGCCCAAACTGTGAAGTAGATCGGATATACGCAACGGCATTGCGACATCCGCCAAACCATAAAGCGCGACGCCGATCACGCCTCGAGTCAACTTACAGAATGCAAGCTGGGAGTTGAAAAAAGCGCGAATCCACGAGAAACTGCTCGAAGGTTTTGTGGGTTCCGAATACACCATCTTAGCGACGGTGGTATTAAACTGTGCGTTGCCTATCACACTGCAACCAGTGATACTGTAGGGCGTCGAACTAGAACACCAAGTGATATTGCCGCCGGGATCGTCGCGATTGACGCCGGGAATTTGCCGAGAATCGTGGACAAGACAATGAAAATGGAATGCTGTGCGATTTGTCGAGTGCTGGTGGTGACAGTGAGTACCGAACGGAAATCGGTCTAGTTCGCGAACATTAAACCAGGGTCGAATATCCCCGACAACGTGGGACACGAATTGATGAAAACTTTGAAAGAAATTCGAATCGCGATGAACTTTTATCAACTCGGCTAAACAAATTTGGAGAAATGGCCATAAAAGAAATCTGGAACAGTAAGATCCGGCAGAGTAAACCTATGTAATTCTAAAACCATGTACCGGAATTGACTAATATGCACACCAAATTAATAAATTTGAGCAAATTGAAACTTGCATGTTGTTTCCTCATCATTTTCGGACGTTTTCAAATGTTTCTCTGTCAACAAGGGGCCTCTTTTTATTTTAACTTCCTCATAGAGGAAGTTTTGTGCATGCCCAAAAGTAATGAGAAATAATGACTACCAAAGTCATGGCTAGCGTGTTCGCCTCTAAAGCAACCCGTGGCGTTGCTCGCTGACGGAAAGAAAATCTCGACTTTACGTAGCTTCAGACATGTGTCGCTCTATCTGCGCTATCTGTCTATAGACAGTCAGATATTTATCGGCAGAAATCGCCACGACGTAGCTCCAGTACTGTGAATAGTGATGCCGCGAGACGAGACAAGACGAGACTTGGTCGGGCCGAGACGAGACCGAGACGAGACTTGGTCGGGACGAGACGAAACTTGGTCTCGGTCTCGTCTCGTGGTGACGTCATAATCTCTTCTCGTCTCGGTATTTTTCGTCATGCCTCGACGAAGTCTCGTCTCGTCTTGACATGTCTCTTGAACTTTCCAAGACTCTGCGTGTCCCGGTGTGTATGTGTGTGTGCGTGTGAATGTGTCGGTGACTGTATGACTGTGTGCAGGTGACTGTGTCGGTGATTGTATGACTTTTTTTTTTATGACGAGCGGAAATCTTGCATGAGACACCCAGGTGTTTGCGGGTAGTGTCGGATTCCTACCGACTAAAACCCCTCCTTCTCCACACGCCACACTGGACCCGCTTTCGCATTACTACGGTGTGGTGTGTTTTGGTCCTCTCCAGGACTGGGCTGTTTTTTTTTCAGGTTCTTCGTTACTCTCCGGCTTTTTCAGGCTGTTTCAGTGTCGATGTTCACCTAGTCCTGTGTTCTGTTCCTCTCTTCGTTCTCCAGTTCTCTCTTTTTTTGCATCGTTTTCTTTATAAAGATCGATGCTGCCGTCTATACTTCCTCTCCACTCAGCATCAACGGGATCAAGTTGTTTTCGTCGACCGGTCTGTTTCCTATTTGAACTTCCAGGTTCCTTCGTTCTGATTCTGCGGCCGGACACTCGAAAACTGCGTGTTGGGCGTCATCGGGACTGAATCCGCAGTGACTGCATGCTTCACTGTCTCGTTTTTTGAAGCGCGTCAGGTATTCGTTGAAGCAGCCATGCCCTGTTAGGGCCTGCGTAAGCTCGTAGTTCATTTGCCCATGGGACCTTCCGAGCCACACTGCTCTATTGGGGATGAGTCGGTGTGTTCATCTCCCTTTTCTGCCCTCGTCCCAGCGTTCCTGCCAGCGTGTGAGTAATCTTTGGCGGGCTCTTTCTTTTGCCTCTGCTTTAACTTCGCTCGTGATCGGGATAGCGTCGTTTTGGTGGATATATTGGTAGATCTCACTTCTTTCTCGTGCCAGCAAGTCGATCGGTGGTGTGCTGGCGAGCACCAGCGCCCGCGTTTTTGGAGACCGCCCTATATGCGGATATCGTCCGTATCGTGCTGCGTCTCTGTACTGCAGCTAATCTTCGTCGCGCTCCGATTTTCTCCACGGCGTCTACCGATATCTCTGCTCCATATAAGATTTTCGAGTGGATAACGCTATTTAGCAGTCTCCTCTTCAGTTCGCACGGCCCACCGACGTTTGGCATGAGCCTTGCAAGTGCCGCGGCAGTTGAGGCTGCTTTTTCACTTACTTTGTCGACATACTCCGCAAACCTTAGCTCACTGTCCATCTGCACCCCTAAGTACCTGAGAGATTTCCGCCAGCTTAGAGTTTGTCCGTCCAGTTTCACCGTTGGCTTCGTGAACACCCTCCTGTCTGTTATGAGAACTGCTTCCGTTTTGTGGACTGCTAGTTCGAGCCCGCTCTCTCTCAGCCACTTACTAACTCGGCGAAGGCTCTCAATTGCTTCGACCTCCAGCATTTCTGTCGTCCTCGCTGTGACGACTAGGCCCACGTCGTCCGCGAAGCCAATCACTTCCGCTTGGCTCGGAAGTTTCAGCTTGAGGAGGCGGTCGTAGATAATGTTCCATAAGAAGGGCCCGAGGATCGATCCTTGCGGAACGCCTGCCGTCACCTCATATTCTGCGGGTCCTTCCTCCGTGTCGTACATCAGTGTCCTGTCGCTGAGGTAGCTTTCCACCATCCGCAGTAGATATGCCGGTGTTCCTCTGTCTACGAGCGCCTCCACGATCTTGTCCCATCTTGCGGTGTTAAAGGCATTACGGATATCTAGGGTTAGCACCGCGCAGAAGCCTTTGTTCCGCCACGGGCCCCTTCGCCGGGACGGGTTTCACCTTGGCTGCCATTTCGGTCACCCGTGCTATGGCGTTTACCGGCGATCGCCCTTTCCGGAACCCATACTGCCTCGGGGACAGCCCTCCATTTCCTTCTATGTGCTCTTCCAGTCGCCAAAGCAGAAGTCTCTCGAACAGCTTCCCAGTTGTGTCAAACAAGCCGATGGGTCGATACGATGACGGTTGTTCCAGTAACTTATTTCCTTTCCGTAACAGGACTAATCTCTGCCTTTTGCACCCTGCATGGAAGATTCCTTTTTCAGGCATTTGTTAAAGGCCTCTAGCAGCACTTTTGGCCATGTTTCCACAACTACCCTGAGTACCTCGTTGGGTATACGAGGGTCGTTCAACAAGTACTTAGCCTCACCGTCCGAAGGCGCTGCTATTACAGATCAGTGTTACCATCGTGCAGTACATACATTTAGTAGCCTACTGTGAAAGTTTCATTCAATTCCCTTTATTAGTTCTGTTTGAAGAATTGGTTTAACGAGTTTGCTCGTGGCCGCACGTCGGTTTTTGATGAACCACGCCCAGGTGCCCCGAAAACGGCTTCTACGGAGGAAAACGTAAAAAAGATCCACGATCTCGTGTTGACAGACCGCAGATTAAAGGTTCGCGAGATAGCTGAGACTGTAGGCATCGCAGAAGGAACGGTGCATAATATTCTACACGAAGAACTGGGCACGAGGAAGCTGTCAGCGCGATGGGTGCCGCGTTTGCTTACGCCGGACAACAAGCGCAACCGTGAGACCACTTCAGAGCAATGTTTGAAGCTGTTTAAGCGCAATCCGGCGGAGTTCTTGCGTCGTTTCGTGACCGTCGACGAAACATGGGTTCACTGGTACACATCAGAGACCAAGGAACAGTCAAAACAGTGGACTTTACCCGGCGAACGTGCTCCGAAGAAGGCGAAGACTGTTGTTTCGGTCGGTAAGGTGATGGCCACCGTTTTCTGGGACTCACAAGGTGTGATCCACATCGATTACCTCCAGAAGGGTAAAACTATTACGGGGCTCTACTATGCCGACCTATTGGGCTGATTCGACGCCGAATTGAAGAAAAAACGGCCCCATTTGGCGAAGAAAAAGTGCTGTTCCACCACGATAACGCGCCGGCTCACACTTCCGCCGTCGCCATGGCCAAATTGGTTGAACTGTGCTACGGATTGCTGCCCCATCTACCTTATTCACCAGATTTGGCCCCTTGTGACTTTTATTTGTTTCCAAACCTAAAAAAGTCACTCGCTGGGAATAGATTTGGGTCGAATGAGGAGGTCATCGCCGCCACGGAGGACTATTCTGCCGACCTCAACAAAAATTATTTTTTGGACGGGTTAAAAAAGTTGGAGCATCGCTAGGCCAAGTGTATAGACCTAAAAGGAGACTATGTTGAAAAATAAATCGCCACTTCTCAAAAATTTTCGTTTTTCTTTTGTAGGCTAAGTACTTGTTGAACGAGCCTCGTATAATCGGGTCCAGGAGCTTTCCCCGGTTGTAGTCTCTTTGCCGCTATCTGCAGTTCTTCAACGCAGAAGGGGACACAAGCCCCTTCCTGGGGCGGTTTTTGCACTCTTTTCTCATGCCTTGGAAATAGTGTTCGAACTATTTCGCTCATGCGCTCCGGGCAGGATAGGCCAGGGATCTGTTGTCTACCTACTAGTTTTTTCGTGACGATCCTGTACGGCAGTCCCCACGGATCCTCGTCCACGGCTCGACATAGTTCCTTCCAGCACCTTCGCTTGCTGCCCTTTATCGCGTTACGTAGTTCCTTCTTCGCCTGCTTGTATCCCGTAACCAGGTGAACCCGCATGCTCCTTGCTCGTTGCATTTTCCGCGCAGCAAAGCATTTCCGCCTGAGCTCAGCGATCTCTGCTGTCTACCAGTGGAGGGGTTTCCGTTCTGGCGGGGCCTCCTTGCGTTCGGGCATAGCTGCGTTACTCGCAGTTGTGAGCGTCTTCCTAACAAAGTTCACTATGGCGTTTGGGTCTTCTAACTCGGCAATACCTTCCAGTTCTCCCCGTTGCTTTACTCTTTCGAGGGAGGCTACGAGTTTTCCCTTGTCAAGTTTCGATAGCACCCATCCTCCGGACTTTGCAGTGGGTGTTTGCCCCGTTGTTCCACTGTTCCGGTTTGGGTCCCCCGTCGCAATGCCAAACTTAATGTATTGGTGGTTAGTGAGGGCAAGATCGTCCAGGGGTGTGATTCTCTACTTGACGCAATATCATAGTGTCTGAGGCAAACGAGCGACAGCCAATTGCAAGGAAGATTCCAGCGGAAAGGCCCGACTCTCATAGGCTATTTCGGTTTTGCGTCAGGCGCTATGATTTTGCGTCAAGTATAGAATCGCACCCCAGTACCTTCCATTGTGTCACTTTATCTGCCGTTCCTGGTGAGGCTAGCATAACGTCGATAACTGCCCCAGTATTACCCCGGTGGAACGTATAGGCGTTCCCCTCATTGAGTACCACCAGGTCGATCCTGGCTATCAGCTCAGACAGTGCCTCCCCTTTTTTGTCCAACCGCGCGGAGCCCCATTCTGGTGACTTGCTGTTGAACTCCCCGGTTACGAGGGCTTCCCCTCTTACTGTTCTTATGCTGTCCTCTAACTCGTCCAGGTGGTTTACAAAGTCGCCGTACGGGGTGTTTGGCGAGAAGTAGCAGCTATATACTCTGACTCCCCCGAGCTCTATCCATACGTAATTCTCTGCCGTTTCACAGACTTCTTTGATATTCACGTCGTCGGTCAGACTAGCTATGGCTGCTCTAGCCGTTTTGTCCTGATACCATCGACCGGTTTCCGGCTTCCTGTACTGCTCACTAACTAGAAGTACGTCTCTCGCTTATTCCCTGGCCGTTTGCATGAGCAAGTCTGTGCTCCCCGGCCGTGCCCCAAATTCGCCTGCAGGTACCGGATCATTTCCGTGCCTTGCTTAGTAACCTCTAGAAGGATTCGCACTTGGCGCCGCCCAGTATGTGCTGTGCTCCGCCTTTGCTGTTCGCCTCCGCGCAGATCATACATTGGGGGTTATTTTTGCACTCTTTGGCGCGATGCTCTTCCGAACCACAGAGTCGGCACATCGTGGACCGATCTTCTCCTTTGCAGCTCGTTGCAACGTGTCCGAAGCCCAGGCAGCGGAAGCATCGGGTAACTTGCACTTTTTCCCTGATTCGGCACTTAACCCATCCAACTTTCAGTCGTCCCTCCTTGATGAGCTTGTCGGCGGTATCGGCGGGCATGGTCACTATAGCCTTTTTAGTCCCCCGGAATACCGTTCGGATCGCTCTGATGTCAATCAAGTTCACGCACGTATCGCTACTCGTTTCCTTCAGTGCCTCTCTAAGGTCAGCGTCCTTTGTGGCTTGGTCCATGTCCAGTACTTCCACAGTCACGGTTTGTGACATAGTTCGCACCGTCGCCTTTCCTTCGAGTGCGCCTACGACAGCTTCTCTGAGGGCTTCGGCTTTACCGCTTCCCTTCTCGATCTCCACCAGTAGTTCCCCGGCGCGTGATCTCCTTATTCCCGAGATTTTTACGCCGTGTCTATCCGGGTCCACGTTCTTCTTTAGATCACGGAGGACGTCCACGTACGAGTGTTCACCCTCGACGGTCACCATTAAGGCTTCTGATACTCGCCCACGAGTTTTCTTTCTCGGAGCATTTCCCTGGTTCTCCCTGTGTTCTACTCTCTTCTCGTTTCGGCCCTTTACGGTCTTCCAAGGCTCTTCCGTTTTCTTTCCACTTTCCATGGCCCAATCTTGTTCGCTTGCTTCTGTTCGTTGCGTTCCGAACTGAGGCACCTCTACTGGCCCTGGCTTGGAGCCTTCCTTTGGGTTTCGCCGTTTTTGTTGTCGTGTATCCTCCTCCGGGGATGACAGAGCATCTCGTTTCCTACGTTCTGACACTGGTGTGTTAAGCAGTCTCCTCATCACGCGACTGTCGACGCGCGGTTTCTGTCGGGTTTGCGGGGTTTGAACCGCATTTTCCGTTACTCCGTTGTTGGCTACCTGCATTCCTTGGCTCCTCGTCTGTACCGCTGTATTTGTCTGGGACGAGTGCTCGCACCTACCCGTGCCATCGGGTCCGAGGTACTCCTCTCTCTCTTTCACTAGCGTCCCCCGGCATTCTTTGAGGTGCTCGTAATGCGCGACTGCTTTGCCTATGGTGTCCCTGATTTCTTTGTGAATGTTTCTCGCCGCGTTCACCACCTCATATATAACAGAGAGGTTCTGCCCGAGGTGCTCCAGTATCTCCGTTTCTTCTCTTTCGAGCAGTGTTATCCGCTCCTTCCGTTCCTCTGTTTTTCCAGTAGTATCTGAGGTCTGGTTACCTACGTCGACCGTAACGCAGTCATTTGATAACGGTCCACCGCTGCCTGCTCCTCCACGGCTGACCTGGGCCGGTACTGACGTATCCCTCCTCTGCACCGTAGACTCCTTCCTCTCGTGTATTGCACGCATGTTTGGTTTATTGTTCGGGGTTCCTTCCCCTAGGTTTGTTATAGGGGTTTCCGTACCCTCGCTCCACTTTGGTCCACGGAGGTTATTTTATTTCACCTTTATTCGCCGGCAATGCCGGGTAGGACGTTCCCCTATCCACCACCTGGGGACGCGCTCTGTAGGAGTCGGCTTTCCCCAAAGTGACTGTATGATTGTGTGCAGGGGACTGTGTACAGGTGACTGTGCAGGTGACTGTGTGTCGGTGAAAGTGTGTGTGTGTGTGACTGTGTGGATAGCTGCGTGTATGGCTGTGTGTATGGCTGTGTGTATGGCTGTGTGTATGGCTGTGTGTATGGCTGTGTGTATGGCTGTGTGTATGGCTGTGTGTATGGCTGTGTGTATGGCTGTGTGTATGGCTGTGTGTATGGCTGTATGTATGGCTGTGTGTATATGACTGTGTGCAGATGACTGTGCGCGTCACTGTGTGCAGGTAATTGTGTGGAGGTGACTGAGTGTAAGTGACTATGCGCAGGCGACTGTGTGCAGGTGACTATGTGCAGATGACTGCGCAGGTGACTGTGTGCAGGTTACTGTGTGCCGATGAGTATGTGCAGGTTACTGTGTGCCGATGAGTATGTGCCGGTGAATGTGTGTGCGACTTTGTGTGGGTGCCTGCGTGGATATAACTGTTGCGGTGAATGTACAGTGTGTACGACTGTGTATGTGTGCGTGCATGGCTGCGTCGGTGTAACTGAGGGGGGGGGGGGGCTGTGTGTGTCTGTAGGTATATGGGATTGTGTGGCTGCGACTGTGTGTGTGTCCGTATGTCTGTGTGTCTTTCTCGGGTTCAATGTTCTAAAGCCTTCAATCGGAGATTCGAAAGAATCCGAAGAAAAGAAAGAGTGACGAGCGATAGAATCACGTGATATAGCAGTGAAATAACGATTTGATATTTTTTTTGGAAAATCTTGCCTATCTTTACATGGTTCTCGTGTCGTCAAGATAAGAATGAAAAAAAAGATTAACAAGTGATGAAATAGCGGTGAAATTGATTTGACTCTATTTTTTTAAAGTCTCGAAGGTCTCCACGAGATTCTCGACGAGAGTCGAGACGAGACGAGAAAAGAAGTCTGGTTTCGGCGGCATCACTAACTGTAAAGCCAATTCAATGAACCGAATGTTAACACCATAGATAAAATAGTTAGTCACAAGTTGATACCCACAGTGGCGCAAAAGCCACTAAGGGAAACAAATAGGTCTCCTTGCTAAAAACCATAGCCGTCGCCTATCAGCGTCGATGAAGGCGTTATTCAAAAAACGACATTTAGAGAATGTTGAATTTTTCAAAAAAATGTATATACTCGTAGGTGTTTGTTAAGGCTTCAGTTGATATAATGTTTGGGCCATCGAGCTAAAACTGCGTACATCGATTGAGTACCGTGAAAGGATATTAGGCATCCAATTTGGATATAATCGATCAAGGTGCTCTAGATGCATGGAACTTCGAACGTGTTGAAACATTGATGTAGGTTTTGTGAAGGATCTAGTCGCGTGATGTATGGACTATCGAGCCAAAACTACGAGAATCGATTGGGTATCGTCAAAGGATTACCGCATTGAATTCGAAGAGAAATATGTATCAAGCCGTTTTAGATTTATGAAATTTATAAATTTTTGAATAATCGATATTAATAAAGTAATGCTTTCGTGTAAGTATACCTGTACATAATTCGGTTTTAAGATCTTCGGCGGCGACGTTATCTTGACCACCTCTTCGACCCAGCAATACGAGTTGCAATAATAAAGTTACGTCGTCAACACAAGGCACTTGCGCAAAAGGAAGTGCTCTGTGCAATGTATATAGATTAGGGAAAAAAACGTTATACTCGGCTATATTCAGCAGAAAAGAAATATCGACGATGCACGCTTGTCTCGAACGTTATTCGCCTGCTATTATCGAGATGTACATCGTACACATGAATTATAAACGAAATAGCAACGTTCTTTGCGGACGAGTATCGGAAAAAAGACCGGAAGAAAATGCAGCGAAATGAAGACCCTTTATTTGACATGTCGTTCGTAATAGCCGTGTACATTATTTAGCACGTGTTGTCGACGAAGTTCCTTCATCCAAACATATACAAGTATATTCTCCTCTGTGCTTCTCTACGACGTTTATTATTCACCCTTTCCATCGGCCGCAGGAGTTTCCATTCCCTCTATTATTGTTAATTCCTCCGGGAAGCAGAGTAAGATAATTACTAATCAATATGTCAGAAGTTTCCATGTATTGTGGTTACCTATATTTTCCTATATGTATGTATACTGGGGGAGCTAGCCCGGCAACTATCCCTTCCTTCGGAAGCTCCTCCATTCCTATATGATTTTTTATACCATGAGAAACGTCGCTAGCCAGGGTTGGTTCAGTTTGCCAACGATATTCAAACGAGCAACACACTCCTTCGCTCTTTACACGAAAAGGAGTGTAGGCACAAAAATGTACCATAGACTTGTACAAGAGTGCAATGTAAACGGGATGTTTCCTTCGTAAAAATTTCTTGACAAATATTAAAGCTTGTAAAAACACCAAAAAAAAGTGCGAAAAAAACATTCCGGTGAAAATGTTTACGTTCCCGTGGCCTTTCGCTGTAATCAAGTATTGCGGTCTTTGGAAACCGATAAATTGGTACAACGATTGGCGATCCAAGCTCTACGATATTTATACATGTTTCGTAATTCTAACGACATTTTCCCATTGCATACTCGATTTATTACACATTTTGAACACTTTCGAGGATATGCAGGATTTGGCGAACAATGCGTTCGTATTTATGTCGGTATTTGGGTGTTTTTGCAAAGTCACGACTCTGCTTGTCAAACGAAAGCAGATAATTAATGTTGAGAATATACTGGAACGTACAGTGTGTCAGCCTCGTGATATGGAAGAGATTGCGATTCACCGTACATTTGATGAGTACGCTAGGTATGTAATGAATAATATAAATTATAAATAGAGGAGAACGGGGTTATAAGTGACGAAACAAAGTGTTTTGGACAACTGTTCGGGTGTTTTGAGCAACTTTGGGCGGGCCAGTACAAATTGCATTCGCTCCACGCGGACTGTTCGTGGCTCCCTGTGACAAAAATTCTGAATTTATCAGGTCTAAGCCTGATGGAACTGTCGCAAAAATTGTTTATTTCTTGCTATGTCTTCGTGGTGTCGTATTGGCAGCTTTTTGGTAGAAATTTGGGTTTGCGGGGGGGGATTTGTGAAAAGGGTTTATTTGTCCAGTCAAATTAGAACTTTGAGGTGAACAAATTTGCTGGCGATATCTTTTTTTATCACTTTCGAAAAACCCTGTGAAGTTTCTCTCGCTTACACCTGCAGGAAATATAATTTTTAACAAAAAACTATTTTGCGCTCCGATGTTCCACTAGGCGTTTTACCATTTGACGACTCATCGTAAAATAATTTTTTTTTCCATAAGATCGGAAACTTCTACACCAGTCTACAAAAAAAAAAATGCCATCCCAACTATGGAAAAGTTCGCGGACTGCACGTTTTTCTGTCCTTAACCACGAAACATGTTGATATCCGGCTGATTCTTTCACAATAATAAAGCGGACTCCTTACCGAACAAGATAAACCCTGATACAATTTTTATTAAAAAATTCCGTTCTTGATAAATAAAATAGTTTTTTTTCATTGCTCGTTTCTCTTTACTCCGATAAGATTGGAATTTGGGTTTGCGCGTCGTTTATATATAAGAGTAATTGAGTAATCTCGACCAAGTCTCGTCTCGTCTTGACATGTCTTATCATGTGTTGAACTTTCAGAGACCCCGTGTATCCGCGCACGTGCGCGCGCGCGTGTGTGTGTGTGTGTGTGTGACTGTGTATGCGGCTGTGTGCGTTTGCCTGTGTGAGAGTGACTCTGTGCGCGTGACTGTGTGAGTGACTGTGTGAGTGACTGTGTGAGTGACTGTGTGAGTGACTGTGTGAGTGACTGTGTGAGTGACTGTGTGAGTGACTGTGTGAGTGACTATGTGAGTGACTGTGTTAGTGACTGTGCGCGCGTGACTCTGTGTGTGTGTGTGTGTGTGTGTGTGTGGGTGAATCGGCTGAAAAAGTGGGGCCTTGGTTAAATAGGAGGTATTCCTCCTATCAACAAGGGAGTAGAAACGCCCTTGGCGCATCGTGGTACTTTGCGGAACTATAATCCACAGCATTCTTTTTCTTCTCTCGTCAATTGTTTCCATCGAATGACTTGCATAACTGAGGCGCCACTTTCTTTTCACTCCAGTACGAAGAATATTAGAAAGAAGGAACGTGTTTGAATACAATTGTTAACGATAAAAACAATTACAAGTAGAGTATGGTGATAAGGGTATTAATAAAGAGTAGAGGGAGGAACAGGGAGAGCGCATGGTATCAAACGTATTTTTGGAGTAAGAAAAAGGCACAAAGTATGAGTATCAAAAGTCTTTTTGTGAGATATTCGTGGTCAACCTCCAAAAAGACTAATGAGCGATGGAATAGTGGTGAAACTAATTTTACTTTTTTCTCAAAGAGTTTGAAAGTCTCGACGACAGTCTCGTCTCGGCGGCATCACTAGTTGAAAGTGATACACATATTTCCGTTCTCTCCTATTTCCAATTTATTTCACGAATTTTTATATATTGAAATTACATATTGAACGCAAATACGGTTTATGTATTTTTCGTACATGTCATTTGTAAGTGTGCGAATATACATTGATATTTTTTTAAATAAAATGAACAGAGCTGAAAATAAAAATGATGAGTAAATATTTTATTTTATTTTTATTTTACCGGGCGCTGTCCGTGAGATACGGGGGCCTTTTGGTATTCGTGCTCATCGGAAGACTGATAACTGTGCTCATCAAAGATTTGCCACAACAGAAATTCACAACCGAATCTTGGGTTCCTTGCGACGAACCGACGATGGAACAATTTATTTTCATCTATATCTGCGTCGTTTTCATACGATTGACTTTGACAATAGCGTCATTGGTGATCGATTTATTTATCGCGGTGTCGATGTTGCACATTTGCAAGCAACTCGAGATTCTAAAATATCGCTTGAGAAAATTAGCGGATTCCATCGATGCGATAACACAATGCTTGAACGATGGAACGAAGAAAAGGGACAACGGTGCAGATTCACGAAATATTGAAACAAAAATGATCGCCGAATGCATATGACATCACTGCATAATTTTTGAGTTAGCATATATATATATATTTTTCATTATTCGTGTGATCCAACGTATATCCTTGCGGGTTTTGCCAATATTCCGTCCTATCACTTCCCACTCGCACCATGCTAAGATAATTTAACTTTCATAGCGTTCGCAGCTGCTACATTGTATCGAATTCGCCGTGAACACGGGAAACTCCGGAAAACCTGTGCCGATACAGAAGGCGGTTATTTTTACTGAGTTTCAGTTGTATTACCATCAAAGACTCGGAAAAAAACTGCCTCGCCACACAGTAGTCGGCGTGCAAGCCAGTGTACGGCTGAGCGGTCACCCATCCCAGTACTGAACACGGCCAATAACATGGCCGCGGTCAGTACTAGAACGGTTTAACATTCGAGATCGCCGAAGTCGCGCACCGACCACGCGTCCACTCCTGTCGGTTAGGTATACGTTTAATTGCAATTTTATTAAACTTTGAAAATGATTTTTTATTGTAGAAAAATAATATTTCGAATGCATTTTGTTCATTTTAAATACGAGTGTTTTCGCAACAACCCGAAACCCTTCACAGCTCCACCCCCGTAGATTGAATTGAAGATTTTTTTATATATTATGTGAGACAGGTTGAAATTTTTTGTAGCTTTTTTGGCGATGTCAAATCTTCATAGTGTAAAATTTAAGATTTATGATTTTTGGCGCATGTGCACGTACCAGCAGCAAATCCAGCAACATTTCCAATGCAATAAAAATACTATGATACTTCTATTCGGATATAAATAGGTTTCAGCTTTCCGAAAATATTTTTCTTTTTAATTTTGATCATTTATAGATCGTGAATACTTTTTCTTAAACTGCATTTTATCGAGGGATCATTTTTTGTTTTTTTTTACAATTTTTTTAAACTATCATTTATACCATCTAATAGACCATATCAATAATTAAGAGTGGGTATTGTTGGGAAGCAGATATGCGCCCAAAAAGAGACTACATTGTGTTGTATACAGTCTAACAAATATTGTCAGGATGGCGTACACGCTAGGACCTCGATTTTAAGAAAAATCCCCACTCTTTTGCCTCGTCTGTGCATGGGGGTGGGGGGGGGGGGGGGGGGGGGCATCTACTTCACAATGACCAGGACCGTAGTCGTATTTCTCTTAAAAGTCATTCGGGCCCATTCTAAGTTAGGATGTTCGCACATAAGCACAACATAGTGCACTTAAGTAAAAAATATGGACGTACATATCCGTAAACATGACGAGAAAGAGCGCCCCGATCATATGCTATGATACGGTCCTTGTCATGACCGCGTGAGTGGCCGTTTGCGTTATAGGGGCTGGGCTAAGGCAATCTCGATTATAACAGATCTCGGTGTCACTTTGTTCTTGAAATCGAGGTCCAAGTGTACAGTGATAGAATTTATGATTCACATACTCTTGTTTTTCTTCTTTTCGTAAAGCTGTAAAGTAAACCAACCATATGTGTATGATATATATACATGATATTATCTATATTCGAGCGTAAATGTATTACTTTTTACTTTTGTCCCAGATTGGCTGAATGGTTGAACGACAATTTTGCCTACGTGATTTTTCTTCAATTTACGATAAGCTCAGTAGTATTGTGTTTCACGGTTCTCCAACTAACGAAGCTTCGAATATTCAGTCCCGAGTTCATGTTCACGGCAATATATCTGACTGCAATGGTAGTACAGATATTTTTATTATGTTGGTACGGAAACAAAGTTCTACTGCAGGTAAGCCGTGCATATCGCATTCGTTTCGCATTTCTGAACATGCAAAAAAATATTCGACTGAAGAAAAGCTCATGCTGTACAGAGCCTCGACGTGGCCGACGCCGCGTACGAAATGAACTGGACATTTTTGAGCATCGATTCGAAAAAAACTCTTTTGATGATAATCACAAGGTCCTTAAAACCGATCGTATTTCGCACTGGCTACGTCATCATTTTGTCACTTGAATCGTTCAACAGCGTTAGTATAAAACGTGAATTATTATGTGCATTATGAATTCCGATCAAGTATATATGTTTCAAATGTTTGGCAAGATATTTTCCTCCGATAATGTATTGTTAAAATAATTTATATTTACTATTTTACTCGGAAGATAACGGCGATGGAGATTTTACAATACTTTTTTGTTCTTGTAGCTCATGAAATTATCTTACTCGGCCTATAACGTCATCGGTCAAAGCAGCGAGGTGTGATAGGTGTTACAAGTGAAAGACGTTTCGTAAATGTGTAATGTTCAGAGGAAAAAGTAAACATTCATGTCATTGGTGTGTCAGCAAATATTGATTCACTCATACGTTGATTGGAAATCTTTCAATTTCCCTTTGAATTCTTTTCTCTTAAACATATCGATGACACGGTAGTGATTTTATGAAATTTCAAATTATTCGAAAAAATTAGGATTAAAAATATCTATATGGAAAAAGCTTGAAACTTTCGAGGAACTACGAGTATATCATTCCCAATTTTGGCTTCCGCATTGTTCCATGCACCCCATAATTTCACCCACGCATTTCAAGGTTTCCAATCCATCTAATCGTTCTACGCACTTCACCGCTCGATACACACGACTCGAGGTGCCCAACGCCCACCGAATTGTTCTACGGTAACTATTACTGCATACACACATTTCGAGGTCTCTGACGACCGCCTCTCTGTTCTTTGCATTACTCGATTAAACGCACGCATCTGGAGGTACCCAACGTCCACCGCGTTGTTCCACGTACCTCGCGATTCCGCTTACACCACCTTGCACCTCATGATTCAACGCACACATCTAGTCAGGTAGACGGAGAAAACGGATTAGTTGGGAAAACCAACTTTTAAATGCTGATGGGTATATTAGTTACGACATTTGATAAACGTATTACTGCGGCTACCTCGATCTGGTTCCTTCGACAAATTGTTATTGGTTCGGCGCAAATAACCAATAACTCCAATGGTTCGGCATACTATTTGAATCGGTGAGTTTATCTAAGACGGCATATGGTAATTGCTGCGCAGATTGTGAGTGATGCACACAACGAATGAGCATAAGGCACCCCGAGATTTGTGCGTGGTATCCTGAGATGCATAGGACAATAAGTTGAACGTTAGGCATCTCGAGGTGTGTTGGTGGAATCGTGGGGTGCGTGGAAGTGTGGGGTGGACGTTGTCGATCTCGGAGGCGTAGGTGATGTTCGGTGAATAAAACAATGGGGTGGGCATCGTGCACCTTGAAATGTGTGCATTGAATGATGGGGTGTGTGGAGCAATTGGATGTGCGGTGAGCCCTTCGACATGTGCGAGTGGACTCGTGGGGTACAATTATCAAAATGAGAATATCCTTCTCAACCACAAGCAATGGCTTGATTTATTGGTTGCAGCAAAATAATGTATTGCTTTTTACAAAACGCAGGTGGCCAACGAATTTTGTTGACTCTACTTTGCCTTTTATAATAGTTGGTCTACTCAACCACTGTGAAACCAACCAAAGGAGACTGGTTCTTGTACACAATAAAGTTTCAATACCAAATACTACGTTGCGGCTGGCAGCCAATTTTTTGTTTCTCCCCGACTAAACTGTCTACTAACGATGAGTGAATGCTGGCCATTCACTTCATTGTTACAAACGCCCCAAGATTTCATCCACGGATCAGAGGCGGACAACGCCCTACTTATTGCTTCACACACCCCACGATTCCACCGACACATTTCAATGTGCCCACCAACGCCCGTCGTATTGTCATACCTCAAGGTGTAGAACGTCGATTCCATTGTTCCACGCATCTCACAATTCCAGGCACATAGCCCGAAGTGCCCAACGCCTACCTAATTGTTCCACGCTTCTGACGAAATCACCTACCCATCCGAGATGCCCGACACCCAGCCCACCATCTTCAGATACTCGATTGCACCGAGACATCCCGAGGTGCCTAACCTTAACCTTATTGTTTTATGCTTCTCAGGATTCAACGCGCAAATCTTGGGGTGTTTTATGCTCACCCCATTATTTCCCGCACCTCATAAATCTACGCACATATCTCGACGTGCCCAACGTTTATGCCATTGTTCTTACGCAGCCCAATATTCAACCCACATCTCGATATACATAACGTTCAGTCCAATATTCTAGACACCAAATACTGTCACAGACATATCTCAAGGTGTCCGACGTCCACCATAGTGATCTAAATACCTCACGATTCCATTCACGCATATCAAGGGCACGAACGCCCACCTCATTGTTTCACACACTTTATGAAACTTTCTTTCTTTACGTACTTTGCGTACTTTGCATGTGATGCGGGTTAAATATTGCGGTGCGTGGAATAATAGGGTGGGCGTGGCGTGCGTACCTCCAGATATATACATGGAATCGGGGTGTGCGTACAATGAGAAAAAAGGTTACCAGCAATAACCAAAGTTTAGTTGGCACAACAATGCCCTAACATAGGGTCAAGGGAATGTTTTGTCGTCGACATGGGCTTAGTTTTGTTGAAAACGTTTTATTGCTGCAAGCAGCCATTCTGTGGCGCAGTAGGAATAGCTGCTTGCAGTAACAAAATTCGCTGAACAAAATGAGACCCATGTCGACGAGAAAACGATTCATTTGCTCTGTATGTTAACAAGTAGATTTTCTTGCGCCCATTTAGTTTTGCAGCAAGGACATTTTTTTCTCAGTAAGCCATGACCCGTCGTATGAGAAACTCAGATGCACTGACACAAAAGCCGGTTTAATAGAAAATAAACACCTACACCTGAACTCCAGCTCACACAACAAAACAATCTTATTAAAGTAGCCGCACGACGAGGCACTTCGTTTATCCCTACGAACACTTCGATTACACATTTAAATTTCGAAACGTCCTGATGACGATCGAAACGTAGAGCATGCGTGATAAGCGAGGCCGTATAACGGTACCGTGAAAAAACGTTTTTGATATTGACTCTCACTTTATTATTGACTCAATTAAAGAGACCAGTGTCAACCCTCATAACTGTACCATTTGCTCGCCCAAATAACTTCATTACCAAATGCAGTATGTCTTGTAGAAACAACAAACATGTTTGCTTGTAGCAATTATACGTGATTAACAAATGAGAATATCGTTTTCAATCAAAAAATGGTTTAATTTATTGGTCGCAACAACATTTTTGTTCGCTGAGCACAATGATGCATTGCTTTTTACAAAACGTAGGCAACCAACGAATTTTGTTGATACTACTTCACCTCTTTTCTCAGTGTAGACCAATGACGTAATGTATTGGGCACGTTGACATGTTTACGTGGAATCATGAGGTGCGTGGAACAATGGGATGAGCATAAGACACCCGAGGTTTGTGCGAAATTTGAACAAATTGAAACTTGCATGTTGTTTCCTCATCATTTTCGCACGTTCTCAAATTTTCCACTATGAACACGGGGCTTTTTCTATTTTAACTTCCTCACACAGGAAGTTTTGTGAATGCCCAAAAGTATTGAGAAATGACGATTACCAAAGTCATGGCGAGCGTGTTCGTCTCTAAAGCAATGCTTGGTCAGGTCTCGGGTTCGAATTCCGGTTCGAATCTCGACTCTACATAGCGGCAGACATGTATCGTTCTATTGCTCTATCCGCACCATATCTGTCTGTAGGCAGTCAGATCTTTATTGTCAGAAATCAACACGACGTAGCTCCAGCACTGTGAAGCCAATTCAGTGAACAGAGTGTTAATACCATAGATAAAACAGATACTATCAAGTTGATACCCAAGTGGTGCGAAATCCACTAAGGGAAACAAGTAGGTCTTCTCGCTAATATGCATAGCCGTCGGTCATCAGCGTGGATGAAGGCATTATTCGGAGAACAACATATAGAGAATGTTGAATTTTTCAAATAAATTTATATAGGTGTTTGTTAAGGGCGGGTTAAGGGTTTTCACTTTCGAAAAATCTATTTTTTTTGTCTTATCTTATTTGTTTAACATTTCAAGAATATGTCCTTAAAATTTTAAACCGATCTAAGCAATATTCTTGAAGTTATTGTCTTATTAATCTCCTGGCCTTCAACGCTCTACCTCTAACAGCTGCGGGCGGTCGGGCTAGCAGTGCAGCTGTCGAACAGGTATACAGTTTATTCATTGCTATTGTGTATATAGTATATAGTGTATACTATACACTACAATATTTTAAAAGAAGAAAGGAGCGTACGGAGCTGGAATCGATGATTCTGTGTAAGTTGGAAAAAAAAAATTTTTTCTTCACTTTTTTACTCCATAAACTTTAGACGCGTTTTTCTCAAAACTACTTTTTTAAAGTCCGTGTTCACTGCCATTTGAAAACTACTTGACCGATTCAGTTCAAACTTTGTACACATTTTCTACATATAAAATACCTCCCCTCAACGTTTAGTTACATTTTTTTTTTACATTAAGGGTGTTTCCCACCTACAAAATGGCGGAATTTTTCGTGTAAAATAACAGTTCACACTTTAGATAGCCGCCAAAAATTTATAAATAAAAAAAAAATTATCAGAGAACGTTGGGGGGAAGATTTGATTATAATTTGACTAAATTTTCATGGTTTTTCATTTTCAGATAATTTCCGGCCGAGTTATAGTGAACACCGCAAATTGTTTTTTTTCCAAGACGTTCTGGGGGAAGCTCTGTTACGGGCTTATGCTTCAATATTTCTGCATGAAAAAATTACACAACATTGTCAAAAGTATGCTCAATAATGTACAAAAGGTTCGAATAAAATTGCTCAATCCATATTTGAGAAATAAATCGCAAAAAAGTGTTTTTTTTCAACGCTGAAACCCTTACCCCTCCCTTAAGTCTTCAGTTGGTATAATTTTTTCAGTTGGTATAATCGATTTTATCCAATTTGGATAAAATCGATTGAGGTGCTCTAGATGCATGGAATTTTGAATGTGTTGAGACATTGATGTAGGTGTCTGTGAAGGCCCTAGTTGCGTGATTTATGGGCTATCGAGCCAAAACTACGAGAATCAATTGGGTATCGTCAAAGCCGTTTTAGATTTATAAAATTAAAAAATTTTTGAATAATCGATATCAATAAAGTAAACTTTTCGTGCGAGTATACCTGTACGAATTTCAGTTTTAAGATTTTCGGCGGCGACGTTACCCTGACCACCTCTACGACACGGCATAACGGGTTGCAATAATAAAGTTACGCCGTCAACACAATGCACTTGCACAGACGGAAGTGCTCTCTGTAATGGATTTAGATTAGGGGAAAAAAAGTAATACTCGGCTATATTCAGCGGAAAAGAAATATCGACGATGCACGATTGTCTGGAACGTTATTCGCTTGCTATTATCGAGATGTAGAGCGTACATATGAATTATAAACGAAATAGCAACGTTCTTTGCGGACGAGTATCGGAAAAAATGACGGAAGAAAATGTAGCGAAAAGAAGACCCTTTATTCGACATGTACTTCGTAATAGCCGTGTGCATTATTTAGCACGTGTCGTCGACAAAGTTCTTTCATCCAAACATATACAAGTATATTCTTCTCTGTGCTTCTCTACGACGTTTATTATTCACCCTTTCTACCAACCGTAGGAGTTTTCATTCCGTCTATGATTCTTAATTCCTCCGGGTCACAGAGTAAGATAATTACTCACCAATATGTCAGAAGTTTGCATGGATTGTGCTTGGCTACATTATTCTATACGTATGTATACTGGGGCGGGGGGTAGGCCGGCAACTATCCCTGCCCTCGAAAGCTGCTACATTTCTATATGGTTTTTTATACCACGAGAAACGTCGCTAGACATGATCGTCTCACTTTGCCAACGATACTCAACAAGTAACACACCTTCGCTCTTTACACGAGAAGGAGCGTACACAAAAAATGTACTACAGACTTGTACAAGACAGCAATGTAAACGGAATGTTTCTTTCGTAAAAATTCCTTGACAAATATTAAAGCTTGTGAAAATGTCCTAAAAAATGTGAGAAACAAAACATTCCGGTGAAAATGTTTACCTTCGTTAAATATTGGCGATCGAAGCTCTACGATATCTATACATGTTTCGTATTTCTAACGACGTTTTCTTGTTGCGTTCTCGATTTATTACGCATAATGAACACTTTCGAGGATATACAGGATTTGGCGAACAATGCGTTTGTATTTATGTCGGTATTTGGGTGTTTTTGCAAAGTCACGACTCTGCTTGTTAAATGGAAGCAGATAATTAATATTGAGAATATACTAGAATGTAAAGTGTGTCAGCCTCGTGATATGGTAGAGACTGCGATTCACCGTAAATTTGATAAGTATGCTAGGTAAGTAATGAATAATATAAATTATAAATAGAGGAGAACCGGATTATATGTAACGGGACAAAGTGTTTTGGGCAACTTTATGCGGGCCGGTAGAAATTGCATTCGCTTTACGCGGACTCCCCGTGACTGCCTGTGACAAAAATCCTGAATTTATCTTTGTATGAAACAAGCAGACAGGTAGGTAGGTAAATGGAAGGAATGATGGCCCAAGAGTGATGGAATTCCTGTCAAAACCTGTTTTTTTCCTGCCCTGTCTTCGTGGTGTTGTAGCGGCAGCTTTTTGGTGGAAATTTGGGTTTGTGAAAAGGGTCCAGTCAAGTTAGAACTTTGAGGTGAAGAAATTGGCTCACGAGGTTTTTTTTTCGCTTTCGAAATACCTCAAATAACAACCCTGTGAAGTTTGTCCCTCTTACGCCTTCAGGAAAAATAGTTATTAAGAAAAACCCATATCGCGCTCCGAGTCTCAACACTTGGCGTTTTACCATTTGATGACTCAACGTATAATAATTTTTTTTTCATAAGATCCGAAATTTCTACACGAGTGTACAAAAAAAAAATGTCAAACCAACTATAACTCAATTGTTGCCACAGTACCTTATGACAAAGTTCGCTGACTGCACGTTTTCCTGTCCCAAACCACGAATAATTTAGATATCCGGCTGATTCTTTGACGATAATGAAGCAGACCCCTTACCGAAGAACATGAACCGTCACACGGTTTTTTTTGCAAAAATTGAATTTTTAATAAAAAAAAAGGTTTTTTTCATTGCTCGTTTCTCCGTACTTCAATAAGATTGGAATTTGGGTTTGCGCTTAAATTGAAGGGGATAGTTGAAAATTTACTATCGGTATTTTTAGGTCGGTTGCGCCAAACTGTGCGTCAGAACAGCGGTGGAAGGGGGAGCTGGAGAGTCTTGGTGTCATTCCCATCATTCGGTGTTATTATATATCGCTGTTTGTCTCCTGTATAAGAGGAATGTAAGTGGCATTTTTTGAACAAAGGTGAAGAATGAATGCTTCGACAGGCGATAGACTTCCTTCGTTTCTTATTACGATCGACCGGGAACACGGGAAAATCATTTATGATGAAAGTGATACACATACTCCCGTTCTCTTCTATTTCTAATCCATTTCACAAATTTTTATATATTGAAATTGCATATTTAACGTAAATAAGATTCTATGCATTTTTCATACATGTCATTTGTAAGTGTGTGAGTATACATTTATATTTTTTCAAATAAAATGAACAGAGCTGAAAATAAAAAATGATAAGTAAATATATCATTTTATTTTCCTTTTATCGGGCGCTGTCCGTGAGATACGGGGGCCTTTTGGTATTCGTGTTCATCGGAAGACTGATAAATGTGCTGATCAAAGATTTGCCACAACGGAAATTCACCACCGATTCTTGGGTTCGTTGCGACAAACCGACGTTGGAACAATTCATTTTCATCTACATCTGCATCGTTTTCATACATTTGACTTTGACAATAGCTCTGTTGGTGATCGATTTGTTTATCGCGGTGTCGATGTTGCACATTTGCAAGCAACTCGAAATTCTAAAATATCGCTTGAGAAAATTAGCGGATTCTATCGATGCGATAACACAGTGCATGGACGATGGAACGAAGAAGAGAGAAAGCTATGCAGATTCACGGAATATTGAAACAAAAATGATCGCCGAATGCATACGACATCACTGCATAATGTTTGAGTCAGCAGATATATATTTTATTGTTCATTATTTGTGTGTTCTAACGTATACCCTTGCGGGGTTTTCCAATTTTCCCTCCTATCACTTCCCACTGGCACCATGCTAAAGTAACCTTACTTCGAAAAACCCGCGCCGATACAGACAGCTGTTATTTATACCGAGTTTCAGTTGTATTACCTGAGTTGATTACTGAGTATCAGAGACTCAGAAAAAAACTGCCTCGCCGCTCAGTAGAAGGGCGTGCAAGCGAGTGCACGGCTAACGATCAACCATCTCAGTACTTACCGCGGTGAATAACATGGCCGCGGTCAGTACTGGAACTGTTTAACATTCGAGATCGCCGAAGCCGCGCACCGACCACTCGTCCACTCCTGTCGGTTTGGTATATGTTTAGCTGCAATTTTATTAAACTTTGGAAATGATTTTTTATTGTAGTAAAATAATATTTCGAATGCATTTTGTTCATTTTAAATACGAGTGTTCGCACAAAAACCCGAAACCCTTCACACCTCCACTCTCTCAGATTGAATTGAAGATTTTTTTATATATTAATATATGTGAGACAGGGTGAAAGTTTGTGTAGATTTTTTGGCGATGTCAATTCTTCATAGCGTAAAATTTGAAATTTATGATTTTGGCTCATGTGCATGTACCAGCGGCAAATCCAGCAAGATTTACAATGCGATAAAAATACTATAATACCTCTCTGTTCTGCTCGTATATAAATAGCTTTCAGCTTTCCGAAAATATTATTATTTTCTCATTTTGATCATCTATAGATAGTTAAAATAATTTCATTTTAAACTGCATTTCTTCCAGGGATCATTTTTTGTTTTTTTTTACTATTTTTCTAAACGATCATTTACACCTTCTAATAAACCATAACAAAAATTTAGAGTGGGTATTGTTGGGAAGCAGATATGCGTCCAAAAAGAGGCTACATCGTCTTGCAGTCTAACAAGTACTGTCAGGATGGCATATACACTAAGACCTCGATTTGAAGGTGTTACGTCCTGCGGCTTTCGGGAATTTTGCAACCATTCGAAATTGTCAGTATAAGGCAATTTTCGGATACTCAATGGAACGATCACGAGAGAGGAAGATAATTTATTTTTTCTCCTTTCGACATCGAATAAGAGTGCGAGTATGCGTCGAGTTAGTCACCCACACCAACACGGTCACGCACCAACGTAAACCTCTGGCCGGCGACACAACAACGCCAGCAATATCAATGGTGAAAAATAACAATTTCTTTATCATCCACGTCAAGAGGAAACATCGATCGAGCTAGCGAGAAAAAACATTGGAGATAGTATTGGGTTACTCTAAAACGTTGGTGGGCCTTTGTGCCACAGCGTGAGACCCATGCGTCGAAATCTTCATGCGCGCGTGGCACTACTACCAGGCCACTGACTCATCGATACCCTCACAGACACTACGGTGCGTGTACACTAATATACGCAAGTGTGACGGAGATAGAAGGCGTGCATTTCTTTACCAATGAAAAGAACAGTGTTTCCTTTTTCTGGACAATAAAACTATATGACTATATTTCCCGAAAGTGCGCGAGTGAAAATATATTGTAACAGTAATGTAGAGTCAAAGCATGAGTATGATACCTGGGTCAGGTCGTCATAGGTAATAGAGATAAATATTGCGTTGTATGTTTGCGAGCGAAATTATTAGATCCTGATGTAGGAATTCGCACGAGCTCCGATTGGTCAATCTGTTTATTCGATACTCACTTTTATTTAGAGTTATATATAAATATATTCTCCTCCTGAGAATTATATTTCATTTTGACATGTTGTCTTATTTACTCGAGGCTATTCAAGATTGTATATGTGACAGTTGTCTAAGGGGGGCTCAGTTTGTTAGTACAATAATCCGAGTGGAACATTCAAGACGGAGATGGAAACCATGACACCTAAAGATGGCGAGCAGGAGTCTTACACGTGGTCGATAAATCAGGGCGGTGGTTGGACAATGAACAAGGAACGTTCGTTGGAGAAAGACTTCAAATGGTCATCCGAACCTTCGACGCTGTCATAAATTTAACAAACTCTTCCGAGAACTTCGGGTGAAATCAATGATATCGATTGATTATAAACATCAGCTGAAAGAAAGAGACGTTATCCAGATCCGGAACACAAAACCACGACTATGAGAATATTTATAAAAGTTTGACATGGCATAGAGTTCGTTTGGAGTGACGACACACGGCCTGGAGAGCTTTGTCTCTGGGATCGGAACGGCGATACAACTACCCTCGTGCCCATGGCGGTCTTCGTCGCACGAGTAACCACGGGATAACACGATTTCTTTCCCACCTACGCTGTGTGTGTGGCAATGGCCAGCTTTCAACGCCTGGAGACAGCGATACCAGGGCCACCAACGTTATGGACATAGACTCGTCATAAAGATGGAGAGAGAGGGACGATACAACGAACGAATGTCCCCTCAACAATGAGCTCTTTCTTTACCAACCAAAACATGAACAAATTAAATTGCAGAAATTAAATGACCGATTATTGCTCGTGGGAATCTTTACAAAACCATAACGTAATAAATATAGTTTATAATTATTAACGTAGGCAGAATGTGTGTGTGTGTGTTGGAAGGAAGGATTGCATTTAAATGTTTGCATAAAAAAGGGATGAATAACGATTGCGTGTATTTTGATAATCCCTTTTACATTGGAAACTTAAAATTTGCAATTAATAATAATAACTTTAATACGCAATTGCAAGGAATGGCATGAGCAAAGAATAGAGAGAGAGAGAGAGAGAGAGAGAAGTGAAGTAAGAAATAAAGCGAAAGACACCGCCAGAACCAAGAAAGGGGAAAATTGTGACGAAGAGGGATGTATGCAGAGAATGAGTGTGAGACAGAGAGATCATATGTAGAGTGAACGAGAGTATGGTATGAGAGTAGGAAAAGAGTGCAGGAGGGGTCAGGCTATGCGTAAAGACATAGTGACGCACAGCGCCTTCGAAATAAGGGGTAGAATGAGAGAGATGGTCCGGAGCATGAGTATGAGAGAGATAGCGAGAGTTGTGCTAAGAGTATGGATGTTAGAATGAGAAGGGAGGATGTGGAAATGTGTGAGTATGAAAGGGGGGATGGAATGATTTTTGTTAAAAGACTAGGAGCAAAATGAGAGAGTGGGGTTTATTGCAATTTAACTTGCAAATTAATTATCGTAAGCAATGTTAGAATGATGTGAAGTAAAGTTAAGGGTAAATGTAAGTTAAATTTTGAGATAATTTTGATTATATAGAGTCACATAGTCGTCATGAATGCGAGGTGGAGGTGAAGGGAGAGACCCATCGCGTCTTAGAAGCCGGAGGGCGCACTGTCCCACCACCGAAGCTAAGCAGTCTAACGAAGTCTATATAATGACGGGTCATAGGCCAAATCAAACAGTGTTCGTCGAGTTCGTTTCGAGAGTAGCAGTTCGTTGTTTGGAGAGTTGTTTTTGGAGTTCAGTCGTTGCAGTTCGTTTTGAGAGCTATTTTTGAGAGTTCATTTTTTCGAGGGACATTTATTTTTGGGAGTCCGTTCTTGAAAGTCGAGTTAGTCGAATTAGTCGAGTTTTGTAAGTTGCGTTTTGTAATCCGAGTTCCGGTTCGAGTTTTGACAATAGTGTTTGCAGTTTGTTCGGAAATTCAACGCGGATTTATGTTATTTTAAAGTTTGTAACGTGACAATTTGTGTGGTGAACAAAAATAAATAAAAGATTGTGGAACCAAAAGACAACTGTTGTGTTTAAATCATTGACATCATACATCCATATCGTTTCGTCTCGAATTATCTCATCGCCCGAGGGAACGGAATTCCCATTTTGAACATCGCTCCCGGTTGTGGCCAGTCATCATCAAATCTCATCAATCCATATCGTTTCGATTCCGTTTTCTTTTTTTTCATCACACGAGTAAGTACCAAAATGGTTTTCCTTCGCAATTTATTCGTTTCAATTTGCGTCATGCCGCATCGTCTCGTTTCCCGGATGACAACCTCACCCGTAAGTGAATTTGTTGTTCGCAATGAAAAGCTCCTTGCAGACTTTTTTGAGATGGTTTTCAACTAATTTGAAATCGACATTCTTTTTCCATATAGTAGTTTTCTTTCGCGCGTGATATTCATGGTTAATTTAATTCTTTAATTTCCAATGTTCCGTTCGTGTTTTATTCTTTGGGAATTTTCGAGGTGTTTTCCCCATTTGCCACCCGTTAGTTGATCTCATGCGCCGAGCATGCACTTCGTAGCTATACGGTGTCCGGGAAGTACTCCGCGCATTTAAATTTACTCAAGCTCAAGATTAATTTTGTTATTTCGTTTTCCGCGATGATTTAAGGGCGCATTAATTGAGATTCCATTATTTCCTTATTTCTTTTATTTTTATTATTGACTTACTGCAGCCTATTGGTTGCCATTGTTTTAATGGCTTTATTAATGTGTATGGAGCATCGACGGGAGAGTCTCCCTGGAAATCGTCCATCGGTGTATTTTCTCCCTTATTAAGGTCCTCTGAATTCATCTCTGAGCGAATAATAAAATCTGATTTATAAATGGAGGTTTTTAAAATCTCATCATCAAAATCTGTTTTAATAATCATGATTAACGTCCTGTTATGTTCTTAAAATTCGCGGAATGTTAAAATACCATAGAAATTTTTATCTTCCCCTATCTAATTACAAATTTGCACTCTCCGCCCATCCCCGAGCAATTTTCTGCAAGGTTAGGCTCGAAACAGGGCAACTCCCTGACTGTCATCGACTTATCTCGAAAACGTGTAAAGGGGGAGCGTGCTCTCCTTGACCGGGATGAGAAAGTCGTAAGTCAGGACGTAACAAAGGGTTTCGATTTTAAGAAAAATCCCCACTGTTTCGCGTCACCTGTGCCTGGTGGGGCGCATCTACGAGGGGGGACCCAAAAAAAACGGGAATGTCGTCATAATTTCTTTATTTTTAAATATTTTTACACCAAAATTTGATCACCTTCAAAGTATTCTCCTTTGACCACAACGCACCTCTGCAAACGATCCTTTCAATGTTCAAAACATTTTTTACATTCACTTATCGGGATGTTCTTTAGGCCTTCCAGCGATTTTTGTTTTACCTCCTCCACAGTGGCAAAACGCTTTCCTCTCATGTCCCTTTTGAGTCTGGGGAACAAAAAAAAATCACAAGGGGCTAGATCCGGTGAGTAGGGGGGGCGGGGGGGTGGACAATTGGTGTCATGCAGTTTTTGGTCAAAAACTGCTTCATGGAGAGAGCGGCGTGGGCCGCTCCCTTTGCTCGTCTGTGAGAAGGCGAGGGACAAATTTGGCTGCAACTCTGCTCATGTGCAAATCTTTGGATAAAATCCTATGAATTGAACTCCATGATATCCCAGACATCTCACAGAGTTGATCAATGGTTCGGCTACGGTCTTCACGAATGAGAGCATTGATTTTGTCGAACGTTTTCGACACTTCTTGACGTTGAGGGGCGTTCTGAACGGGGTTGGTCTTCAATTGACATTTCACCATTTTTAAAACGTGAAAACCACTCGTAGACTCTGGTTTTACTTAGGGCAGCATCTCCATAAGCAGTCTTAAGCATTACAGTAGTTTCCGCAGCCGATTTCCCCAACAGGAAACAAAATTTCACAGCCACGCGTTGCTCTCGACAATCAGCCATCACGTTTTCGCCGAAATGGAAAAAGTTGTTTCACTACAATAATTCCCACGGGCGAACCGATGCACTCACGGCGACAGAACTTCGCACACTAACTCAGGAGACGTGTCCCCAGCGGATACCTGGTCGAGCAATGGGTTCCCCCACTCTCCCTCCCCGTCGCAGCGCAATTCCCGTTTTTTTTGGGTCCCCCCTCGTATGTCACGATGGCCAGGACCGTACTCGTGTTTCTCTTGAAAGTTATTACGGCCAATTCTAGGTTGGGTTGTTTGCAAGTTAGTATAACGTAGTGCAATTAAGTAAAAAATATGGACGTACCTGACGATCAGATGCTATGATACGGTCCTTGCCATGACTGCGTGAGTGGCCGTTCGCGTTATAGCGGCTGGGCTCAGGCAGGCTCGATTATGACAGATCCCGGTCTCACTTTGTTCTTGAATTCGAGGTCTTAGTGCGTAGTGATAAAATTTCTGATTTACATACAGATATTTTTATTACGTCGGTACAGAAACAAAGTTCTACTTCAGGTAAACTGTGCATATCTCATTTGTTTCGTATTTCTGGATATGCAAAACAATATTCAATTGAAGAAAAGCTCATGCTGTACAGAGCCTCGACGTGGCCGATGCCGCGTATGAGATGAACTGGACATTTTTGAGCATCGGTTTGAAAAAAACTCTTTTAATGATAATTACAAGGTCCTTAAAACCGTTCGTATTTCGCATTGGCTACCTCAACATCACCTTGTCACTTGAATCGTTCAACAGCGTTAGTTTAAAACATGAAGTCTTAAGTGCAATATAAATTCCGATCAAGTATATATGTTTCGAATGTTTGGCAAGATATTTTACTCCGATAATGTATTGTTAAAATAATTTATATTTACTATTTTACTCTGAAGATAACGGTGAGAGACCTTACAATGCTTTTTGATGTGAAACATCTTTACGCGCGTTGGGAGTAAATTGGTCGATAGGGAACGTCGATGGCACGTCGTGGTGACGCTCCCCTCCACTCAACTCTGCGCACAGGTTGATTGCGCATGCAGAGAGGCGATTCTGAACCAGATGCAATATCATAGAGTCTGGCGCTAGCGAGCAACAGCCAATTGCAAGGAAGATTCCAGCGAAAAGGCGCGACTCTCATAGGCTATCGCTCGCTAACGAGACCGATAGGTGTAGGTAGATCACAGATGTCTACACTATACATAGTATAGAATAGACATCTGTGCGGTAGAGAAGTTCATTTCCCATTGATACTTGAGGGGCGATTCTGTACCAGACGCAATATCATAGCGTCTGATGCAAAACCGAAATAGCCTGTAAGAGTCGCGCCTTTCCGCTGGAATCTTCCTTGCAATTGGCTGTCGAGTTGCGTCGCTTCGTTGCGTCAAGTACAGAATCGCACCCCTGGATGTGCTATTCATAAGTCTCAAGGGGGGACTTACAGCGAAATTGTTTATGAATATAAGAAAACTCATTCTATACAATTATTATATTTAGCCCTATCGCGAGTAACAAGTATTGAAGGCTTATACATATATACACGTAATATTGATTTAAAATTCTAGCACGGTAGACGAATTGCACGAATACCGCAGGCGGCTTGGTTGGCTGACTGTCAAGGCAAGAAGGCCAAGAAGTAGTTCCAGGGAAATAGCCGGTCCCTGGAAGTACTTCTTGGCCTTCTTGCCTTGACAGTCAGCCAACCAAGCCGCCTGCGGTATTCGTGCAATTCGTCTACCGTGCTAGAATTTTAAATCAATATTACGTGTATATATGTATAAGCCTTCAATACTTGTTACTCGCGATAGGGCTAAATATAATAATTGTATAGAATGAGTTTTCTTATATTCATAAACAATTTCGCTGTAAGTCCCCCCTTGAGACTTATGAATAGCACATCCAGGGGTGCGATTCTGTACTTGACGCAACGAAGCGACGCAACTCGACAGCCAATTGCAAGGAAGATTCCAGCGGAAAGGCGCGACTCTTACAGGCTATTTCGGTTTTGCTCACAATGTTCAACATCATACACGATATCGCACTCTCGTACTTGATTGAGTTATTTGCGCGTCCTCACACGCCTCATCATCCAAGTCGACGAAACCGTCCTAACGTTTTTCTTATTCCACCTCACAGGACTGCAGCTTTCAGAAATTCCTACCAACTGTCAGCGCTGTATTTGTGGAAATCGTTGCCTATCGAAATTATTACTTTCCCGACAGTCGCATCTTTTAAACGCCGGTTGTTTATCCACCTCTTCTCTTTAGAGGGTACCGAAATCGGACTCTTCGATGCGGCTTGACAGCGATCGTATGAGTAAGGCTGACGTAAATTAGCTGCCCAATGCTGTACGTTTTCCTGGTTGTCCGGCAGATGCACATATATCGGTCCTTAGTACTTTTTTTTCTGTTACTACATTACATGCTATTCCTAGTAACAATAGTTAGTTTAATTGTCACTATATTATGTTTTTAAATCGTTCCATTCTGGTATCACATCACTTGTGCTTTAATTTTAATTTAACTGTAATTTAAGTTCATCATATAAATGAAATTGTATAATTTTCACTATATTTCGCCTTAATCATACTATTCTTGTATTATATCACTCGAGCTTTAACCGAAATTTAGGCTTATCTTAAACTGTATCTTGTTTAGTTTAACAGTAATTTTATGTTTAACATAATAATGAATTTGTATCTAGTATAATTTTGTTAGCCTCAACGTGTCACCAGGGCATTAATAAATCAATCAATCATTCAATCAATCAATTGATCCATCAGTTGTAACGTTGCAAGAAAAATTTAAAAGATTATCGCTTAATAGACTCGAGACACTCCAAGGATTAATATCAAATTTCATAACATCAAGAAAGGGATTGTCGTTATTCACGTTGAGTTGTCAAAGTCTCAGAAAGCATGTCCCAGATCTACAAGATTCGATCGTTAACAATAGTAATTTCTTATTATTGAGTGAAACATGGCTTGGTAATGAAGAAAACGTCGACATCCCCAACGTTCATTGTATTGTTCACTTCAAACGCAATGATGTTAGAGCTGGTGGTGTAGCTATTTATCAGAATAGAGATTCTTTGGATGTTATTATATCTCGCATAATCGTTAGGTTGAGAAATGTAAGGGGACTTGGTTTTGGTCAAGACGATATTGGCGATTTATGTGCGGCACAAATTGTTATGGCCGATGGAAGGGAATTGGTCATGGTCGTTGTATATATTTCCCCAAACCAAAGAATTCACAATATCATACGATTTTTACACGAAGAACTACTCAAATATAGTCCTGCTGGTTTAATGCTATTAGGAGCAAATTTACATAAACTTCCATTAATTTTGGTAGGGGATTTCAATGTTAATTTTGGCAAAGCTGAATCATTGCCACTCATACATTTTCTCCAAAATGAATTTCAGTTGATCATGAACAACCACATGTTTCATACTTCAGCTATCATCGACCGATTGTTAATTTCATCGAACCAAACGCAGCAAGGACTGCTACTATAACCGAAGTAACAGATGAAGCAATCAAATAAATATTATAGAAGAAAATCAAAAGCTACTTTTCTTGTTTTCTTTTTTAATTCTCCACGCCACATATCCCACACGGTATTCTCAAGATGTTGGATGTTTCACATCTACCAGGCGTCCCATGACGGCTCACTTTTTTTTTGTTCTTGTAGATCACGAAATTAACTTACTCGGTGTATAACGTCATCAGTTAAAGCAGCGTGGTGTGACGGGTGTTACAAATGAAAGTCGTTTCGTAGCTGTGTAACATTTAGAGGAAAAATTAAACATTCATGGAATTGGTGCGTCAACAAATATTGGTTCACTCATACGTTGATTGGAAATTTTTCAATTTTCCTTCGAATTCCTTTCTCTTAAACATATCGATGAAACGGTTGCGATTTTATGAAATTTCAAATTATTCGAAAAATGAAAGATATCGAATATCTATATGGAAAACAGCTTGAACCTTTCGATTTGTTTCCTAGAAATTGTACACAATGTTCAAAACCTCCTCTATAAGCAACTATATAATTCCCAACTTTGGCTTCCGCATTGTTCCACGCACCCCATAATTTCACACGTGCATTTCGAGGTTCTCACTCTGTCCCATCGTTCTACGCACTTCACCACTCAATACATTCATCTCGAGGTGCCCAACGCCCACCGCATTGCTCCACGGTAAATACGACTGCATACACACATTTCGGGGTACCCAACGTCCACCGCCTTGTTTCACGTACCTCGCGATTCCACCCAACCGCCTCGCACCTCACGATTCAATGCACACATCTCGTCAGGTAGACTCTGGTAGACGGAGAAAACGGATTAGTTGGGAGAACCAACTTTAAAATGCTGAAGGCTCGTTTATTAATTACGACATTTGATAAACGTATTACTGCGGCTAATTTGACCTGGTTCCTTCGACAAATTTTTATTGGTTACGTGCAAATAACCAATAAATCGAATGATTGAACATACCATTTAAATCGGTGAGTTTATCTAAGACGACATGTGGTACTTGTTGCGCACATTGTGAGTGATGTAGACAACCAATTACTTGGTTGCGGTTACCAATCGTAGTTTTTAGGACTACCACCATCGCCGAGTTGGCGCAGGCCGAATGGCTACGAGGCTAAATGGCTTTGTCAGTACGAATGCGTCGGTCACGGCATGCGTGCAACCAATCATTCGGTTCTTGCATCCCGTCGATGGTTGCATCTACTAATCCATTGGTTCTAGCAACCTATCGACATCGAATTGACTATCAACGCCGTCTATTTATGGTCATCTGTTCGTGTGCTGTGAAAGTGGACGAATCTTTTAGCGTTTTCAACTGGCTTAATTATTGTACACGTAGTATATGTCTGTTGGTATTCCATGAAAATAAAAGATATAAATACATTCGGTGCACAGATAGTGCGTCTTCGTGCGGCCAGTTCCCAACGCACAACAAAATATTCTTTGTACGAAGAAAATAACAAAAAAATATATATAATTTCATTAAGGACATGTTAACGTTTTTTAAATGAGGTTGGTCAAAGTGGAAATTTATATTTTTCGAAAATTTCGTGATCTAAGTTGATCAGTACCTTCTGTGGTACGGTTTTCTATTTTAGACAATTTCCTACGTATTCGTACTGTCAAAAACAACAACAAATTTGTTGTTTTTATCATATTGGTTACTAGCACCATTGAACTCGATCGGTACCGTCAACTATTCCGACACACGTTATGATTAAACGAAGCAATATTTCGTGTATGAGCCATGTTGATTGGCTGCGCTGCCTATTTTACTTTAGTAACGTTGGTCATATTGCTGGGAGCAAACAAAGCAATGCATTAGTCGTATCGGTTATTAACAGTAGTAATTCTGACCAACTCCTTGTTGGGCACAACAAGAGTGTGTGTGGAATCATGAGGTCCGTGGACCAATGGGAGTGAGCATAAGATACCCCGAGATTGGTGCACGGTATCCTGACATGCATAGGATAATAAGGTCAGCGTTAGGCACCTCGAGATGTGTTGGTGGAATCGTGGGGTGCGTGGATAAATGGAGTGGCAGGTGTCGGGGTCCTTGAAATGTGTGCGTCGAATCGTGGGGTATGTGGGGAAATACGATAAATGGTAGAAACCTAAAGAAGTCCAAGTGGAACCGTGGGCTACGTGGAACATTGAGGTAGTTGTTGGGCACCTCGAAATATGTTATGAGCCTGGAGTTGTGAGATACGTGGATGAATGGAATCAGCGTTGGGGACCTCAAAATATGTGCGGGTAATCGTGGAGTGTGCGCTGGTCACTCGATGTGTGATTGGAATTTTCGGGTGAGTAGGACGATAGGGTGGGTGTTGATCGACATCTCGATATGTGTAGGTGGAATCGTGGGGTGCGTGAAACAATTGGGCGAGCGTTGCCCACCTCGGATGCGTGGGTGGAATCTCTGAGTGCACGTGACAATGGAGTGAATGCCCAGCATTCACCCTTGTTAGTGTATTGAGAAAATAGTTCAGTCGGGAAGGAAGAAATAAGAGATTGCCATCAATTAAGCCGCATAATCGTGTTCGGTATTAAAACTTTATTCTGTATAAGAACAAATCCCCGTTGGTTGGTTTCACAGCGATTGAGTAGATCAACTATAGTACAAAAACCCAGGCACCAAGCCGGTCGGTTAGTACAACCTACGCTGAAAAAAAGGCGAAGTAGTGTCAACAAGATTCGTCGGTTGTCTGCGTTTTGTAAAAAAACAATACACTATTTTGTTGCAACCAATAAATTCAACTACTGTTTTTCATTCGGAAGGATATCGATATTTTGTTAATCGTACCCCACCAGTCCACCTGCATATTTGGATGTGCTGATCTCATTGTTTCACGCACCGAAACATCACCTACGCTTCCCGGGTCGACAATGTCCACCCCATTGTTCCACGCACCCCACGATTCCACCAACACATCTTGAGGTGCTTAACGCTCACCTTTACTGTCCTATGCATCTCAGGATATCGGATGCAAATCTCGGAGTGTCATGCTCACCCTCATTGGTCCACGAGCCTCGTGATTAAATAAGACGGTTAAATCGTTGTATAGTATAACCAATTGAGTTGGTTAGTGTTACCACAGTTGATAACTGATAGAACTAATGCATTTCTTTGTTTGCTCCCACCAGTAGGTCAAACATTACTAATGTAAAATAGACAGCGCGACCAATCAACATGGTTGATCCCCGAAATATATCGCTTTGTTTGATCAAGACGTGTGCTGAAATAGTTGACCGTACCAATCGAGTTGAATGATGCTGGTAGCCAATATGGTGAAGACGACACATTTGTTGCTACTTTTGTCTTCTGGAGTACGTAGAAAATTATGAAAAATAGACAACCATATTAAAGATCTTAATGATCAATTTCGATCATGAAATTTTCGAAAAATATAAATTTCCACTTTTACCAACATCTTTTAAGAAGCGTTAAAATGTCCGTATTGAAGATATACAATATATATATTTTTTCTACGTACATAGCATATTTTATTGTGACGAATAGCGTTTTCAACTGGCTGCATTCATGTGCACTATGTGTACACCCAATGTATCCCATTTTTTATTTTCATAGGAAAGTAACAGGGAATAAGAAGTTACAATACTAAAATATATAAGTAAATCGCTTCTGGCACGGTTAACTTGCGTATTTGGTACATTTTCCTTGAATATTGGTCAGATTTCAAAGGTCCTCACTATACCGATGCTGTTTGAGTTTCTCATCGTTTTTCACATCCTCTTAATTCGAAGAAGGTGTCTGAATCGCTTCGAGTCGCCGATATAATACTTCTCCGATGTACAGCAATATAAAAATAAAAGAGAGCACATGAATATAAAAGTATTCAATCGGCATAAGAGGTCATTAGAAATCGCAAGAATTTTACGATTATTCTTTATTATTCAATTGAAGATGCTGCATACCAGAAGGGTGGAATGAAGAACTTATAGGGTCACTTGGACTTCACTGGATCGTCAGAATTAAACGCTTCCAGAAACCACAGAGATGTGCGATGTTTGCAACAATTATGGAGCGTCCGAATAGTTAGAATAACTCTGCGGTGTTCGAACTTTGTTCAAGCGAGCTCGAGCACATACTTGTCAAACGGAATTACGAGAGCTGTGCGAACGGAGCGCGAACTCGTGCACATCCCTAGTAATCTAGCCCCGAGATAGTAGCCAAAAACCACTTTTTGTCTAAGTAATTAAATATTTCTAAACCGAATAACTATTTCAAAATTCGGTTCTACGTAACTTCGTTTCTGGTAAGCCACAACGCATGTCATAATATTATAGACAGAATCGAAGATGCGTTTTGACCCAATTAAGAATTCGTAAAGTAGTTATCGCACCGTTCAGTTCAAACGAACAGTCAAAAAAGATAATAGTCGATGATTTCAATTCGAGACTTTCAAACTATCAAGCATTTTCAAGGGCACGGGTAATATTTTTAAGCGGAGCATTCATAAGGACAGAGATCACAGATTCACCCGTGGCAGTTTATTAATTAAATTACACGAGCATTTTCATCATTTTCTTGGACGATCCTCATTGCCCAACAATGCACAGTTTATATATTCCTTTCTTTGACCACGGTCGACCTGGTCGTTGACCCGGTGCGTGATGTAATATGCCAACTGACTCGAAAGGCAAACATTTTAGTCGTGGTCGCTCGTGCGAGATGTGATAAACTATTCAGAGGGACATTGAAAGGAGAGTGAGAAAAGGGAAAGGGAAAATAAGAATACTCAAGTGAGATAATAACAGAGACAAATGGATATATGTATATCCAGTAAAGTGGAGGATAGGATTGCCGGTAGATATGTATTTAGTGCTTATACGGTCCACGGACTTCGGGGAAATCAGAGGAACTGTTGAAAGAGGGTCGTCGCACTCTGGCCTGAGATGTCGATGACTTCTTGTACAGTCGTAGCCACATACAAGGGTTCAACTGAACGAGACGATCTCGTCTTTCGTAGACCAAGAATAGAAATAATCTAAAGTTTTCGCACGTTTTTTTTTGTAATCCGGCGGAAAGTTTTTGCACGTTCTTTTTGTAATCGCCACATCCCGTTACATCCAATATAGATGTTCTGTCTATTCATTACTTTACAAAAAGTATATATTATTATTACGTGTACGTGTAAGCTATTAATGTTCCATACTAATTCCTTTTCGTGAGAACGGATCATCAGGGTTAATCAATTTTTTTTAAATTGTCTCAAAAAAGTCGTTCGTGTTTTATCGAAAATTGAAAAAATAATTATAAGCTTTTGTAAAATCATTGATTTACATACAAATCAGCGATGAAATGAATGAAAAAATATAAGTAAAAATATAGCTATTACTGTTCTCGTTCTTTCATCGATTGAGTTTTTTGGTATTGGTACGAGAGCATCAAGGACATCTTTGGATGCTCCCGTGAAAATGTCCTGCTATAAAGCCTCTTATGGTCGTCTCGTCTGCAATAACAGTCTCTTCCCTGTCCCTCTCATCCTATTTATTCACTCATCCGTTCTCTCTTCCTCTCTCCCCTTCTCTCTGTATATGGTCTGCTTCTTGATACTAGTGTTATCGATCCAGAGGCGATAAATGTCGAGCTAAATCCTGCCGACGGTGCACGTAATTTATGGGGGTTCGACGGTTTCCTGGAATCCGAGAAATCGGAGAGACGGGTGCGGAAGGGATGAGCAAGGATGTTCGTAGAGTATTTGAGGACTTAAAGGTCCATTTAATAGAATATTTCGCGTGAGTGTAGGTTCTGCGTCAATCAACTTGGAAAAAATTAGGTCGACACACTTTCTTCTAATTTTCCTGGTAAAAACCCAAAAACTCTCGAAAATGGTCTGTGCACTGAAAATTGAGTAAGGAAAATCTCGCGTTCGGGTCTACAAGTAGCGTCAGTGAAATGTAAACAAACTAAACCTAAACACTTTCCCACGATTACTGCGTAGTCGTAGTAATCAGCAAAGGCTTCATAGTTAGGGTTTTATCCGCCTCTAACATAATGGAAAATTTTTTTCTCGTGATTACGCTGTACAATAACGGTTATCTCCACGTTTGTTTCAGACCTTTTCGTTTTTAGCTGGAAATGTACAATTCTATTTTGAATTTCAACATTTTCTGATCATTACGATAGAGATGGAGGTGTCCAGAATTACTTTACAAAATTTCAAATGATTCGGTTTGATTGTTTTGGAGTGGCATTTGGCCAAAAATCTCAATGCTGTCATCTATTCTGTCGGTAATACAAAGTCGGTAAAACAAACCTTTCACACGTCCGTAAATAGCAACTAATTAATGTGGATGGTGGGAATTCATTTTTTGCCTCGGTGTTATATCGTCTTATTAACATATTTCGTCTTATTCGTACAGTATTACACAATATTATCTCGCTTTGTCTTTGTTAAAATCGTATGATACATCTTATCGTTTACATCATCTTATTTATCTAAAATCGCTTGGTACATTTGGTCGATTTATATAGTCTTATTTGTTAAATCGCTCAATATATTTTACTGATTTATATAGTCTTATTTTCATAAAATTGCTTAATACAATTTGTCGCTTTGCATCCTCTTATTTTTCTAAAGTCGCTTGATATATTTTATAAATTTATATAGACCTGCCTTTTTTTCTTCCTCTTGTCTGAGCGTTTATCTCAGCGTTATGATAACCTACGCGATACAGAATGAACGGGCTGATGTTAGCGCAATAACAACCTTATTTTGGCCTTCATTGCCGGAGTATCTGGTCGTACCCTCTAAAGGTACTCTGAACAAAACAATTTGTCCCAACGCGGCTTGTGCCACCCTTGAGATTCCGGGATTTACTACGATTAGATGGATTAGATTATCATTCGACCCGCTAGTGTCGATATTCATGACGTTCGCAATATCCTCGTTAGGGACTGTAAATACTCGTACGTGTCCATAACCGAAAATATCCATAACGTTAACTCCTAAATATATACTCGAAAGCATGGAAGAGGTCATTATACAATCCGGTGCGACCGGAAGTCGCTCTCGCTATCCCGATTCCTCGTCAATCGACATATCGAGTTCTATTGTCCCGAGTACGACCGGGCTACTTTTGTTTACACCACAAAACCTATTATTCGACTCATCTATCGAATCTATTAGTTCCCCTCGGACATACGTTAGTTTTATAAAGCTCATCGCTCTACCCGTATCCATTAAAGTATCGAATGGCCAGCAATGCGCAATACCTTGAAAATTTACACTATACTGTACACGTTTGAAAAACTCAGCTTTTGGGGTCAAAATCTTATCGAGGTTATTGACTCGATATTGTTGTGTTGAGGACATTCTTTGGCGAAGTGGCCCGGCTCGTGACAAATGAAGCATGATCTCGCCTCGGGTTTCAATTCAGGACAGTTGGGTCTCAAGTGGGCCTCTGCGTTGCAATTATAACATTTGTCCGGTTCCTGAACCACTTTATTCCCGACTGACCTTGATGCGTTTTCTTTGGGTTTCACATTTGTATCGTGTCTAATGTGATTCTCGGTGTCGTTTTGAAGAGAGATCTTCGAACGTGTCAAAAAGGGCCGCTGTCGTATCGTAATTCTGGAGGCGTGCTTGATTTTCAGTTGTGTATCCGGTATGTTTTCGGTTATACAGTGTTGGGCATTTGAAGAGGAATGCGGATATCTTCGCCGATTTTCGCGAAAATGAGACAAATTAGGCAACCGTACATGCTCGGGTTTTTAATGAAATTATTTCAGAGCGTTGCCTTTTAATTTCGTGCGCGTCAGGATCCTGGCTGTATTTTCATCGAGTTTGTAAGTTTACCTGAGGAGTCCCAACTGTTGTTTCCATTGCCAGAATGTATCGTTTTCTCCGCTGAATTCACTTGACAAATCGCCGAGTGCCTTGATCCTCACTTTTGATGGTACGCTCTCGTCGGGTACTGCTACTCGTATATCGCACCCGGTAATCGTAATTGTGCCCTCAACATTTAGTTCTCGTGGCGGGCTAAGTTCAATTCCCTTTGAAGCAGTTTGTGTTTTCTGCGTAACAAATTTATCTCGCGTTCTGCGCTGGGTGCGTTCTCTAAAGACATTGTCATTTTCTCGAAGATCTTGTTCATTCTGTAGGTCGTTTGCGCGATCATCTTCGGCTCTCAGCCAATTTCCGTCCGGGTCCGCAGTTTGTAGCTGAAGAATTATATCGGTTTTTCGTACCACTCAGGGATAGGCCGAGGCGTTGGAGAATCGCTCTCAATTCAACAACAGTGACGTCTGTCCGCCCCTTATCCACGTCTTCACTCACTACATAGATAAGTCTTTTTATTCGTTATTCCTCGTTCAAATTGTTTTGTATAAGTTCTTACCTCTTTAATCATACTTATAGATGAACAATTGCTAACATATAATAAAAGAAATAACAATTACCCGTAGAAACAAAAAAATATATATAATATTTTTGAATTGAGTATAAATTTCTGCGACCCTTCGTTTTCATAACTGCCATGCCTCAGAGGCTCTACGGACTGGAGTCCCGACTATCGCTCTCTTCGTGTTTATCGTCTTATTTATAATGTATATCTGTCATTTCGCTCTGTTTGGATCGGAAATTTTCATTCGCATGCAATCAAACAATCCGTGAGTTTTAATGAAATATTTGTGCATTTATTTTTTATCGCTTCGATTTATATTATGAGAAATAAAATGTGAGTTGAAAATAAAATCAAAGAATCAGTAATGCCGTAAAGATAGATATAACAATCTTTTAAAAATCTAGCATTTTGAATATTTTAACCTCCATTACAACTATATGAAATTTTTTTTCATGAACAGCAATAGCTTTTATTTTTTTAAATACTAAAGTTACATCTCTGGCGGTTTACGGTAGAAGCAATCAGACAAAGAAAGGCTAATTCAAATTTTGGGAAAAACACTATTGATCATCGACAATGCGCAAGAATACTATTCATAAATTCGTTGAAGAAACTCTGTCTCGCCAAAGTTTTTTCCGTCAAAAGGGTATATAATTTCCGAATATTTGATGCACCCTCGCACTTGATGCCTAGTCGACGAAATGAAATGATTCGTACGGCTTTTAGAGCTCATGCGTATACTCGAACCACCTTGAGAATGAACTTGGTGAGCGGTTATAATAGTCGCGATTTCAGGGTTTCTCGTTATATAACTTTCAAGTGGAATCTGAGTACCGCAATATTGACTGGATCCTCTGTGTGTATGCCATTGGCAAACAGAGTTGTAGGTTGTTATGCTCCAGAGAAGTTGAAACGTGAGAGACAGAGTGAGGAGGGAATAAAGAGGGAGGAGGGGGGCTGGGAGCAGAAAACAGAGTGATCTAAGTCAGCGAGGTCATCGGAAACTGGTGAAACGTCGATACAGGTCGAAAGGTTGTGTAGGAGGTTGTTGAAAATAATGTAGGTGTGGTTTACACTCAAACCAGATGTTATGGTGAAGGAATGCATCTGATGGTAACGGGAAGTTTTGATTCTCAGGAAATATCGCCCGTACACACATACATACACACATGCGCGCACGCACGAACGCACACCAATGCATAAACTATACTTTAGTTGTGTATACGTATTGTAATTTCCGTCATACCCTACAGCAGCAAAATATCATGAAAGCGATTGTATACCGTCGAACAAATAGTGCAGAAAATATTTATAGTTGTATGATAAATATACAGTATACAAATATTACACGAATAGAAAAACGGTATCGCTTTATTATTCGGCAGTATGATTTATAAGGATAATATATTTTTTGTCATATAAAACACAGAACTCTGCATATCTATCGATTTAGGAAATTCATATGATGTTATTACGTTATATTAGGAGTACAAATACGTTCGGTCCGTTTTTTTGTGGTACAAAATGCATTTATGCTTTTACGGAAACTGCTTGATGCGTCACTCCCAATGATTCTGCAAGGTCCTCTTACGTTTGATTCGGATCTTCATTGAGTAGAGCCTCCAATTCTTTGTCTTCGAATTTTTTAGCTGTCCAGAGCGAGGCTTCTCTTCAACGCTGAAATCACCATTCTTGAAACGTCGAAACCAATTAAAGAAAAGGAATTTCTTCAAATTAAAGCAGAAAACTAAAATCTCCCGCAAATGCTGCTTAGTTAACACAAAATTTGACATATTCAACACAGTAAAAAACAAGGTTTTTGTATGAAATTCAAAGCGATATAAACTGAATATTATTGACAGATGTCTAACCTCTGTGAAACCATCAAAACCACCTGTCACTATGAAACATTCATAACAGCCAGCGCCATCTTTTAAAAAGGGACCGAACTAATTTGTACTTCCAATATATCTCTTTATATTATATAAATATTTTGCCGTCGCTGTGTACAAGAGTTGGGGAGCTTCACCGCACGGGGAATGCTTGGCCCGTGTGGTAAGGCTGATCGTTTTCTCTTTATAGTAAAGGGAAAACGGTCAGCATCACCGTACGGAGCGACCTCTCACCCGTATGGTAAAGCTGGCCCCGCACAAACCCAGACAAAACGGTTTGGACTTGTGTGAACTTGTTTGGGTTCGTTTGGGTGTGGTGCATGCGAGAACGCGTAGCGCCCGAGCCAAACAAAATAAACAAGGCGGGGTCACCTCAGAAAACTTCAGGAGGTCAGTTTCACAGTATGTGGCGACCCCTCTCCCGTTCGGCAAAGCTGACCGTTTTTCCTTTACTATAAAGAAAAAAACTGTTAGCTTCATAATACGAGCATACAAAATTTGCCGCGGCAGCGTGTGGTATGCTATCGTAAAAAAAATATTTCTCTCCGTGTACTTTTAGCCTGTTTTCGTAAGTAAATTTACTTGTGAAGGTTGAGAAACATTATTTTGATGCGCGGAGAGGAGTCTGAGAGTTAATTGCTCTAATGCTTCCTAGAATTGTATGTCCGTTCGATACCAACTATAGATTATGGGAACAACGTGATCTTAGCTACAGTTTAGTGACTTTTTTTACGTTACTATTTTTTTTGTTTTTTTTCTTCATCGCATTCATTCGCCGTTGGCGGAACCAGAAACGTTAAAATTTGTTCGTCTCATTTGGCACGCGAAAGACAGCAAGGGAGCAGAGAGAAAATATTATCGATGACCCTGTCGTCGTGCGCGATTTTTCATCGAACAGTTCGGTCCTGGCGATCAAAGGTTCAACGGCTGTTGCTCTCGCGTCGAACGTTCATGTGAAATTTCCACTCGCAAATATCGAAAAAACGGGCTACGTCACCTGGGAAAACATCCCATGGCGCCCATGAAGAGAAATCGAAATCGAGATCGCAAGAACAGTAAGATTGAGTATTTTTTCAACATCACATTGTGAGAGAGATAAAATTCTGGTTGAAATAATTCACTGACAAAACACTGGACATTGAGGTGAAACAAGTTTGAAATAAGATAGTGATTTTTTTTCGCTTCATTCGAAAATAATCCGTGCAGCATCGGCTCGTCGACGTGGAAAAAATTCAAGCCGAAAAACTTACAAGTATTCCGGTGGTTCGGATGGTTCGCGAATTAAAAAGAGAATAGCGGGACATAAGTTGGAGACTACTGGTGGACGGAATAAGAACGCTAAATCCCGAAAAATGGGGTCTGGACGATATTCCAAGATGGCAAAAGACGGCAATCGAGGAACTTCGAATTCAAGTTATTATTATTATCATTATGACTATTATTATAATATTTATTATCAACAGTAATAGTAGTATTGTAGTATATAATATTAATAACGGGCTCTACAGAGATTAGTGAAACAATTTTTACTAGCATGATTTTTTTTTCGCATACCTAAAAAAATCATTTCAGTATTATATGTATGTTTTTTACATAATGACGATATATATATGCTTCAATGCGCAGATGAGCTACGAACAAAGAGATACATTAGGAAAGCTCTCGAATTGGGTCTATCATCCGGCTATTTGATACCGGATGAGAGCTCGGACGGCCAAGTGTTGCGAGTGGCCTCGGACATCGTAAAACTTGGTCGTGGCGTCGAGGAGGGAAGCGGCAGTGACGAGAAGCCGGACGATAATGTTGCACGAGGACGAGGGCGTGCCGGACGTGGAGGCGGATGTACGACTGGAGGAAAACGTCTAGTCACAAAGAACGGACGTACGAATTTGCGTAAACGAGGAAGATCGAGGACCAAGAGTCCGAAAAAATCAGTTGCGCAAAAGCGACGAAGAAAACGGGGCGATAGGTCAGTAATCGATATGTATGTATGTGCGGGAGGCTGAAGCTCGTCGAACCGTTACAAATTTGATCCAATATTTCCTTTTTATATCGTCACAAAGCTAAAATTTACTTGAACGTTTTTTTTATACATTGAGTCCATCCTCTATATCTAATTGTCAAAGTTAATTAAATCGTTTTGATTTCATTCTTTTTAAGCTTTCCGTTTTGAATCGACATTTCAAACCACCTTTGGCAGTGAGAACAATTTTAGCAATATGAAAAAAAAACTACTTGAAAATAATGCTATTCCGAAAAATGTATTATTTACCCGTTGATAGGACTATAATTTTTAGAAAATTTAGAATTGCCGCGAAGCAATGAAAGGAAATGGATAAATTTATATTTTCACTTTTCAATAATGTTTTCGTGGAGGGAGTTGCTTGAAAAAAATGTAGTCATTTTTAGAGGTGGTGAACGTTTGAGAAAAAAAACGATGCGATTATCATGTTAAAATCATGATTAAGGCCTTATATACGTCCAGCGGTACCGAAAACGTACCAAAAGAAAAACTGTTTTTAGGAGGGATAGAAATAGAAATTGATAAACAAATTCTTACACATTGTTTATTACTGTGTTAAGTTTGTAAAAAAATTTATTTCAATTTTTTTTTTCAAAAATTACAACATGAAAAATCACATTTTTTGAAGCACTGTAAAAAAAAAGTTGCTCCACGGTCGGCAGTATTTCTTCCTCAAATGTTGACGGATCTGCAAAATGTAAAGAAATTCTTGTAAAATAAGGTAGTAGTCGAGCCGGATTTTTGAAATTCGAAAGATTAAACAATTTACGGTAATTTAAAAAAAAATGTCAAGTTTGTGTCAAAAAAGTCACACTTTAATTGTTTTTATAAAATTTTCTAATTATAATTTAAAAAATCCGGCTCGACAGACTATAGAAAAAACAATTCCGAATATTAAAAAAAAAAAATCATCAAAAAATATTAAAAACCGTACGAGTTATCATGCCGACCGTGTCAGAAAAAGTAGTTTTGAGAAAAACGCGTTTAAAGTTTCAAGCGCGTCTCGCTCGAAGTCGCGCGCGGCTGGAGCAAGAACTTTATGAATTTTTTAAATTTATTTAGTTAACTTTACGTCTAATCTCCCATTCCAGCTTCATATTGTACGCCTTCCTTGTCAGTAAAAAATTGTTGTTGTTTATTTATTTCTAATCGACGAATTGTTCTGGCCTCTTTTGTTGCTTTGGTAGCGTTGATTCGAGCGCGTCAGACCTTTGTCCTTTCGTCGGGCAGTCACATTATCTACAATAACTTTTGAACTATGGGGAATTTTTACAATCAGCTTACACAGAAATAAGCCTAAGACTATAAGGAATAATAATCTGTTAACAAAATAAAATCGATTTTTTGAAAATTCTCGACGTATGTAAGGCCTTAATATGTATGCATGGCGAAAATATTTCATACATATTTACCGTGGGTTATTTCGGTCCTATAATAACGGGAAAGACAGAAAATATAGTCTCACCGATTAACATAAATTTGTTGTCGAAATATTGGTTGAACAGCCGCGCGAAGGTGAAAGCCCGTATCCAGAAACGGAAACGAATGCCGGAGGCGAAGAACGACGAGCCAAAAACGAGGAAAAATGAGGACGATCCAGACGATGACAACGACGACGACGACGACGAGGACGACGAACCTGATACCGAGGATAATGGTAATAAAAATTCAAGCGACGAGAATAAAAAATTGCCAATTGCCGGGAGACCAGGTACGAATGTGCCGGATGCGGACAACGATCCTCCCGTTAACGCGAAGAAAACGAACGACGAAAAGGAAGCGTCGGGTGAGGAGGGATCGAGCGAGGAAGAGGATGACGGGGTCGAGGAGGGCGAAGATCAGGAACAACCGGATCGATCAGTGGCAGAGGAAGACGCTAATGAAGATAACGAGGGACAAAAAGCAGACAATTAATCAAATTCACGAGCGGAATTCAAAATAATTGACTAAATGAAGAATAAAATCTATAATAATTGATAGGGAAGTTTTTTTTTTGTGAGGTTTTTTTTTCCAATGATTTTGTGTGTAAAATATTGTATCGTGGCTGATGTATAACATTTTTGTTTACACGTGCGAAAATAAAAATATAAATTGTATAACACGAATTCTTCGCAATTTTCATATGTAATTCAATTTTCATTTATGCTTGATTTTTTTTTGCGCCCCCAGAAAATTTAATTTCGCTGTGTGTACACACGTGTATCGTGTTTACACGTTTCTAGCCTCGGGTGGACTCGTCATCGTGGGATTGATGAACGTATATTGGTCCGTCATATGCGTAATACACGACACATTCTACGGCAACTGAATCTACTTTTGAGTTTTATCCTTTCGTATTTGGTCCATGATTTTTTATATTATTCATAGAACTCTAAAATGCATTCTGTTTGTGAAATAGATTTATTACGCTTCGCCGTCTTTTGAGAATATTTTTTGTTAACACATTGTACATGAAATTACAAGTGCGCCCTAGTTTATAAATCCGAAATAATTCTCAAAAATGCTGTGAGAGATATAAAAAATTGTATACACGCGGCATGTAGAATAACAATGTTGATATTCGCCACAAGTTTTTTGAGATATTTTTCACATATTTCCTCTCTCATAAAGGAAGCTCTGTTTTCATGAAAACATTTTTTTTCACCATCAAATACTGAACTGAATTTAGAGGAAATCGATTGAGTTCTATTGGTTTATGGATAGGTTTACGGAATCAAATACTAAACGGAATTTAGAAGAAATCGATTGAGTTCTATTTGTTTACGAATAGGTTTACGGAATTTTTAATTTTTCGAAGAAACGTTATTGGTGTTCTTTATGAGTATGTGAAAGGTCTGGTTTATCGACTCTGTATTGCCAACAAAAATTCATTTAAATTTTCGGAAGCATATCAAAGTCTCGATAGTCAAACTCCCGACACGACTCTCGTGTATATCGATATTGTGTTGTAGTAGATGTTGTCGGGATTTTGACCATCGTGACTTTGACATGCTCCCAAATTATTGGCCTAACACCACTCTTAACAGGATGTGAAATACAATGAGAGAAACTCCAACAGCGTCGGTATAGAAGGGACCGTTGAATTCTGGGTAATATTCAAGGCAATATAAAAATGTACCAAATACACAAATTAACCGTGCCAGAAGTGATTTACTTATATATTTTGGTATTCTAACTTCTAAGTTGCCTGGTAGGGCCCTAAGAAGTCTCGAACATTGTCCGTTATTTGAAGAGTGTGTGAGGAAAATCTCGCGTTCGGGTCTGCAAGAAGCGCCAGTGGAATTTAAACATCAGTTCGTTTAAATACTTTCCCACGATTATTGTATATTTTTAGAGTTGTGTGAACGGTATGAAAAATTGTGTATATTCAATTCGAGCGAATGGGGTTCAAAGTTAGGGTAACCTGGCGTGAAATGCCTTATATTCGTATGTATAAACTTGGTTTTTCACCTGGGAATAGACTTGTTCGTAACACGTAGAGGGTGCATGTTCGACGTTCGCTTGGATATACTGTTTTCCGATGATAATCCGCGCGGGAATTGTTTTGTAACATTTGAGGCTGGGTGTGTATGTGGGTGGGAAAGAGAGAGAGAGAGAGAGAGAGAGTTTGCGATGTTTTTGTCTTCATGAATGACGCGATCGGGAGCAATATACTGATATGAATTATGGAGAGATAAACAGAACATAGCACGTACCGAATCCATGTATTCCCTGATACATGACAACGTTATTAGACTTACTAAATTTAGAGATCGAAGTATAGAAGGTACAAACGATATGAATAGACAGTATAGCTAATGATTCAGAAAGTTCGCGGCAGGTTGTTAAAACTTTCCCTGCAGAAATTTGCTAGGGTGTTCGGCCACTTCCAGCCAAACCCCGATCGGCATTTGTTAGGGACTGCCTATTAAGGGATTCCTCTCCGGATTCCAGGTGGATCCCGAGTTGTATCCCGATTAGCGTCGATTAGCGAAACTTCAAATTCATAAATTGAAGTTTCTGGTTTCAGTATTCGGAAGTGAATATGAATTGGAATATCATTTTTCCGGACAATATCCATCAATATTTTTTCGGGTTTTCAACAGTGAATTTCGTTCTAGGATTCCAGCTGGATCCCGAGTTGTATCTCGATTAGCTACATATGCTACGTGAAAAGGTATGATACCTGATAGATGACATGCGACTCTCGTGTTTACAGCTTCAGTATGTTATTTGAGTGTAGGGTTCGCGGTTATATGTATACCTTAGCTTTTGTAAGAAATATGTGTGGTTCGATTGTATACATTTCATCGTAGTATAAAAAACACACGAACTTCGTGGTTAGCCAGTATAAGGAATTTTTCCAATCCGCCGCTAGGTGGCGAGCGTCGCAGGGTTTTCGCGTCTGCGTTCGAAGGCTCGCGGGCTATAAAAATCGGGAAGCTCGCTTAGATTGATACCGAGCAGTCGAGTAACGACTTCGGGGTTTAAGTGATTATGTAGTAACAGAAACTAAGTAAAAGGTAATTGTTATTTTTTATTTCATTTACCGAATCTCTAGTCCCTTTTTTTTTTTAATATTTTATTTTGTTGCCGAATAAATGGAAAGGGACGTACTAATGTGAAAAGATATACTACCGAAACCCTAATATTGCAGATCAAGCAATCATATATCTCTCTATATTACATAAATATATCGCCGCCGCCGCCGTGTACAAGAGTTGAGGAGAGCGAGCGGGATCGAGTAGGCTGGGTGAGGGGATCGAGGGGGGGGGGGGGGGGGGGGGGGTAGGCGCGCGAATCGCGCAGGGGGCGGAGCCCCCCTAGTATTTATATATATATCTTTCTTTATTATATAAATATATCGCCGCCGCCGCCGAAGATATATTTATATAATATAAGATATATATATATATATATATAGAAGTATCTGCGGTCGCCACATAGCGGCTTCTTTAATCTCTTCGAATAGTGCCATATACTCAGCTTCTATAGAAGACGTTACAACTGAGTTCTGTCTTTTAGTATTCCAACAAATTGTGTTTACATCGAACAATTTGAACAAATACCCATTGGTACTTCTACGATGAATTGCATTGCCTGCCCAGTCAGAATCAACATGACCAATCAACATATCTTTGTAATCATTTCGTTTAAAAATCAATTTCATGTTCAATGAGCCTTTAATGTAGCGTAGGACTCTTTTCGAACATTTCCAGAGCTCTTGATTATTTTTAACCTGATATCAATTTAATAGATTGAGAGCTGTACATAAATCAGGTCGTGTATACAACATTGCATACATCAAACAATCGATAATGTTTTTACATGGCGCCTCATAATATTCGTCAGAGGCTAAAGCTGTGTAATTTAATTTTGGTTCCAATGGAGTACTAACAGCTTTACAATCAATCATGTTAAATTTCTTCAAAACATTTTCTAAATATCTACTCTGATCTAACGTGATGACTTCTCCTTTTTTTCTCGATATTTATACCCAAGAAAAATTTAACTTCATTCATATCCACTGTTCAGAATTGTTTCATTAAATATTGTTTGAAATTTTACATAGTGGTTTCTTCATGAGTGGCAATTAAAAGATCATCAACATACAGTCTTACATACATGTTTTTAGTCATATCGCCTCTGTCGAGGAAATACAAGCAACAGTCTACAGACGAGTTGCTGAAACTGTGTCCTTTTAATACTTGATCAAAATGTTGAAACCAGCATCGAGCTGCTTGTTTCAAGCGGTATAATGCTTTATTCAATTTGCATACATCGTTCCCTTTCGATTTGATCCCTACTGGCACACGCATGTAAATTTACTCTTGTAATACACCATTGAGGAAAGCTGTTTTGACATCCATTTGATGGATTAATAGATTATACTGATTAGCAAGTGCGAGGATTAATCGACGGGTAGAAAGTCGTGCAACGGGTGCGAAAGTTTCATCATAGCCTGACAAGTATTGTTGGCTAAAACCTCTTGCGACTGATCTTGCTTTGTATTTTCAATGATTTCCATTACTATCATTTTTAATTGTGAAAATCCATTTGCAATCAACAATATTTTTGTTAGCTGGACGAGGTACTATTTTGCATACCATGTATTATTTTGCAAAAGTGAATCGATTTCATCTTTCATCGCTTTCTCCCACTGAAATCTATCAGCACGAGATTTTATTTCTTGATATGAATTGGGAGTGTCGGAAATAACCGATTGTGCACTTATGTGATAACAAAGCTCTTCATTGTACGAAATAATACGCATGTTTTTAATTCGTGCACTTCGTCGCGACTCGGTCTCGTTTTTACCGGGTTGAGAGCTTACGTCGTTGGCCGACGTTTCATAAACTCCATCTGTTTGTGTCACAGATTTGTTTATTTTATTGACTTAATCGGTTTTAATTACCGATTTATCAATTTTATTAACTTGATCTGTTTCAATTTCAGATTTGTCAATTTTATTGACTGTATCGGTTTGAATTACCGATTTATCAATTTTATTAACTTGATCTGTTTCAATTACAGATTTGTTAATTTTACTCTCATTGTTTTTACTGAGTTTTGTATTTCCATCAGCTTTCTGTCATTTTGTTCTTGGATTTTCAAATCCAATTTCATCATCATGTGCAAAGGGTCGTGAAAGTTTGAAATTACCTTGATCGAAAATAACATCGCGAGCTAAGATAAATTTATTCGTCTCTACATTCAATATTTTGTAACCATTTTGTTGATAGCCCACGAGTATACCTTCGAATGATTTTTTATTAAACTTATTCTTTCGCGTTTTATCGTGAACATCCACCGTACACCCGAAAATTCTGAGATACTCTAGTCTAGGCTTTCTGTTATGCCATAGTTCGTAAGGAGTTTTATTCTCTGAAATGGCTTTAGTCGGTGTTATGTTTAGTAAATATGCTGCCGTTAGAATGGCTTCCCCTCAATATTCTTCTCCCAAGTTTGCACCGTGTACCATCGCGCGTGCTTTTTCAACCAACGAACGATTCATTCGCTCGGCAATAGAATTTTGTTGAGGGGTATATGGTACTGTAAGATGATATTGTATTCCCTTTTGCACACAAAAATCTTTGAGCTCACTATACAGATATTCTCTCCCGTTATCACAATATGTATAGCTGAGCGATTTTTGAATAAAAATGCGATTCACTTTTTGCTACAAAATCTTGAAATATTTTAAACACATCGGATTTATAATTCAGTAGATAAACAACGGTATAGTGAGTGAATTCATCTATGAAAGTAACAAAATAATGTTTGGCATCGATAGTTGTGGGTGTAATTGGTCCACACACAGCAGAGTGAATAATGAATAGAGGCCTTGTAACGTGAGATCTGTCTTTTGCCTTTGAGAAAGGGAGATGGGCTTGTTTCCCATATATACAAGCTTCACAAATTTCGTTTGTGGGATTTACAGATCCTAAAGGTTTACTACTTGAGAAAAAATTATTTCGTTTCATTTCTAGAAATTTCGATTTGTCAATGTGGCCTAAACATTCATGCCAAAGCTTGTATTGGTTTAAAGATGTGTTTTTATCCCCAGTAGCCTGATTACACATTTGCTTAGGTATTACAAAATCGATACATGTCAAATTATTCAGTTACGTACCAGTTGCAATGATTTTGTCACCTTTTTCGATTGTTACCTTTCCATTTTCTTTGAAAATTACTCTCATGCCAGATTCTTGAATCCGGCGTACTGATAATAGATCGTAGGGAACCTCAGGCGAATACAGTACGTCTTTCAGAGTGCCGGATACTCCCTGATTAGTTTTCACAGTAATGATCCCTCTCTTGGTTGCAGTAATTGTGTTGCCCTTCTTTGTCACCATGATTTTAACAGGTACGTCCAAATCTGTCACAACTGAGAATACATCGACTTGATTAGTCAAATGATCAGTTGCACCAGAATCAAGTATGAACGTCAACTTATCTGGTACTTGTAACGAAACTTATTTTCAAATCTTTAAATTTTTGTATGATAATTAAAATAGGGATGAATCTTGTTTGCGAGAAAAGAAACCACTATACCACTTGCGCTTCAATGTGCTCCGAACGTGATTTGATAAATATGGTTATTTCGAAAATAGCGTATTTCTCAGTGCATAAAATGAATAGTGTGGTTATTAAGAGAAGGCTTGTTACGGGAAAAACAATATATACATTTACAATATTCATTCGAGTATGAAGGATACATAAAATCGCTACGATTATGACTATCAGATCCGGCATAACCACGTACAATACATCACTCGTATTGTAGTACAAAAATATCTCCTCTCTCATCGCTTATTTATAAAAAAATCAATACAATCAAAACAAAAGGAAAACTGCCCACCGCAGATCGTGCTATAATTGATATATGACAAAAGATGTATACATATATGATTATACAAATAATAGTCTTATTGGCGAGATTATCCGAAACTAAGCTTTTTTATTAATTCGGGCGTACGATGTCACCACACTGCATATCTGATGTTGATCAGGCCTGGTGCGTTAGAACTATGTGGCTGACTCTGATGTAGTCTGAATTAGCTGAATCTTAACAATCGATGTTCGGAATAGTCTTCCAATAAATAATATACGTCGCACTAGTCGATAATATATTTCGCCGTTTTATTGCATGGTCTCGATAGCCGTGATTAATAATACTTTTGATCTCTACGGTGGGTCGATGAGGAGTCCTCGCTCGCAAGCCTCGATAGATAAGCGAGCCTCACGAGCTCAAGTAACGGGACTTTCGTTGGGTTATTTCGGGTAAACTCGGGTCCTACTCTAAGGAAATTTGTCGCACCGTTACATACTCTCGTTTGATCATCGAGTAAACATCGCACACCACTCATGAAAGCAAAATGACCATTATCCTCGTCAATTACAACGCTCTGAAGTGCTCTAGGACGGCCGTTGGATGTTTGTGTTTGTTTTTTATAGAAGAAACAGTCCTTGCCCTCGTAATTCTTCCTGTCACAATAGTCATATCCTTTCATGACTGTGCTGTTATAACTCTTTCGATAACTTTGGATTTTTACAGGGTTGAATCCTCGTGTAGATTTAGTCGAACACTTTTGTTAGAAGTTTTGTCGATCATTTTCAAATGGTTTTCGTGTTCCATAACTTTGTTTCTGTTTTCTCTAGAGGTTAAAACTCTGCTTACAATACCACTTGTATCATTTCCACTTGTATCCACGTTTCCACTTGTATCATATCTTCCACTTTGCAATTTAATTTAAAAATCCAACAATCTCGATTTAATAAATGCCAAACATAAGTTTTCATCAGTTAAAACTTGTAATGCATTCTCTTCATCAATGAGAGCTCGGATTCGAAATTTCCAGATACTGAATTTTTCACCATCAAAGGGTTTAATGTTCCTCTTTGTTTTCTGTTTATCGTCACCCATTGTCACCTTAACTTTTTGCTCACTTGAGTCAAACTGTCAACTTATATTTTCACCTAAACAAAACTTTACATCAAATTACATAAAAATCCATATCACTTCAAATCGGTGCCTGGGCCCATAACATATATATGAGCAATTGAACTTTTATTTTAATTAGAAGTGTTCTCACTTCGAGAGTAGTCGAAGAACAACTGAATAAAGAACGACGAAGTCACAAAGACCACAGTCTATACACCATGGTTTCTTTCTTACCAGGCTTTATCATGTGTTTACAATATTTAGCAAACATTCGTATGGAATTCGTCGTAAGACCTCACAAATGGTCTGTCCAGGAAGAGTGATCTCATAGTATAACAATTCTATGTTATATAGTTCAATAATATGATCGTATTGTTTTTGCTCATTTCAATAATAACGTTAGGTTAAAGTTGTTTCGCTCGGTTGTTTGTGACGGGAATGCGTCCGTCAAGGGTCCGAGCGATACGAGTGCGGATTTTTGTGATTCGTCATTGTTTGTTTATGTTGGTTGTGTTGAAGAACAATGTCGTCGTATGATGTGAAGTACACAATACTATAGGATTCAGGTAGGTCCACGTATGATTGGTAGGTGTTTGGTATTTAGGCGTATAGGGTTGTTTGTTTTCGACGAATGAATGTTGTCGAACACTTTAATAAAACTCAACAAATTAAATATTGATTTATTTATCAAATCGAATTAACAAATTTTGGCGTTGGATATGGTTATTTAATTTTGTTTTGACAATGTTTATTCGTTGTCTGGTCGAGGACCCTTCGGTTCGGCACACTGTGTAATTTTAAGAACGTTGAGCCTCGTACTCGGTTAACGCGCGTTCATAAAACTGGATGGCGCGTACTCGATTCGTCCGATAACCATCCTAACAATTCCCGAAATTGCATTTGAACGTTTCGCGGTAATGTTACACTTTTTTCGATCGAATCTCGAACAATTAGCAACAATCCATCGTGAGAGACCTGCCGTCTTTCAGCTCGCACGCTGATAAGATGGTTCGCGAGATTTTGTTAGAGAAACACCTTTGAGGGTGTTTCTTTATTTTGAGTATTGATTATAATTAACTTAATTTGTAAAATAAAATGAACAATGGGGGTGCCCCTAGACTGGAAAACCCCGGATGTAACAATATATTAGGCTTTCGTACGGTTCGGGTGCTCCGCGCCTTCGCATCAACCAAACCCAAACGAACTCAAGCAAATTCAAACCCTTTTATTTGGTTTCACTTGGGTTTGTTGGCTTTGTTTTGGTTTGTTAGGGCTTCTTTGGCTTTGGGCGGGGTCAGTTTCACCATACGAGAAAGGTATTTCCCGTGCGGTGAAGCTGACCTCCTCAACTCTTGTACACGGCGGCGGCGAAATATTTATATAATATAGTAAGGGGGCTTCGCCCCGCTGCGCGCTTCGCGCGCCAACCCCTTTCCCTCCAATTCCATCTCGCCCCGGCCTACCCTCCCCGCCGCTGTTTCATCTCTCTCCCCACACCCCTCAGCTCTTGTACACGGCGGCGGCGGCAATATATTTATATAATATAGAGAGATATGTGATTAAACAAATAATAGCTTCATGCTTTATTTATTGCTCTGTCATTTTGTTATTTTAAGCTACTTATTGTTTCATAAAATTCAACGAAAAAGAATCATAGAAATTTTGAGATACCCACCTGGAAAATCTGGAAATATTATGGAATTTCATGGTCACAATTTGTTAGATACCATTGGAGATCGCGGAAACCGAGCACTAACCGCGCGTTCACTGCTGTCGGTCGTTTCCTGAATAATGAGATATTACGGGACGTACATATTTCTAATCTCAGTAGATGCCGTGTAATACCATTTTCTACCCACAGCCCACCAACGAAAGAACTAGAACAAATAAAAATGACGTCATAAAAATTTACTTCTCCAGGCCTATTTATAATAAAAGGATGAAACCTTGTTTATGTAAAATTTCTAGATTTACATAATTTGCTATCGAAAGTGAACGTTTTCACACCAGAATCGATTATTTAAGTGGATGACAACATTCAAAACTCACATTGTCTCATAGAGCTTCGTGGCATAGGGAGCCCCACTCACCTCTATACCTCGACAACATCTAACAATAATAAATAACCCGAACAGGGATCGGTGAGGAATTTTTCGGAAAAGTCCTTGTTACCGATGCTACCGCGTTTCGCGTTGGAAACGACGAGGTCGTAAAGCTCGATACACTGACGCATAGTGACGATGAGCTTGTCGGTATTGCCGCACGCCTACTTAATTTTGGGCGTTTGATTAGGGGGTTAAACACTGAATTTATACAACACAAAAAATATATTTTGCAAAATTAACAATGGTTACAGAGCAATTATTTAACAAGTTGATAGTATTTGTATGGAGATTGAACGAAAAGTGATCTTATGGTGTAACAAGGTTTCACGTATAGCGAACTTCTTAAGAGTGGTCGCTTTGGCGGAGAGTTAGACCTTTTCGGTTTGCCGGTTGACTTTAGACTGATTTTGCCAAACTCTCTTTCGTGATCAGTGGCTTGAGCTGTGGTCAAAGAAGAATTTTCGTTTTTGCAAGGTGCAGCTTGATTAGTCACGTTGGCGAGGGCGTTTTTGTCTCGTCACCAATCACGAAGAAGGGGCTTGTTCTTTCAAACAAGATGTAGAAGACACGTGCGTCGCAGGCGTCACGTGTATAAGCTTCTTGTAAACATCTTCTGCGCACCTGACGGGTCGTGGGACTCACGTGCAAGAGCTTAAGTTATAAAAATCTTCCTCGCGCCTGAAGGTTCGCGAGTTAAGCGGATAGAGGGTTTTATTGCGCCCATGTATTGTTCGTCGGGTTATAGTACCTGGCCTTGTCTCGCGTATGGAAAAAGAGTACTATAAGGGTTACAACGCGAGAGGCCGAATGATTAAAAAAATCTACGATCTAAGGGCTAAGCGCGTACGTTAGTTGAATACTTTATTTTATTAGCCTTCCACATGGTTGCCAGATGCTGGAAAGTTCCAGCGCGAGCTCGCATCGAGGTTTATAGACCCTTTTTACCGTCCGTCATCAGAGAGATAGCTGACCTGACGAGTCGCTTTGGGTACCAAAATTGTGGTTTTTTAAAAAATGTGAATATATTTTAAATATTATTGGGTTGCATGAAGTGACACGCTATAGTACTACTCGACAAGAAGACACGCGAGATTTATTGTTAGATCGAATCAGCTTTCACCGATAATCTTCTCCATCCTACCAGTAGAACGACCGAAAATTTGTTCGAGGACGACGTACGTGAAGATAGCGATCGAAGAAATGCCGGGGCGAGAAAGAGCTGAAAGGGAATAGTCTGGTTTTCATTCACACGGAAGAATGGATCTCCTGGGATATAATTTTCTGTTCCTCTTAGTTTTCTCTTCCACCCTCTCTCTCTCTCTCTCTCTCTCTCTCTCTCTCTCTCGCTCGCTCTTTCTCTTTCTCGTCATTTATTATTCCACAGACTCTCTCGTATTCATTTTCTTTTAAAAGCACCGGAGATACGCCTGCAACGTGCGCCATACTGCTATTATTCCACTTTCTTTCAGGGACCAGACCTTCACTTCCTGGATAACCGGGAGCACGACTTGGGTTTAATTCAATAAAACTTTTATCAGATCAAAATGTCCCAACACGTTTTTTCCTCGATAAGTGATTCATAATTGATTTTTTCTATTAATGATTTTTATTGTTGATGCTCGTTGATCTTCATATATTAAGCACGTACTGATCATCCAGCCGTGTCCAAAACGTACTGAAGTCAATATAAGTTCCATAACCTCGTAGTCCGGACGGTTTCAAGCGTACGATGTTCAAGTCCCATGTGCGTCAATTCCCATGTCTAACTCCTGTCACTCTCAACTCCTGTTCCGTGCAACTGTCTTCATTCTCAACTCCCATAGCGTAACCGTACCCGCGCTGCTTCAGTTTCGGCAGACCCGGGGTGCCGACAGTTGAAATTATCTTGGATCCGATCGAACGAATTGCCAAAGAAGCGCGGGTCCAGTTAAATGCCATGGGGGTCGGACACGAAGGCGGTTGCGCGGAACGGAAGTTGACCATGGTCATTGTGCATAGGACATCGTACGCTTGTAACCGTCCCGACGGTATAGGGGAGGTTAATGAGAATCTTGACGGATAAAGGATGTATGTTAACTATAGGTCATTTTCTATTTTTCGAGCTGAAATTGCCAGATGTTTTAAACGAACGTATTTTTTAAATTCATTATCGTATGTTCCAACGTATACCCTTTCGGATTTTTACGTATGACCCTTCCCAATTCCATTTTTTCCCATGTTAACCCCCTATCACTCCCTACCCGCTCTTCGCTAAGCTAATCTAACTTCCGTTACGACCGCAGACGTCTTAGCTACAATGTATCGCATTTGCCATGGGCACAGAGACATTGCGCTAAACCTGTGTCGATACATACGGCTTTTTGTTTTGAGTGAGTGTCAGTTGTATTACCATCAGAAACTCAGAAAAACTGCCTCCCGCTTAGCAGTCGGCCAGCGCACGGCTACCCATGTAGAAATTGCCAGTATAATTCTTCTGGCAAGCTTTGGGCCAATATTGGCGGCCAAACTTTGGCCGCCAGTACTGGCCCCGTACTGGCTGACTATCTGCCTATACTATGGGCCATAGTGCGGGCCGTACTACGGGCCAGTATAAAATACAGTCTTATGCCAGTACTGGTTGAATTCTACTGGCCAAGCTTTGGGCCAGTATTGGCGGCCAAACTTTGGCAGCCAGTATTGTTTCAGTACTGGCTGGCAATCTGGCCAAGCTTTGGGTCAGTATAAAATATCGTCTTGTGCCAGTACTGGTTGTCAATCTGGCCGTACTACGGGCCGGTATAATAACCAGATCTGGGCCAAAATATGCTATAAAATACGGTCAAGCTCTGGCTTCGATACAGGCTTAGTATTGGGCTATAGAAAATGCCAATACTGAGAGTATTTCACTTTAACAGTTATGTTCTGTAATATAATTGTAAATTAGGTTATTCTGATCAAAAGTCCATTATTTCGCAAATAACCAAATTGTTGAATTATAATTTGCCCCGACCTTGAAATTGCACGATTAATACAATATTTTTTAGTGTAATATTTGCTTCATATAGCCTATGTTTTATAAACACTGTTCTATAAACATTCAACTGCGTATTTTAGACCTGTATATGTACTTAGTCTCTTATTAATAAAAACTACTCCGAGTATTTAGTATATATCAAGTGCATTTAATTATCAAACATTTATGCATAAACAACCCAGACAACACAGACATCCAAAGGACGTCCTAAAAACATCCGAAGAACGTCCTTACGGCCAAAGTAAATCCTTTGGACGTACGTGTGCTGCTTGGGAAACATCTGGTAACGTGGTAAAAAGAAATATTAATTATTCCCAGAGAGAAATATAATTTAAATAGACATTGGATCGGCGTCCACTAGACGCCAAAAGTGTCAAAAAGACGTCGATTCGATATCTATTTAATTTGCCATTTCTCGCTAAGATGTAATTTGCACCGTCGGCAAAATCGTCTGCCAAGATCCGGCCCAATGAAATAACCAGTATTGGTACGATCGTTGCTGCCAGTAGTAAGCCAGAAGTTTGCCAGATCTGGGCCAAAGTCCGGGCCCAAGTCTGGGCCAATGTCTGGTCCAAAGTCAGAGCCACGTGCATGCTGAAATGTACGAACTCCACGTTGAGCCATTTAACACGGGGAACATAGGGTGTCGAGTTGTAAATGCTATTCACGCTGGAAAGAAGTATACTTCCAGAGTACTTTTTTGGAAAGAAAAAAGTTTATTTAGTAGCACCGTAGTATATGTGACACGTAAAAAATAAAAATCGACACGTGCCACTTATTTAGAGAGTTATTGTAAATTATTATCCCGAAACTCATTTAACTTGTTAAATGCGTTTCACTCTCACATATGCCTATTTTAAAACAAAAATCTACATCAATATTAAACGTTATTATTTCCAATCATCCTCAATAGGTTCTTATTTACGCTTATATGTTTATATGTGTAACGTTTAAACTAGATATACTGGTTGCCTATGTATTTCGCCCGACTGTTTGTGCGTACACGTGTGTGTTGACGATTTCGCGCATGCGTCGATTGATGAAAAATGAGAGAGAGAGTGAAACGGTTATTGATGAGCAGTTCGACCCGAGATTCCGAATAGATAAGACACGTTAGATATAGGACATTGTACGAAATAAAACTCTTCTCTTATATTACATTTGCTTGCACCATAACACTTTATACTCTTGGAATTATTGAAACAAAGTAAATTCCTTACATATGCTTACCATATATGCGGTCCATATATACGATCAGAATGTCACTTTAAATACGAGTATTACTGCTTTTATTCTGAAAAAAAGATCTTTGTATTTTTAACAGTTCTTGTCAGGTAAAGTGTAAAGCATATCAGTATCTAAATTTATAGTAAATAGTAAAAGATGTAATTTCGATCTGCTATAGTTTTAGGTGGAATGCTAGGGACCGATATGAACAAATGATGAAGAGAGAGACAGAGATAAAGAGCGCGAAAGAGAGAGAGAGAGAGAGTGATTAGCTATACACATCAGTTCCGTTTAATGTTGTATCATATAAAAGAAAATTGGGATATTACATTTTTATTATAAGTATGTATTCTATGTTAATTATCCTGCCGCAAAATGTGAGTCGAGTACGATGAGGAGCTTATACCTCTTATTGTTAGTTCGAAAGGATATATATGTAGTGTCAACGAATAATGTACTTTCCAATAACTCAAACTACTGAGAATAAATCGAAATATTACATAATAATATTTGAACAGCAGTATTTAATAAGTAAATAATAAAGGCAATATTCCCACGATACTTACAATTCAAATTATTTCTACAATTATGCAAATTTATATACTGAAATATATATACAGCCTATTATAAGCTTTCTTATTATAAAAAAAACTCGTGGCTTTAAAGAAAATTAAGTTTTCTTGGAGTAGAAAATTTCGACAATATTGAAAGCGAAATTGTGTTAGCAATTAAAAACGGTACAATGCGAAAATTACGGACTACGCTTTTACTATTCCTTCCCTAGAATACCCTAGGGAACAAAACACGCATCTTCTTAATAAGATGTCAAAAACGATGAGAACCTCCAATAGCGTCGGTATAGCGGGCACCTTTGAAATTTGGCTGTCACTCAAGGAACATATACCAAATACGCAAACTAAGGGCTCACATACCCCTGAAATTGTAAAAAAATCATTTTTTTTTACAGATTTTTATTCTTTATACTTTTGAGAATAAAAAAAAAAAATAAAAAAAAAATCCACTCCGTTACAAAGTTATAGCTGGAATGGGAGACTAGCCGTAAGTTCGCGTTGTACCTACCAGGAACTCGTTTTCCTCGAAACGCGTTTTTCTCGAAACTGTGTTTTTAGACAGTGTCAGCACGATAACTCAGTCAAATTTACTTTTTTTTAACGTTTTTTTAAATCTTGATAATTATATTCTCTATAGTCTGACGGGAGATTTTTTAATTTTTTGGCTGGACAATTTTTCATAAATTATTAAACACTATTTTTTTTTTAAATTGTATAGTAAAGTTTGAAATACTGTAATTTCTTTGTTTTTGAAAAAAAGTCCCTCCGTCAGACTGTTACTACTACATTATTTTACTAGATTCTTTTTTATTTTTGCTGATTGGATAATTTTTGGTGAAGTTATGATGTCGACAATGAGGCGCCATGGGTTTCATCAGTAGTCCATTTATACCCGTAAAAAATAATGTTAATATTTAAAACAAAAATTAAAAAAAATTTTCTTCCTATAGTTGAAAAGTTAATAAAAAATGTGAAATCAACAATTCCATTTTTTTTCATTATAACCTTTATGATAATTTTTCAAATTTACTCGGTTTTCAGCACGCGCAGCGTTATGTGAGCCTTTAACCGTGCTAAAAGGGATTTCCTTACATTTTGGTATTGTAACTCTCTAATTTGCCAGAGAGGACCCAAAAAACTCTCGAAAATTGTCTGTGAATTGAAAAGTGCGTCAGGAAAATCTCGCGATCGGGTCTGCAAGTAGCTGTACAGTGGAATATAAACGAACTGACTGAAATCACTTTTTCACGGTGGTTCGGAATCGACCTTAAAAGTTGTTGGTCCTTCCAAGACACGGCATCGGTATAATCGGCAGTGGTTACAAAATCAACCAAAACTAAAGTTTCGTAAATGAATAGAAAAACTATGTACAGTGTACAACGGAAATCTTCAGCCTCAATGGCGCTCGTGCACTACTACTTTATCTATGAAAGATTTTGGATATTATATTATATGATTTTATATCGCATTTGATTTGAGTGTTAATTTGTTGCTCATGTATACATTAATTACCTTCTATTTACGTTATTGTTGGTTACCTTCCATTCCTTGCATCCCTTTAAAACTCGAAATGTGAGAATGAGGAAACAATTGTTAAGTATAAATATCATTTTTATCGGGAATCTTTTGCATTTTCGCATGGTGCACGTATTTGCTCCAGTTGTATCAATCGAAAGCCAGCCGTTCGTGCTGTGGTATGTATCGAATTTTTATTTTTCTCAATCTAGCAAAAGACGTTCGTTTCCGTCTTCGTAGTTCATGATGTAGAATGGCTCACCACGTGGATTCGAATTTAAACGCGAAGCACGGCGGTGGGGACCTCGTGTCGTTGAATCGTTGGTATGTATATATATATATATATATATATATATATATATATACAACTGTACATATATATTTATGTATGTATATACGTTTTATATAGTACGCGCCCTGTAGAGGGAGGAGAAAAACACCCAACAAGCGCGAGCGGGGGTTTGCGCGCTTACGCGCCGGTCGTCTCTTCTCATCCGCCGGCGATCGACGGAGAACGGGGCTTAGTTGGCATGCGGCAACGCGACGCGACCCACGGTAAATCGAGAGAACGGCGTCGGGGCTAATATATATTGTGTAAAAACTTTGACAGCATTAATAATTTTGTCACGTGTTATGAAACACAAAACTTGTAAAAGAAACGCGTTTCGTTTTAGTGAAAAAATACACAAATTCTTTTTACATTAGTGAAAATTGGTTCCGCAATTTTCGAAATCATGTGGAATCGAACTTTTGAGAACTAACGTTGGAAGGTTTCGCCCCGCGATTGGTGAGTTACGCAATATTTTTTTTCCCTAGTTAAATAAATATCTATTTTAATATACATCGGCATATATATTAGGCTGACCATATTTTGGTCTGTATTTTCCTATTTTAAATTTCACTCTATTAAGTGTTTTCCCTTGCAGCACAAAAGTGATCAAAAATTATGTTCCCGGGGGTAAAACAATATTTGAAGGTCACTTCATGGATTTAAAAAAGAAATTTACTAGAAAAATTGTATTTTTAAAGTGTTAATATCACTCGTCTGATCTTGCGTCCACTTTTATATACCAAATTCGTACAGGTAGGCAACATTTTAGGACACAAATTAATATTAATATTTAACGGTCGAATGAGATCTGTAAGATTTGCAGCAAATAATCCAATTTTTCAAAAAATTCATTTGTTTATCATCTCAAATCATTTGGATTGATTCTCACGTAATTCAAATCAAAGCATCCTTCCATTACACTCGAATGCTTTGAGTAAGTTGTTTGAAAATTGGTAGAGCCACAATGGTGCAGATATTTTTAAAGCGAACAAAAAATTAGTGTACAAAATCTTAGCCCTATAACTTAAGCTATCCCTAAAGAATGAAAAGCTGATTTGGAATGGGGGTGAAAAACCAAATCATTATGATTTCGTTTTGGATCAAACTATCGGGTTGTGTACTTCCGTAAGCAAGAAAAGTAGTCACGAAACTTTGTTTGCTATAATTGTTTCGTAGAAGTTTCATTCATATTTGAATATATCCACATCGTTAGGGGTAGCAGTTGTATTTAAAAAAAAACAGTTTTTCTTTCGCCGCTCATCGAGATTATTGAACGTACGAATTTTTTCACTTCCATCTCATCTTTGTTGCAATTTCGAAAAAGGTTAATTTCAGGAATTGTACAATTTCTACTCTAACTTGCACAAACATCCCGCAACCATCAAATATTGATATTTTCGCAAAAAAATGTTCCCACTTTGACGAATTTCGTGTATCAAAAAAACGCTGTCGGAACAGCAGTATTTAAATAAAAAATATCGATTTTTGACGTAACATTGAATTTTGAATCCTTCAAGTGATTTCCAAATATTTTTCTCTTGTTAGAGATTTTTCATTTTTTTTCTTGTTGCAAAACAATTAATTTTTTGCACTGAGACTCGAAATGACAAAATAGAGATCGAAATATTGCACTGACGATTAGCCGTAATTCATAAGATATTGGAAAGAAACATTAAGATACATAATGGATATGTACATATTTCTTTTCCGCTATACCTACAGCATTACGTTTCCATTATGGAATATATTATCTGATCGCGTGTTCAGCAACCATGAATAAAACAAACTGAAAAAAAGTTCACCAAGGGTGATACAGATAAAAAGTCGAGACGCCTGACCATTGCTAGTATTTTCCACTTGCATTCGACGATTATCTTTTCTACTGTGACTTCTTCGATAGCCAGCAGTTCAGTCGTTACGTTTTTCTCCAGGTCTGTCTATATACTATGAGCACCACGCCCCCCTTTTATTCTCGTTATTCTCTTCTCCCTTAGGTTTTTCTCCCTTTTCGGTATTCGCTCATCTCCTCTTCGTCCATCTCGAGTCTCATTACTCTCGATCGGATCATAAGTCTATCTATTTTTCTCGTATTCTGTTTTTAATTTGATTTTACGATGTGAACTATTATATAACAATTGAACACGTCGTTTGAATGTTTGGTTATATCATGATTTTCATTTTATTATTTTAATTGTGAAAGGGATTGATAAAAAAAATATCGTAGGCCCCAATATAGATACTTCTAGTAGATAATAATAATCATTAACTTCAATATTGATACCACAATGTTCAGTGTGTTACTAACACCAACAAATTCGTAAATCACAATATTGGGATAATTTTACTCGGAGTGTCGCGAATAAAATACTATGAATAATGAGGTTCATTCCATTTTTTCTCACTGTTGGAAGTTTGCATCAAGGATTTAAAATGTGTGAGGTTCTTCAGAGAAAACAAAATCATTAACAACGAATTAACAACGAATGAGAAAAAATACCATGAACTACAAAATTTTGTTCGGTGTACAGCGACGAAGGAAAATACTACAAAATGCACCAATATTGAGGTTTGTGGTTTTTTCATTCGAAAAGTGGAAAATCATAATTCTTAGCATTACTAACATAATGCTAGTAATAATAAGATTTATTTTTTTCATCCCTCAAAGTTTGCATTAACAACTTCATTCATGAAGTGCTTCGGAGAAAAAAATCATTAACTACAGAGAGGAGAAAAAATATCATAAATCTTAAAATATCGTTCAGTGCGCTGCAAAAAAATAAAATCATAAAACCGAATAATGATATCATTTACTACAATGTACAGCAACGGAGAAAAAAAACATAAACTTTAATACCGGTACCATTTTGTTCGGGAACATCGAATTAAACATTATCAATATTGAGGTTTAGGGTTCTTTTTCTCATCGCTGGAAGTTGGTATCAAGAATTGGATTCATAGAGTTTTTCGCAGACGGAGATAATCATTTAGCTCACTATTGATAGCAGTCTTGTTGAGGGCACCAGAGAGGAAATCATAATTGATAACATGTTGTGCAGTCCGTTATAAATGCAAATTTAACTTCAGATCCTACATCATCGCTGGTTTGGATTAGTTACTAGCGTGTTGGGAGATAGTCAAAAAGTATAAAATCAACCAATGTTTAGAGAAATAAAAAATCTCCCGACTGAAAAAGTGTCCACGAAACCTTCATATATACATATATTGTAGAGTCAAAAAGAGTGAAATAATTCGGATAATTCAGGATATTTACAATAAGATGATAATTATTATTAATAAATAATAATGACAATTGACCGACAACAGTGGACGTGTGGTTGGTGCGCGGTTCTGGCGATCACCCAAGTTAAGCAGCTTTGGCCGCGGTTTACGACTTGGATGGGTGACCGCTTGGGTCATTCACTAGCTGGCGCGCCGACTATTGAACGGCAAGGCAGGGTTTCTCAGTTTCTGATGGTAATACAATTGAAACTCAGTAAAAATAAAGCCGTCTGTATCGACACTGGTTTTCCGTAGTTTCCGCAGTAAGCTTTCTATCTTCACCAAACGCATATACCCTAAAGTCATATTCCCCAAATACATATTCCCCAAGATGCATACCCCACGAATGCACAATACCCATATCACAGCATATCCCTCAAATGCATAATACCCAAAAGCATATCTCCCAAATACATAATACTCAAAAGTATATCCCTCAAATGCATATTTCCCAAAATACATACCTCATAAATGCATATTCCACAAAATGGATATGGGCCATTCCATGCCATCTGGCACAACTTTGGGACCGACCTATTTTGATTTTGTTCCTGATTTTTTTACATTGGTTTTAATACTGAAGAGACCATCTGTGGTTTTGTTCAGATTTTTTTTTCTTCCCGGTCTCACTTCATAAATTACTAGAATCGGTGACCGGGCCCGTTGCTTTATAGATTCATTTCGTCGTCTACGATCGTGCGATCAGAAGATTGCACCAAACTCCGAGTATGACATCAATAGCCAATCATAACAACGAGTTACCCGTCTATCAGAAATAAATGGCGCTTCGAAATTTTCGCAACATGTATTTTTTATAGGGGGTATTGAAGATTTACGAGGTTTAATACAGAATTTAACTCCATGAAAGTGAGTCGTTATTATGATTGGCTATTGATGCCATGCTGAGAGTTCGCTGCAAACTTCCGATCGCACGATCGTAGACGACGAACTTCACCCACAAAGCATCGCGCGAAGCGCCGACACCGATTCTAGTAATTTATAAAATGAGAACGGAAAAAAAAATCTGAACAAAACCACAGATGGTTTCTTCAGTATTAAAAACAATAAAAAAAATCAGGGAAAAAATCAAAATAGGTCGGTTCCAAAGTTGTGCCAGTTGGCATGGAATGCCCCATATTCATTTTGCGGAATACGTATTTGTGAGATATGTATTTTGGGAAATATGCATTTGAGGGATATGCTTTTGGCTACCATGCATTTGGGGAATATGACTTTGGGGTATATGCGTTGGGTGAAGATGGTAGCCTACCGCCTGACTAAGGGGTCACCAATAGCGGAATAAGGACCGTGCGAGAAACACGAGACACTCTCGAAATCGAACACTAACCGCCCATCCATCACAGCGAGGTGTTGGTCATGGATTAAACGCGATTGCAGTAATATAAACTTACAATAATATACAGCCATGTCGGCCTGGAATCGATCCCGGCTCCGCTTCCGTGCGAACCCGAGTCTCGTGTACTAAACCACTGCTCTCCCTCACCTTGTACTATTATCAATTTTCGGTATAAAAAAAAAATAAGTAACTGAAAAGAAACGATTCAATTACGAACCGTGATCGTTTGCGTTCAAAATGGCGGGTGCTTTAGCTCCGTAGTCCCAACTGTTCCGCCCCAAAAGCTCTCTGGAGGCAGTTATTATAGTGTTCAAATTGTCCCCACTACCAAGAGCAATTGCAAAACATTCGACATTCAGGTTTACACAGGCCATTTCAATCTTCAGTTTTCTCTACTCTTTGCTATTGATGAAAAAAAAAGTTATTTTAAGTTTGAAAGAGAAACAGCGCTATAGATGTCGCACTATTTCTGTTTTCCCGCTTATGGTTCAATATACGCTTGTTCGTGAATAAATAGGAAATTCATGGCCATACATATCAACTTTTTAAATTAAAGGTTCAATTTGTAATATATTTTCAGATCGCGGTACCTCCCCGAGCAGAAATTTGTTCCGGCTAAAATTCGGCACATGTCAGGCTGCCCTATCAGGCTGACACGGCTGATACAGCCCCGATCTGGTACTGAATTCTAATTTTTAAATGTCAAATAAATAAATTCTATTTAACTTCAGGGAATTAGGTTTTTGGCCATGGTATGTAGTTAGCTGACCCATATAAAAATCCTTAACAACAAAAATAGCCGACAGCGGGGTTCCAACTGGCAACCTCTCTTACTAGTCTTTATTCTCACATTCGACCCAAAAGTATTGCAAAAAAATGTTACTGTTATAACAGTCATTTTTTAAACGTTTTTCGTTGTTTAAACAACAATTGCGGTCGTTTAAAGTTAGTTTTCCAACTAGGGAGTTGGAAAATTAATTTTTCATCTCCCTACCTACCTATCTATCTACCTAACGACATAACGAGCTAACGCTCTAACCACTACTCTATCGAGCACTTGTGAGTTGCTTTCACGAATATCTTATATATAGTACGACCACCAGAAATAGGGATGGTGAATTATATTGAAAATTGTCTCCATAGGAGATTTAATTTTAAGGTAGTGGAGGTTTTCGATGGAAAAAATCGGTAAAGTAATAATAACAATGATAATAATAATAATATAAATAGCATATTATAATTTTTTTCATTATTACTGTTTCCATCGTATATCTTTCAGTTCTTTGAGAAACTCAGAAAAACTTCCTCTGGCTCAGTCGTAGGTGTGCAACCTACTACACGGCTGATCCGTCACCCATCCTAGTACTGACCGGGTCAATACTACTTAACATAGGAGACAGCCAAAGCCGCGGACCGACCGCGTGTCCACTGCTGTCGATCTTATGATTCTTATTCTTATTATTACTAATATCATCTATATACCAATTAAGTAATGTGTCAAGAAGCGTTATTCGAAATAATACGACAAAGGGATATCCCAAACGAGTATCCTCCAACTATCTTAATAAACCGTCGAAAGATACTCATTATAATGCAAAATTTTATCGTGGATTGACATTGAACTTGTGTTAAAACAAGTTCAGTCACCCGAATCGTCCCTGATATTAATAATGTCAGCTAGTCAGACCGAAAATCTTCTTGTCACGTACACCTTAGCCGCACCTGATGCGGCCCTGATATATATGATGTAAGGCTAGCCTGATGATCCACGACGTATCAGAATATGATTCGCCGGTGATGTGTACGTGATCCGGTTAGCTTGATCAGGCGAACTATGCCCATTCCTGAACGGGGCCTGATCCTATATCAGGTCAGCCGGATCGAATTTCTGTTCGAATAAAGTAAAGATATTTGCCGGAATCACGGCTATACCAATTCATGTTCAATATTATTATCAATTGTGGTAGCTACTTATTTAAGGGAGAACACCACTGTGACCCCCTGTTTTTTTTCACATTTTTCAAGAATTTTTTTTTGTGCGAAAAAAAAGAGATATTCGAAAAATTTGTTTGGGTTTTGTTCCTTGTTTATTAATGTATCAAAAAACATTTTTTTCACATTTTTCGCGCCGCATGGTGGCGCTGGGGAAGCTCTTGCGTCAGGTGCTGTCATTTCCGCGGCACGCAGCAGAACTCTCTTCAACGTCGATCTGAAAAAAAATACCGAGTGTTTTTGTTAATTATATGATATTTTGAAGAGAAGTACACAGGGATTTGGAAAAATGTTGTTTTAAAAAAATAGGCATGCCTTTGAAAAAAAAAAAAAAAATACGCCCGCTTTGAAAAAGCGGGCGTATTTTTTTTTAAACAATATTTTTTCAAAACCCTGTGTACTTCTTTTCAAAATATCATATAATTAACAAAAACACTCGGTATTTTTTTTCAGATCGACGTTGAAGAGAGTTCTGCTGCGTGCCGCGGAAATGACAGCACCTGACGCGAGAGCTTCCCCAGCGCCACCATGCGGCGTGAAAAATGTGAAAAAGATGTTTTTTGATACATTAATAAACAAGGAACAAAACCCAAAAAATTTTTTCGAATATCTCTTTTTTTTCCCACAAAAAAAAATTCTTGAAAAATGTGAAAAAAAACAGGGGGTCACAGTGGTGTTCTCCGTTAATATACTCCTATTCTTCTTATTTCTGGATATTAACAAATGTAAGGTGAAATATAGAACACTGAATGACTGAGATGTTGCTGGATGCGTGTTCGTATATACATGGGTAATTCTGACTTCTCCAACTTGCTATTTCCTTTATAACGCTTGGATACCGTAAAAGTCACCAAGGTTGTGGAATAAAAATTGTTTTCCAGGTATTTCCAACCATCTTTCTGTTACTTTTATCGTGTTTTTTTGCTTATACTTATCGTGGCAAACTCAGTTGCATCTCTGGTAAGGTTAGGTTGGGCTTTTACAAGCATCAGCGGTTACATCTCAAACTCACAATCACTTATGACGTGATCAACTTTGTGGCCATGTAGTATTCAATTTACACGGTTAAGTGGAATAAAAAATTTCTTTTACGTTATCTATCGTACTGAATTTATCGTCTTGGAGACTTTCAAAGATCTTAGTCAGTTGATTGGACGCTAAATCCGTGATAGCAGAACACCGGGACGATGGTATCCATAGTGCTCCGTGCTTTATTCGATTAAAGGTAACCAACTTTTATATCGTACTGCAAAGAAACTGTGCAGTCAATATTGTTTAAATTTTGTGAATCGACATGTTAAGTCTTCTTGTCAATCATGTAAAAACTTCAAGCATCAAATTTGTATTGCGACTAATAGTCGTATCTTCTTAAATACGTGCCATCTTAAGAATGTATATTAGGATTTGACAGAAATCTCTCGATGCCATAGCGATAACAAAGGTCAGTGCTGCAATGGCTTCAAGGTTGAAGATATTGAAATATCTCCGCCAACTCACGAGAAAGCTTTTCAATGACGATGAAATGGGAAGGGTAGGAGAAAAAAAAGCGCAATCGAAGACGTGCGATGGTGTGTTTGCTCGGATGCCCACTATAAGTGAACGACAATATATTGATCGCGTTCGTGTTGTGAGGTAATTTTACGAAAGATCCTCGTGAAGAAATAGTGATGTATAGAAGGTATTAAGATGTAAAAGAAAGGTACGAAGCAAGCGCATCTCCGGAACGCTGTCGGTTAACGATAAATTTGATAAGTCATTCGTGCGACAGTTGGACAGTCGATGCATCGATTTCTTAACTCATTCTGTCAGAAGCCACCATATAAAATTTATAAGTAATATATAGGTCATTTCATCCAAAATCGATGAGCTTTAAACTTTCTCCATTATGTTTATTCAATCCATGGTATTTTTTTTAATTTCACATCAAATTGAATAGAGTATACCATAATTATGAAAACTTTTACTATTTCGATAGAGTTGGATAAAAGCTCTAACTAACAAGCCCTTGTTTGTTGCTTTATGTGCAAACGACGTGGAATTTGGTCGAAAATACACAGTGATCGTGGAAAAGTATTTTAGTTTAGTTCGTTTATATTCCACTGGCTCTACTTCCAGACCCGAACGCGAGATTTTCCTGATTCACATTTCAATTCGCAGACAATTTTTGAGAGTGTTTGGGGTCCTACCTTGCAAATTAAAAGTTAGAATACCAAAATATATAGGCGAGTCGCTTCTGGCACGGTTAAATTGCGTATTGGGGACATTTTCTTTGAATATTGACCGGATTTCAAAGGTTTCTACTGTATCGATGCTGTTGGAGTTTCTCATTGTCTTTCACATGCTCGTAAAAAGTGAGGGCGACCAAACATCGTTGCCTATCACTGTTTCCCGCCGATGTTCAGTCACTGATTGGGTTACTGTAGCGAAACTGAAGCTTATTCCTTAGTCTGTTTTGAAGTCGGGGGGAGTAAACACATTTCAGTCTTCCTCTCGGTCTTCCTCTTGAAATTTAATCTAACAAAATAGTTTTTCAAATTCTTCAATCTAATCGAATTATTTCGAACCAAGGAAATTACTGCATGAGAAAGTAGGGGATACTTTTCTCCACAATACATTATGAGTTTCGAGCCTTACAATTAGTACATTTTTTCATTGTACAATCTTACGTTGTGTATTCGTAGACACTCTAAATTACTAATGAATTATCAGTGATTGATTGTTACGATGCGTTACTTTACGTCTTGGTATGATTCACATGAGTTAAGAGGAAGGCGCACATGTACCATGTGACACGTGAGTGCAAGAGAGATAGCTGAAAATTCTTATCGGTACTTTCTCGAAAACGGTACAACCGATCGTGATGAAAAAAGCTTAGCCACTTTTTGCCACCATACTCCAGTGGCTAAGCTCATTTCATCCAAATCGGATGTATCATTTCGAAGAAAGTACATTTCGCGTTTTCGAAGTGATAGCCGCGTGTGATACATCCCCTTAAGCGCAATTTGCTAACAGTCGATGTATATATATATTAGGGCGATTTTTGTTTCGACTATTTTTTTTTCTCGGTGCCTACCTGAAATTTTGTTGGATATGTCGAAAAATTAATTCCCTGAAAGTTACAGCCCTTAATATTAATTCTAAGTACTTTCCCTTAGCGTGAAAAGATTTTTCATCTAAAATACACGTAAGTCGAATATTTTTTTTGTCAAAATTCTATAACTCAGTCGCATTTTATGCTATTATATTGTTCTTGGTTTCGATTTGCTCAGAATAAAACAATCTAGAAAAGTGCCTCTTGCGGCGAAAGTGTAAATTGTACTGGTGAGTTGGTACGGGTCACTAAAGTTGATTTTTACCCAAAATTCTCGTTTTTTCGCTGTTATCTCCGAAACAATCGACTTTACGAAAGAAATGTAAACGAAAAATTTCTTGGAAATTTAATTCTCTACAAAAAAGGTCCTATCAAACCGATTGCTTAGATCAATATTTCTTGAGATATTGAACTTTAACTTATGAGTAGTTTAAAATTTTTACGGTAATATAAACCGTGAACATTTTATACTTCGGCAATGGCATATTGTTCGATGACGCGCATGACATATTTTATAGAAAATTGAACGCTCTACAAAAAAGATATCCTGCAGTTTTTCGATAAACGTAGCCAGTCCGATGATATCCGAGTTCAAAGTTCAAAATGAACAAAGATTCATCTTTTTTTTAAATATTATAGCGAAAAAAAAAAAATTACTATTGACTCTATTGAGAAATTTCGAATGATTTTTTTGTAGATTATTAAATTTGTCATGAAAATTGTCTCATTTATAATTAATTTATATTGATCATTAACTGTTCAATGCTGTAAAAAGTTATTTTCTGTCAGAAAACTGGTTCTAGTGGTCTAGTATTTAACACAATAGTTACAAAGAGGTGGACAAAATACTCACGAGTAAAACATCTTTCTTTATTCCCAATAAGAGTGATAGAAATGGTTCATTTAATTTTTCTAAATAAATTTCTGAATGAAAAATTATAAATATCCAATAATTTATTACAGTGTGCACATTTTTTTATTTTTGTTTCAATTATTTTAAGTCTTGTTATACCGAATATAACAAATTCGCCAATGCAATAATAATTATTCAAGTATTTTTTTATAGCAATGTGAATATTTTCGACGATGCTCTTTCACTGTTCGTAACAAATATTGAAACTGCTCTTCATTTTTGGTTAAGCATGCATTATATTCTTCCAATAATGCCACTCCACGTTCTATAGCGTCATTGACAACTTTTAATTTTTTGAAAAACTCCGAAGATTGCCGAATCCTATTCAGCCGAATTCCGAACGAATATCATCGAAAATATCGCGATAACATAGTTAACAAATCAGGTTAAATGAAGTTTGAATAAAAACAAAGAAGTAATATTAAGTATATAATGTTGACTTATTTCTTCTCGACCTCGAAATCATATATAATACATTTGAAAACCATTCGCCTATAAATTTCAATGAATTCTTGAGAATTTCCACGCTGTAATAAATTATTAAATATTTATAATTTTTCATTAATAAATTTGTTTAGAAAAATGTAATGAACCATTTCTTTTCACTGTTATTGGGAATAAAAAAAGATGTTTTACTCGTGAGTATTTTGTCCATCTCTTTGTAACTATTGTGTTAAATACTAGCCCATCAGAACCAGTTTTGTGACAGAAAATAACTTTCTACAGCATTGAACAATTAATGATTAATATTAATTAATCATAAATGAGACAATTTTCATGGCAAATTTAATAATCTACAAAAAAGTCATTCGAAATTTCTCAATAGAGTCAATAGTTTCGCTGTAATATTAAAAAAAAAGATGAATTTTTGGGCATTTTGAACTTTGAACTCGGATATCATCGGAATGGCTACGTTTATCGAAAAACTGCAAGACTTCTTTTTTGTAGAACGTTCAATTCTCATGGTTCAATTCTATCGTTCAATTAACATGGGAAAAATATTTTCCCATGTTATTTAAATAGGAAGTAGACATTCGCGATAAGGCGCATCTAAATATCAATATTAAGAGCTCAAATTTGAACAGGCTTCTTTTTCACCTTCCTGGAAGTATACAACCTGGTCCCCGGAGAAAAAGAAAAGTTGCCCTGAAATGGCACACCCTAATATATATATATAGATGAATTGGCGCAATTGGGAATCGTCATAAGCGGTTCCGGAAGTTAGAAGAATTTTACGATAACGGAGGCGTTGGCATCGAAATTCAGAGCACGATTTGCTATCATATCGTAAATATGTATGAGTCAACGTAGAAAATATTTTTCACCGGATTCCCCGCACGGACTATAAATTTCCGCTCAAATCGTTATTATCGTTTTTTTTTGCTTTTCTCCAAATGTTTGCAGTTGAAATATCTACTCAAATTTAATTTCTAAATTAAATTTAACATACCGTATATGGTAAATATATAATAAAATCATTAAAAATGGTTAACATTTTTTTTAATTCTATTTTTCAAATCAAAAGTACAGAACGGAACTGTAGAATACTCAGGGATATTAATCTCTGATCTACTCGTATGTTAGAGATCGCAGCCGATCGCTTTTGAACGGTAGCAAAAAAGTTTCCTGGAATCACTTAACCCTTTTCATTCGAAAGCTTTATTCCTGTTGATGAGCGATTGGGTAATACTGTAATAATCTGGCTTCCCTGATTTTGACCCACAGTTATCGAAGGTCTGTATATATTCAATATATTCATATGTGCGATAAGTCGATGGTTTTACAGAATAGAATTACTGGTCTGAGCACGTAAAAACATTGACTTCCCGTATGACAAATAATCGCGAATATAAAATGTTGAAAGAATGATTTCAATCGGTGTTACTTCACGGTACTCATTCGAGTCCTGTCGATACTATACACAGGGTTCGTGGAAGCTTGACTTTGGTCCTTACAATTTTTTATTTTCTTTTGGTCAATTTGTACGTCATAACCTAAAGATCCATGTCCGTAAACTGTAAACTATTTATCGAAATAGAAACTATTTCGAGAAGCAATTTAATTTCCTTTCAAGCGAATAAATATTAAATAATGTTTTTTATTTTTTAATTAAACAATATTATTTTATTTGTGCATTTATTTGATTTCATCGTAGAGGAAGCTTTGCTTCCATGAAAAACATTAAAAATTACGGCTTTAATGTTATTGTATTCAAAAAATTCGCAAACATCGGAAAATAACATTTGGAAAAAACGTCCGGTTGAATGTGTGTGTATGTGTACATATGACTGTGTGTGATAGACGTGCAAAATTGAAAATGCTGTAACTTCAAATTGGTATAAGCTTTCGAAATGAAATTTGGTCCGCAAGTAAATTAGTGAGGGTCCTTACTTCGACATGACTTTTGTAACAAGTAACATATTTCTTTCTATTCTTTAAGATTTAGACATTTTTCAATAAAGTGTTTCAAGAGCATGAAATTTTCGAGCTATCGGGCTAAAACTTTCTACACAAATAGACTATTATCAAATACTGTTCGCTATTGATTTTGGCGAGAATCGATCTAGGCCTTCCAAATTTATATTTATGTAATAGAATTTAGTACAGGATCTTCGACCACCGGGGTGGCTCCTATTGTATCAATAGCCCTTTTGCGATACCAAGCGGGGTATATACGAGGGGGGACCCAAAAAAAACGGGAATTGCGCTGCGGCGGGCAGGGAGAATGGGGGAACCCATTGGTCGACCAGGTGTCCGTTGAGGACACGTCTCCTGAGTTAGTGTGCGAGGTTCTGTCGCCGTGAGTGCATCGGTTCGCCCGTCGGAATTTTTGTAGTGAAACAACTTTTTCCATTTCGGCGTAAACGTGATGGCCGATTGTCGAGAGCAACGCGCGGCTGTGAAATTTTGTTTCCTGTTGGGGAAATCGGCCGCGGAAACTACTGTAATGCTTATGGTGATGCTGCCCTAAGTAAAACCAGAGTCTACGAGTGGTTTTCACGTTTTAAAAATGGAGAAATGTCAATTGCAGACCAACCCCGTTCAGGACGCCCCTCAACGTCAAGAAGTGACGAAAACGTCGACAAAATCAATGCTCTCATTCATGAAGACCGTCGCCGAACCATTGATCAACTCTGTGAGATGTTTGGGATATCATGGAGTTCAATTTAGAGGATTTTATCCAAAGATTTGCACATGAGCAGAGTTGCAGCCAAATTTGTCCCTCGCCTTCTCACAGACGAGCAAAGGGAGCGTCGACTTCCGGCATGTTTTGAATTTCAAAATCAGCTCGAAGAGGACACTGAACTTTTTTCCAAGGTGATTACTGGTGATGAATCGTGGTGCTATGGATACGACCCCGAAACAAAGCAGCAATCAAGCGTTTTGCCACTGTGGAGGAGGTAAAACAAAAATCGCTGGAAGGCCTAAAGAACATCCCGATAAGTGAATTTAAAAAATGTTTTGAACATTGGAAGGATCGTTTGCAAAGGTGCGTTGTGGTCAAAGGAGAATACATTGAAGGTGATCAAAATTTGGTGTAAAAATATTAAAAAATGAAATTATGACGAAATTCCCGTTTTTTTTTAGGTCCCCCGTCGTATATCTAACTTCACGACAGAGCGAGAGAAATACATCGTGTTTGTATAGATATTCCCTATCGAATTGCATTTACGTATCAATCAATCGGATCAACCATATACTATACGTGCAATCCGTTGCGTATATGGTATTCATAAGGTTGCAGGGATAGCTACACCGCCAGGTTATTAGAGCATGGGGACGAGACAGATAGGGTCAATGTAAATTGATCATAGTGGAGGAATTGATGCTCTGAAATGACATCACCCCTGCGGTTGGTACATGCATAAATATATATATATATATATATATATATGTAGCTCTTCCCCATTATTACTGCTTCTACTCATATATACCTTACCTACGTTGACACTTTATACTGTAATCCTGTTTCGTAGTTACCTACGTTCACCCAGTGTTCAACATGTTTACTAATGACCAATTGTTATATTTATAATAACACCTCTGAATATAAATATAACTAATTACAATTAGCCGGATTTTTTTGCAGATTCTCAGTGAAGGATTCGTATGAGACGTTTCATGCTTAATTTATAAATAATTTAATCCTCCCGTGACACACATATTTTTCCCTTCTCATAGAGAGGACTCTATCATCGTTTAAAAATATTTTTTCTAGTTTTCAATATCAATGCTCGCGTTGATAAAAAAATAGTTTCAATAAGATTTTCGAGCGAAAACTTTCTACACGAATATACTATCATAAATTATAAATTACTGTTGCCTATTGATTCTTTCGACAAATCGATGTAGGCGTTTGTTGAGACTCGTATAATTTTTGGACTATGGAGCCATAACTTTGTACATTGATTGGGTAGTATTAAAGGATATTCTGTATGAAATTTGAACAAAGGCGATTGGGGCGTTTTGGATTGATGACCTTTTGATTTTTTTTTTCAAAAAGTCAATATAGGTATTTGTTAAGACTTCGGTTCCTATAATTTTTTGGTTATCGAGAAAAAATTCCGCATATCTATTGGGTCCTATCGAAGGATGTTCGGTATTGAATTTTGAATTTTTCGCTCGGAGCATTTTGAATCTATGGACTTGAATTTAAAAAAAATTGTATACGTGAAAAGCCTGGGTCGTTCAATTTGTGTCGAACTTTTTAGAACTGAGAGTAAAATTTTTTATATAAATACTATGCCATTGTATCTATATGTTTGTTGTTGTATCTATATGTATCTATATAAAATTGGTTGAATTTGGCGAGGATCGATAAAACAGTTGAGATTTTATGGAATTTCAAATCATTTTATATATTTGGGATTTGAAATACCCGTAGGGAAAAGAACTGCAAGTTAAAATGTTTAAGGTCGTTTCTTGAATTTTCACACCAAGCTCAAAGCTTCCTCTATGAGGAACCTAGAATTAAGAAAGATATATGTAGTTCCTTATAGAGGAGGCTTTGAGCATTGTGTGAAATTTCAACGAAGCAACTTGCAGTTTTTTTGTTTTCTCGAATTATTGCTCTTCATCACAGCTCGATTGTTTTTAGATCTTGTAAATAAATGAATGAAGGTTGATATCACAAAAAAATTAACGGTTTAGCAACGTATATTATAAACTCACTGTTATGTGATCTTCATAGGGTATATGTAAATATTTTTCGAACACAAAAACAGCCAAAAAAATCTCATTATATTTCATTAAATTCCCTGAAATTTTCACTAAATTTCATTAAATGCACTTTTTCAATTAAGTTGCGTTTTCAATTAAGTTAGATAAAAGGATTATCCATATTCGAATCGGCAAATATTTATCATAACATTTTTAATTTCCAGTAAGGCTATCATTATTATTAGTAATTGGGGTTGATTGATAGCATGGAAAAGTGAGTTTGACTCTGTGTCACCAGAGTATTCCCGTACTCCTGCTTCCGCTCTATTCAGTAAGTAATTATCCATTCCCCGGCACACCAGCATGACTTTCGACCTCATGGCCTGAGAATTGCTCGTAAGTAGTCGATATACGTATCTTCTTGTAAATTGACTGTAAGTAATCTTGTTTTACTGTAAGCAAAATATACTAAATAAAATCGAAAAAACAAAACGATCGTGGGTAACACATTGTTAGCATGAGAATGAAAATATTGCTGATGCGAATTCGTGAAAGCGCTGAAATAAGTTAAAAATACTTAAAAAAACTTCTTTTTTAACCAAGGTAGGGCTGCATTCCTACATTAAAATAAATGTTTTTTCCGAATTCGTCGCGGTGTTATTTTTAACTTAATGAGTGTGCGGTTTGGAGTAAGCCGTATTATTGGTGTGAAATAAATAAATTCACGGTTTTTTATGTTTTAAAAAGTGTCATTTTTGCGGAGCTTGTATACGCAGAAAATTGGGTCGTTTGAATATCTTCTCACTTGATAGGTTAACCCGATTATTTTATGGTGGGTTAGGGTTTCGTTTAGCCTCACCACCCGAGAGAATCATCTTTGTAAAAAATTGTTTACCCCGTCGTCACCATTACTATCGAAGAAAGCTAAATCAACAGTTTCTAGGATTTCTGATGCCCACTCGAATAAGGCCACCGGAATAAAAATACTAGATGCGAATGAAAACCAAAAAATTCATACAAGCCATACTCAAAAGTAACTACTACAATTTTCGATATTTTGGCTGAAATTAGCATCGCGAAATCAGTGCACGTTCCTGAAATACCAATCGTGGCACATTTTCGATATCCTCAATGAAATTTTGGTAAGTACCAAAAATTCAGCATCCCTTTAAAAATTTGGGTCTATACGCCATCCTCTTTTGGTGTTCATTTGATGTCCGAATAAAAATTGATAACTCACCGCTAATATTATTTATTTGGTAGCTGAATATTTCGATGGACCTTCGCGGTCCTCTTAAACACAACAGAGCAGGAAGAATTCAAAAGAACAATCTCAAGATAACAAGGACAAGTATGCGTTCTAAACCCAAGAATTAGCGAAACACATAATTCCGTATGTTTACATCACGTCATTGCGAGATCGCATAAACCACGTTACCTAGTCATTGTGGATGCGTGAATTCGTGAATCTATCGTATAATTTAATTCTAAGTGACATTCATCTGGCAAATGATTATACTATCTGTCGACTGTGACTATTATTATTATTATTATTATTGTTTTACTATTATTAATGCTCAAGACAGGGACACATAGTTACGTGTGATGTATTCTGCGCTGCACTTGATGATTTCTATAATAGCGATGATGACTCAATTCCTCCAATGAAGAAATCGAGAATCGTACGAAAATATACAATATTATCAATATGGTGTCCGACCAAGCATATAGAAGAGCAACATTTATGTTTGAAAACTTCTTCGATCATATGCTTATAACGCGAATAAGTTACCGTGTTTGCGTGCGTGTGTATGCCATACAATTGCCCACAAGAGTCTGGTTTTCCTCAAAGTGTAAAATATCAAAGTTATATACATATACAAACACACCCACACTTTTGTTAAATGCATACACATTTTACACGGAGAGGCGTTGGACGCTGGGGCTGATACTCGATCAAAAGTCTTTTGACGTCGTCGGAAGAGCTTTATACTCACGGGCACGAGTCAGGCAAAAGGTTTATTTCCATAATAATTAACGGTGTACGAGAAATTATATTTACGCGTATGGACTACTTGTAGATCGGGAAGTGATCGGTTCACAAACCCGTGCATACCTACAGTATACATATTAACGTCGTAAAAGATAAAAGTCTTTTAGATTGTATTTGCCCATCGTGATTCTTACACCGTATGACGAGCGAATAATTCACCTGCAACGGGAGGCCTATGAGAAAAACGTTAACTGCCGTAGCCATTTTTAAATTTCAAAAAATGGTCATATACCCCTTGCATGAATTGTGCATTTTCTAACATTGAAGGTGCAACAATTTTTTATTAATCACGTTGTCTAACCGATTGGAATCATGAAATTCTATAATAATGTCAGGGTTTTCAGGTGAAAATCACTAAATTTCCATGACATTTATTCGATGAATTTTATCAAACAATTAGCTTAAAATAAGAAAATAGCAAACCAATAAATATAACATGAAGCTTTTGTTTGTTTATTCACATATATATTATACGAGCTGTGCGCCGCGGTTTGACCCGCGTTAAATTTCCGTCCCCCGATTCAAGGCGTCGCCGCCGCTCCTTAGGGTCATAGCATAAAGTTATATGGCGTAAAGTCTTCTCGAAAAGACGGGCTTTCTAATGCAAAAAGAATTTTTCAAATCGGATTAGTATTCTCTGAGATTAGTGCGTTCGAATAACGGACACACACGAACAACGAAACAAACAAACAAACAAACAAACAAACAAGCAAACAAACTCTCCAGCTTTATTATAGTAGTTAGATATATATATTTAAAAAAATTCAACAATTGTTCTTTTTAAATTATCTTCGGTTAAACCGGACGGTAGATTTGTTTACAAACTATGTATTAATAGCTATCACATTTTATAACTGCGAAATCTAAAAGAAACAAAAACAAACATTAGGGACATTGCAAATGTTCTATCTCTTCCTCAATACGACTAGTTTCTTGTAAAGTTTCGTTCATTATCGTTATCTTTTTTGCCTCTAACTGTTTCCATGCTTCTATGTACCGTCGTTTATTTGTCTTCAACTTCTGTGGCCCTTCACTATCTTTTTTTTCCTTGGCTAACTTCTTTAAACCAAGAAGCAGAAATAGTGAATCTATCGCCAAACTTAGACTGCTAACCCATCACGAAGCTCATTCTTCTAGTCTTGTTAGTAATTGGTTAACAATGTCGGTCCTTTAATTCTTTCTGCTCGGGGGTAGAGGACTCCAAGTATATTCGCGGCCAGACCTGACCTACCGGATTTTATCGGTAAGTCCATTACACAGTGAAAAACACTGAAAACAAGGGCGACGCCACTGGGCAGATAATCCGTTAATGCATAATAGTACCAAGTTATGTATGGTACTTTACCTAATGCCGTCGTCCTTATTTCTTATTCCTTATTTACCCCTTTAGTCAGCGCACTTCACTCTATTTCAGCTCAGCTAATATGGCCTAACCTAAGAACTTGGTGGCTTTAAATCGCATGAAACGTGTACGTTGATACTAATATTAAATATCTACATAAGCAAAATGATAAGGGGACAAAAAAGAAAAAAAGAAAAAATTCCTAGCTGTTTGACGGAATTCAATGATATTTCCAGGATATTTCCAGGTTCAACCAAAATCCATGATATTTCCAGGCGTTTTTTTTTACTATTACTTCATTGATGTGAAAGATTCTTCGCATTAGATTGTGTGTGCTCATTTTTTGGATTAGTTTATTGCTCATCTACTATAGTTCTACTTTCTCATCGCATACGAGGTATGTAAAGAGAGGTATAGTATTCTAATCCGAAAAAAGTCAACTGTCAGATTATGGTCTGAATATGTGTTTCACATTTCCTAGGGTACAGAAAAATCATTTTCCCTATTTATGTCCGTCTGTCTGTCTGTCTGTATCCTCCGGGAACGCAATAACTTTTCAAAGAGTCTACGGATTCTAGCGCAATTTGGTGTGCGTCTTCTGCATATGAAATGTAGTTTTGGTATTTCATAAAGCAATATCAATCCCTTCTGAAACTTTAGCTGAAATGCGAAAAATAAAAATAGGCCGACTATTTTTAACGCTCGAAATTTATATTCGACAAAGAAAATTCAATAATGTTCCTCCTGACGAGGCCATGATCCGTCGGCTGTTAGGGCTCTGGGATTACACTTTAACATTTCTTTTAATCTAATTGGGCGCCAATTAGTTTCTCGGAAACTAATGTAATTCAATGAATGCATTAATTTGCCGAACTCTTTATAAATATTGTATATGAGGTAATCACAGGGTGGATCCGATTGATCATGGATAAATATAGACTGATTCGCATCGGTTTAAGGTAGTAGTCTGGTAACTTAAGCCGATTTTCATGTCTTTTTTGGAGGGCGTTTTTTGTAGGAAAATAAAAATGAATCGTTTTGGATATTTAGGATGTTTTTATTTACATATTAAAAATACAAAAAAAAATTTGTTTGAAAAATTTAATAGTATATTATTATTATTATTATTGATCGAAGTTGGCACCTCGAAGTTGGCTGCCCGGGTCTTAACTTTTTTTCTACTGAACCGATTGCTTTCAAATTTTAACAGGCTACTCTACACACTAATAGTTCTCGTCGGAATCACCGATAAATTTTTTCACCCCTAACTTTTTATTTTACAACCCCTTTGGTAAGGTACTTTTATTTTAGCAAAGAAGGGGTTGTAAAATAAAAAGTTAGGGGTGAAAAAATTTCTCGGTGGTTCCGACGAGAACTATAAGTGTGTAGAGTAGCCTGTTGAAATTTGAAAGCAATCGATTCGGTAGAAAAAAAGTTAGGACCCGGGCTGCCAACTTCGAGGTGCCAACTTCGATCAATAATAATAATAATAATGAACTATTAAATTTTGTCAAATTTTTTTTTTTATATCCTTAATATGTAAATAAAAACATCCTAAATATCCAAAACGATTCATTTTTATTTCCCTACAAAAAAACGCCCTCCAAAAAAGACATGAAAATCGGCTTAAGTTACCAGACTACTACCTTAATCACTCGTGTAGAATTGACGAACGATTGTCGATGTCTCTTAGATCGAAGACTTCTTTGCGAATGGACAAATAAATTCTACACAGCTTTTCTCAGCAGATTGACATGTCTCTTTAATTCAGATTTCACGTAATTACAGACAAACTGTTACTTTCACGATATAAATGCGACGAAATATTGAATACCAAATTACATAATACAAAAAACACGACGAGACTCTTGGAGAGCTAACTTCTAGTCGCTCTTGTTATTCAGCGAGAAGTAATTATTCGGCTCTCTTCGAATAATTACTTCCCGCGACGCATGTTCGTCTATCGCAAAGGTGTGCAGTTTGAGACTTGTTTGTAATCTCTCTTTTGTCTCGTCGCTTTTACTACATACACTCTACATACTTACGCGATTTTAATTCGTAAACAATTTTAATATATAAAGCAGGCAAGCTATGAAATTTAGGCTTATACAAATGACAAACTTAATCCTTCAGTTATAATGTAAATAGGACGAAACTAATGCTCGATAGAACCCGAGGAGTCAGGATCGAGCATTTGCGTCGAGGTAACGATTCCGATGTTATTTTCCCGACACAAAAAAATGGTGGAATGAAAAAAAAATTGTTAGAAAATGGTAAAATGAAGTGAAAAATTTCGATGACAGTTTATTGTTCACCGGCAAACAGACTAAAATGCAAGTAGCCAGCTATAAACTTACAGTATAGAGTTGCCGTTGTTACCTCACGTAGTCACTGGAATAACATATAAATAAACGATCGGTTGTAAATGAAATATGCTCCAAGTGAAATATGGATCTTGTCGCAGGTCAACTGGAAAAAGTATTATTATCATGGAGTGAAGAATGGTGCGTCTTACCGACTATGTACACTACAAAAAAATATGGCGGTGTAAACCGCTACGGTGTAATGTGATAAAAAAACGCGGTGTTAATTACAACACCATGACAGAGTGAAATGCACGTGAAATGTCTGTTTCACCGATTCTGCATATTATCGACATAATACATTGGAATTTTTGACCAAACTTACTAATGAGCATTTATTTATCGTTGCTGTATCGATCCGAAAAATTAACAAAATGGCAATTGGCCAAAAAATACATAGTAATTGTGGAAGAGTGTTTTGGTTTAGATTGCTTATATTCCACTGGTGCTACTTGCAGACCCAAACGGGAGATTTTCCTTCCTCAATTTTCAATTCATTTCATATCAATAATTGTGGAAAACCGTTCCGTTTTAGTTCGTTTATATTCCACTGGCAAAATCACATCTAAAAAAAATGTCCGTGCGTATGCCTGTGATAGGCTCCAAAATTCAACTTCTTATATCTTTGAGAACGAATTGACCGATATATTGCAAACTTTGCACGAATTTAGGGTATCGATGCTCCATTGTATGCCAAAATTTTCGTTGTAATTACGTGAGGGTTAGACATGTTACGCCAATTTTAAATTCTCGAAAAATGTGTGCGACCGCTCTAACTTTCGTACATCTTTAGCTACCGAGTCAAAACTGTCTACATAGAAGGTTTAGGGTACAAGGACATTTAGTATTGAATTTAGCAAGAATCGGTTCGGGAGTTCAGATTTTATGAAATTTTGAATTTATCGAAGCATGTTAGGTTGATTTAATTCCTAATAGTTTTGACATTTTGGGTTAATTTTCCGTTCATGATTAGAGTATCGTCAAACAATAATTGGTATTGAATTGGTCGTGATAATCGTTGAAAGGTTTACGATTATATTAAATTTTGAGTTTTTGAAATGTTCATATTTCACGCAAAATTGTATGTTTGTCTAAGTTTCTTAAATTTTTAACTATAGAGGTGGTACTCGTCATAAAAATGTGTTAGGGGATAGCTACGCTGGGTATTAAGTTTGGCATGAATTGGTAAAGTTCTTCAAAATTGTAAAAAGCTTTGAGTGGACTTTTGTATATTTTGCAAAATCAGTGAATTGTTCTAATAATTTTAGTAAATTTTGCAGAATAATAATAGAGAATCATAAAACTTTCTAACCCATGTTACCTTAGGATTGTTTATGATCGAATTCATTTTAAAAAAGCAGCCAATTGAAACATGCAAATTGCTTACGTGAAATTTCACACAATGCTCATAGCTTCCTCTATATGAAGAATTATATCTTCGTGTTTTCGAATGAGCTCTGCGTGGACGGGCTGCATCTTTCATAAGATTATATATATGGGCTGGATGATCGGAAAAACCTTTTTTTGGTGAGTGAGAACGGTTGACGTGCTGGCCAACGCGTTTGCAGATCGCCCAACGAGATTAAATATAAAGTGGAATGAATTTCAGGGGAAGATGGGGAATATATTATTCAAAGTGACCGAGCCTGAAATGTGTGTCGGAGAAAAATTGAATTCCTCTTTTTGTGTCCTCGAGACGATGTTTGGTCCGAGGGGTCTGACATTTTCAGCCCATGAGAAATATCAAAAATCGTTTTATTCGTGTCCTGGAAACAACACGAGGCACGACTGAAATTGCATAATTGCTGAACAAGTATGTAATTTCCGTCGAAATTAACGATTTATAAATATAACATTATGTCTTGTGATAGATTGATGTTATAAGTAATGGTTCATTGTTCGAAGTCATTTATTTAGCCGTAAAGTGGCGGGCAATATCTTTCTGATTTTCAGGTTAAACATGGTACGCTATATAGGTTCACCAATTGTCACAGTTATTCTGTCCACGCACAAAAAAAACAGTAATAATCCTGATTATCAGAGCGTACTAAAAACATTACATTTCGCCAAAAAGTATACGATAATCGAGGGTTTACTACTGTTCCCCATGTTAACTAGTGCTGGCTGACTTGGGCTGACTGGGAATGAGCGGCCATATTAAATAGGCCACGCCTTCGTGGTAATTCCTAATATCGAACGTTTTGGCGTAGGATATTCTGCGGAGGTATTAGTAGAGCGTGTATATAGGAGAATTGTTATTAACCGCGGATAAATAGATTAGCCATAAATATATTCATATGCATATCCGATGAACTGAACATACGTGCATTGTGCATTCGATTAACTACATGCAATTTCAAGTAATTTATTATCTGATACATTCAGGCGACTGCGCTCGGCGCTTTCGCCCACAACCTATCGCCCTCTGTTTCATCTATATCTTCGCAAAGAATTGGCTATAATACGAGTTTCGTGATATCTGCGAAAAAGAACAACAACAAGAAGTGGAAGAAAACGATAAGTTTGTAGCAATGGGTGGTATCTAATATCTATACGACCGCCTATACTTGAGCTTACATACATATAACGGATAAAGTAGTTGAGGAAAATATAATATTCTTCGCGCGAGGCAGATAAAAGGATTCGCAATAATAATATATATCTTTTCGAGATATTGGTAAACCCAAAACTTTTCATATTAACCCAATCGACCCTACAACGTCGGAACGAAATTATATTATAGATTTATTCTTTTTCTTTCGTCCGGGATTAATCAAATACGCGAGTGATAGGTTTGGAGAGTTGTGAGGATTAACAAGATATAGTAGAAATACGACATACAAAGCTTCTATGTGTTATAAAGAGTTTCGAAATATAACATAACGATTTAATGTTTTTTTTTGCTTGTTTAAAATCGAGAAAGTTCTCTCTTGTATATTATAAGTGCTTTCGTACGATTGGCTCCTTTTTTATCGGTTTACATGTTGAGTAGCCGAATAATTGGGAATGTGATTCAGTAACTTGTAGAAGTGCGGTTTAGCGGCTTAAAACAAAAACGTTAAGTTTTTGTTATATTGTAAGTTTTATATTCTACGTGCGAAACGTACAGAATCTTTCGACGAGTAAACTTGACGTTGAGTGAACGGATTTCATCGTTTGAATTACATTCTTACTTTAACAATCGAAGAACTCATTTTCTAAACACTTAATACATAATGGGGGTAATCTGAACTTTTCCAGACATTGAACGGAGGAAAGTATATATTGAAATAAAGATAAAAATAAAAATAGTTCAGTATTTCAATCTTATCAGTGATTAACCACAAACACGTATAAAACGATAACTAAAGTATAATGATGGTCTTAAACGTCTATGCACTGGTATTATTTTATGTTTGCATGTTTTAACGCTTCTGTAAAATCTAGTAAAGCCCTTGATTATCCAGATAATATAATTGTTCGCGTTAAACCGACAGCTGAACCCAGAATCTTATGGTTCACTAATACAAATCTAAATCGAAGTAAAAGAACAATCCCAATTGGGGCAAAGCAACTCACAATCAGTCATCGAAGTCAGATCTATCAATATCTGAGATGTTAAACATTTTAATAGCTTTTAGAGTTTTATTGAATTTGAAAGAATCGGAAAAGCATATAATTATGTTCATCAAGATTCACTTCAACCAATATGTTACCCTCGATGGGTGTGCCGATCGATCTTCGTTTCGTTCGCATTCATCTAGTTACGAAATCGATAGTAAATAAAATTGCTTTAAAAGCTAAAAAATCACTTCCTCCGTAGGTCAATACGATAAAAATTTCATTCTTTATTCAAAAACCTAAGATATAAATTAACATTACCAAAAAACTTCACGCTTGGACAATTTGGTAATTTCAAAAGGAACACAATAATTTATTGGTTAATAAATATATAATTAATATATTTATTAAATTGGTAATTTCAAAAGGAAAACAATAAACTGATGAACCTGAAATCGACGATTCAACTTGAAACATGAAATTTAAATAAATCTGAAACTTTTTCGTTTTCCGACTGAATCGAAGATTTCTGGTTTAATTTATTGTTTTGTTTCATAAGGAATTATAGCCTATTTTTATTCGGCCGGGAGTTTTCAAACATTTCTTCTTAGTGAACATTAAAAGTAATTTAGAATCGATAAATCCATTACTTCGATTAGTTAACTATTTCATAGTTAAACAGGATGAGATACATTCCAATTTAAGGGTTTTATATTGAAAATACAAAACTTTCATGTATAAATTAAGGAGTTTGAATTTATCACTCACTTGTATCGTGTTCGAACATCAATCACGATTAGTCGATCTGTTTTGGTTGGAGTACAACATGATTGGTTCTGTTGAGTTCACGAGGTGCGCACCGCCAATAATTTTTGCGTCAAGACCCCGCAGCGAAAATTTTCAAACGGCAGAGAGAAAGAGAGAGAGAGAGAGAGGAATGGCAGGTGCGAAGTTGTTTTACGAGACATCGTTTTGTATGCAGAGTTCTCGACTTGTCGAGTCGCCCGCGGCAAGGTTTCTCGTATAGCTGTTATATATACAACTTCTTAGCTTTTTTTTCTTTCAGTCCTTGGTTTTTCTCTCGAAAACAAAAAATATTGTCCTGTTATCTCCAACCCCGTTACCTCTAACACACATGTTGAAATCGTCGGGATAAAAAAATATACTTTTCACTTTTATTCGCTTCTCGAGTTTTTTTAAGTATCTCCTTCTTATGCATCCAAGCAAAAAGTTCTCGTCTTGTCTCGCTAAGCGGAAGTGAAAGACGATGAGAAATTCCAACACCATCGGTATAGTAGGGACCGTCGAAATATGGGTAATATTCAAGGAAAATGTCCCCAATACGCAAATTGACCGTGCCAGAAGCGATTTACTCATACATTTTGGTACTGTAACTAATTATTTGCCAGGTAGGACCCCAAAAACTCTTGAAAATTGTCTGTGAATTGAAAAGTGAGTCACGAAAATCTCGCGTTCGGGTCTGCAAGTAGGGCCAGTGCAATTTAAACGAACTAAACGAAAACACTTATCCACAATAATGTGTATTTTTCGACGAAATACCATGTCGTCAATTTTACACAGAGGCCAACAAACTAGGGCTTGTTAATTAGGGTTGTTATCCAACTCTATCGTAATCGTAAAGGTTTTCGGAATTACGGTATACGCTAATAATTGAATCCATTTTTGTTTTAGACCTCTTCATTTTTAGCTGCAAATCTACATTTCTATTTTAATCTTCAACATTTTCGGTATTTACGATCGACATAAGGAGGTTTAGAATAACTTGACCAAATTTTAAAATATTCGGTTCGATAGTTTTGGAGTGTTTCTTGACGTCTTACACATGCTGTTAATAATAAAAAAGGACCCAAACATTTAAAACATCACGATATATTAATCCCTTATTAATCGATTCACACTAAATTTAATATGAAATTTATTTTTGATTACGCCACTATATATGTAGAATATTTTGGCTCTATTACTTAAAACCTGTTTGAATTGAGACACTAACTGTCATTTTGTAAAAACAATGAAAAATCCTGTTAAATCTTGAGGCAATCTTCACGTAAATCATGTCGGCCTAAGAGGTATCACTGCTTTAGAAGTGACCAAATTTGACCTCGATAGCATGATCCTAAACGCCTAACAGACACACATACGCACGCCATTGTTATTATATTTGAAACATTTGAAGGGACATTTTGAACTCCCCCGCTGCCATGAATATCTAAAAAACTCCCGACTGCAAAACGTTAAATTACAGGAATAAAATTTATTAAATGAGAAAATTAAATTTATAAATCATAATTTTTTACATTTGTCACTATCAACAATTTATGCATTAAAACAAATATTTATTAAATTTCATTAGAAATTTTTTTAAGTGCAATCGGGAAACGCCTCTCGGTCTGTAACAAATGTACTGCGCAGTTTTCCGCCGGCCGCATTTTACTTGAAAACACCCCGCTTCATGTAACATGTGTGAAAATACTGAGGCATTAATCTGAAAGGATCTGCTTCTGTTCCAGGAAAGATCGTCTGTACTTAAAAAAAATATTTAATACAATTTAATGAATTTGAATTTTAATGCATAAATTGGGAGTTAAATGAATGGAATGTTATGTAAACAGAGCATTGTCTATGAGAAAGCAAAATAATATTTTCACATAACATAAATACCATCCAAGAATAGTACTGAATTTGCAAAATATCGATAGGTATTTTAAATTGAAAATTAAAATTAAAATGAAAAATTAAAATGAAAATTCAAGAACAAAATGGTCTCAATTGAAACGTGCATACGAGTATTGCTTCCTCGTTATTTTTGCGCATTCGCAAAGTTTCCTCTACGACCAGGAGGCTTTTTTAATTTTGGCTTATTCATGAAGGAAGCTTTTTTTACGTGCAAAAATAATGAGCAAGCAATATGTAAGTTACAATTTGTACCATTTTCCTGTCTCTCAATTTAATAGGGTGATTTAATACTGTGAGGTTCCTATGAACTTATGTTCACATATGTTAAAATGTTTTCATCGGTTTTTTAGCCCAAAAATTGCATGAGCAAAAACTCAATAAACTCAATAAAATTCCGAAAGTTTCATAAAATCAGAATGCCTTAACCGATTATCTCCAAATTCAATAGCAAAGAGTATTTGCTGATGGTGTTGGTAATTCATGTGACTTTTACACGACTTTTGAAAAATACATTGAATAAATTAACGCAAGCCAATCTATGTGTCCATATATATTTGCATCTGTATATGCGAACGTGAATAAATCGTTCGTTTTATTATAATTATTATATCTCGAAGAAATAACAACAATTTTATTTTCTATTATAATTAGTAATATTTGATCACGGATTTTATTTTATTTTTATTCACTCGAGATCGTTTGATGGTCTTCATAATTCAAAAGATGGCGTGATATACATTACAAAAGCTCACACGTTCACACACATGTACTTAACACTGATAATTATTACGCTTTAAAGGGCGTTGCGTTAACTTAGCCGTCGAAGCGATTCCTTTTCATAATCCCATAGGCCGAAGGTATTGCTGGCCACGTCAGAACTCCAAGTATTTAAATACTAGTAATCGTTCTTTTTTGATGTTTCATTTAGGCTTTTTGGAACACTAATTATTTGAAATACCGATGATGAGTCGTCTCTCATTATTTTACATAGCAAATATAGCACCGTCTCACTTCGCTGTCGCCAGAACCTTATAATAATGATCATATATTATAATCGACGTTATAATCGGAACGGCGCTTTGTTGGGGGAACGTGCCTATAGAGGCCTATCTAAGTATAGCTCGTTCGCATGGATCGCCATAGTGTTACTCTTACACGCTGAAGAAATTCTATTAGTTTTATACGGACATCCAATGCACAAGCAATTCCAAGTAAAAATATGAATGGAATCGTTTCTATCTATCTATTAACTATCTAAGCGTAATATTACGAATTGAATAGCGCATCAAAAACTGATAACGAATACTTGTACCATTGAATACAGCGGGTCAATTAATTTATCGAAATTACCGTTGACTGCTTCACTGCATGAACCTATTGGACATTTATCGACTATCCATCCTATTCATTAGCCGGCGACATACACATTGGAGCAATCGAAATATAGATCATTAGAGAAATGACACGTTTCCAAGGATCCGTAAATCGAATATAAATTACTTTTCTTTTAATTAATTGGCATCAAGACGCTGCCTCTTGATAATTATATTATTTCAAAGTAAAATCAAGCATGACTAGTGAATTTAAGGGTCTAGTCACCAAAAATTTATAACAATAAAATACATCAAGAATAGAGTGTGAAAATTTATTTTGAAATAAAACTACAGCAACGGGAAAAATGTCGGAATTAACAATATGGAATTTATAAAAAATTTTAAGTAGAATAACTTTTGAAACATTTGGAGCGTAAATGAATAATTCAAAATTCAGGAAATGTTAATTGGAAATTTTAGTAAATTACTTCAGAAGCGAAAATTGTAAAGCTCTGTAATTATTAACGTCGAAAGTTCAATCAATAGGAGAAAAGCTTCTGCATTTGCAAAGTTGCAGAATCGTAAAACGAAGAAAATGAGACCTGCGCAAAGTATGTACGATAAAAAATACGATAGTTATAGCTGTCCAAAAATTCCTTTTCGTTGTGTTCCCTGAAGGAATGCACAAAAAAAACAAAAAAATTGCAAAGTTGCAGAATCGTAAACCGACGAAAATGAGACCTGCACAAAGTATGTACGATATAAAACACGTTAATTATAGCTGTCTAAAAATTCCTGTTTGTTGTGTTCCCTTAAGGAATGCTTAAAAAAACCAAAAAATTGCAAAGTTGCGGAATCGTAAAACGAAGAAAATGAAACCTGCGCAATGTATGCACCTTTTTTCGTTGTGCCCTCTTAAAGAATGCTTAAAAAAAACAAAAAATTTGCAAAGTTGCGGGATCGTAAAACGAAGAAAATGAGACCTGCGCAAAGTATGTACGATAAAAAACACGGTAGTTATAGCTATCCAAAGATGTAATTTTGTCTGATGCAGATATCTTCAGGGTCATATAGATATCTATCTATCGTGATTTTCGAGAGTCATGATAACGAGCATTGGAATAATGTACATCGATTTATTTATTGAAAATAAATAATTTCATCCATATTATCTACCAAATCTAGGCCTGGTCGCATCATGGAGCATTAACGGAATTCTACATCGTATTCGGTATCAAGCATATTCTTCGTATCTATTATATCAAAGATCGAATAGCCGCGTGGCCTCGAAAATCTATACGGCTTCTCGATGGAATTATACGAATTATCCATACACCCTTATATGCACATGCATTGATGAGAATTTTACCTTTTAATCCGGTTTAATTTGTATGAATGATTTGAATTTTATTTTTATTGTTTGTAACGAACCTTATGTACGGCAATTTTGGCACTTTTGTTTTTATTTTTGTAAGGTGCGGTATAAATTTTATGTGACTTTATTCTATACACAAAACATTCTCGATATCACGAGACCATATCGATCATAGTGAATGCTTAAATATCCTGTCTAATTGAGAAAGAACAATCTTCACAAAATAAATAAAAACGACGTCACAATAAAACATGTTACAAGAAATGTCAGATTTAATTCTAAATCAATATCGTAGCTATCGATGACGATAGCTACGATATTGATTTAGAATTAAATCCAATTACGTCCAAACAGTGTTAATCTAACACTTTCATAAGTGTCCAATCCAATTACGTCCAAACAGTGTTAATCTAACACTTTCATAAGTGTCCAATCCAATTACGTCCAAACAGTGTTAATCTAACACTTTCATAAGTGTTAGATTAACACTGTTTGGACGTAATTACGGATTACGATATTGATTTAGAATTAAATCTGACATTTCTTGTAACATGTTTTATTGTGACGTCGTTCTAACAAAGGGCCATTATAAGAAAAAAATAACATGAAACAAATATTGCAGTGAGTGACCGACAGCAATGGACGAGTGACTGATGCACGGGTTCGGCAATCACCCATGTTAAGGGGTGAAACCACTCTAGCGACAGAAAAAACAGTCCTAACTTTGACGATTTATTTTGGGAGTATGAAAGAAGTAATAGGATTTCTTTTCAGAGGGTTTATTTAACACATATTGAAGTATGATTTTTTTTATTATCCTTTTGCTACAAAATGGCAGCGACAGAGTACATCTTGAAAATCATCTTTTTCAAACTGGATGGACGGATTACCTGAACACCGTTGCATGGATCGATTTGAAATTTTGGTAGTAGCTTCATAATTACATTCTGTATCGGAGTACATAGCCGTTTCTTTATTTTAATGTGAACCTTTTGTTTTATAAACTGTTTAGTGCTTGTTTCGATAAAAAACCCTAGCGATGTGTATCGTAGTCCCATCGTATATAGATCATAATTTTTGTTTGTGTTTTGTTCCAGGTCTGATACTTTACGAGTAAGCCGTCTTCCCAAGAAGATGTTTTTAAAAAACGACGATTTTCAAGATAAGCTCTGTCGGCGCAATTTTGTATCAAAATGATAATAAACAAATTTTTTTTCATACTTCAATATGTGTTAAATGAACCCTCTGAAAAGAAATCCTATTTCTTTTTTCATACTCCCACAATAAATCGTCAAAGTTGGGCCTTTTTTTCTGCCGCTAGAGTGATGTTACTCCTTAAGCAGTATTGGTCACGGTTAATACACGAGATGGGTGACAGCTTAGCCGTGCACTGGTTTGCACGCCGACTACTGAGTTTCCTGAGTTTCTAATACAATTGAAGACTCCGTAAAAATAAAGGCCGCCTGTATTGACTCGGACATTCTGCAGTTTCTCCCTGAAAAGCAGATGCGGATGCTACGGAAGTTAGGTTAGGTTAGGGTAGTGCGGGTAAAGAGTGATAGGACCGAAAATTGAGGGTAAAAACCCGCAATGATATACGTGGGATGACACGAATCAAAAAAAATATTGCAGTGTCATACCCACTACGTCAATTTGAAGTTAAACGCCTCATAGGCTTTACATGTATTTCCCGGCTTCGGGAGATTGCGCGAGGGACAAGCATCACGTGTATTCGTCTGTAGAATTTACGTTGAACAGCTTCACTGCAATTCCTGTCACGAGCACGTGTCGGTGTGTCTCGCGACAATGGATTTGACGTGGTTTACGTCGATAAAATCTGATGAGTGGAAGCGACGAAGACCCGACGCAACATATCCGAAAATAGCCCCTTCGTGACTCTGATTATATACGGCAATGATTTTCTTTTGTTTATGTCGGATTTTCTACGAAAACAGTCACGATTAAAAAAACATTGCGACATTTTCTGAACTTCGACGTTACGTTGACCCTTACTGACGCTGTCTAGTCAAGGAGAAAAATTCTCCCCTTACTACGCCTGGTAACGGTCTCGCACGTAACTTACCCCTGTCTAGATTTCAGCCTTGCGGTGAAGTGTTATTATTAACGTGGTTAGGGTCGTTTTTATCGGGATAACAAAATTTTAATAATGTTTGATAGTAGCTGACCTCTCCGAAGTTTGGGGCGCGGTAATGAAGTACAAAAATATTTATCGTAAACATAGATCTAAATTTATATTTAAGAAAATGGTGAAATTGTAATTTACTCCATCTCGGTCAATAAGAGTTTCCACTTGATTTATACGCGTAACTTGGATGTAAACAGTAAAATCGAGTTTGGCCCCTTTTTGGAGTCTAACCTCGTGGAAAATTACTCGAGAATGGGCGAAAAGGGCAAAATAATTTTATCAACGTAACACGAGTCGCTTAAACAACATGAAAAATGCTCCGATCGACCTATCGCTTTTTAACACTTAAAAACATCCCACGAATGGTTTTAGAATTTAGAAGAATAGAATGGACAAAACGTATAGTCAATTATTCTATTCCATGGTAGAACAAATAGGACAATCAGCCTAAAAAATTATCAATAGAACAGGGAAAAAAAGGTAATTCGTAATGATTTAATTTTATTTCTCAGAAACCATTCTCATCATGGAATGGGAGAACGAAATTTAAATATTATTATCGATTCGAGGTGCACACGCTGACAAAGTAGGATAATAAAAAGAACATAAAAAAAATTTCAACACGATCGATAGTATTTGAATATTTGAAAAATTCAGGCATATTTATTTTGTGAAGATTGTTCTTTCCCAATTAGACAGGATATTTAAGCATTCACTATGATCGATATGGTCTCGTGATATCGAGAATGTTTTGTGTATAGAATAAAGTCACATAAAATTTATACCGCACCTTACAAAAATAAAAACAAAAGTGCCAAAATTGCCGTACATAAGGTTCGTTACAAACAATAAAAATAAAATTCAAATCATTCATACAAATTAAACCGGATTAAAAGGTAAAATTCTCATCAATGCATGTGCATATAAGGGCGTATGGATAATTCGTATAATTCCATCGAGAAGCCGTATAGATTTTCGAGGCCACGCGGCTATTCGATCTTCGATATAATAGATACGAAGAATATGCTTGATACCGAATACGATGTAGAATTCCGTTAATGCTCCATGATGCGACCAGGCCTAGATTTGGTAGATAATATGGATGAAATTATTTATTTTCAATAAATAAATCGATGTACATTATTCCAATGCTCGTTATCATGACTCTTGAAAATCACGATAGATAGATATTTATATGACCCTGAAGATATCTGCATCAGACAAAATTACATCTTTGGATAGCTATAACTACCGTGTTTTTTATCGTACATACTTTGCGCAGGTCTCATTTTCTTCGTTTTACGATCCTGCAACTTTGCAAATTTTTTGTTTTTTTTTAAGCATTCTTTAAGAGGGCACAACGAAAAAAAGTGCATACATTGCGCAGGTTTCATTTTCTTCGTTTTACGATTCCGCAACTTTGCAATTTTTTGGTTTTTTTAAGCATTCCTTAAGGGAACACAACAAACAGGAATTTTTAGACAGCTATAACTAACGTGTTTTATATCGTCCATACTTTGTGCAGGTCTCATTTTCGTCGGTTTACGATTCTGCAACTTTGCAATTTTTTTGTTTTTTTTGTGCATTCCTTCAGGGAACACAACGAAAAGGAATTTTTGGACAGCTATAACTATCGTATTTTTTATCGTACATACTTTGCGCAGGTCTCATTTTCTTCGTTTTACGATTCTGCAACTTTGCAAAAGCAGAAGCTTTTCTCCTATTGATTGAACTTTCGACGTTAATAATTACAGAGCTTTACAATTTTCGCTTCTGAAGTAATTTACTAAAATTTCCAATTAACATTTCCTGAATTTTGAATTATTCATTTACGCTCCAAATGTTTCAAAAGTTATTCTACTTAAAATTTTTTATAAATTCCATATTGTTAATTCCGACATTTTTCCCGTTGCTGTAGTTTTATTTCAAAATAAATTTTCACACCCTATTCTTGAGGTATTTTATTGTTATACATTTTTGGTGACTAGACCCTTAAATTCACTAGTCATGCTTGATTTTACTTTGAAATAATATAATTATCAAGAGGCAGCGTCTTGATGCCAATTAATTAAAAGAAAAGTAATTTATATTCGATTTACGGATCCTTGGAAACGTGTCGTTTCTCTAATGATCTATATTTCGATTGCTCCAATGTGTATGTCGCCGGCTAATGAATAGGATGGATAGTCGATAAATGTCCAATAGGTTCATGCAGTGATGCAGTCAACGGTAATTTCGATAAATTAATTGACCCGCTGTATTCAATGGTACAAGTATTCGTTATCAGTTTTTGATGCGCTATTCAATTCGTAATATTACGCTTAGATAGATAGATAGATAGATAGAAACGATTCCATTCATATTTTTACTTGGAATTGCTTGTGCATTGGATGTCCGTATAAAACTAATATAATTTCTTCAGCGTGTAAGAGTAACACTATGGCGATCCATGCGAACGATCTATACTTAGATAGGCCTCTATAGGCACGTTCCCCCAACAAAGCGCCGTTCCGATTATAACGTCGATTATAATATATGATCATTATTATAAGGTTCTAGCGACCGCGAAGTGAGACGGTGCTATATTTGCTATGTAAAATAATGAGAGACGACTCATCATCGGTATTTCAAATAATTAGTGTTCCAAAGAGCCTAAATGAAACAGCAAAAAAGAACGATTACTAGTATTTAAATACTTGGAGTTCTGACGTGGCCAGCAATACCTTCGGCCTATGGGATTATGAAAAGGAATCGCTTCGACGGCTAAGTTGACGCAACGCCCTTCAAAGCGTAATAATTATCAGTGTTAAGTACATGTGTGTGAACGTGTGAGCACATATCAACGCACGCGTATGCACGTTTCAATTGAGACCATTTTGTTCTTGAATTTTCATACGTTACCATTTTTCGAAATATTGAAATTTCCATAAATTAAAAATACCTATCGATATTTTGCAAATTCAGTACTATTCTTGGATGGTATTTATGTTATGTGAAAATATTATTTTGCTTTCTCATAGACAATGCTCTGTTTACATAACATTCCATTCATTTAACTCCCAATTTATGCATTAAAACTAAAATTCATTAAATTGTATTAAATATTTTTTTTAAGTCCAGACGATCTTTCTTGGAACAGAAGCAGATCCTTTCAGATTAATGCCTCAGTATTTTCACACATGTTACATGAAGCGGGGTGTTTTCAAGTAAAATGCGGCCGGCGGAAAACTGCGCAGTACATTTGTTACAGACCGAGAGGCGTTTCCCGATTGCACTTAAAAAAATTTCTAATGAAATTTAATAAATATTTGTTTTAATGCATAAATTGTTGATACTGACAAATGTAAAAAATTATGATTTATAAATTTAATTTTCTCATTTAATAAATTTTATTCCTGTAATTTAACGTTTTGCAGTCGGGAGTTTTTTAGATATTCATGGCAGCGGGGGAGTTCAAAATGTCCCTTCAAATGTTTCAAATATAATAACAATGGCGTGCGTATGTGTGTCTGTTAGGCGTTTAGGATCATGCTATCGAGGTCAGATTTGGTCACTTCTAAAGCAGTGATACCTCTTAGGCCGACATGATTTACATGAAGATTGCCTCAAGATGTAACAGGATTTTTCATTGTTTTTACAAAATGACAGTTAGTGTCTCAATTCAAACAGGTTTTAAGTAATAGAGCCAAAATATTCTACATATATAGTGGCGTAATCAAAAATAAATTTCATATTAAATTTAGTGTGAATCGATTAATAAGGGATTAATATATCGTGATGTTTTAAATGTTTGGGTCCTTTTTTATTATTGAGAGCATGTGTAAGACGTCAAGAAACACTCCAAAACTATCGAACCGAATATTTTAAAATTTGGTCAAGTTATTCTAAACCTCCTTATGTCGATCGTAAATACCGAAAATGTTGAAATTTAAAATAGAAATGTAGATTTGCAGCTAAAAATGAAGAGGTCTAAAACAAAAATGGATTCAATTATTAGCGTATACCGTAATTCCGAAAACCTTTACGATTACGATAGAGTTGGATAACAACCCTAATTAACAAGCCCTTGTTTGTTGGCCTCTGTATAAAATTGACGACATGGTATTTCGTCGAAAAATACACATTATTGTGGATAAGTGTTTTCGTTTAGTTCGTTTAAATTGCACTGGCGCTACTTGCAGACCCGAACGCGAGATTTTCGTGACTCACTTTTCAATTCACAGACAATTTTCAAGAGTTTTTGGGGTCCTACCTGGCAAATAATTAGTTACAGTACCAAAATGTATGAGTAAATCGCTTCTGGCACGGTCAATTTGCGTATTGGGGACATTTTCCTTGAATATTACCCATATTTCGACGGTCCCTACTATACCGATGGTGTTGGAATTTCTCATCGTCTTTCACTTCCGCTTAACGAGACAAGACGAGAACTTTTTGCTTGGATGCATAAGAAGGAGATACTTAAAAAAACTCGAGAAGCGAATAAAAGTGAAAAGTATATTTTTTTATCCCGACGATTTCAACATGTATGTTAGAGGTAACGGGGTTGGTGATAACAGGACAATATTTTTTGTTTTCGAGAGAAAAACCAAGGACTGAAAGAAAAAAAAGCTAAGAAGTTGTATATATAACAGCTATACGAGAAACCTTGCCGCGGGCGACTCGACAAGTCGAGAACTCTGCATACAAAACGATGTCTCGTAAAACAACTTCGCACCTGCCATTCCTCTCTCTCTCTCTCTCTCTTTCTCTCTGCCGTTTGAAAATTTTCGCTGCGGGGTCTTGACGCAAAAAGTATTGGCGGTGCGCACCTCGTGAACTCAACAGAACCAATCATGTTTTACTCCAACCAAAACAGATCGACTAATCGTGTTTGATGTTTGAATACGATACAAGTGAGTGATAAATTCAAACTTCTTAATTTATACATGAAAGTTTTGTATTTTCAATATAAAACCCTTAAATTGGAATGTATCTCATCCTGTTTAACTGTGAAATAGTTAACTAATCGAAGTAATGGATTTATCGATTCTAAATTACTTTTAATGTTCACTAAGAAGAAATGTTTGAAAACTCCCGGCCGAATAAAAATAGGCTATAATTCCTTATGAAACAAAACAATAAATTAAACCAGAAATCTTTGATTCAGTCGGAAAACGAAAAAGTTTCAGATTTATTTAAATTTCATGTTTCAAGTTGAATCGTCGATTTCAGGTTCATCAGTTTATTGTTTTCCTTTTGAAATTACCAATTTAATAAATATATTAATTATATATTTATTAACCAATAAATTATTGTGTTCCTTTTGAAATTACCAAATTGTCCAAGCGTGAAGTTTTTTGGTAATGTTAATTTATATCTTAGGTTTTTGAATAAAGAATGAAATTTTTATCGTATTGACCTACGGAGGAAGTGATTTTTTAGCTTTTAAAGCAATTTTATTTACTATCGATTTCGTAACTAGATGAATGCGAACGAAACGAAGATCGATCGGCACACCCATCGAGGGTAACATATTGGTTGAAGTGAATCTTGATGAACATAATTATATGCTTTTCCGATTCTTTCAAATTCAATAAAACTCTAAAAGCTATTAAAATGTTTAACATCTCAGATATTGATAGATCTGACTTCGATGACTGATTGTGAGTTGCTTTGCCCCAATTGGGATTGTTCTTTTACTTCGATTTAGATTTGTATTAGTGAACCATAAGATTGTGGGTTCAGCTGTCGGTTTAACGCGAACAATTATATTATCTGGATAATCAAGGGCTTTATTAGATTTTACAGAAGCGTTAAAACATGCAAACATAAAATAATACCAGTGCATAGACGTTTAATACCATCATTATACTTTAGTTATCGTTTTATACGTGTTTGTGGTTAATCACTGATAAGATTGAAATACTGAACTATTTTTATTTTTATCTTTATTTCAATATATACTTTCCTCCGTTCAATGTCTGGAAAAGTTCAGATTACCCCTATTATGTATTAAGTGATTTACGTTATGTATTAAGTGATACGATATTGATTTAGAATTAAATCCAATTACGTCCAAACAGTGTTAATCTAACACTTATGAAAGTGTTAGATTAACACTGTTTGGACGTGAGCGAATCTTGAAAACACTTGCATGGTTAAGTCGTTGTTATTGAACGAAATTATGGAGACGTCTCCAAATGCGAGGGGTTGCTTTAGTTTAACTGTCACACGCAAATAAAAATGAAATTAAACAACAAAAATCCTAAATATTGATTATGGAAGGCCAAAAATCCAATGACGTAGGATACATGGTTTCCTACTAATGAGTAATAAAGCAAACGAAAAACAATGTTGTAGATCGTTGCCGAGTCAATTTGGTATAGAATTTCCCGTTGGAAAACGATGTACGATCGTAAAGAAACGTAAACATCGAGACAAACGTGTGTGCAAAGATATTATTCAGCCTACATTTATATGCACTTGGTATACGTTCGATGTACATTTGTACATCACGCCCCAGGTTCAAGATTGGACGACATTTGTTTACAAATTCCCCGAGGATAATTACCGCGAGCCACACGAAAACGCATTACCCGATGTACGAGAATAGCCCGAGAGCGTTACCAGGTGCAGGAAATATCGGGCTCGCAGACTGATTAATTTTCGCTCAGTCTATCGTGGTTCCACCGCGTTCGTCTCTTTCGCGATTTATAAAACTGACCGAACGAAAATGCGTAATATCTGCAGCAAGCTATATACATATATAGCGTTACGTAATGTTATATCTTTAGCAAGTTAGATACATATACGAGCGTATAGCGTTACGTAAAAACATCTTCTGTTTCGACTTTTCTGATGTCGAATTTTGCATGGCAATTAAGATTATTGTAACCTCAATTTATGCAGATTCGATTTTAGTAGTCTCGATTTATGCAAATTCAACTTCACTAACCTCGATTTTCGCAGTTTACATTTTAGTAACGTCGATGTTAATTGTTATTTCAATCGCAGCACCTCGTATGTACAGAACCCAATTTAACAGAACCCACCACTAAATATCAACAATTCTACACGTCTCACTACTGCACACCCTAAATACGAACCGTGATACAGTTCAAACATCTAGAGTTGCTTCCTATACAGAGTGGTGGTGCTGTGTATCGTATTCCTTTGTCAATGAGTTGATGACGAGTAGAGTTTTTCCATGTAGAGTTCGAACCGTCTCAAATACGATTCTGTAGAAACGAGGCACCTCAGTGAGAGCACATTGCCAACCTCAGTTTTATTATAGCATCGATTCTGGCAGTTTCAATTTTGTGAATCACCATTTTGACAATTTAAATTTAGATATATTAAACTCCACTTCTGGTTACTCAGCGTTTGATAACATATACTATAAACGATGTGCGCGCGTCGCACGCTGCTTTATGAGTCAGACTCGTCGTGTGCATTCGTACGATGGGAACTACGCACATGACTGAACTCCGAACAGGATATCGATATCCAATTAGAGCATGGCTGCGTTCGTAAATTTATCCGAGACGATGAATTCGTAAGGGGATATATACAATTAGACGGGAAAGAATTGGTCAATTTTGAGGAGCTTTCTTAACCAAGAAATATTCTACATTTACCAAACTGTAGGTATACTTTAATAATATATTGTAAGTATGAAATTCGGAAGGGTCATACGTAGAAACCCGAAAGGGCATACGTTGGAACAAACGAATTTTATTCATCATCAAAATGGAGGAGCTGTGGCAGAGTGTTGCAGCAAGATTGCGGCGGGGGTTTCGAATTGGCGTGCAGTCTAGTTTCCCGTAGACTTTGATCTGCAACAAGATTCAAACATTTTTTCAGTTACAACATGTGTAGTTTCTATTTGACGATAATGAAAATGAAGAAAATGCAAATTTAAAAAAATGGCACGCATTTAAAGAAATAAATCGAAAATTCACGCAAAATTTGTATTAAAAAAGTAGTTTTTTTCTAATTTTTCAAAAACAATTCGTGTCAACTAGAAGGTGAGATATTATCAACATTTCTACTATGTTTGAAGTCAATCGGTTTAATAGTTTTTGAATAATCTCGCACCCTAATTTCGAAAATGGAGTTTTGAGAAAAACGCGTAAAAAGTTATGACACGTAAAAAATCAATGATTAAAATTACTTACGGGTTAGTCATCGGTACCAGGCCCATATAATAAGCCTTCAGTTTTTTTATACAATTGATTTTCTTCCATTAGTTCATCTCTTTTTGGTTTTCGGGCCTACTTTGTCTCTGTTGACGGCGAAATTTTTCGAATTTTGCTTTAAAACTTTGGGAAAATATTATACAGATAGAGATCTAATGTTAAAAAAAATCGATTTTTTTATCGTTGCACTTGTATATGTCCCCTTAAAAAAACGTTCTTTTATTATTATCGAGACGCAACTCAACTGCTTTTATGATGAATAGAAGAACGCTTGAGGTACATCTCGTGCATAAAAAACGACAAGAAAAGAACAGTTTGATAATATAAAATTGCTTCTGCCACAATCGTTTACATTTTGCGTGTAATCCCTTTTCACATAAAAGAACGCACTGAATGGGTCGTTAATATATATCTGGATTTAATCTCGGATGTAGAAAGTGATGGCAAAGAATGATTTTTCGAACGCACCCAACGAGTCTGTACTGACTACACGAATAGGGTGCGTTCGGTTATTCATTCTTTCATCATTTCCCATCGTTGCGCCTCTTTATAGTTCAATATGTTCGACAGAGACAGAATTATAAAAAGAGAATTACCCTTCCATATTTCGTGACAATGTTTTTCTATTTTTTGTAATACGGCATTCTGAGAAATTCTCTACCGATATTTGCAACTCATCGCAATGTATTTGACAAAATCGGGGATCTGCTTCCTATTTATTGGCAATTCCATACGACACTCGGATGATATACTTGCGAAATAGAAACTACGATGACTGGTAATATGTTTGCATGATCTGCAAACTCCCGACGAGGGCTAGGTTACGTACATTCTTGATACCATCTCGATAATATTCACAAGGGGATGATATAGATCGAAAGTTTAAGGATCAATCTCCAAGCGAGAGAGCCAAGGTATCCGAGTTCAAAACGATGCGGTTGCTACCATCCCCGGCAAGTTCGAGTTTAGAGATATTGAGTTAACTATCCCGAGCTAAACGCTTGACTACCAATCTCGAATTCGATTAAAGCTCTCAGGATATATCCACTATCCACCGATCAACAATATCTCTCGCGGGAACGAATGCCCATGACGATATCGATTTTCCAATATGTGTCGAGGTGGTATACGGATAACTGTCATATCAACAATTTTTGTCGTCCATATCTATAGAGTGGGATAGAATTTGGTGTTTTCGAAATTACGCACCAAATGTATGGCGAAGCATAGTAAATATTTGTTTCAGCAAAATACCGAATGATCAAAATATATAACAATTAGCGAAATTCTATATAAAAAAAAATAAAAGATACAAAATACTACAATATATAAAAAAGTTCTAGCGGTGTAATAACTGTAGTCGTTATTCGGCTAAAAAATGATTAAAAATACAACAGACGCGTAAATATAACAAAACAAAATAATAATGAATAACGCTCTTTAATACGTATTAATACTGTTCATAAAAAACAATTATTCCAAATAATATTTAATTGTTTGGAAAATAATAATAATCATAATATTTTTCGCTTTATTTTCGTGGAATTTCTTTTCTCAGTTTCCAATGCCAATGTGTTCAATAGATGTCCAAACGTCGGTTGAACACACCTATAAAAAATGTCCGGATGATTGCGCGTGCGCGCGCGTGTGTGTATGTGTGTGATGGAGTTGAAAAATCCAAGTTCCATTACTCTAGAATGACAACCGATCGGGTGGAGATTTTGCACGCAAGTGCTTGCAGCTCACCGTTGCCTGATATAATTCTCGTAAAGTCTGAACTACTTGTTCAGATTTTACGCAATTCCGAATTTTTTCCAAAATATCTGTTAAGACCTCGTGCAATGCTTTAACTATGACACTGAAACCTTCTATACAAATAGACTATCATTAAATACTATTTGATATTAAATTTGGAAATAATCGATCAAGGCTTTCTAAATTTATGGAATTTTGAATTTTTCGAGATATCACTATCGAAGCTTGTTAAGGCGTTAGCTCGTGCAATTTTTGGTCCATCGTGTCAACATTTCCTACGTGAATTGGGCAGCATGGAATGATAATTGGTATCGAGTGTAGATAAAATCGATAATTCTAAATATATTTATGGTATTTTCAATTTTCCGAAAAATGTATTCAAAATCTAGCAGATCTCCTACTATCCCGTTGAGGTAGAGAAAAATGGCGCATATTGAAACGTGCATATTGCTTCCTAATCAGTTTGACCTGCACACAAAGCATCTTCTGTATGAGGGAATTAATATTGAAAAAGTCTTTTGTTCGTAGAGGAAAACTTGTGAATGCGTAAAAATGATGAGGAGGAAATATGCAAGTTTCAATTTGCATCGCTATTCCTCAATTTTTCAGTTGTTTTTCATCACATTCCAGTTTGTTGTAGTACTTGAAGGTACAGCAGAAAGTGCAAATTTCGATGACCATTTTAATCAATTTTCGACGATTTTTTTAGGATAACATGAGGTTCAAATTCACTACCTGGTCCAAATTTATACTTTCTGCTCTAATTTTTGTGTTTTTTTTTCAGATGCTCTCATCCATCTATATGGTGCTTGCATATTTTTTGCGAAGGTTACGTATTTTGGAATACGGTGAAATCTCAAAAAATTGTCAAAATGAAAAAGTTTTATTTTCGATCAGCACTTGAATGCAATAATCGTTATATGTTGATTTTGATTTTTAATGGCTATTTTTCATATTTTTAAAGTTTACGTGACATGGATGTCATCAAAGTGTATGTAACTGTTATATTATTCAAACAAAATATGAGTTGAAAATAAAGTGTTTATATTTATGTAGCAAAAAGTTACATTTTTTCACACGTACGGTAAATTTGCTCGTGAATGAACGTTTTGAAATAATACGTCAACACGGTGTGTAATTATGAAGTGAAACTTGGATAAATTTTCGTATCGAAGCTAGCAGCAGCTAGCATACATAAAGAAATGTATGAGTTCATTAATGTCTGGATGATAGACTAAACAAATAGTATGTAACTGAAAATCCGCAGAACAAAAAATTCGAACACAGAAATGTTACACAGCAGACCGTTATGTGTCGTCAATTCCATTTTCGAACTATCATTTGGCCATAATTGATTTACTCATGAACTACGGTAATGTCCATTTTGTAATTTTTCAATGGTTTCACACATACTCCCACATATACTCTAAAATGTAAAGTTAAATCCAAAAGAATCGTATTAAACAAAATTGTAATCATTTTTATATCGTTTCGCTGAAAGCATTGTTAAAAAAGTTGATTCAAATCCAAAAACTAAAGCATTCAAAAGCATATGGAAAAACTAAATTCCTTCATTTTTACACATTATTGTACAATTCAGCCGTCTCTAAAGGTATAAAGGTAAGGGGTAAGGGTAAGGTACTCTGGAAAAAAAGATGCAATAAACATACGGATGTAAGAAATTTGAAAAACCTGGAGAGAGTGCTTTCAAGGCTACTAGCCGGCACAACTTATGAGAAAAATCTGAGAAGTTCGGAAAAAACATAGGTTAGTTTGCAGAGAATGCCTCCTATACCCTTTTGTATATATTTTGGTATGGAGCGTTATTTAATTCAGTGTGTGGACTACATTGGCAAGAATAGTATAGGACCCCAAGGAAATTCCGGACGGTTGGATAAGTTCACGAGAAGTGACGAGAAGGCGTGACCGCTGTAAAGATCATGAGCCCTTTCGTTTATGCTACGTCGTACTGAGGCAACAGCGTTTCGTCTCTCGGGCTTTCGCCAAACCGCAGTTGCTCGAGATTTAAACATATACACCGGCATATACAAAAGTTTGCATGTGTAATGCATATGTATATAGATATGTATATAGAGGCATAACTACCACAGCGAAACTGTGTTGAATTTCTCACTAAACGTATACAGCATTGTGTATAATACCATAGATATGCGTAACATGCTCTGAGAATCCATATCGAAGGAATTTCATCACGTAGTCGCTCTCTGCGCGAACCACACAACGATAGTTAATGAGAGAATTTTCTGTGTACATATGTATATCTATGGAATGCTGATTCATGGAGAATAACATCGAGGCGCGCGGTCATTATCGCTATTCGTTCACGTGCATTCCATCTGGCACTGACGGAATGCACGTGTTTTGTGCACAATTCAAGTACGTTATAAAGCTCGGTTAAGAGCATGTGAAAGGCGATGACAAACTCTAACAACGTCGGTATAGTAGCGACCTTTGATATTTGGAATCTATTCAAGGAAAATTGTACCACATACGCAAGTTGGAATTGTAACTTCCAGATTGCCAGGTAGGACCCCAAAAACTCTCGAAAATAGACTGTAAACTAAAAATTGAGTAAGGAAAATTTCGCGTTCGGGTGTGCAAGTAGCGCTAGTGAAATATGAACGAACTAAACCAAAACACTTTTCCACGATTACTGTGTATTTTTCTACCAAATACCATGTCGTTAATTTTGCATGCATAGTAACAAACAAAGGCTTATTATTTTGAGTTTGTATCGGTCTCTACCATTATGCTAACATTTTTCAGAACTACTATATACAATAATATTTATATCCATTTTTGTTTTAGATCTCTTTATTTTTAGCTGGAAATGGACATTTCTATTTTGAATTACGATCAGCATAACTTGATGAAATTTCAATTCTACAAATCACCTTTTTAACACGAGTTTCTTTGTAGAATACAGCTTGAAGGTACGTTATTGCCGAACGAATAACATGCGTTTATTCGTCCCTTTCCCGGACGAGCAGCCATAGCCAATAATTCTGGATACATATAGACGTATCCAGAATTATTGGCTACATCGCAATGGACCAGAAAATGTTACAATTCAAAATGAAAATGTAGATATTCAGGTAAAAACGGAGAAGTCCAAAGTTAAATTGAATAAAATAAACATTTTGACGGGATTGATCTATCAATATGTACGAGTATGTATCTAACTGTCTATTTTTCATAAAATGCTGTTCTGTTAATTTTGCAGATATAGCAACAAATAATTATTCAGCTATGTCGTAACGGTCAAATTTTTCGAAATCACGCTATAAAATAATATTATCTGTAACAATTTTTTTAATTCTCAGGTTTTCCAATTCTGTAATTGAATCTTTATTAGCGTTGAGATGTCTCTGTTTAACTTCGTCACGGACTTTTAACAAATTTTCTCTCTCCATTTCAATCATTATTCGTTCGCGTTCTAAATTCTCTAATTCTTCCGCAGATTTATTCACGCCCTCAGCCATCTCACGAATTTTCTTATTATTTATTTTCGTTAGACTACGTCCTTTCTTATACTTCGGTGTACTGCTCAAGGTACTAGTCTTTGATCGTGTCAATACAGGTGAATGGTTATTCTCGGCATATATACACAAAATCCACAGAATACAAACACGGTAAATCTACGGACTTGGGTCCCTGTTCCGGCGCCAATTGTAATAATTTTTGTTCTCGTTGTAATTATTATGATTATTTGTCGACGAAATAACGACAATTTTTGTTTTTTTTTGTTTTAATTAGTAATATTGGATTGTAAATTTTTGTTTGTTTGTTTTTGTAGACTCGAGATCGTTTAATATTATTTATAATTCAAAGGTGCCGTGATATACACACATTCACACACACACATACTGGACAAAGAAAGTTCTTGCGCTTATCTTTTCTTTGGTTTTTCTTGAAGGGCCTTGCGTCAATTGAGCCGTCGAACGATTCCCTTTAGTGATGAACGTTTGGACTCCAAGTTTGGAATTCGCTTAATCGTTCTGATTTTTGTTCTTTAATCAGGCTCTCTCTAAAACACTAATTATCGGAATACTCTTAATCATATTTTATCTCTCATTATTATCTTCTATCTTCTATATCTATCTATATATATATATTTTATATATATATATATATATAAATCAATCGCCGTGCGTTACTCTCGCAAAAACTGGAAAATGGCTCGACCGATTTGGATAATTTTTTTTTGTTTTGTTCGCCTCAATACCGGGATGGTTTAAGAAAAAAGAAAATTAGGAAAAACCCAAAGGAACAGCTGAAAAATCGAAAAAATCAAAATTGGTAATTTTGTATGGGAATTGCCACTACCTATTGCCACTACCTATCGTTTGACAGCGCGATGCGCAGCTGTATTCATTTGAATGATTTCATGAATTCAGCTGCGCATCATTTGACATTTGAATTCATTCAAATGTGTTTTAACGAGACTCGAGGAGAACAATATTGAAAATATTGTTCAAACCAAAACAAACCCAGACAATATTGAAAATATTATTCATTATATACTATTATATATACTTTATTATATTGATATCCTCAAACTTAGTTTGAGCGAAAAGAGCCATATCGCTGCTTTTGTTCACATATTTGCATATGTACTCGATCAACTTGACGGAGGATGTTTTGCATCGTGTGCGTCGACAAAATTTAAATCCGACATTGCAAACGACTGCAGAAATGCATAATGAGACATTGATCATGATAGAAGACATGTGTTTATTGATGGCGAATAAAGTGTTGTCGTATTTGGGCATGATATCGCCCAATCGTCCAATGCACGATGCATTTAACCACGAATTACAAAGAGAACAACAATACGACACCGAAGCATTAGCCGAAGCAGTTCGTACAAATGTTTCGCAATTAAATCAACAACAAAAGACTGCGTACGACTCTTTGATAGAAGCTGTGAACAATGAAACAGGTGGAATTTACTTCCTGGATGCTCCCGGAGGGACTGGGAAAACATTCTTAATTTCATTGCTTTCAGCGAGGATTCGATCGCAGAATGAAGTTGCCCTAGCATTGGCTTCATCTGGAATAGCAGCGACTTTGTTAGAAGGCGGACGAACTGCACATTCTGCCTTGAAATTGCCACTGAACATGCAAATCAACGAGACACCAGTTTGCAACATCGCCAAAAACAGCGCAATGGCGAAGATTCTACAGATATGCAAATTGATCGTTTGGGACGAATGCAAGATGGCCCACAAGAGGTCACTGGAGGCGCTGGACAGAACGTTGAAAGATCTTCGTGACAATCAAAACATTTTTGGTGGAGCCATGATTCTGTTGGCCGGTGATTTTCGTCAGACTCTTCCAGTTCCACGATGAACTGTAGCTGACGAACTAAACGCGTGCTTAAAATCATCAAATCTGTGGCGGCATGTGAAGACACTCCGATTGACGACTAACATGCGAGTGTTTTTGCAACAAGATCGAAATGCACATGTATTTTCGAAGCAATTGTTGGACATTGGTAATGGGAAAATCGCAGTTGACATCCCAACCGGATTCATCACATTGCCCACCGATTTCTGTTAGTTGACCGAATCGAAGGAGGAGCTCATTTGGCGTGTTTTTCCGAACATAGCGCAGAACTTCAAAAACCATAATTGGCCGAGCGAACGACCCATATTGGCGGCGAAAAACAAAGATGTCAATGATCTCAATGCGACCATTCAAAATTTCATTCCGGGACAGTTGTTTTCCTTCAAATCGGTTGACACAATTATCAACCACGATGAAGTAGTAAACTATCCCACAGAATTTTTTAATTCGCTGGAATTGCCTGGACTACCACCTCACAATTTGCAATTGATAATAGGCTCAGTCATCATCATGTTGAGTAACATCAAACAACCTCGACTATGCAATGGAACGAGACTGGCTGTGAAAAAGCTTATGAACAACGTTATCGAGGCGACGACTATCAAGGGAAAGTGCAAAGGAGAAGATGTATTGATTCCGCGCATCCCGATGATTCCAACGGACTTGCCATTCGATTTTAAACGGCTGCAATTCCCCGTGTGTCTAGCCTTCGCGATAACCATCAACAAATCATAAGGCCAGTCGATGGAAGTTTGCGGAATTAACTTGGAGTTTCCGTGTTTCGCGCATGGACAACTGTATGTCGCGTGTTCGCGTGTCCGAAAGCCATCATCTTTGTTTATTTACGCGCCGGAAAACAAAACGAAAAACGTTGATTACTAGAAAGCTTTGCATTGAATGTTAACTGCATTTATCTTTCATGTAAATAAAAGACATTGAATTCATTTGAATTACAAACGAGTTTCACTCAATATTATCGATCTCAATGAATTGGAGTTGGAAGGTTGATTAGGATTGATAATCGCTTATGAAGAGTTACAATCAAATAAATTTTAGGTGATACGAAGTTCACCGGGTCAGCTAGTTCTCTATATAAACATAAATTCGCAGATCTTATCTCTCCCAGGCAATAATTTAAGGCCTTACATACGTCGAGAATTTTCAAAAAATCGATTTTTTTTTGTTTACAGATTATTATTCCCTATAGTCTTAGGCGTATTTCTGTGTAAGCTGATTGTAAAAATTCCCCATAGTTCAAAAGTTATTGTAGATAATGTGACTGCCCGACGAAAGGACAAAGGTCTGACGCGCGCCTACCTGAGTTGAACAATTCGTCGATTAGAAAAAAATAAACAACAACAATTTTTTACTGACAAGGAAGGCGTACAATATGAAGCTGAAATGGGAAATTAGACGTAAGTTAACTAAATAAATTTAAAAAATTCATAAAGTTCTTGCTCCAGCCGCGCGCGACTTCGAGCGAAACGCGCTTGAAACTTTAAACGCGTTTTTCTCAAAACTACTTTTTCTGACACGGTCGGCATGATAACTCGTACGGTTTTTAATATTTTTTTTTAATATTCGGAATTGTTTTTTCTATAGTCTGTCGAGCCGGATTTTTTAAATTATGATTAGAAAATTTTATAAAAACAATTAAAGTGTGACTTTTTTGACACAAACTTAACATTTTTTTTAAATTACCGTAAATTGTTTAATTTTTCGAATTTCAAAAATCCGGCTCGACAGACTATAACTACTACCTTATTTTACAAGAATTTCTTTACATTTTGCAGATCCGTCAACATTTGAGGAAGAAATACTGCCGACCGTGGAGCAACTTTTTTTTTACAGTGCTTCAAAAAATGTGATTTTTCATGTTGTAATTTTTGAAAAAAAAAATTGAAATAAATTTTTTTACAAACTTAACACAGTAATAAACAATGTGTAAGAATTTTTTTATCAATTTCTATTTCTATCCCTCCTAAAAACAGTTTTTCTTTTGGTACGTTTTCGGTACCGCTGGACGTATGTAAGGCCTTAAAAAAAAAAAAAATTACAAAGTTGCAGAATCGCAAAACGAAGAAAATGAGACCTGAGCGAAGTCTGTACGATAAAAAACACGGTAGTTATAGCTGTCCAAAGATATGATTTTGTCTGATGCAGATATTTCCACGGTCTTGTCCGTCAATCTAATAGCCAGTATTCTGATCATAACGATAATATATTATATTCGACGTTATATTCGACCGAACCCCCCTGGTCGCGATAGTGCTATTCTTACATATCTTCTTTGTTCTAACGGTTTTTGTGTATGACCCTTCCTAATCTCATTTGTTCATTTTTTCCCCCTATCACTCCCTACCCGCACTTCGCTAAGCTAACCTAACTTCTATTCCGCCCGCAACCGTCTTTGCTACACTGTATTGCATTTGCCATGGACACAGGGAAACTGGGAAAAACCTGTGTTAATACACACGGCTTTGTTTTGACTGTTCTCACTCAAAACCGACTGTTTCACTTGAAACCGACTGAGTTTCAGTTGTATTTACTATATCAGAAACTCAATAAAACTGCCTCCCGCTGAACATTCGGTACGCCAACGAGTGCAGACATAGCCTGCACTACTTATTGGTGAACGCTTAGCGTTCACCAATCTAAGTAGTGACTGCAGTCAAAGCTTCTTAACTTGGGCGACCACCAGAGCCTCACGTCCATTGTTGTCGACTGATGGAACGACTGAAAAAAGCGATAACGAAAGGGTCACAGATCGTCAATAACCGTATATAAAGGAGGCCATTACTTTCAGGGAGGAGTGAAGACAAAGAATCCCGAACAAACCTTTTGTATGGTTTCGTCGCACATTTTATCGGATATATAATATACTATATGTGTGTGGTATTCACCTGCGAATCTGTACGAAGCTTTACGAGAGTTTTTCGAAGAAAGTATAGTAAATGCTGTGCATGGAAGAGCTAACCTAATGGAATGGGAGGGGTTGATGCCCTGTCTGTAGCAAATACATGTCGTGTATTGTCGAAGTCAACGAACGATGGGACGTTGGCCACCGAGGCTTCAAAACACAGTCCTCAAATTGACGATCTCTTAACTATCCACTCGCGAACGACCGATGAACGAGAAACACAAGTTTTACGGTTCTCGTCGATAATAAGAATAAAGGAACAAAATCGATGTCGCAGCCGCGAGACGGCAAACTTTTTTCACTGAAAAAAAATGGCAACAAAACTCGGAAAGAGGGATGCACTTTGAAACTTCCTGCTGAACGGAGCGAAAGTAAAAAATGAAAATATAATAGTTATAATGCTTATGATTATTGCATAATTGTGATGCAATAAATTTCTTCACACCAGATCCTCAGTCCGGGTCTTGGGGCGACGGAGCGGGGAGCGACAAACCTCCTTTTTTCGGCGTTTTTGCTGGTTAGATCCACCGAGAAACTAAAGAGAATGCGTTTGAAACCTCACCCCAACTGCATGCATGTTTTTCGATTCCTCGCTTTTTCTGAATGTTTCGGTTTCGCGACAGCTTACGTTTGCGTATGATGCATATTTCTGATTTTTTTGTAAGCACACGATACTCGCGAGAGTAAGGGAGGCGTTAAAAAGTTTTCTTCCTTCTCAGATACAATAGTTCTGATCATATACTAGTGCCCCGCGATATCACTCGCGTCAAATTTGCATTATACATTCATGCTATGACCCACGCTCCTTGGGGTCATAGCATGAAGTTATATGGCCTAAAGACTTCCTCAATAAACGGGCTATCTAATGCAAAAAGAATTTTTCAAATCGGATTAATATTTCCTGAGATTAGAGCGTTGAAACAAGCAAACTCTCATTCTTATTACAGTAGTGCAGAAGTATCGTTTTTCGTGTATAGGTATATTTAAGATGTTCACCAGGCAGAATAAAAATGCAGAGAAATTTCCGATATTTATATTCCATACACCATAAATACACACGAAACGGCCTGAATTATTTCAGAATTTTTCATGTAGATCGTTCTTAAGGAATTACAGAGTATTTAAAATCGGCATTTTCACATAGGCCTCATAACGCTTCGAGTTCCCCCATTTATAACTTAAGGCGGTAGTCTGGTCTAGAGCGAGATTTTTGACGTCATTTCTAATGTGCAATAACGTTTAAACCGTTAAAGTTGTCTTGATGAAAATTTACACGTGCATTTATTGATCCTTAGAGAATAGTTGTACATAAAAAAAAAAAATTATTTGGAATATTTTCATGTAGTTTTTTGCCTTGTTGCAACATGGTGCGCCGAAATCGGCGCCCACTCTGAACGATGTTGTATGCATCTGAAAAAAAAATATATATATATATTCTCAATCTGTATGAGTATTCTGAGCACTGGTAGCAGAATTGGTACTTAAAAAAAAATTTTGAAAAAATGGCGGCCTGTTGAACTTTCATTAATGATATTTCATAAATTTTCGGGTATTCGACGAATTATAAAATGTCGGCAAAATTATTGTTCGACTCAATTCTGCTACCAGTCCTCAGAAACAGGCTACCCAAGGTACGTGCAAAATTTGAGCTCGATCGGTCTATTAGTTATCGAGATATCGTGGGCGCCGATTTGAAAAACATAGTTCTGAGATAAACGCGTTCAAAGTTTTGACACCGTCGCGCGCGCGCCGCGCTACCTGAGCGCGTGGCTTGCTTAGAATTTTTATTTCTCGGCTAATTTTTGAAATATCAATAAACGGTTTTCAGGAGCGTATGAAGAAAGGTCTAAGGAACAAGAAAATGAAAAAAAAAACGATTTTTTCAAATTCCTAGACCAGACTACCGAGTTAAGAAAAAAATGCAGAGAAGAGGATAAAAAGATACTTTGAACATACTTTGGCATCAATATATATAAATATTTTTTTTGTTAATGAAAACAAATCTTCCTTTATGAAGAAGCAAAATTGCGTATTGTCGTACGTGTACTTCCAGTACCATAAACTGGAAGTACCGAGTATTGTAAGTACTCGACAAGTACTTTTTTCAAGTACTATTACACAACTAATAGAAACAACATTAAGAGTGCGCAAGAGTAAGAAGTTCAATTTTGTATTGGAAGTACTCTAACAAATTCAATGCACTAAACAGTACCTTGTTTGTCCAACTCTGAAAGACACTATGTACAACGGTAGAGCGCAGTCAACGGAAATTCCATGACAAAAATTTTGTCCGTTTTTTTACGGTTGAAACAAACGCCGAATCACAACTTGCCCGGTATACCATATGCATCGCTACGTTTTACATTCCCGTCGTACCGCGCCCGCCAACCTAAAGAACCGCGATAAGTTCCTCGTAACGGAATCATGAAAGTCGTATCGATCGAGTTTTGCAACATGGGTAAAGAGATGGGGATTGAGGAAAAGTAATTCTGGGAAGTTGGTATAATTAATGAAGTCTGTGAAAAATTGCGATTTATAGAAACAAAAGTATGTAGTATTCTGATATTTGGTTATATTATTGTATTATGACAACGTATACCCATTTGTGATCTTTCGACCCATTCCTTTTTCACTAACCCTTCAATTTGTTGCGTCCGTAAGAACCTTCATCAGAGTGTTGTCCATAGCCATTCTTTTCTAATGCACTACTGTATCGCATTTTCACTAGTGCACAAGAATACTACAGAAAACGTGGCTACAATTGGCTGTATTGGTTATTAAGCGGTCACTCATCCCAGTATTAACCGCAGCCAATGTTGCTTAACTTGGAGGTGACCGCCGAAGCCGCGCACCGATCGCACGTCCACTGCTGTCGGTAACATTCAAATATATATAATGGTTAAATTTGTATCTCCACTTTCGTACCGCATTTATCTGTAATGAAAGATAAATGCGGTAATGCAGAAATTTCTGACAAAAAATATCCACTATTTGTAATAAATAAAAATAGGAAAAACACGAACACATAAGACGAGCAAAAACGCGCACGAGACTTCGTTATCACGGGATCTGGGAGATTTCTTCGCAACTGATACAGGGCAGTATCGAATTATAGTCATCCATCATGAAAACACGCGTGACCCACATCTGACGACTTACCCTTGAGTCTAAGGAATACGCAAGGAGCATATAGACTCTTTGGCCTCATCCCAGGGAGAATATAAAGCTGCGATTCGTTCGACACCGACTGTGACATACGATAGCCGGAGATATAACACTCTCCCTCGCTTATGAGCGAGGGTGCGTAGAAGATTCTGCAAAAATCTTATTTACACAATTCTTAGGGGGATCTCGAGGTCGAAACAAAGTTTTCTGTGATCGAAACTCAGTATAACATATACGCTTTTTTATGCCCCGAAGCACAGCCATTTCATTAGGAGCATATTATTACGAGATATTAGGTCAAAGTCAGTGTCGCTTTATAGTGTGATTAAAAAATAATGAGAAAATAAAATGTCATTTAACCCTTTCAATCGCAAGCATCTTTTCGCGCGTCAAATTATTGATGATGGAGATAAATTAGCCGTATGATAATACGATGTGCAAAAATAAAGGAATGAGAAAATATGAAACTATATTTTGTATTAAGTCGTAGTTTATATTTATTTATTATTGTGTGTTCCAACGTATACCGTTTCGGGTCTTTACCGAAGCCGCGCACCGACCGCGCGTCCACTGTGATTGGTAAGTCGTGGTTTATATTTGTATAAAAGAATATTACTATGAAGATAATATTACTTAGAAGATTTTGAGTGATCGACAATATTTTAAACTCGAAATCTACGAAAGTTCGAGCGAACACACACAGTTATAGAAATCTTCAAAACGGCGTAAAATCTCTAACCCTCAAGGCATTTCAAACGAAATTACAGCAGGCAATGGAGGTTCGACGCTCCAAATCAGTGCAAAGCTTGCAAGACATCGGTCAAGTCGTCCTCGAGATATAACAAGTTGAATTTTTGCAGCCTATCGCATACGCGCACATACACAAGGAGATTTTTTCTAGCTGTGATTATTCGATGTTTCGGCACATTTTAAACACATTGCCATTAAAAACTCCAGAAGATTTGTTCGCGAAAACAAAGCCTTTATGAGAAAGCAAAATAAATAAGATGAACTATTTGAAAGGATGTTTTCGAAGTATTTTTTACTAAAGGTATATTTGTTTGAAGGGGACGGTGTTTTTTACTCAGGTTTTAATTTTATCGAAAGTGAAAGTGAAAACTTAATTAAATTTCAAAATTACCACTGTGAGTGTCGTATCCCTTGCATTTTGCCAAATGAAACAGATTTATTTTTTTAACTCTTCCACCTCATTATGTAAATTGCCACGGGGTGAAAAGCAGCGGGGCATAAAGCATATCATCGATAATATCCAGCTCGTTGGGGACGGCCTTCGATATGTTATCGCCAATTCGCCTCCTCTAATACCTCTGGGACGACCTTGACATCCCACGGATTATGAATGAATTCATCTCTCTGTCCGGGGTAAGTGTGCAAGAGACGTGATGAATCTCCCCCGCCCTCTGGCTCCCTTTTTTATCTCCTTCTCCTCCCCACATTCTCGTCGTTCCCGTTATGAAGCCCGAGACTCACTGACTCGTTTGCTGTACATGACTTCAGCTAGTTGTAAAAGAATTTTATACACATCGTTACCATACCTGAGCATAGAAGATAGTATTATCGTTCGATTCCGCACCACAGGTCACATGTTTAAGGGAATTCGCAACTAAGACCAAAAATAAATGATTTCAAATATATACATAGATAGGTTTGGAAATTAGTAGTTAGTCTACGGTTTTTCCTACTCCATACTCTGGTGTCTTTTACACTCCTTCGTCCATTCTCTTGATTCCAAATCCTTGTGGGGTTCGACCTTAAGCAAAAATAATAGTGGCTGACGTCCACATTACTGAAGCCAGTAATCCATAGGGATGCACCCAGTGCTGATACGTCCACAACTGAAAATGAGTACACACTATTTGTGTTACTATTGAAGAGTAATGCTGATGACTTAGACCAGTATTCCATCGCCATCTTGAATTACGTATTATAGATGCAGCAGGATTCTTACTACTGATAAAAATTGTATACTCGTTCCGTGACTAACGACGGGATAGTACAAGAATACTGTGGATTAGTGACGCCAGTAGTTGACGTTGTTCCACCAGTAGTTCCCACTACTATTATTATAATATGAATAGTGATAATTGATGATTGTTTCATTAAAGAAATGGTTAAAATTGTGGTTGTATATTAAACAATATCTATATGGAGCTTTTCATGCCACCTCAACCAAAGTATTTTCCTGCATCATTGTATCATCGAACCAATGTTAATAGCCACCCCCATTTTTTAAATATTTTTTCACGTCACTTTTCTAAGAGTACGTTATAGGTCTGGTTAATCGACAGAATGCATTAACATTTTCGACCAAAGACCACTCTTAAACTATCAAACCGAATGATTTGAAATTTGGTCAAGTTATTCTGGACAAGTTTACCTCTATCGTAAATACCAAAATTGGTGATTTTTAAAATAGCTATGTTTCCAGCAAAATTGACGACGTGATATTCCATCGAAAACGCACAGTAACACAGGAAACGTGGAAAAGTGTTTTGTTTTAATTCGTTTACATTCCGCTTGTGCTACTTCCGGCACGATTGTCCTTACTCAATTTTCAATTTACAGACAATTTTCGAGTGTTTTTAGGGCCCTCTACCCGGCAAATTACATGTTACAATACCAAAATATATAGTACTAGCTGTGTCCCGAGATTTCACCCGCGTTAAATTTGTATTATACATTCATGTTATGACCGTCGCTCCTTAGGATCATAGCATGAAGTTATATAGCCTAAAGCCTTCCTGAATAAACGGGCTATCTAATGCAACAAGAATTAAAAAAATCGGAGCGCGTCAAACAAACAAACTCTCCAGCTTTTTTATGGTAGTATAGTTATCGCGTCTGGCACGGACAACTTCCGTATTTGATACATGTTCCTTGAATGTTACCCAGATTTCAAAGAACCCCACTATACCGACGCTATTGGAGTTTCTAACATCATCTTTTACATACTCTTAAGGTGGCACCTCCACGGAATACCTTGTTCAATAAACCTTTGCTCACCTGTTAATTAAGATGCTATCTAAACGCATGTGCAATTTCAAAAGACTTGACCGTTTAAAACTTGCAATAATAATATAAAGTTGCATTTTACCGGATTAGCGTGTATCCTAACGACACATTTTTTTCTCGTCCTAACTGCCTTAAGTAAAACAAAAAAACTATTTATTTTATAGGTGTCCAAATTCACAAAAATTCGGTAATTTGTACAGAACATTTTCGAACGATAATCCAAAGTGAATGAATTATTTTTCTCGCCCTTTGCGCACTTTTTCATCTAGTCGTTCGGGAATAAGTCGAATAAAACAGGGAAAATGTGTTAGCAGTTCCTAAATACTGTGAAATCCGAGACGGAATTTTCCAAAGTCTTATTGAAATAAAAAATGTCGCTTTACATTCTGTGAAAAAATCGTCAATTTTTTTGTAATTTTTTTTAACACGATGAAACGCTATTTTTAAATGTACAAAAGCAATTTTAATGCCGGTCCATGTTCCCAACTGTAATCAATCAGCCATCGTCTCGAGGTTTTTACTTATTTATTTTCGTTTCGAGAAGACCTAGTAACCAGAGTGGTATATTTATAACGTGGCGGGCTTTAGGTGTGACGATGCATTGCACATGTGCGTAAAGGTCAAAGCATCCAGACCGTCCGGTGAGAATACCTGCTGTGTGGAGAAATACGTGTCATATATGGTATCGGGGGCGTCAGGAATGCGAGTTCATTTTGTTTTGCTCTCATATTTCTCTCTCTTTTTCTCTTTTCAGCTCGTATACCCTCCTTCTTGCGACTTGTATCAATCCTCCATTTTATAATAATATTTTATTTTCCAAAACGTCAAAGAATCTTTGAAAATAAGTCGATTCTGGCATTTGTTGTGGGGATAGGGCCCAGATGGGAGTTTCACATGATCTCAAACCGATGTTTCGCATCGTTTAAAGATAATATGAAAGCTCACCATAACCGCACAAATTTTCGGCCAAACCAATCTCAGAGGTGGCATTTAGAGAAAAAGCAAATCATTAAACAGCTCAGCATTTGTTAATTCTGCAGAACTTTATGATACGCTTTGCCCTGAATGTCCACCATCTGTTAGAATGATTTGACCAAAAATTGCAGCCATCTCTTTATCACACACACACGAACACCCATCCATCCTGACATTTTTTCTAAATATGATTTCTCGATGTTTAGGAACATTTTGAACGGCATTAAGAACACGATTTTAAAATTTTCATAAAAATAAAGCCTCCTCCACGAGAAAGCAATAAGAGTTTACGAATAAAATCCCATTGTGAGCATGTGAAAGACGATGAGAAACTCCAACAACGTCGGTATAGTAGGGACCTTTGAATCTGGGCAACATTTAAGGACCGTGGAGCAAATACGCGAGTTAACCATGCCAAAAACGATTTATAATATATTTTGGTATTCGAACTTCTAATTTGCCAAGTAGGACTCTCAAAACTCACGAAAATTGTCTGTGAATCGAAAATCGAATAAGGAAAATCTCGCGTTCCGGTCTGCAAGTACCGCCAGTGGAATATAAACTAACTAAACTAAAAAACTTTTCCACATTTATTGATGTGTACTTTGTGGCCAAATATCATTTCGTTAATTCTGCAGAAGCATACATATCCTACTAGTCAATTTTTTCAGAATTACGCTATACATTAATAATTATATCCGTTTTTGTTTCAAACCTCTTCGATCTCAACATTCTCGGCCATTACGATTGACATAAGGGTTCCAAAATTACTTGACCACATTTCAAATCATTCGGTTTGATAGCTTAGGAATGACGCATGGCTACAAACTTCAATGCATTCTGTCGGTAATACAGAGTCGTACTCTGAAAATGGGTTGACCGAAATTTTTTTTTGCGAAGCATCGTTTTGAAACGGTGTGAAACACGTATCTAGACCCTATCCTCACCCTAAATGTTGAAGCCGACTTTTTTTCCAAAGGTCCTCACCTTTAAGAAAATAAAAAATCTCATAAAACGTAGAATTGATACAAGGAGAAAGAACGAGGGAATATGCTGAGAGGAGGAGAAGCGGGAAAAATATGAGAATAACAGAATGCACCCGTATTCCTGATGACCCCGATACCATGACCCCTATTTCACTGCCCAGCAGGTATTCTCATCGGGTTGTCTGTATGCTTTGACCTTTGCGCACATGCGCAATGGTATCGTCCACACGCCAAGCCCGCTACATTATAGATATACTACTCTGGTTACTGGGTTTATTTGAAGAGTAAATAAATAAGTAAAAACTTTGAAACGATAGACTGATTGATTACAGAGAGAGAGAGAGAGAGAGAGAGAGAGAGAAATTCAATTTCCTATTAATCCTTCTACAACGGGCAACTTCTAGATCGAGCACGAATAACGTGATATGTCAACACTATGGATATGTCCAACATTTTGCGTCCATATAAAGGAAAGGTTTGTTTTCATTTTTTTAAATCGCGTTTTAAATGACATTTTATTTAAAATGTTAAAAAACATCGGAAAATCATATTTAAAAAAAGTAACCGGATGGAAGTGTGCGTGTGCCCGCGTGTGCATTATGTGTGATCAGGGTACAAAATACAAAATTGAAATATTCTCTAATTTAATGTGCACTTTCGAAATCATCAAATGAAGTAATACGACGATTTTCCAGGAGAAAAATTATGGCAGGCTTGCAGCGGTAAAGGCGGTCACCAGGTTTTGGCACGCTATATACGTTGCTATTTTCGGCAGGCGAATCGTCGATGTACTCGTATTTTAAAATTCCCGCCAAAAACTTCAACCCTCCCTTACCATTGAAAGTTAGCTTTCATTTGAATTTTTCGTTTCTCGGTAAGTCGCCGGTGTTCTAGTATAGAACAACTTCAACATTCTGCCGATTACAAAATTTTGGCCTTAATATATTGCATATCGCGTATGAAAAGGCAAAATGGCGCATAACGTTCTGTACAAGAATAAGCAATACGCTCTTTTGCCTTCAAACATGCGATATGACATGGGGTAAATGAATGAGTGAAGAAAAGGGCTGGTTTAAACATGCTCACTGTTCTTTAAAAATTGCGCTAAAGGTATAACAGACGTTGTGTGGGTGAAATGCCGGAAGCTTTTTCACTCTCAATGGCTGTGGAACGATGGAGTCGAGAGAAAAAGAGAGGAAGAACGTTATTCTCCTACAACTTTTACCGTCGTACTTGGTGCTCGGTGCTTCTACTGTAGTTCATGTAACCTGCGGCTAACGGCTTTACTTTCACCCGGCGGTCTTTTGTTAATTGGACACGGGTTGAACAAAGTGGCAGGGGAACGAGGGATGACATCCGAGTACGAATTGTTCATAGTATATAAGTATACACTCCTACGTGCTTTGTATAGAAATTTAAGGTTGAAAACGTCATATGGACGATGAAAATTATATTACATTATAATAATTAATTATGATACAATATAATTTTATCGTAGCGGTTTACGTTAAAGCAAACAATTATTATTTTTATGAGTATTATTAATATTATTCTTGTAGTTGTTGCTGTTGTCGTTGTTGGTGTTATTAGTTGAAAATCGAATCCAAATATTCTGACACCTCTGATGTTTTCTTTTATAATAAGAATCAATACGTCTCAGTATTTTGAAAGAAATAAAAATATTCAAGGCCCATTCTAGTCAAATCAGTGATCATTTAAAAAATCGTTTTTACAAACTTTTATTATTTGACCGTCGCCGTAATAACCTAATCTTAGCATAGTCACACAATGATAGTGATTATTTATAAAGTAGGTACACTGGTTTATGGAAATATCTGAAAAGGGGCGTTCAATTGAAATATCAATTGAAACAGATGGAGAACATAGTGCACTTTCGACATTTCGTTGTGCCAATAATATTTTATTTGGTATTCAATTTTGTTTTAAATCGGTTCGACTAACGTGGATAATGTAAGCAACTTCCGATAGAGATTTTCGAGAGAGTGCTTTCGATAATTATGCGACCATCACATGGTGGGATGAGATAAAAGGGTAACATCAAAATTATAAGGTAAGTCACCTTCCTCCTCCCCTTTTTCTCCAACTCTCCCCTGTTGCGCATTATCTCTCTCTTGTCATATTTCTCCCTCTCTCTCTCTTCCTGTTTTTGACACTCGGCTAGACAGAAGGTTGGGGGCAATCACCGGCCTCTACCGATGTTTTATGTGTGATATATGACTATATGGCTATAGTTTGACGTTCAATACCACCTGCTGTTCCGTTAAGGAAATTGCAAATAGTTAAATGAATTTTTCAATAACCCACTTGGTAAGAGATTTTATTATTTAGCCTTTGAGAAGCATCGACTTCTGCTTCGTTACGAGTGCATTCAAGTAAAAAATCGTTCAAAATTATGATTTAAAAGTAATTAACAATAACTGTTTATTTAAAAAAACGACCTGAAAGACCAGTTATTCCAAATTATACTTAATTATTTTATTATAAAACTATCTTACTACTATGATAAAGCTGAAGAGTTTGTATGTTTGTTCTAACGCGCTACTCTTGGGAGATAATAATCCGATTTCAAATTTTTTTGCATTAGATAGCCCGTTTATTAAGGGAGGCTCTAGGCCATACAACTTCATGCTGTGACCCTAAGGAGCGGCGGCGACGTCGGTTCATTTTTTAGTGATTGGTCAGATATATAAACAGATATATAATCCAAATTTAATGCGGGTGAAACCGCGGGGCACAGCTGATTCTATTATAAAATCATTTCGAAAGGTCGACAATGTGACCTTCCTTGTATCTCTTCCTTTTATAGAAGGTGTATCCTTCTAGCTATATGGAAATTTTGTAGAAACCATTTTTAGACTATGCATAAATTGTACAATACGTTACTGGATTGCAGTTACGTGAAACTGGATAAAAATTACACGGACCGAATAAAAATACTGTACATCAAAGTACTTTACACGATGCATTATAAATGCAATGCGAATTGAAGGGCATCCGAAACCAAGATCAATATTGGAAAAAAGGTGAATTGGATGCAAGATACTATCAATCAAAAATATTCAGGTTCAGCAATAATAATGTTTGAAAGTTATTAATAAACTACCGAAAACAATGTTTATTAACAATATGTTTGGAATTTATTTATTTACTCTACAGTATAATTTCTAATCTAAGGGAGAGCGAGAGGCTAATCTTTCTAAAACATAATATTTTACAAAACCTTATTTCATGAATGTTAATTATGAAACTTTGATAATTGTCCTCGATGTACTAAGAAATTTAGAAATTATTATGCCGGAATAGAACTACTCCGCGTCGAAGAATATTTAACTACGTTGTGCTTCCTCGTGGAGGAAGGTTTGTTTTCACGACAAAAAAAAGTCGTGATTTAACGTCACTGTCTTAGAATTGTTCCAAAATATCGAAAAACCACATTTTTCAAAAAACGTCTGGGCGTATGTGTGCGTGCGTGCGTGCACGCGTGGGTGTGTGTGTAACGGTTTATGAAGTAACTCAGATTGTATGGCTTTATGAAAATTCGAAAAATATCTGTACTCGCCCCAGCTTCCGCAAATACTGAGATATGGGACCAATTTTTTAAATATCAATAGACTGTGGTTAAAGGCCAATTAGTAGTGAATTCGGCCCAAATCGGTGCTGGGGGTCAGTATTTCTGAAATTTTTTTTTTCGGATCAAGCTTCTGGACGCTGCAACTTCCGCAAACTATGAAATATCGGAGTAATTTCTTTTATATGAATAGAATATCGTTGAAGAATATTTGATATGAAATTTGGTAACAACCGGTTGATAGCTTCGGGTTTTATGAAATTTTGCAGTTTTCAAAAATCATTGCTGAGAATTCTAGCTTTCACAAATTCTGAAATATTGGACGAAAGTTCTCTATATGAATGAAATATTATGAAATTTGCGTTGTTATTACGAGAATAAACTATGAATATGGACCAGGAATATTAATCAAGAATTAATACAGCCCGAGAATCGAAGAAAACGTTCAGATTTTATGAGGTCTTGAATTTGTCCGGACATCTGTAGGTTTAACTTCCACAGATTTTGATACATCTCATTCGAACTTTGAAGATAAATAGAATATGATTAAATGATGATTAATATTGAACTTGGCTACATTTGATGAAACGTCCCCGATTTCATCAAATTTTGAAATCGTCGACAAATCTGGGATTGCCAATACGTGCAGGAAAAAAGCTATAAGCTGCTTCCTCGAAATTTCACATACTGTTGAAAGTGTTCTCTATGCGAAAGCCAAAATTGAGAAAGATATCTCAATATTGAGTTCCTCATAGATGAGACCTTGAGCATTGTGCGAAATTTCGAGGAAGCAATTTGCTAGTTTCAATTTGTAGCCTTTTGGAATTACTTGACGGCCATTTTAGCTTCATTAATTTTTAATGATGGTTTCTATTACGATCCTTTCCCTCAATTCCCCAAAAGCTCTCACAGGTCCGCTTTCCATGACGACCAGCAGTGGTCGACTAGTGAAAATAATATTCTTTTTCAGTTCTATATAACATTTTTACGTCTAACTTAATTTTTTCAAACCCGGGTGATCGTGTGTTTCGGCATAACAGAATAGAGTAAGGATTATTTTTTGTTCAATATACATTTTCTGTTTTTGGTGATTCCGTCGTATATATTCTTCGGATTTTTACAGCCCTTCCTCTTTGTTTCTGTTTCCATTCTATTGCACACTCTTTCCTCATGCACTGCTGCATCACATTTGCACGGAGGCACAGGAAAACTGCGTAAAGCCTGGCTGATACAGGGGGCTACATTTTACTGTAGTTTCAGTTGTATTCCAATCAAAAACTCACAAAAACAATATAGCTCAACTTGGAAGACCGCCGATGCTGGGCACCGATGGCGCCCGTCCACTGCTTTCGTTAAATAATATAAGTAATTTTGTCCGATTTACAAATATAAGAAAGGGACGTTTTAATCTTGTGGGTTATAAAATTCATTATATCCGTTATACGGAACCGCGAGCACCTCTGTGAGAATCCCGCCACAGCGTAGAAACAAAAACGAGAACAAATAGAGTGACGTAGAATCAAATCGACCTTCGCGATTGTGTAATAGCACAGGGACACGAACGTTGCACAGAAGGTTTCCATAACTCACCCGTTTATTGTTACAGACCTCGTTTCCAGTATCCTGCTTGACGTCCATCTCATCCTCCTATGTGTATACGTACCGCAATCCATACTCTTCCCCTGGAAAATTGAAAACGTTTCTCATATACGAGACTGGCATGAGAATGAAATGCACGGAGTAATCCCATTTGCAAAACTTGCTATATGTCTATATATGATTTTAATAAAGGGGCTATTACTCTATTATATATACGATCGATTTAATAATCAAACGACGTTCACATCGTTTTATCCATTACCGACAAATATTCACATCTGGAAATGCCATGTTTCTTTCTCGTAAATATAAATTTTATTGAAATCACAGAATGTCTGATGCAAATGTCATGTCAAAATCTGATAGATTTTGTTTGAACAAGCATTACTAGTTTGAATGGAGTCTACATGTGTTTGTATCGATTGCGTAATTTGCAAATAAACTAAAATAAATAGTATTCGAGCATCGTGGTGAATGCAAAGAAAAGGGCCTGCAAGTACTTGGTGGATATAATGAAGATGAATAGGAAAAGACAGGCCATATATATGTCTAAGGGAGAAAGTCAGGGGGATCCTAAATAAAAATCGATTGAAGTGGGAAATGGAATTAAAAGATGCGACAGCGGAGGTCGGAGGTGGAAGGAAGTTTAATCATAAGGGGGAAAGTGGAATATTCGAGAGGTGGCTGCCAGAGTGTCGAAAAATGGAACTGGAGTAAGATATCTATGCAGAAATAAGATAGATTGGTTGTCGTTTTGCCCATGGTATAAGGCGATAAAGAAGAAAGTGGGGAAAGGGAAATATTGGGGGAAGAATATGACACGAGCGGAGACCGTTGACGGGGGAATGGGCGAGGATTCGTTGACGGAACATTAGTAGATCGGGGAAAAAGGGTTTTAAGGACTGGTAGTGGAGACTGTGTGTCGGGAAGAAAGAGACACGTTTGAGCATATTTGGAAATACAAGGAAGTACTAAAACAGACATAAAAAAAGGAATGGGTCCGATAGGTAGAAAAGTAACCAGCAGGGGACCGAATGACCTACCGAGATGAAAATGTATTTGAAAGAAACCCCGGACAGTGAGTCTGTAAATTACGCAAGGGACAAAGCCTTTGTTTACGCGGACTTTTGCTCACGCTGCGTTGATATGTTCACGTCACATAAACTTTCAAACGCGTACGTATATTAACACGAAGAATGAACAGATGGCGTTTATGTGAGATTTTTATAATGCCGGCACCGTTACAGCAGAGTTATAGCTCGCGTAAAAACAACCTCTTACATATGTGTTTGACAGTTTACACGACCCTGCTTGTCTCCACTTTTAACACGAGCAAAAGTCTGCGGAGATAAACTCAAAGGCAGGAAATACGGACCAAGGAGAAGGGACTAAAAACGGCAATTTGCTCCACCCGGGGTGTGGGTTGAGCTGCTAAACGGTAAAGAAAACGGTGTGTAAAGATGAGTTAAGCAGTAAAATTGATAAGACAACTGACGTATTTTCGAACAAAAATTATCATACCAAAAATGCCGAAAATAATTCTAACAAAATTTGAACCAGTACGAAATGAAAAAATTCAACTTCGTTTCCACTTCACATTTCATGTACACTACCATAGCTCTCCAATTACGATGCCATCTCCAAAAAACGAACGACTGTACACAAAGTTGAAAAACTATGGGGAACAGAAAGCAAAAAAATGTCTCTGAAACCAAATTAAAGCTTAGTTTTTCCCCTTTCAAGATTGTCTGAGGAGATAATCCAATTTCTATTTTCCAAAAAAATACACGCGCCTATATGACAGCATGATCATCGAAAAAAACACCCATGCTTAGCATCAGCTAGTGAATGCCAAAATAGTCGTACAGAATGTTGAAAAAAAAACATAATGAAACTGATTCTCGTGACTTTCAAATGCCACGTGAACTATTAAGGTAGTAGTCTGGTAACTTAAGCCGATTTTCGTGTCTTTTTTGGAGGGCGTTTTTTTGTGGGAAAATAAAAATGAATCGTTTTGGATATTTAGGATGTTTTTATTTACATATTAAAGATGCAAAAAAAATTTGATTGAAAAAATTTAATAGTTTATTATTATAATTATTATTAATCGAAGTTGACACCTCGAAAAAAAGCGCGTGGGTTGGCCCCGGTGATTTTGGCTCTTGATGTTATCTGAAATAAAAAATTCTTGATAATTCTTAATTTATAGACATGTCATTCTGGTCGGAACTACTGAAGTTAAATTTCATGGATAAATAACAAAATGGCGGACTTTGGAAAAGAAAGTCCTTTTATTTTAGCAAAGAAGTTCCGACGAGAACTATAAGTGTGTAGAGTAGCCTGTTAAAATTTGAAAGCAATCGGTTCGGTAGAAAAACAGTTAGGACCCGGGCTGCTAACTTCGAGGTGCCAACTTCGATCAATAATAATAATAATAATGAACTATTAAATTTTTTCAAACAATTTTTTTTTGTTTCTTTAATATGTAAATAAAAACATCCTAAATATCCAAAACGATTCATTTTTATTTTCCAACAAAAAAACGCCCCCCAAAAAAGACATGAAAATCGGCTTAAGTTACCAGACTACTACCAATTCACACTATTTTTGGGCCGAGATCTCTAACGTTTTCTCCCGGTAAAAAATTCGATGTGATCCCGAAATATTGAACGGCACTATCCATTGTAAGCACATCATCTAAAACAATTGACAATAAGTATCAACCGTCATTCAGTATACAATTAATTACAATACATTGTATTTTATTGATTACCTACGCTAATCATAATCATAACACGCTAATTATGATTAGTGACATTATGATGTCACTTAATAATGGAAATGAGACCAGTAACTGGAAAATATTCTACAGAATTTAAATAATAATAGGGAACACGAATTACATGGGAGAAACTGTTCCTACACAACATTCTTTTTTAAATTTGTTCCGTATAGCTTTCATTCAAATTCTATCGTATTGGCAGTTTTCGTACCATATAACTCATCGTTAAGAACATGTGAAAGGTTTGCTTTAACGACTCTGTATTACTGACAGAATACATTGAAGTTTTCGGCCAAATACCACCCCTAAACTACAAAACCGAATGATTTGAAATTTGGTCAAGTTATTCTGGACACTTTTATCTTTATCGCAAATATCAGAAAATGTTTAAATTTAAAATAGAAATGTTCATTTCCAGCTAAAAATGAAGAGGTCTAAAACTCAAGTGGATACAATTATTATTGGGTTTATTGTAAAATTAAGTACTAATTTTCCTTTCAGACGGTGACGTAAGTCATTATTTCATATATTCGTCGATATTAACGTCGATATTTCTCCGGTCTCCCCTATGCCACTCCATATCTATTCCATTATTCATTATAATGACTTTTACGTAATAGCACCCTAGTATATAAGCTCGCGAGACTTATCAAGTTTTTACACGTTTTTTCGGCAGATCGTTGGAAAATAATCAAGAGACGCGGTAGCGTCTGGTGACAAGTACGTTTACCAAACTCTTACCGATTCATAACACCGATGTATACGGCTGGGTTTGAGGAACATGAACATGCTAGTTGCACTCACGTACGGACTCTAGATTGTGATCCTATTGGTTATTTCGATATATAAGAAAACGCGATTATTCACAACATTTTTTGAAGTTGTTTATTTTCACCAGGGCCTAATAATTATCAAAAATTAATCCACATAAACCGATACTCCTGTTTACAGAAATGCTATGCCAAAATTTCTCAGAGGGTGCTTCAAAGTTTTCGCATGCACCATCCACAAAAACTTGAGGCGAGATTCGTTATTCGATACTAAACGCACAAATCTCGTTTTTTTTAACCTACAGGCAGTCGGGAGTTAAGAAAAGAAAAAATAACCCTCTGACTCATTTCGCTTCATTATTTACATGACCCGAATAAAATGAAGAATCTACTTATACGAATGGTTAATCTTGAATCACGCTGTGGAATTTTTAATCAAAGCAAAGCCAGACGGTTATTTTTCACCGCGCGCTTTCCTCACCGTGCTTAAACATCGTAATAAAAAATAATGAAAATTCGAAGCAAAGCACGTCACTGGTGCGTAGAATTGTATAGTCAAGGGATTAACCCAGCTTTGTCCAAAAATAAGTGGAAATCGAAGAAGAAAAAATTACTATCACGACGAAACGTGTAGTGTATATATATGCAAATAATCTATTGTTCGTTGTGAGAATTATTTATTGTTCGAATGACAATGATATCGAATAATATAGGAGAACTCTCTTCGTTAATGATCATTGTTTTATCATATAATATCGAATGTACTGTTGGTATCCGCCTGTTTTAAAACCTTGGGATTGGGAAAATCGATTAATGGCATTTCTATATGTACATTTTGTTAATTTCTCATCACACACGAAGTACGTAACAGGGAAAATATTGTAATCCAAAAAAAATCGACGTTTGAGTGTTATGTGACATTTTGAGGAAGGAACTGGCAAGTTTGAACTTGCAGCCTTTTTCCTTACATGTCGTATAGGCATTTGTTAAGGTTGTAGCTCTTGTAATCTTTGGAATACCAACTCAAAACTTTGTACGTCGATTGTGTACCATTAAAGGGTATTTCGTGTCAAATTTGGAGAATACCGATCGACGCGTTTTAGAATTATTAAATTTGGAATTCTTCAAAAAATCGATATGTATAGGTGTTTGTTAAGAATCCAGTTCGAGCAGTTTGTGCAGCACATTTTAGATTTAGGAGTAACATTTTGTATATACCGTTATGACCAAGAGAAATGATCGACACTTATCTTTTGAGTTGGCGTGGATATATTAATTATATAATGATTCGATTTGGGAGCCTATCACACACACACACATGCATACAAACACACACATACACGCGCGCGAACATTTTTCACGGTGTAATTTTTCGATGTATTGGCAAATTTGAAACATATTTGCATTAAACACTGCAACATTTTATTATGAAAACAAAGCTTTCTCTAAGAAGGAGCAAAAATCATCGATCAAGGTTGGAAATTGACTTTCACTGTCCTGCGCGAGTCCGATCATCTATTCCAATCGGCTAACCATCAGGATTTGCATTTGCCCATGACGTAGTCGTGTGCACAAAGCTGTGGAGAGTTATACCCACCATCATCCACCCACAGATAATGGAGCAAGATTAACAGGATAGCACAAATGTTCGAATAGACTCCTTTCGGCATGATGTAAAGTGCACCAGCGCGTGACGTTGACATTATTGTCGATTATGCAAATAATCTGTATAGCCCACACAGAAATAACTATCAAGGTCGCACAATATATGACGCATGTATTTTTCCAGGAAAAATTATTCACTTGGGTTACTAGTAATTAATGTAAATTTTGTTTGCTCGTAGAAGCTTTGTTTTCAGGAAATTTGTTTTTTCCTTTTAATGTTAATATGTTAAGAATGTGTCGAAACGTCGAAAAATCACATTTAAAAAGAAAGTAAAAATGTTACAATAAAAGTCTACAGTTTTGATCAGTATCCATATCATTTTTTTTTTTAATTTAAAACGCCATAAATTTCAAACGACTCTATCGAATGCCTACAAATTCAATAGCAAACATCGTTCGATAATACCCACTGGAGGTTCGAAATTTTGGGTCGATAACCAACAAATTCCCGGTCCTGTGCCAGTCACCGATGACTGGCAATATACTTTTTGTGCAGGCTGCGTCAGTCACTGTTAGCTGACGATACACAATCGGATACATTGAATTAAACGGAAAGGAAGACAAAACAGGCTTGGCGCTTAATTCTGAAAATTTCAAAATATCATAAATTTAAAACGCCTGAATCAATTTTGACGATGAACCCAATCGATGTATGAAGTTTTGGCTAGTTAACCCAAAATCTACGAGTTAGTGCCTTAAGAAACGCTATATCGATTTTTCGAAAAAATCGAAATCCTATAAATTTGCAACGCCTTAATCGATTTTCCCCAGATTCATTAACAAATAGTATTACATGATGTATTCGTGTCTATTTGTGTAGAAAGTTTTAAGTTGCTATCTCGAAAATTGCATGAGTTATGTTCTCCGTCCACTTTTTTTTTACTTTTAAAATCTTATAGAAACAACAAAACAATTTCGATTGTCACAAAAATCGTATCGAAGAAAGGGCCTTTCTGATTTACGTGTTTGTCAAATTTCAGCCAAAAGGCTCAAACCAATTCGAAGTTACAGCTGTTTCAATTGTGCACCCCTACCTCACACACACATGCACACACAGGCAAACGCACGATCTGGATCTCCATTATCCATCCGGACATTTTTAGCAAATATAATTTTTAGTTGATTTGGAATATTTTAAGTACAAGAACATTAAAACCACGATTTTTTTTCATGAAAATAATGCTTCTTCTATGAGGAAGCAAAAAAACGTGCAAATTAGAAATTTCCCCATTGCTTCCGCGTTATTTTATCTCGCTCGCTCTAAGCTTTTTCTATGAGAAAGCCAACATTGAACCACTAACTTGCTCATGGAGGACGATTTATAAGAGAGATAAAATGACGGAGAAATGTGCAAGTATCTAGTTTAAACGTTTATTTTTCTTGTTATATCGAGCAAGATTTTTTTTCCTGTCTACAGAAATCTTGGACTTATTGGGTAATTTAATCATAAAATCATCGTATTCTTTTTTTTTCTAATGCATTGGAAAAGACAATTTTTCGATTCGACGTCGGTCAATGTGCGTTTCCAATCGCCCATGTACATCGTATTCGTTTTATTAATGATTTTCACACAAAAATCATGTGCGTGATTCGGCGTCGTCAGGCGTTTGATCTTAGGGTTTTTATCATTTTTCGTATTCGTCAAGAAGTCAGAACAGGTTGGTTCGTTGGTATAAAACTCGTAAAATTCCAAGTTGTTACTTGGAGACCATGCAAGTCTCCACTCTCGGTTCGAAATTCGTGTCTTTTCCCGACCGTATATACGAGGGGGGACCCAAAAAAAACGGGAATTTCGTCATAATTTCTTTATTTTTAAATATTTTTACACCAAATTTTGATCATTTTTTAAATTCACTTATCGGGATGTTCTTTAGGCCTTCCAGCGATTTTTGTTTTACCTCCTCCACAGTGGCAAAACGCTTTCCTCTCATGTCCCTTTTGAGTCTGGGGAAGAAAAAAGAATCACAGTGGACTAGATCCGGTGACGGGGGGGGGGGGGGGGGGGGGGGGCAATTGGTGTCATGCGGTTTTTGGTTCAAAACATGCCTGTAGTCGACGCTCCCTTTGCTCGTCTGTGAGAAGGCGAGGGACAAATTTGGCTGCAACTCTGCTCATGTGCAAATCTTTGGATAAAATCCTCTGAATTGAACTCCATGATATCCCAGACATCTCACAGAGTTGATCAATGGTTCGGAGACGGTCTTCATGAATGAGAGCATTGATTTTGTCGACGTTTTCGTCACTTCTTGCCGTTGAGGGGCGTCCTGAACGGGGTTGGTCTTCAATTGACATTTCTCCATTTTTAAAACGTGAAAACCACTCGCGGACTCTGGTTTTACTTAGGGCAGCATCTCCATAAGCAGTCTTAAGGGTGAACACCACTGTGACCCCCTGTTTTTTTCACATTTTTCAAGAATTTTTTTTGTGGGAAAAAAAAGAGATATTCGAAAAATTTGTTTGGGCTTTGTTTCTTGTTTATTAATGCATCAAAAAACAAGCTCTCGCGTCAGGTGCTGTCATCTCCGCGGCACGCAGCAGAACTCTCTTCAACGTCGATCTGAAAAAAAATACCGAGTGTTTTCGTTAATAATATGATATTTTAAAGAGAAGTACATAGGGATTTGGAAAAATATTGTTTAAAAAAAAATAGGCACGCCTTTGAAATTAACTTTAATTTCAAAGGCGTGCCTATTTTTTCTAATTCAACATTTAGTTGTAAACTAGCGGCAGATGTTTGTCATTTGCTTGTTATTCGTATTACTTGATAAAAAAATAACTAATTGGACATATACATTGATTTTACATAAATAAGTTAATGTCGCATGACCGTGTTGTGCTGGTAATTCAATTTTTCCTCTAAAATGACATTTTCCCTCTAAACAAGGAATTGAATATTGAAACTACGTAAGCTGTAAAATTCATGATATTTAGGTCTTCGTGAAGTACTACCGAAAGCGGAAAAATCGAATCTTAAACCGCGGAAATAAAGTTTCTCGTGAATAATTTCGTAAATGGAGGGAAAATAGTACTCCCGTTTTACGGTGGTGTCCGGGGTTACTGCATAGTCTCTGAGATTGTGTTACGGTGTAATATTTGGGCGTAGGATGGTCGCGTCAATCTCACTGGGGATTACGATGGAGCAGGAACCAATTGAATAGTATCTCTTCATAGATCTCGAGAGCGCGCGTTGGTCGGAATTGTCGTGCGAAAATCCCGGGTAAGATAGGCCAAAACCATCGCGAAAAACAGTGAAAGACTCGGGGAGATGTGTATCGCTCGCGCGGCGAAATAGTCCGAGAGTAAACGAGCAAACAAAGCTCACGAAGGCGGTAAATCATGGAGAATTGCAGGGGTGATGACAATGGCGTCAGTCTGGCGCCCGGAGCAACGAAGCCTCTCGAGATACGATTTTTTCTTTCTCAACATATAAATCTGGAAGAAAATGTATCGATCCTTGTAATTCATTCATGCGAATTTTTTTGATGAAGCTTGATGATGAAACATTTTTTTCGAGATTTCAACGACAATGTGTTTTAAATGTATCAAAACGTCGGGAAATTACATTTAAAAAAAATGTCTGGACGTATGGTTCGAGCTACAGCACTGCACTTTTGCACACAAGAAAAGCAGTCTGTCCGCTTTATTTACACCAATTTTTATAAAAATTTATGAAGTGAGTCAAATTTTACGTCTTTTTGAAATCACTAAAAAATATCTGTACGGTCTCTCACTCCCGCAAATTTCGTGCTAATTTTTTTTTTCTATCAATAGACAGTTCATATTGATTTTGGCGATAATCGCTGTAAGGGTTCAGATTTTATGAAATTTTAAATTTTCCAAAAAATCCTCGCGGTCGCTGTAACTTCCGCAAATTTTGAAATATTGAAGAATTTTGAAAAAATCGTTATATGAATAGAGTGTCACCTTGAAACGTTTGATACTAAATTTGTCGAGAATCGGTTGAAAGGTTTGCGTTTTATAAAATTTTGAATTTTTCAAAAATCATTGATGATTTCTGGGGCTTCCGGAAGTTTTTCTATACCGGAATAAAATTCTCTATATGAATAAAATATTATTGAATATGTGTAGAATATTATTGTATCAAATGCGGATAGACGCCAAAAATATTAATCAAGAATTGATGCAGTGCGAGAATCTATGAAACCATAAAGATTTTATGAAATTTTTCCTTATTAAAAAAAAGTTAGCCACTAGGCGCGGACTCACGCAGGCCGTATGTTCGGAAAATCGTAAAAACAATGTCCATACAGCGCGGTTCAGTGGTATTCGTGCTACGCGTTGTTAATTCAGCAGTTACATAGTATATTGAATAACTTACGCTCGAAATGGTTAATTTACGCACGATCGAAGTCAGGCTTGTCAGATTGGGCTCCTTTTCTCACGCAATCCAATGTAGAAGTCAAAAAACCAAATCTCGTCACCGTGATTCAAGATTAGTAATCCGGGAGTAAAGATTTCCGTGTCCGACAAACGACTCGACCCGTTAAATTTCGTCGCATTTTTATCCATGTTGCGTATTTATCCATGTAGCGTATTTATCCACGTTGCACAGTAGTGATCTTTCGTACAGACAACATACATACTCGTATGTAACTACGAGATCACACATCATGCATTATCGTTTCGAGAAACCCGAATTCAATGCTGCGTGTAGACGTAACTCTTTCAAACACTTACGGCATATCGCGCGGACGAAATATTTCTATTATTTGTAATCCATCACGAGTGGCAAAAAATATTGGAAAAAAATTTCGAATTCGTTGTTTTCAAACCGAAATAACGAAAAAAATCATCTCAGCGTATAAAAAAATAGAGACTTATCAGGAAGGGTCAAAGGCCATTTAAAAAAAGACCTCCTGTTTATCTGAACATGCATCTACAACATTTGTTATGGGCAAGCCTTGTGATAGATCAATTATTATAATGAATTAATAATAATAACTTCATATAAAAGAAAGAAATAATATTAAAATGGGAGGGTGCCATACAGGTGTCCGGACCCAAAAAATCGTGAATATACAAAAGTGAGGACAAAAAAACCACTACGGCAGTATATCACGAAAACAAAAGAGCAAGCACCTACAAGGTGCACCCAATGAAGACAAAACTGTATCGGCAGAAGAACAACATGAGCGTGGAGAACCCGGATAATAGGGAAAAGTAGAGATCCTTGTGGTACTTCTGCTCCTTTTAAACCACGAGGAAATTGCTTTTTCATCAATAAATGACAATATCTTTAGAACTATTCGATCCTAAATGCGATCAAGTATTTTATTCAAATACAAGAAACATTAAATTTAAAAGATTGCGATACAAAAATATTGATTCACCAGACTTTTGCGTTCGTCCCAAGAGAACCCCAAGCGTGGGGTTCATTGAGCCATAGCGTAGGCTATACTGTGATGTGTAGTAATGATCAGGTACATTGTGACATGTAACGAAACTTATAAGATACCCAGTGACAAATAAATAAGTTTATATTTTTGTATCGCTGTTTATTGCAGACTTTGGTACGTATTTGGCGATTGAATAACACTGACCATTGCGCACCATGACTGTCCGCCGCATTCTTTGACTTTTTAAGAGTGAAAAAAAAACATAAAAGCCATCAAGTCTGCATTCTGTCAGGAAGTAACCTCTGTTGTGTGGCAACATACCCCATCACTGTTTCTCGCACGGGAATCCACTGCTCATTCTTATGATTTATAGTGAAATTTTCAGTTCCTGAATAATTAGACGTTGTGGTACGTACATTAATATTTATCTCTGATCGCAGTCGACGTCGTATGATAATAGTTTCCACCGACGGAACGCCAGAAAACAAAACCAGAAAAAATAATTTCTCCTACATTTTTGGATGGACGTAATTTGCTATAAAAAATGAACGATTTGAAACCAGAATCGATTATTTGAGAACAGGTGAAAGGTCTGTTTTACCAACTGTGTGTTACCAACAGAATGCATTGAAATTTTTGGCCAAACACCACTCCTAAACGATCAAACCGTATGATTCCAAATTTCACCAGGTTCTTCTTGACACCTTTATGTCTATCGTAAATATCAAAAAATGTACGTTGTTCAAAATAGATATGTACATTTTCAGTTTAAAACGATGAAGTCTAAAACAATAATGCATATAATTTTTATTGTGGAACGTAATTCCAGAAAATGTTATCATTGCGATAAAGAGGAATAAAAAACGCTAACTAACAAATCTTTGTTTGTTGGTGTATGTGCAAAATAAACGACCCGGTATTTGATTGAAAAATACACGGCAATCGTGAAAAAGTATTTTGCCTTAGTTCGTTTATATTCCATTGACGCTACTTGCAAACCTGAACGCGACAGTTTTCTTAGTCAATTTTCCATTCACAGACATTTCCAAAGGTTTTTGGGCCCCAGTTAGCAAATTATTAGTTACAATACAAAAATATATAAGCAAATCGCTTCTGGCACGGTTGACTTACATATATGATACATTTTACTTAAATGTTACCCAGATATCAAAGGTTCCCACTATACCGACGCTGTTGGAGTTTCTCATCGAGAAAAGTCACGTCGACGACAAGGCTCGAATGAACTTACAATAAAATTCTACCCGAGTTTGCAGCCGGTGGTTTCGCTATATTGAGATGACAATGACAAATTGCATCAAAAACCGATACTCGAAGATCTTCGTATAGATGATTCAAGCATAATAACAATTATCAAGAGGTTTCAATTAATGCCATGAGCGCAAATGTTGGCTCGTCAAAGGCGCCTCGACGCAAAGTGGATCATCCGACAGTCAGTAAAACGTAGCAATTCATTATTTTCAGGTATGCGTTCAGTTTTCGGGAAAATAGAGAGCTTTTGTGAAATACGTCTTTCAGCCTGTGGTCCGTAGGATTTTAGATTTGTTTTTTTTTTTAAGTCACGACGCACCTTCGAGTTAATGGTGTGTCAAATTTTCTAGCGAGCGAAATAACTAGAATGTGGTTTTCCGACCGCCTTGAGAGGCTGACGGAGAGTCACTTCGCTGAACTCCTGAAATGTTCATTGCACACACTGGAAGTACACGCCGCGCCGGTCGTGGCAAAGCGCTCGCGCATTTCGCTCTTTCTCGGATTGGGGCTTGGATGCCGCACTGCACGAGTAGCAATGCTATATTCATTGTGCGACATATGTATATGTACATATATGTATATTATATATATCTCTATTCCGGCTCGTGTACGTCGGGTGCACGAGCCGGAAACGAGAAGAGGAGAGGAGACGCCGGAAGAGGAGAGGAGACGCGCCAAGTTCGATAGTGTACACGGAGAGCTACATAGGCGAGTCCCGATGCCGAACGACCGTGACCTTGAGGGGCGAAACGACGATAGAGGACACCACGCGGTTATATTCTACAAAGTCGGGGTCGCACGGGTGCAAGTGCAAGTGCAGAATAAGGGGAAATGGCCGAATAGCCAATGGGCAATCCCTTCGATCGCACCAGTGAACACTGCCATGTTCTCCGACTCACGCGAAACTTTGCGATATTTTTTTCCCTCCCGCTTCCAGCTGACTGCAGCGAGAGGAGTAGTGGTTAAAAGAGACCAGAACAGAGTAGCAATTTTTTTTTCATCTTTTATGTTAAATCTTTTTTTTTATTTGACGTTTATTCGTTATGTTCTATTGCTAACGAATTTTCGGACGATTCGGATAGTGGAGTAAATTGGATCAAAATACGAGGGCAGCTTCTTGACGTCAAGTAGGTGAAAAAAAGTTTTTAAGACCGTCTACCATTTCTACACTAAGTTGCCGTAATAGTCATAATATTCAAACTTTGACTAAACTGCAGAGTTTATTTAGAAAATGCACGAGACACAAGCGGGGAAACTTCGAGTCAAGAGTAAATCAGAACTTCTAATACCGATCGAATTAAAAAAACGCGAACTACCTTCCAATAATTATTATAATACAATGAATATCGATCTTCGAAGTCGAAAACTGTAAATTTAGATAGTTCGGAGAGCTATATACTCGAGAAGACTACTGGTACGCCCATCTCAATATTTTCCACTCCGCGTAACATTTAGGTGACGATAACTTAGTCAATGAAGCCTCATTTTCTTCGCAGCAATACGCTGTCTGGGTTGAACGTAGGGATTTGCGATCCAATGAAATTCGAAAATACTGTAGCCTATCATTTGTGTAGTCATTAATAAACTCGAATATTTGCTCATAAGTAATGTCATAATTCTTGGCAGATTTCAATTTTTTTTAAATCCTACATTCCGCTCAGAATGGATCTTATTGCGACGAAGAAAATGAAACTCTGCTAACTACGATATCTTCACCCGTGTCACCTGAATGTTACGAGAAGTGAAAAATATGGAAATGTGTTTTCCAATGAGCCTGGTCAACTATATTATTGTTCGGACCACCTCAATTTGTAGTTTTTTTCGAAACGATATATAAGAGGAAGGCGCACATGTACCACGTAACACATGAATGCGCGAGAAATACTCGTAGTTACAAATTCTTATGGGTACTTTCTGCCGATCGGTCGTGTCATTTGGGTGAAAGTATATTTCACGTTTTCGAAATGATCAGGACATGTGATCATCCCCTGAAGGTTTAATTGTCATTATACCAAGTATTTTCATGGAATTGACAAGTTTTTTGGTATTTTGTGATTTTTCTTGGTTACTTGAGCCGCTTGAATAGTTTTATAGTCGTAGGGTCTCAATCTCTGAAAAATATCCCCGAGAAAATTATTACTCACAACGATATCCATCACATAGTGAGTCGCTATATCGATCTATTGATTTGAACGCCATAAATATACCATGTCGTTCAAGTGTTGTTTTACGTTCTTTCTGGTCTCTGGATGAGACGACTTTGGCCTTCGACTGCGGGACGGGGGGAGATCGTCGCGCCCGAGAGCAAACGAGAATTTTCTGTATTATAGTTATATTCAGTAGTAAGCGATGCATATCGCGAGCCAGTAGTGCAACCCCGCGTGTCGCCTGCCCCATTTTACGCCAAGTTCAAGGACTGCGTGGCGACGCCCCGAGCGATCATACTATATGTTCGATCATCCACTCTATAGTTATACGTGTGTACATACACGTAATTCCATGCCAAATTTATAAACGTCAGATCCCCTTTTGATTTCTTTGCTGATTTTTCATTGAATTACTTATATAAGATGAAATGAGTGTTCGGTATTGTTTTTTAGAATTTTATGTCAAACAGTTTTCAACATATCGATTTTTTAATACCTATCAGCACTGACCATATTTTCAATTTTGGCAATAATATTTTATCATTGACAACGCCAATGATAAATGATGATCCTATCAAAATTGTTCATCATGAATCTTGAACTGTATTGTTTAAAAAATTCGAGACTTTCTTATGACATTTGTCACTTCGACGTGAAGGTACGAGTGATCTACAGACGTTCTCAAATTGACGGTATCCTCTGTACTTTCACTGAATCACTTTTCAGTATGTTATTTTTTTCAGCGCGTTGACGGCCCTCTGACGGTAACGCGTCGTACTATATCTCAGCAGTATTTTGCGATTTTCCAGCCTTATTCAACTTGTTTACTTTACTGCAAGTATTCCCGACGATGAGCAATAATACGACGGAATAATGGTAAAGTGACAATAATAAATTAAACCGAATGAAAAATAAAAATATCAGTGGATAACATGCTATACGGTCAGCCCAGAATATAAAACTGTATTGTTATTTGGGTTGCTCGAGTTTACCCGCTGATAGATCAACGGAAAGTATGACGGACAACATCAACGATCTGGTGCTATACTATTTACATACTACAAAAACCATACTACATATGTAGTATGGTTTTTGTAGTATGTAATAGTATAATTATAGAGATCTCAAATTATGCTCACGAACGACATACCTACGGACATTAATAAATTTGCACATCTAGAAGACTATTTGATAAAAACCCGAGAACAAATACTGAATATACAAAATCACCAATAAAGCCATTCGTCTCCGACGTTTATTGAGATGGCGTGGAATGCCCCATATATATATGTCTTTTGTGTCATGACTTCCCCTCAATTTCTCGTATCCCGCCGGGGCGTCGCTCTGTCTGCTCATGAGGCGCGTGTTGACCGGAAGTCAATTCAGAAGTTGGCAGTGTTCAAATAAACGAATCAGTGAAACCGATCTGAAGACAAAATAATTGTGAATTAGTTATTTAAAGCATTATGCAAATTTTAACTTGCATGATGTTTTAAGAGTGCTTGCTCACAATATTTCCACATTTACAAAATTTCGTCCGAGGGTACGGATTTCGTAATTTCGTTTTGGTAATAAAGGAAGATTTTTGAATGTTGAGAATTTATGGGAAAGCATTGTACAAGTCAATATGCATCACACAAACTTGAAAAAAAATCTATTTGGTTTGATTTTGTATTTGAATATAAAATTTTAGCTCGGCCGCCCAAAATTAGGTCATATTCAAAATGTCATGAAATTTGAGTACCACAAGTAATTCTCGTTGAATTCAATAGTGAACACCTTTGGCGTGCACCTTTGGTGCACGCTATGACCGCAGAAAGCTTAAGACCGGTAGCTCGGAAACTGTAGAAGCGAATAGGAATTTAAGAAAATTAACAATTGTACAAAATCGGAACGTGTACCTTAATCTTTATGAAAATCGTAATGACAAAAGTGGAATAATTACTTCATTGGCGTACCAACTTTCAGTCCAATTGCTGAAGTCATTGCAGAACTATGCAGATTTAATTTCTAAATTGCAATAAAGACTTTGGAAAGAAAAGCAGAAAAGGATAAGAAGAAACCGGTCAAATATGGTCATACTCCGTCTGCCAATGGTACTCTGTCAGAAGCCTATGCTAGAGTACAGATGGACGGACAACTGACTCTCGCCACGACGACTCCGTTTTTATACAATAGTACGAACCCCTAAAACCGGCTCTACACATCCGTTCAAGTACTCGTTCGGTTGGGGTACTTGTAATTACTTACCAACATATTCTTAACTTTACGATGACATTACTTAATAACGTAAATAAAATCTCAAAATGTTATCTCCAGAACGTGGTGTTTAATTTTGATAAGATCTGTGCTTCAATTTCCTTTTTTCACGATACGTTGCCCCATAAAAGATAAATTATTAGTTCGAATGTTATTTCATGCCTGCGACGGAATGAACTCGAAGATGCGCCGTGAAGCTCATTCAGCGGTTAGGTGAAGCGTGTCTGTTGTCCATTTGTTCGTTTATCCGCTGGGGAAATATGGAGAGACTACTGCACGTTTTCGCTCTTCGAGTTTATGTCGGGTCCAGCTAAACCGAGTTAGTATACGCTCGTGTTGGGTAACATCGCGATGCAAGCAAAAGAGAAAGTTGTACGTTTTAATGAGATATGTCCCTGCACGCCACCAGTCGAGTCCCGGAGGGATATATGACCGGTCAGTAAATTATAAAGAAATCCGTCGGGCCCACAAACGTGTACGGTGTTCACAAGACAACGAAAACAACAAATATATTACAATCATAGAGAATGAAGAAGGTACAAATTAAAAGTTGCACATCGTTCCTTCGTCGTTTTCAAAATTTACAAATGTGCCTCTTTGAGCAAGTGACTTTCTTTATTTTGGCTTTCTCGTAGAAGCAGCTACGTGAATTTTCAAAAACGAGAAGGAAGCGATGTGCAAGTTTCTGCCCGCACCATCTGATCTTTCTCATAGAAGAAGCTTTATTTTCATGAAAAATCATTTTCATGTACATGTCATGTTGTGGCTCGATAGCCTAAAAATTACACGGGCTGCAACTTTAACCCCCTGTAGGAATTTTTCGAAAAATTCGAAATTCTATAACTTCGTAAAAACTCAATCGATGTTCTCCAAATGCACTAGCCAATTGGATTTTATGAATATCTATTTGTGCAGAATGCTTTAGCCTGATTTCTTGAAAACTGCATTGCTCTTAACATACTTTTTTAAAAATTCTCAAAATATTATAAAATCCTTACAAAATCCAAATAAATTTGTCAATTGTCACGAAAATCGTAGTGATAAAAGGCAAAGGGCCTTTACTGATGTACTCGTGTCCCAAATTTCAGCCTGCAAGCTCAAATCAATTCGAAGTTACAGAGGTTTAAATTTTACACCCCTATTACACACGGAAATACGCACACACGCATACACGCACACCCATTCCGACATCTTTTCCAAATATGATTTTTCAATATTTCGGAACATTTTAAACTTATTGACATTAAAAAGACGATTTTTTTTCATGACAATAAAGCTTCCTCCATGATGGAGCAAATTCCTGAAAATTATACATTTGCACATCGATTGCCCACAATTTTTCATGGTTCGCAAAGCTTCGTCTATGATAATGCATCTCAATCTCTTAGCTTTCTGATAGAGGGAACTTTGTAAATGTCGCAGAAAAGTTATATGGAAACATCGTAGAAACTCTGTATATACAAGGTTTACTTTATTTATTTTTATTAAACTCGATAATTCAAATTTTTATGATTTGATATGATAGTTTATGAATGCATTCCTCCGAACGACTGGTTGCATTTGGGTGACGTTATCAGACGGATTGTCATAATTTATTGAAATTTCTCAAAACTTATGTATTGTTAAACTAGATTCTAAGCTATATCGGGATATAACATCCCGTGCAGAAACTGTGATAGGGATGCAGCTGAATTCCTGTGATTATCCCTACTTTTTGGTAAGGATCCGACTAGATATCGGATCGAATCCCAGCACGGAAACGTCACGCTTGTAAATTGGATTGCCATAGGCCCTCCTTACTGTATCCAGTACAGATCCTACAAGATTCTTAAAGGATCGTATGGAATCTGACGGGATCCATACATGGTTTTACGGAATCATGAAAGCGATCATGAATGTTTGAATCCGCAACATTAGTGTTTTCATAGTATATCTTTTCACAGTATTACGTCCCTTCCGATTTGTTCCTAGTTCCATGAGCTGTAATAATGGTATGCTACACGAAAAAAACTGCGACGACAAATCTTTATATATAAAACAAAGTCGGATTAGTTGAACCACTTATAACTCAAGAACGGCTGGACCGATTTGAAGGATCTCTGATTTGTTGGATTTGTCTCCGCCCCATTAGCAGAATAACTATTAAAATATCTGAAAAATTCACGGGAAAAAATTCACGGAAAAAAATTTATGGCAGGTCTTAGGGTTGGCCATCCGCTTTATTTGTTCTGACGCCTGATGACAAAACGAAAAATGTCGTATATCACAAGGTGCTTCACTGAAGAGAATCAACCCGAGTGCAACCCATGCAGCAAAATACGAGGGGGGACCCAAAAAAACGGGAATTGCGCTGCGGAGGGGAGGGAGAGTGGGGGAACCCATTGCTCGAACAGGTGTCCGTTGGGGACACGTCTACTGAGTTAGTGTGTGAAGTTCTGCCGCCGTGAGTGCATCGGTTCGCCCGTGGGAATTTTTGTAGTGAAACAACTTTTTCCATTTCGGCGAAAACGTGATGGCCGATTGTCGAGAGCAACGCGCGGCTGTGAAATTTTCTTTCCTGTTGGGGAAATCGGCCGCGGAAACTACTGTAATGCTTAAGACTGCTTATGGAGATGCTGCCCTAAGTAAAACCAGAGTTTACGAGTGGTTTTCACGTTTTAAAAATGGAGAAATATCAATTAAAGACCAACCCCGTTCAGGACGCCCCTCAACGTCAAGAAGTGACGAAAACGTCGACAAAATCAATGCTCTCATTCATGAAGACCGTCACCGAACCATTGATCAACTCTGTGAGATGTCTGGGATATCATGGAGTTCAATTTTATCCAAAGATTTGCACATGAGCAGAGTTGCAGCCAAATTTGTCCCTCGCCTTCTCACGGACTAGCAAAGGGAGCGTCGACTTCAGGCATATTTTGAACTTCAAAATCAGCTCGAAGAGGACGCTGAACTTTTTTCCAAGGTGATTACTGGTGATGAATCGTGGTGCTATGGATACGACCCCGAAAAAAAGCAGCAATCAAGCGTTTTGCCACTGTGGAGAAGGTAAAACAAAAATCGCTGAAAGGCCTAAAGAACATCCCGATAAGTGAATTTAAAAAATGTTTTGAACATTGGAAGGATCGTTTGCAGAGGTGCGTTGTGGTCAAAGGAGAATACTTTGAAGGTGATCAAAATTTGGTGTAAAAATAAAGAAATTATGACGAAATTCCCGTTTTTTTTTGGTCCCCCCCGTACATAGCTTCAATAAAGCAATGTCTTGCTTTACACGCCATTGAAATACTTGATTTTTGTACTTTTATTAAATTTTTATTTTCTTTATATATATTATCCTAATGAACTATTGAACTTAATACATTTTTAGTATTCATTTTATTACGTTAATTAAATCCTAAATTAAGTTTAACTAAAAGTTAACACGACATTCATAGACTCTTAAACGGTACGAAGCTCGTCGGGTCAGCTAGTAAAATATTAAAAAAAAAAGGAACTCGAGATGCTGTAAACGAATGAAAAAATAAAAATAACCATTTATTTATCTTCTGTGAATGTATATCTTTGAACCCCGAAGTCGGTATTCGGTTACTCGGTGTCAATTTCGGCGAGCCTCCCGATTCTTATAGCCCTCGATCGCGAACGCGAAAATCTCGCGACGCTCGCCACCTAGCCGCAGATTTGGAAACTTCTTTATACTAGTTACACCGCGAAGTTCATGTGTTTTTTACATTATAATGAAACGTACTCAATTGAACCGCACATATTTCTTACAAAAGCGTGTCGCGTGTCACGTATAAGGTATCATACCTTTTCACATAGCATGTATAGATAATCGGAATACAACCCAAGATCTGGCTGGAATCCTAGGAAGAAATTAATTGTTGAAATCCCAAAAAATTATCGACGAATATTTTACGGAAAAATTACATCAAGTCCGATAACTTAAACTAGAAACTTCAATTTATACATTTGAAGTTTTTCCGATCAGCGCTAATCGTCATACAACCCGGGGTCCACCTGGGAATCCAGAGAGGAATCCTTTGATGGGGAGTCCCTAACAAATCCCAATTGGATTTTGGCTGGAAACGGGGACACCCTAGCAAAGTTCGGCATGGGATGTATGCATATGTGTATGCACACTGATCACTCATGTATTCCAACCCGATTATTTGCGTATGCAGATTGACGAAGGGAGAAAAGAGAGAGAAGCGAAACCATTATCTAGGAACAATCCGATCCACGATCCCGGCGAGATTAGCCACTATAGTTATAACACACTGGATCAAAATAAACATCTACTTTTATATTCAATCTCCTTTTCATTTATTTTTGCCATCCGACAACTGCAATAGAACCCTTGCGCTTATTACTCTGTAAATATCGCTGGAAAATATACGTAGAGATATTGCTCAGTTCCTTACATTGAAATATAAATAAATACGTTAAAAAATCATAACTGTAGCATTCATACCTAAACCGTATCTGAAATGAAGAAACAAAACTAACATATTATAGGTGACGAGGATCCATTGGTATTTTCATGTAACTTGTTGGCTACACAGAGCTTCTAGCAACGCCCTCGTCGTGAATAAAGGCAAGTCCATTCAGAATCCGAACCGGAACCTTTTCAACATCGTCGAGAACATTGAGATTGATTAATTCTTCATACATTCCTTTTGTTGACAATTGTAAACAATAAAAACTGCAATCATATAGTGTTGAAATTTAAATTTTCGCATGGACATAATGTAACGAGACCTCCGAGTATCTCATGCGCCGAGCACAAACGCCCACGAAGAAGACGAAGAAATTTTCTTTCTCTCTTTCGTTCTCTTTATATACTGGACAGGTATCACAAAAGTCGTCGGGACGTTTCAATTTTATTCCACTGAACTTCACAATTCGATTCTTTCGGCGACGAGCTCACCACCAGTCTACGACCCAATTCAAATTTTCCCTAGTTCCAAAGGAACTTTCGCCAAAGAGATAGTGTATAACAGAACTGAGAGAAAGAGAGAGAGACAGAGAGCACACACGAGAGACGTGAGAGTAGCGAGAGCGAAATGAGTTCCAGATCCTATATTGTAGAGATCGCACCCGCCTCCACAAACTCACGGTATTTACATGGTAAGGGTGGATTAATTGAGAATGCATGAGTTGGACAGAAAACTGAATATTCATGACAGCACACGCGATGGCCACCATATATTCGTACAATATATATGTATGTAATTATATATATATATATATATATATATATATATATATATATTTATAAGGATTGCTACGAAATATAAGGGCGTAATCCACATAACTCCACGTGTCTAACCGTATGGGTTATGCCTTTTTGTTCGTTGACAATGCACGTTTCTATATACCTACATTAATTCCATAGGCTCTGAATGTATCCAAGCCACAACAAGCTGATAATAACGTGTGTTATACCTTGGAACAAGTGATATACTCGTATCGTTCGTGTTAGGCACATGCTAATACGAAACTTCTCCGAACTCGACCTGCGAGTCACACTCATCGTCGTGTTAATAACGAAATAATTCGTTTTTACTATTCCTGTCGTGTCTCTGTGTGCTCTTTTATCTAAATACCCAGTGTATAGTTGAAAGAGCACAGCCTGTATTTAGAAAATAAAAATACAAAATCTATTGACAAATTAAATGAGTATCTTATTTATTATTTATATGAGACAATGCAAAACGATGGCATTTCTAGTGAAGCATCGTTGGTTGGCGCGTGTACGAACTGATTTTGCGAAAAAAAAACCCAGTCAGTAAACGTGCCAACCTACTCTTCGACCGAGCAAATTGTTCGGCGTGGAGCCAAACGTAATAAGTAAAGAGAAGATTTATTAGAATAATAGGAATATGATCAGATTTATGAGAAATTCTCGGTTATCCAGCAAATTTCAGAAAAATCAACCCCTTCGCAATGTAGCGAAAATAGGATTTTCGTGCCACTCTGGTGTCAGAAAATAAAGCTCATTAAATTTATCTGACGATTTCAATATTAAAGTTTTCGAGGACGCTGAAGTCGAATCCGGAATCAGATTTTCGAAATTCAAAACGACGCATACAATATGGCGCATGAAATTTTCCTGACTCACTTTGCAATTCACAGACAATTTTCGAGGGTTTTTGGAGTCCTACCTGGCAAATCAAAAATTACAGTACGAACATTTTTAAATAAAACGCGTTCGGAACGGTTAATTTGCGTATTTGGTACATTTTCATCGAATATAACCCAGATTTCAAAGGTCTCTCCTGTACCGATGCTTTTGGAGTTTCTCATCGTTTTTCGCATACTCAAGAAAAGGGTCAGGATCCCCTAAAATGTTAAGTTGTTCGAGACACACATAGTCGGGCGCTGATCCCATGCTATCACTAAGTCTGTATATTGCTGTTATTAGATCTCGGATTGAATATAGGGGATTTCTCTTAACGCTATGACGGAAGCGCAAGCAATAAAGCTCGATTGGCTCTATAGAACCTCGACCCTGATAAATATAAATTTAACAGACGCAAGGAAACTTTCTTTCTTCTTACATTTTCGACCAGGAAGAAATCCAGGAAGAAATTACGTGACCCGAACTTTATCGGATTTCGCTCATAAATTGCCCTCACGTCTCACATGGAAAGCGTTGAGTTGGAAAACAACCGGATTATCATTAATAGAGAGACGGGAAGATCCCGTTTATTGAATGTTGCTAGGATGTTGCGGATAAAAGCCATCTTCTTACATTCGGAAATAAATCTGTGCACTACAGTCACTGTTGTGAGTGTACAACGTTTTCACCAAATGTCTCGTTTGCCGGAGGCCGGACCATCTTTGGCTCGTCGAATCGTAATGAAACTGTTAACCACTTTTAAAAAAAAATTCTCCTACAGAGGGGGTGCATTTAGATTTTTACTAATCAAAGCCAACGTTCGGAAGACCTTAAATATTAGGTCGACCGACTTCTCATCCATATTTACAGCGGAAGCTATGGCCATTGCAAAAACTCTATCACTCATTGTGGCTTTAGAAGAGACAGTGTTCGAAATATTCTTTGATTCTACAAGTGTTCTGACAGCGGTTATGGCTCCGCCGAAACTCCAGAAAAAGTCGTACCCTTGTTTGACATCTAAAGGATTTTATGGGAAAACTATCCCGCACCACAATGGTATTGAAGGAAATGAATAAGCAGATCAAACGGCTAGCAGCGAAAACTGGCATTGTGTCAGGACGTGACACTCAGTTAAATGGTAATACGATGAAATATCACATGAATAAATATCAAAGATCACACAGAAAAATGCCACAGCGAGAAAGGGTCACAAGATGAAATATCATAAGAACAAGATATTAGCGAAACCAACCAGTCAACTTATTGTATACAGAGCGTGGCATTTCTTGAAAACTTTTCTTTTATGAGTATGTGAAACAGGTAGAAAATCTTTGTAATCTGTGTAACATTCAAGAAACATGTATCAAATACTCAAGTTATTCGTCCCAAAAGCAATTCACAATATATTTTTGTATTATAACTTTCAATTTGCCAGATAGGACCCCAAAAACTCTCTCAAAAATAGTCTGTATATTGAAAATTGAGTAAGGCAAATTTCGCGTTCGGATCTGAAAGTTGTGCCAGTGGAACATGAAAGAAATTTTTCCACAATTACTATATATCTTTGCACAAAATGCGATTACGTTAATTTTGCAGATACAGCAACAAATAAATGCACGCTAGTTCGGATTTCTATTCGTCTATATCGTAAGGGTAAAATTTTTTGATCTTACGCTATATAACTTTGAAATTTAACAGTTTCTGGTCATTATGATAGACATAGAGGTGTCCAGAATTCCTTGAACGAACTTCAAATCATTCAGTTTGATAGGTTACAAATGGTCTTTGGCCGAAAATTTCAATGCATTCTGTCGGTAATACAGAGTCGGTAGAGGCGAGATTGAAATCCGGAACTGTGAAAGCTCCGAAGGTGTGAAGCGCCGAATTTGTTTGCGAGAATCCTAAAAGTTTTGGAAATTCTATAATCCAACATTTCTAAAACAGAAATATCATTGCCAAGAATATTTATACATCAAGGATTAAATGACAAGAATAATTACGGGACCGACTGAAAACATACTGAACATCAAAACCTAACTACATAGAAAAAACCTTATTTTCATAATTAGAAAGCGTAGAGTTCCGAAAAATGGTGGTTTTGGAATACCGAGTTTTCGAACGGTTAAGTTTTATACGGGAAAAGGGTAAAAGAAAAGAATATCGAAGTCAAATATATTAGAATTTGTATCTCCAGAAAAGTTAAAGACATGGTAGTGTATAAATCCGACAGAGTAAAACTCCGAAAGATCAAAACTCCAAAGGAATTCGACTCCGTTCGATCGTGAAAAAGATCCATAGACGTAACACCAGCGGCGCTGCCATCCAAACGCTCGAATTGAAAATTTTCGGGATCTCGACGGTTCTAAACTTTAATTTTCGGAATACTGCATGGTCAAGGCTGTGATTTTTGGAGTCCGAAACCTTCGTGCACCTTATAAATCTATTCTTCAATTTTATTATGCTTGAACTTTCCGATAGTTTGTTGTTCGTTAATCTAATTTTCGAAACTTCGTGTATCTCTAAATATAAGATGTTCGAAATTTTTCAAATAGTACCACTGACCGTTCGATAAATCGTTTTGTCGTCTGCGTGCTGTTTCCAAAAAGTACTTACCATATAACAATAAATGCATATCATTTTTTCATCGCTATTCATACCGTTCAATGTTATTTACAATCAATTATGTACACTTTCGTCGGAATAAACTATACGGAGACCTGTAGTTCGTAATATTGAAATTCGGAGTTTTACACCGTCGGAGCTTTCACAGTTCGGAATTTCAACCCTGCTCCAGTCGATAAAATAAACCTTCACGTGCTCTTAAGAGCATGTAATGTTAGTACTTAGAAGTTCTCGTTCGATAGAGATTTAGACAAAGTTCCGAAAGTCCCTTCTTCCTCGAATATTCTTGTTGTTCCCACAGCTCGTTGTTTCGAGTCTCCAATAACAAGAAGATATTACCGGAATTAAATGTTTTGCGAACAATCACTAAACCCCCTCATCCTACTGTCTCGTTGGAAAATTTGCGACCGATCGATCGATGAATGCGACCCACATACACTTCTCAATTATACATGAATTCATTGCGTCTTATCCGTTCTTAATATTATAAGCGGACAAGCTGATACCCCCGAACAAAAGACAGACAATGTATAAAGTAGCTCTTGAATGAGATTCATTCATCCCTTCGTTTCGTCATATCTCAACTCTCGTTGCAACGAGAGGAGTTGGGATATGACGAAGCGAACGCGCGATCAGTATATATTTGTACCGCTCACGCTTAGATGAAATGCTTTCAATCCTCTTTCCATCGCTCCTTAGCTTCTCTATTATCCATAGAAATCGGAAGACTGCTCGACTAAATCCCGTCACGAGAATTTTCATCGATAATCCCTCCGCTTGAAAGAAATTGCAGAAATAATTTTCTACGACAATTTTGTAACTGTCATCTCTAATAAATTTTGTATAGCTTTTTACACACACTTTTGCGTTTTCATTTTTTTTCTGAATTTTCACCCCGCTGTGCCACAGGCCTGTTGTTAGGTCGGCTCGGTTGTTTCACATTCTTATCGTTCTATTCTTCACACGTTGATTTTTTGACCGAGTGAGTCGTCCTGATACGGTTAATTTGTCTTACTTCACTGTACCGCATAGGCCGTCGGCCCACTGAAAATTACCGAAATCGAAACGCCGGCAGCAGTTCAGCCATGAAAACGAACAGAACAGATCTATTACAGCAACCACGGTCCACAGTCGTGTATATCGCAAAACCGACAACGTTTACGTTGTATATTTGTATATGTATCACCGTTTCCAACTGGCCGTACTAATTTGCACTCCACCTTTTATTTTCGCGCGGCAGGAGGAGAAATACACTAGTAACGTTTTAAACTGACTGCACTAATGTGCACTAGGTGTCCACCGGATGTATCTCCGTCTTTTATTTTCATGTGAAAGTCACAGAGTTTGAGATACACTGATTGTACACGAGTAAAGTCAGTTGAAAGTGCTATAAGTGCACACTTATAGCACTAGCCACTACACACATATAGCACTTTCAGCTGGCACACCATACGCTGCCAGTGTATATATATCGTTTTGATGGAACGGTTTCGATGTAAGCCAGTCTTCTAGTTTAAAGGTGACATTTTTTCGTGGTTTCAAAAAATATATTCATAGGTGCTATTAAATATTTCAATATCGGTCTTTTGTCCACTTATTTAATGTTACTTGTTGGTAGTCTGCAATTTTTTTCGTGTACAATAACAATAAATTAAGGGTGCTATGCGGTTTCACGTCGCCACGATTCCATGGTGACTGTGACCATGATTACAGACATTCTTCTCATCTGTATTCCAGACTTTCTACACACAAGTATGACTACCGTATGAACCTCTAAAATTTCGAAGGAAATAAAATTCACTAAATCTTTGAACAACCATAAAAAATGTTGCGTATTCTTTTCTTCGAAATTTTAGAAGTTCACACGATAGCCATACTTGTACTGATCAATAATCTTTTTGGTTTTTTTTTGTTTCAGATGAGTAGAACGTCTGAAATCGTGATCACTGTCGCCATGTAATCATGGCGACGTGAACCCGTCTAGCACCCTTAATTGATTTTTATTGTACTCGAAAAAATTTGCAGAGTACCTTCAAGTATCAATAAATATATGGAAAAAGGCCGATCTTGAAATATTTAACAGTACCTGTGAATTTTTTTTCTTGAACTTTGAAAAAAATCCTCGTTTCGACTAGAAGGCCGCCTTAATGAAATTTTAAATTGTTCGAAAATTCCGATTAACAGTGCTTGCAGAGAAAAAGCTGCAAGTTAAAACTTTCACTATGGTTCCTCAAAATTTTACACAATGCTCAATGCTTCCTCTACGACCAAGCCAAAATCGAGAAAAATAGTTCCTCGGAGAAGGGAATTTTAGTCTTGTGTGGATTATCGTGAAAATAAATTGAAAGTTTTAAGTTGCAGTTCTTTTTACATATCCAAAAATTCTTGCTCATATTTTTATATAGCCGTTATTTTTTAATAAACTTGCTGACCTAAAGATAAAAACACATTTGTTGTATCACAAATTTCTGGGTCAAATAACGATAATTTCAACTATGTTCGAGAATCACAAGTATGTCTTTCAAATATTACATAAACATTTTGCAAAATTCCGTTAAAGAAACGTGTACTATTTTATTAAAAGAAACTACGATTTATTTAAGGAGAGGCTAAAAATCAACATAGCCTCAACAATGTTCTAACGCATTTTTTTCCAAGATGGCTACATAGAATGGGGGAAAATAGTTAAGGCGTCCGCGTAATTGATAGATGCAAACGACTTAAACTATTTTTTTTCGTGCGATGAAATCATCTCCGAAACAAATTTATTGGACATTTTTTTCCATCCGTCCTGATGCACTCGCAAATTTGGGAAGGGAGGGCTTATTCCTTTCCCGAAGGAGAGATGAAACCTCGACTGCATGTCGTCTAAAGAGCGACAAGCAATTAATTTCAATGGTGAATTGAAATTACAGGGAAAAGAAAATTCAAGCGATATGCGAAATTGATTGACCAATGCGTGTCCTGAATGGGATTTTTTCAAAAAGCTCAACCCACCATTGAAACCGTTCATTAGGAAAATTTCAGCTGATTCTATCACACACTCAATATTACCGCGACATATTTTAAAAACAAATGAACGTGAAGATAACAACTTATACGAAAAGATAACTGTGATTCATTCAGTTTTTGTTATCACTCAACTTATACAAAAATCACGACTTGAAAAAAAGACCAATATGTAATGAAACCATTTTTCACATTTGTTTCAGAACAATTCGCGGTAAAACGAAATAAAAAAGGAAATGAATTCGAGGATTTCCGGTAGCGGGACATCGAGTTTCAGTATGTATATACGAGTGATGATCTCGACATGACGATATTGAAAGAAAACGCGAGGGCGCTAGCGCTAGAGAGCAGAACAACTCGGATCCACAGACCGTAAAAAAGGGGCGAAAAGTGACGAAGAAATAGTGATCTGTATATATGTATTTATACTTATATAAATATACATAGACCGTTGGTCGAACGGAAGAGTCGAAGATTGTCGAGGGGAGCGATGTTTTCCCCACTTCCAGACCAGACTTGACTCCTCGTCCGCGTATCAAAAATAAAAACGTAAAAAATATCGTAAATAGCGAGAGAACGGGATAGTCAAGAAGGGGCCGGAAGGACGGATAGAACGTGCTATTCGTGCGCTTTTCCCGGCGTATCATGTCTACTCTGGCATCGGAGGCATTTGGAATCTCCGTAACGGGGGATATTACGAGCAGCAGTACGACCCTCATGCCAACGGTGACGAGGGTGGAACCGCGGATCGAAGTCAATCCCATATCGGTCATCTTAGCCGTCTCCATAGTCTTCATACTTGCTCCAATCACAATTAGCAGCAACACTATGATCCTAGCGGCGTTCTATCGTTACAAGAGACTGCGAACGGCGTCAAATTGTTTGCTTGCCTCGCTCGCAGTCAGTGATTTTGGGGTGAGCAATTTTTGCAATTTCTTCTACAATTTTCCCCACCAGATTTGGTATACGTAATTTTCTTGGATCAGGACAATGATATTGTGCATGCTGCCTTTTTTTCAAAGTTTAATGTTTTAACGCGTAAAGTAGTATTGACGAATAAGAAAGATTGATTTACCATCAAAACATTATGAATCCCGATGAATGAATTCGAGATTCATATTGTATATTATATTCATTAAATATTTACTCAGAATTTAATATTGTATCCAAACTTGGTGGAATCAGTCATGTTAGTGATACTATTGACACCACCTGTGGGATCAATTCTATTAATGGGTAGGGTCAATTCCATTGCCTCTTTCCACTCACTTGTTTGTTCTAAAACTGACATAATGGTGTAGCCCTTGGAACCTGTGGGATATGTCTCCTCTATGGAATTCGGATCATCGTGGCGTGTGACAAATCCCTTATGGAATATAAGGGACCTCCTGCGTTATGACGCACCCCCGGGGATATAGTGATGCCGCCGAGACCAGACTTTTCTCGTCCCGCCGAGATGAGTCAAAGTAAAACTTGCGAATACCTTCCTCGAAATTCTACACAATGCTCAAAGTTTTCTTTATGAGGAAGTCAAAATTGAGAAACATAGTATAGGACTTTGTTATTAGAGGAGGCTTTGAGCATATTGTGTGAAATTTCGAGGAAGCAACTTGCAAGTTTCACCTTGCAGCTTTTTTTCTCCGCACCACAGTTAAGAAATTATACCTTGACAATGTTCATACTTTGCAGTTGCAGAAATCTCGAAAATCATACTTGGATATTGCTTCCTGGATAGTTTTAATCTTTCAGAAAGCTTCGCCGATGAGGGAACCAAAATTTATGACCAACTTTGTCATAGAGAATTTATAAAATCGCAAAAGTATGACGAAGCAATATGCACGGTATCAATATTTTAAGCTTGGAGCAGAACCTTCTAATATCATATTCTTTGACGCCTTAAATGAAAATATAATTCATATTAGTAAATGTTCTAAATCAGTAATACTATGGCGTATTCACCCAATTTTTATTTCCCCATAGGGACAGCTTTGGGGGAAAAAAAATATTTCAGATACTGTCGTGCCACATTATCTAAAACGTTCTAAAATGTCGAAAAAACATATGTAGAAAAAATGTCCGTGGGTACGTGTCGTGAGCTTTGGGGAGCCTGTTATAATATCTTGAAATCGACACGAGCAATGGTGCTTCAATTTGGCATACAAGATATATTAAGCATCACACTCTCTTCGTTTGCTGCAATTCCGCGATGATTCATTCTGTGTGTGCAATTTTTGACATATTCGGTTAAAATGTTCTGCACAAATAGGTTCGAGGACAAAGATGTTTGTCATTGAACTGTCGTACCGCGAAAAATTTATGAAATTTTTAATGTTTCAATAATTGTTAGTTTTTTAAAAAAAAGCCTAATATCTCTGCTGTTCTCATATTTACTGTTTTTCAGCAAGATATTTCTTAACATTATATTGACCCTCAGTCGCTTGTTAAGAAGGTTCTTATTCTCGAGTGTCGAGCATGCTAGCTGCTCATCGGTGACCTAGAGTTATTGTTATTATTATGAATAAACGAATAACCCGAGGATACTCGCAATTTGCATAAAATACGATAAATAACAATATAATTTGTATTTCACAGGTCGGGGTATTTATGCCATTTGGTATGCACTTGGAGCTATCGGGCCTTCCGGATAAAACGGAAGTCTCAACCGTCTGTATAGCCCCGTATTGCGTAGTCATAGCTCTGTGCAGCGTCAGCGTTCTCGTAACGGTCGCTATCGCCGTCGACAGGTTAACTTCCCTAGCGCAACCGCTTCGCTACAAGAATATCATTACCCACAGTAGCGTCGAGAAATATATCGCCGTATTCTGGCTCTACGCTATCGGTGTTGGACTCTCACCTCTCATATACGCTCACATCACGGGACTCGCGCAGTCGCACAGGTAAAGAATATCAACACATTCCAGTTTAATTACAAACCAGTACGATTTACGTTGTGCATATTTTTCAACGTGAATTTTGTGCCAGCTTGCATTTTACAAATTAAATTCTACTCTCCGAGCGACACTTTTCGCGGTTAAACATTTAGTCAGTGTAAAATTATTAACGCTCTGGTACTTTACAATTACAAAAAGATTATTGAAAATAATTTTGTCATAAAAATAATTGCGCATAATTATTTTTGAGTAATCTTGGTTGTTCATTATAAAAGAACAATGGTCATTAATTTCAGCTGACTGTTAGAAGAAAATTTATTTTAGCTTGTGCACGATAGTTATAAATATACGTAATTTTATATTTTTTGTAATAATGTTTTGAACAGAGTCTCTTGTTCGAATGGTACTCATCTCTGGTTTTCTTAAATATAGAATTTTGGAGTTTATAAATATTATTAAGTTTTTTAATTTTTACAAATTATTTTATTATTTTCTTTTATTTTATTTATTTTTTTTTATTATTTTTTATATAATATATGATTTAAAACTGATGCGTCAAAGTTACGTCGTAAAGACCAATTAACTATATACACCGAAAGTCATATATGTATATAAAAAATAATAAAAAAAAATTAATAAAATAAAAGAAAATAATAAAATAATCCCGGTTTCACCAGTAGATGTCGCTAGCAATATGTATACATTTCTATGATTTAGGGTGTATGTCATTTTTTTCTATTGACATTAACCTACAAAAATACGCAAGTCACATTCCGCCAAAATAATAGCGTCATATTTGTTTACCTCAGTGAATATGTCGAGTTTCGTTCCAAGTAAATCGCATTTGCGGCATTCGTTGCTTTTCGTATTTCATCAAAAGAAAAAAGCAGCTGAAGCTCACCGGTTGCTGGTAGAAACTTATGGTGAACATGCTCCAGTGATTAGAACATGTGAGACATGGTTTCGTCAATTTAAAAGTGGAGATTTCGATTTGACAGACAATGAACATCCTGGTGCAGCGAAAAAGTTTGAAGACGAGGAATTGCAGGCGTTATTGGATGTTGATCCAACCCAATCGCAAAGAAAATTGGCAGAAATACTAAATGAGACTCGAGGAGCAATTTGCCAACGTTTAAAAGCCATGGGAAAGATCCAAAAGTATGGAAAATGGGTGCCACACCAGCTGAACGATAGACAAATGGAAAATCGAAAAACCGTTTGTGAAATGCTGCTTCAACGATTCGAAAGGAAATCTTTTGTGCATCGAATTGTCACGGCGGACAAAAAGTGGATTTATTTTGAGAACCCGAAGCGAAAAAAATCATGGCTTTCACCTGGTGAAGCCGGCCCATCGACTGCAAGGCCAAATCGCTTTGGCCGTAAGACAATGCTCTGTCTTTGGTGGGACCAGTGTGGTGTGGTGTACTACGAGTTGTTAAAACCTGGTGAAACGGTGAACAAGGATCGCTACCGACAACAAATGATCAATTTGAATTATGCGTTGATCGAAAAACGGCCGGAATGGGCCCGAAGACATGGCAAAGTTATCTTGCAACATGACAACGCGCCGTCTCATACCGCTAAACTGATGAAAGACACATTGAAGTCACTTTATTGGGAAATATTATCACACCCGCCGTACTCTCCAGACCTCGCCCCGTCCGACTATCACCTTTTCGCATCGATGGGACACTCCCTTGCAGAGCAGTGCTTCTCTAATTTTGAAGAAGTCGAAAAATGGCTCATCGAATGGTTTACCTCGAAAGAGAAAAAGTTTTTTTGGGATGGTATCCATAATTTGCCTCAGAGATGGGCGAAATATGTAGAAATCAATGGTCAATACTTTGAATAAAAAAATTTTGAGATTCCTCTGAAAATTAAGTGTTTTCTTTATCGAAAAAAACCGGCAAATTTCAACTAACACCCCTGGAATACGGGAAAAGGATCAGAAAAAAAAATATCGAAGCCAATTATATTCGAATTTGTATGTCCAGAAAGGTTAAAGACATGGTAGTGTATTGTATGAATCCGACAGAGCAAAACTCCAAAAGAGCAAACCTCCGAAAGTATTCGACTCCGTTCGCTCGTGAAAAAGGTCCATAGACGTAATACCAGCGATGTTGTCATCTGAACGCTCGAATTGGACATTTTCGGGATCTTGGCCCTTCTAAACTTCAATTTTTATAATACTGCATCGTCGAAACTGTGATTTTCGGAGTCCGAAACCTTTGTGAACCTTATAAATATTTTCTTCAATTTTATTGTGCTTGAACTTTCCGATAGTTTTTAGTTCGTTAATCTAATTTTCGGAACATTGCGGATCTCTAAAGATCGCATGTTGGGATTTTAAATAATAGTACTACTGACCGTTCGATAAATAATTTTGTCTTCTGCGTACTGTTTCCAAAAAGTATTTACTATATAACATTAAATGTGTATAATTTTTTTATCGCCATTCATACCGTTCGATGTTATTTACAGTCAATTAACGATCAAACGAACTTACCTGTAAGTGAAGTTCGAGCGTAATTATATGAGACGCCTCGTTCGAAGGGATTACAATACGTAGTACCGTCTACTTCCGCCTGGTGTCGCCACAGTCTTCAGAGATAAAAACAAAAAAGGGGGTCTCCCATGTAGGAACCACTCCCGCTCTGCCTCATAATGTTTAAAGTATTTCCCACAAGAAAATTGTGACTACAAATGAGATTTTGTTTGGAGTCTGGGGAGGGGACGAAAATATATTGGGTGGACTTGTAATCCCTTCGAACGAGGCGTCTCATATAATTACGCTCGAACTTCACTTACAGGTAAGTTCGTTTGATCGTTAATTATATTCGTCGCCTCGTTCTCGGGATTACAATACGTAGATGTTTAGAGAACCCTCAATTTTCTTATTTATTTGCTTATGCAATACAAATTATAGAACCGAACCTGACCTGGTCGAGAGCTTTGCTCTTGAAAGAAGTGTCGTGATAGAGCCCTGTGAAGAAGAAACAATTGGACGGTTGTACAAACGTGCGAAAACCTGTGAGTTGGCTGACCAACCCGCGGAGTTCCGTATCAGGCTTAAATCTACGCCTCTCGCGAAAGCGGAGGATGTTGCCGCGTGGCGTGTGGAGTATGCGGAAAACTCTTCGTCGATAGTATTTTCCGAATCCAATTTTCAGAATATTTTCCACACCAGATAGTATTTTCCGAATCCACCTACTCGATGTTTGCGCCCCCACGGCCTTATGAGGTTTTCTTAATGTAATAAACAGTCTCTTGGTATTGCCTCTTATTTCTTTGGTAACCTCGAGATATTGGACCAGAGTTTTTGCTACACATAGTTGTGGCTCGTCTGTGAAAAAACGGAGGAAAAAGAACGGTTGGTTTGCTCCCGCTCTTGACGTTTTCACTAACTCTGTGATCTTGCATTCGACCCCGGACGATATGATCGAGATATGTTCGATATCGATCAGGGATAAAGTCTGAATTCTCTGTCCCGTTCCAAGAGCTAACAGCATTATTAGTCGATCTGATAAATCCGAGAAATTGAGCGTCTCCACTGGATGAAGTTTCGCGATGTAATCCAAGACGGGAAGAGTATTCCATGTCTTGGTGTATTTAGGGCGTGAAGGCCTAAGCCTATAAATGCCCCTAAAAAGCCGGCTTATTGTCTTGTCTTCTGATATTGCCGGAATAATCAGGGCGATCGCGGATCTCGCCGAGTTGATGGTCCCATATGATGCCCCTCCATTGAACCACTCCGATAAGAAGGATATGGCGTTCGATACGCTCGCTTCGTAAGGGTCAACGGCGCCCCTATTGCAGAACTTCTACAACATCTTGAAGGTAGAATTATATTGTTTTAAAGTTGAGTCTGCCAGCGACGAGACAAGGATGTCCCTTGCTGCTTCTGGAAGGTTTTTCCTTCTGTAAGCTTCCCGGATAATACTCCTGCTATCAGGGTAAGCTTGGGTGCCAGGGGGTGATGAAGTGTCCTGCAAGTCGACATAAGAAGTGATACAGACGGCTGAAATTCGACGGTTTTGCTTATTAACAATGAGTTAAAAACTGGGAACTACGCCTGTGAGGGCTATCGAGGCACTATCACGATTCCGCAGGCCTTATCTACTCGGATCTTATTGAGGACCTTTAGAATCACGGCGAAGGAGGGGAAAGCGTAGAAAAACAGGTCGCTCCAAGATATTGTGAAGGCGTCGACGAATTTTGCATAGGGGTCGCGTCCCCAAGAACAAAAGATCGCGCATTTTATGTTAGCCATCGAGGCAAAAAGATCAATTTCGGGTTTTCCGAATGTGTCGGCTAAATGTCTGAACGCCCCGTCCTCCAGCTCCCATTCCGTGTCCCTGTTTTTTACTCTAGATTCCTGGTCTGCTTCTACATTCTCCCTAGAGGGGATGTATGAAGCGAAGATCCACATGCTGCGGTCCTCGCACCACCTCCAGATCTCCCTAGCTATTACGTTGAGATGTGGGAATTGCGTACCCCCTATCTTATTGACGTATGCAATCGCGGATGTATTGTCTATGCGAAGGAGAACCTCGCAGTTGGACAGATCTGCCGCGAAACATCTCAAACCCCAGAAGGCTGCTAGGAGTTCTCTATAATTGATAGAGTATAGTTTTTCATTCTCATTCCAAAAACAGTGAGATTTTTCTCCCTGACAGAACACCCCCCCCAACCTGAGTCTGACGCGTCCGTGTAGATCTCTCTCCTATACCTCAGGGATCTCAGAAGGTTTGATGTTCTCGGCAGAGTCTTAATCCACCAACGTAAGCCCCGTCCTGCTGTGTCCGGAAGCGTCATGGACTGATCGTAATCGCCGTTTTTCGACTCTAGCGCTAACACCTTTGCTCTTTCTAGCTCTTTTGTGTAGCCCCAACCGTATGCGACCGCTGGGTAGCATGCAATAAGCCAACCGATCAATTGAGCTACGTCTCTGATCTTAAAACGAGTTCGCGATGCAAAGGATCTTACGGTTTTTTCCAGAGAAGCGCGTTTCTCTACGGACAGTTCGAGGCTTGGTGGCCGAGAGTTCAGCACGAAGCCCAAAAAGGTACACCGATTTTTTGGAGTTAAGCTACTTTTTTTGAGATTAATAAAGCCCAGCGATTCCAACAGGGTACACGTCGCTTCCACGTTCTCCGCGCATGCTTTGAACGATCTGCCTAAGAGCAGGAAATCGTCAAGGTACAGAACTGACATAAAACCTCTCTCTCTGAGGTAATTAACGATCGGTTTTGTGATTTTTGTAAAAACGTAGGGGCTAATGTTAAGTCCAAACGGAAGGCATCTGAATTGGAAAAGATTACCCCTGTGCGAGAATCTGAGGTATTTCTTGTGACTCTTATGAATCGGGACAGCAAAATATACGTCCTTTAGGTCCAAATGGCACATGAAGCAACCCTCTGAGAGGAGTTTTGATGCCGTACGAATATCTTCGATTTTGAAGTGAGGAGTGAGTATAAATTCGTTGAGTTTTTTAAGATTAATGATAAAGCGCTTCGACCCGTCTGGTTTCTCAACGAGAAATATGTTCGAGACGAATTGGTTCGACACAGGAGTGCATGGTTCGATTGCTCCCGCAGTAAGTAGTTTATCGATCTCCATCTGGATCGCTTTTGATTCTTTAATTGACCACTCCTGAGCGTGAAAAGGAGAAATCTGTGTGGGGGTTGCCGTGAATGGGATCTTAAAACCCCTGATGCACTCAGTAACGAATTTGTCGGAAGTTATTAACTCCCACTTATTAGTGAAGAGGCGCAAACGACCGGCTAGACTTACCTGCTCTAGTTCTTCTTTCGATATGTCGGATTGTAGTTCGACGGTGTCCTTGGGGACCTCGAGCGAGTAAACGTCCTTAGACGGAACGATGTTGTCGGGACTCTCGGTCTTGCGCTCGCCTGGGATGTCCCGTGACCTTTTGCCGACGAGCTTTTGGCATTTAAAGTCGCTGAGGTTCTGACGAAGGCTTTCTATGTCGCCCCCGGAGGTCTGAGATCCTTGCCCAGTTTCTCGAGCAATCGATTTTTTATAATTTTTTCTCCCAGATCTTCCCTGAAGAGCCAGGTTGCGGGTGTGGTCCTTTCGAGCAGGTCCTTGGCCCCTTTATCTACGCTTGGCAGAATGCAGGTCCTGCGAGCTACGCTAATGCCCTGAGAAAGGTCCGTCAGGAGCTTTCCCGTGTCTGATAGGGGCTCATGAATTACAAACACGTCCACCGTTTCTCCTCCGGAGAGAAGTATGGTCATTGCTGAGCCGAGGACTGCCATCGCTGAACCGACCCGCGTCTGCGAGGATCTGAACTGATCGTCTCGCTTCGTTGACGAGTCGGTCAGTGTTGCCGCAATCTCCGAATGTAGTTCCGGAGTTTCGAGGCGAACGTTTCCCTTACGGGAGTATTTTTCGAGCCGTTTCCCCCTGCTTTGTACAGCAAGTCCCGAGGTTATCCATGTTTTCCAACGAGAGGCGAGAGCTGGATGTACGACCAGCTCTGGCTCTGGATCCTCTCCAAGGATCGATAACACTCTCTCGTCTATCTCAGGAAACTAATTGGGAACGGTGTTTTCTTTATCGTTTGAGGTATCGTCCCCGAATACGGAAACGTCTCTCTCGGAGAACTCTGAGTGTCCTATAAAACACGAATCGGGGAAAAGGAGACTGTTATCGCCCTCTGTCTCGCAGAGGTTCTGATAAACTGTATCTTCGGCTCTTGTCATCACCTCTCGTGTGAGATCAGCCGTAATGGGTAAAAAATTATCGTCAAACTGCGTATGCGAGGCCACGCTGTCGGATGACCGGCCAGCTTCGTTGTGTTCGTCGTCCAAAGTGCGGTTCAGAATATTTTCCTGCAGCTCCTTCGGCGTCTTCATCATTCTTTCTGCTTCCTCTTCGCCTATTGGGCGACGCTTCCTTTTTCTCGCGCCATCCGTTTTTCGTCGAAAAAGGGGACAAACTCGGGCAACAAAATAAAAATTTTTGTCGAGAAAAGAAATTTTTTACGTGTGACGACCACAGACATAAGAAACGTTATGAGGCAGAGCGGGAGTCGGTCCTAGATGGGAGACCCACTTTTTTGTTTTAATCTCTAAAGACAGTGGCGACACCAGGCGGAAGTAGGCGGTACTACGTATTATAATCACGAGAACGAGGCGACGAATATAATTATGTATACTTTCGTCGGAATAAACTATACGGGGACCCTTAGTTCGGAATATTGAAATTCGGAGTTTTACACCGTCGGAGCTTTCACAGTTCAGAATTTCAATCCCGCCCCAATGCTTACCACACATAGATAATAATTATAATACAGTCATAATAATGGGTACCGAAAATGACCAAATGATGCTTATGTTAAATAAAATAATAAAAGTAATAATTTTTTTGCGAATTTTATAGATAAATTTGATCAAATTGTGTCGGAGATATTTAAGGTTATCTAAAGTCTACGTAAATTATTTCGTGACTTTGCAAAAACTCCTGTCAAGCCTATTTTCAAAACTGTTCAAGAAATTAAAAAATTACGCGCGATCGTTTTTTTCTTCTGAATGTTTATATCACTGACTCGCTTACTATATTGTGTGTCTTAAAGCGACAGCTAAGACATTAGAAAAAAAGCGCAAAGAAAAAAGTCCCAGTCGTCTGGTAAGGAGGAAAAATAAAAAATGTAATTTTGCTCATCGAAAAAGTTTGCTCTTTCGATACAACGCCGGAGGTGACGGATGAGAGCAAAAAGGTATCGAAGACGAGTAGAAAAGGCATTGAGATCATATGTTCTATCAAAAACGCCTTTGGGTTATATACCCAACGCCGCTCTAAGCCTTCAAATCTATGCTATATAATAGTATAGATTCGAAAGCTCAGAGCGCCGTTTACAGAACATCGAGACTGAAATTTTGTAATATTCTATTCGCAACCCATGCTATTCTCAACGATCTGTAATTTTTTTCTTCTTCTCCTCGTTTTCCCTCGTCGTTTTCCCTCGTCGTTTTCCTCTTAATTTGTAAAAACATCTCCGATTACTCCGTGTTCCGCGATCAGGCAATGAAAGTGGTTTCACGAGAGCGTATAACCTTTTTCCAACCATACGAGACTAAGGAAAACCAAAAGAATATTTCCCTGTGCCCTTTCCAGGCATTAATTCAGCTACAAACATCTGTCTTTCTCTCTTTTGTTCTCTCTGTTTACAGATCCATTCCAATTATTCCGACTTTGCGAACATACACCAATTTTCCCTTGCTGTATAAAACGAATCGACATGGCATCAGTCATGTCGATTTGTAAAAACGAAAGAAAAAAAATGAAGCATATCGAAATCGAAATAGAATGGATTGGAATATACGAGGGTCGTTCAACAAGTACTTAGCCTCACCGCCCGAAGGCGCTGCTATTACAGATCAGTGTTACCATCGTTCAGTACATACTTTTAGTAGCTTACTGTGAAAGTTTCATTCAATTCCCTTTATTAGTTCTGTTTTGATAGCCTTTGGAAGCGAGCGTGTCAGTCAGTTTCACAAAAATGGAAAAAGAGCAGTACCGATCGGTGATTCGGTTCTTGTTTTTGGAAGGGAAAACGCGCAGCGAATTTAAGGGTGAACACCACTGTGACCCCCTGTTTTTTTTCACATTTCTCACGCCGCATGGTGGCGCTGGGGAAGCTCTCGCGTCAGGTGCTGCCATCTCCGCGGCACGCAGCAGAACTCTCTTCAACGTCGATCTGAAAAAAAATACCAAGTATTTTCGTTAATAATATGATATTTTGAAGAGAAGTACATAGGGATTTGGAAAAATATTATTTTAAAAAAAATAGGCACGCCTTTGAAATTAAAGTTAATCTCAAAGGCGTGCCTATTTTTTTAAAACAATATTTTTCCAAATCCCTATGTACTTCTCTTCAAAATATCATATTATTAACGAAAACACTCGGTATTTTTTTTCAGATCAACGTTGAAGAGAGTTCTGGTGCGTGCCGCGGAGATGACAGCACCTGACGCGAGAGCTTCCCCAGCGCCACCATGCGGCGTGAAAAATATGAAAAAAATGTTTTTTGTTGCATTAATAAACAAGGAACAAAACCCAAAAAAATTTGTCGAATATCTCTTTTTTTTCTCACAAAAAAAAATTCTTGAAAAATGTGAAAAAAAACAGGGGGTCACAGTGGTGTTCACCCTTAAAGATCGCTTGAATGCTGTCTACGGTGACTCTTCTCCGTCGATGGCGACCGTGAAGAATTGGTTTAACGAGTTTGCTCGTGGCCGCACGTCGGTTTTTGATGAACCACGCCCAGATGCCCCGAAAACGGCTTCTACGGAGGAAAAAGTAAAAAAGATCCACGATCTCGTGTTGACAGACCGCAGATTAAAGATTCGCGAGATAGCTGAGACTGTAGGCATCGCAGAAGGAACGGTGCATAATATTCTACACGAAGAACTGGGCATGAGGAAGCTGTCAGCGCGATGGGTGCCGCGTTTGCTTACGCCGGACAACAAGCGCAACCGTGAGACCACTTCAGAGCAATGTTTGAAGCTGTTTAAGCGCAATCCGGCGGAGTTCTTGCGTCGTTTCGTGACCGTCGACGAAACATGGGTTCACTGATACGCACCAGAGACCAAGGAACAGTCAAAACAGTGGACTTCACCCGGCGAACGTGCTCCGAAGAAGGCGAAGACTGTTGTTTCGGCCGCTAAGGTGATGGCCACCGTTTTCTGGGACTCACAAGGTGTGATTCACATCGATTACCTCCAGAAGGGTAAAACTATCACGGGGTTCTACTATGCCGACCTATTGGGCCGATTCGACGGCAAATTGAAGAAAAAACGGCCCCATTTGGCGAAGAAAAAAGTGCTGTTCCACCACGATAACGAGCCGGCTCACACCTCCGCCGTCGCTATGGCCAAATTGGTTGAATTGCGCTACGAATTGCTGCCCCATCCACCTTATTCTCCAGATTTAGCCCCTTGTGACTTTTATTTGTTTCCAAACCTAAAAAAGTCACCCGCTGGGAATAGATTTAGGTCGAATGAGGAGGTCATCGCCGCCACGGAGGACTATTTTGCTGACCTCAACAAAAATTATTTTTTGGACGGGTTAAAAAAGTTGGAGCATCGCTGGGCCAAGTGTATAGACCTAAAAGGAGACTATGTTGAAAAATGAATCGCCACTTCTCAAAAATTTTCTTTTTTCTTTTGTAGGCTAAGTACTTGTTGAACGACCCTCGTATTGCCTCGTGTTGGCCTTCAGTTGATTTGAGATGCTATTATAGAATAATTACAGTTTGAAAATATTACAGGTCGCCTTAATTTTTGGCAAAAAGTAGAAAATGGTCTGCTCCATTAAGGCAGTCTTCTAGTCTAAACCAGGATTTTTTTCGACGTTTAAAAAAAAATTAATAGAAAAAAAAATTCATTAACATCAAAAATTTTCCATTTATTTATTGATACTTGCAGGTACCCTGCAAATTTTTTCGGGTGCAATAAAAATAAATTAAGGGTGCTACGCGGTTTCAAGTCGCCATGTGTCCATATCGACTGTTACCCATGATTTCTGACGTTCTACTTATCTGAAACAAAAAAAAACCAGAAAGATTACGATCAGTACAAGTATGGCTATTCCATCAACCTCTAAAATTTCAAAGAAACCATTAAACAACCACCAAACAACTGTGTGATCAATCTCCTAGGGAACCTCGTTGTCGATCATAAAACTGTAGGAATGAACTTGCTCTGTTTAAATGCGTCTGGCAGGTTATGTTGACGTGTTGCATTTTCCCCTGTCTAACAACATGAGTCTAACAAAATCCATCCTGTCCTAACGAAATACATTAATATCACGCCCGTGTAAAATTAAACTATTTTACATTACAATTTCCGCAATAAGAATATCGACATTTCAACATTTTCATAATGCAACTCTCGTTTCACTAGCTACTCCGTTCACACTACCTTAATCAATGAAAAATATTACATCTTTTTTCTCGTTACGCTTACTCGCTTCTGTGAAGTCGTCGAAATGTTTCTCGTTCCAGTGAAAGTTGTCGCTTCGGTGCAGCCGTTCGACCCCCGGTACAGGTGTTTCTCGTGATAGCCGTATGGGCACCGAGTGCTCTCGTACTGCTGGGATGTTACATGTACGTTTATCTCGTTGCGCGTGCACATGCACGGGCGATATACACCGTTGAGTTGTCCTTCAGGCATCAGACTCAGACTATAGTTTTTCCACGCTACGGTCAGACACTCGCGGTCACCGTTGGAGTTTTCCTCGTCCTGTGGCTACCCTTTCAGGTAAATCTACTGAATTATACGCTTTGAACTCAATTTCTGTAGTGTTTGCATGCGAGAGACTGCTAAAATCGTTGCGGATTTTATACGCTACGTACACGTAGACTAGCAGAGTTGCTTGCGGCCAATTTTCGTACTGTTGGTACTCTTCATGGCATATACGATTGCATGGATTCATAAGGCTTTTGCTTTTAAATGAGGAATTCGTATGGCAAACATTTTGATATTCTCTATTTTCATGTTCGGTATTTCGATCCATTGATTATTTGCGTATTCACGTTTTACACATTCGAAATTTGTATGTTCAACATATTTCTTTTTGGTACGAGTTTATTAGGTGTTATAAGTATTAACTATTCACTATTTTTTATTTCGGAAATGTCAGCTTTCTATCATCGTTTGAATCAATGTTTTGTACTTTCAAAGTACACAGACCATCTGAACAGATATTCTCGAATAAATCGGCTTTCGAATTAATAACCTTTCTTAATAACGGTTATTCGACTTCGTCATCTGTCGGAAAACTAAATTTCTGAATAACTTCATCCTCGTCATTCTATATTACAAATTTTTTAATTTCAAAATATCGGCCGCTCCAAAATTTTGGTCGTGCCGACATTTGACCTCCACCCACATTTTTTCAAAGTGGCAAGTCTGATTTTATAGTATTTCTAGAACAACCTTTCAGAAAACTGCTGTTTATGTCCATCTCACTCTCTTCAATAGCTGATCGTACTAACAAAACTCGCAACCGCCATCGCTGATAGTGGTCCGTTATGCCCCCACTTTACATCGGTGAACCCAGCGAACACGTGTGAAGTTTTCAAGAGCGCCTGGCTAACGGCTAAAGTATCTGCCAGTGTCAGTATGATCGAGTGTCCACTCATTGTTTCTTTATTTCTTTATTATTAGCAAGTGCACTTGTTGGTCTCGAAATTCGTTATTATACAAAAATAATTTCCGGTGCAAAGGAGCTAATCGTCGAACTTTCCGCGTACAAAACCTGCTTCTTGCCCCAAATTTTATAAGCTGTTAAGCCATTGTCTTCTCGACTTCTCCACGCCGTACTGCTTGAATATACTATTTTGACTGCGTTGCAATTCTACAGAAAAATTCCATTTTCTACTTCTGCGTGTCCTGGTTAGATATATTTATTTATTCTTCTTAATCGTTCTCACGAAACGTTTATCTTTGTACAGCTGGTTGATTCTAACCAAACGTTTATTCTTCTACTGCCTCCGCTATATAGTCTGACCAAACATTTCTTTTTCGTCTCTTTCATGAATCTGACTACATACTAATCATGATTTTCTCTATAGCTTCTTAATTTTTATTAAATATCGTTTATCCGCTGTTTTATCGATCTCACTAAACATTACTTCATTACACTACTAGAATTAGTGTGAAGGCTTCGTGTACTGCTTTGTAGGTTAAATTCGTCGTCCACGATTGTGCGATCTGAAGTTAGCGCATGACCGAACTGCGATCACGACTTCGCCATCCAATCAGAATGTATCATGATAGTAGTGGCTGTCGAAATAACTCGCATTTTGTGATTTCGTGACACACTGCGTTTATGTAAACTTGACCTAACGCGCTTGACGTAACATAATTTTTTATGCGCTACCCTAGTATATATATATATATATATACTAGGGGGGCTCTGCCCCCCTGCGCGCTTCGCGCGCCAACCCCCACCCGTTCCATCTCGCCACGGGCTCCCCCCTCAACTCTTGTACACGGCGGCGGCGGCGGCGGCGATATATTTATATAATATAGAGTGATATATTGTTACGTCCCGGCTTTTGTTCGATGCACGGTTCGATTTCATTTTTTTGTATTTTAATTATCATTGTTAGTACGAAGCTTTTTGGGTGACTGTCGACCGTGGTACGTTAACGTAGATAAACGTTGTTGTTGCTCTCTGTTGGAACGGGAATGCGCCCGTCCGGGATGGGAGCGTCGCGAGGGCGATCGTTGAAATGAGGATGTATGATAACGTTAGGCGTAGAGGGTTATATGTTCTCGAAGAATAAATGTTGTCGGAGAACTTTTATAAAAATCAACATATAAAATATTAATTTATTTATAAAATCGAGTTAACAAATTTGGGGTTGGATATGGTTGGTAAATTTTGTTTTGACAATGTTTATTCGAGGTCGGGTCGAGGACCTTTCGGTTCGGCACACCGTGTAATTTTAAGAACGTTGAGCTTCGCACTTGGTTAACGCGCGTTCATAAAACTGGATGGCGCGTACTCGATTCGTCCGATAACTAACCTAACAATTCTCGAACTTGCACTTGAACGTTTCGCGGTAATCACTGTTACACTTTTTTCGGCCGAAACCCGAGGCTCGCCGCCTATCACTTCACCCTTGTACTTCGTTGACTCGGGTGTAACGTGTTCCGTCTTATAGTTCTAACAGATTGGAAAACTGGTTAGAGTTCGTATCTTGACCTCCGACGTTGTTACTGAATTTACCACTGTTTGTTTGAAAAGATAAATATTTTAACGTGGTCGACCATACTGATCGATCCACGGAGTGAGACTTCCGATTACATTTCGAGCTCGGGTCTGAGCTCCGGATGAAGACTAATTGAAGACTGACTGATTATTGTTTGGTGGTGCGTCTCAAGTAATCTCGCGCTCGAGATTACTGCGCCCTATTGTCTCACGGTGGATTCGACCATCGTGCATCCCAGAGGCGTGAGGCGTCTGCTGGCCACCGTGAGATTTGTGCTGTCAGCAAAACGCTGACCCGCGTGACTCCGAGTAGCCATCAGTCGCACGTCTTGAGGTGCACGATTAGCAAAAGCCCATCGTGAAAATCCTGCAGTTTTTCAGCTCGCACGCTGATAAGGCGGTTCTTGAAATTTGTTGGAGGACACCCCTGAAGGTGTCTCTTTTACTTTTGTTCAAATTGCAAATGAAAAGACTTTCTATTTTATAATTTGTAATTAATTTATGAAAAGTAAATATTGAACAAAACCCGATACCCCAAAGACAGTTCCCGTGTGAGTGGGAACTCCGGACGTTACAATATACAGGGTGTCCCAATAAGTATTAGCACCTTAGATATCATCGAAACTATAAGGTTCACAGAAATATTTGCTGAATCAAAATTGCACAATACAAACGGGGCCATCCAATGATACCAAAGTACTCACCCCCACCCCCACCCCCTGGGCTAGGGATGGGGCAACTTTGAAATCTTAAATGGGAATCTACATTTTTTATTGTAGATTCGGATTCCCCATAAAAAAATACGTAACTTTTGTTAAAAATTAGTTTTTTGATTTGTGATACATGGCGCTGTAATCACAAAAAATCCACGAAAGCACAGAAAGGCGATAATACTTACAGTTTCGGTAGTAAATAAAATTACTACGTTTATAGTAAGTGTTCGAAATGACGACCATCAGTATCAATGCAATATTGGATTCTTTTTTCGATTGATTAACTTGCAAGTTTTACAGCGTCAGAACTTTTTGATGCACAGGCTGTAATAATGTGATTACAGCGCCATCTATCACGAATCGAAAAAAAAAATTTTAACAAAAGTTACCTTTTTTTTTCTGGGGAATCCGAATATACAATAAAAAATGGGGGTTCCCATTTAAGATTTCAAAGTTGCCCCACCCCCAGCCCAGGGGTGGAGGTGGGGGTGAGTACTTTGGTATCATTGAATACCCCAGACGTAGCTGTACAAAACTAAATATTTATTTTATCAGAAAGTAATAGAGCTTATGAGGTGAAATTTGCCAAATCATTTTTTTATCACAAATCAGATGTGAGAATGGCCGTCAAATTGAAATTTTGGTGCCGTATCGACTAACCAGAAATGTATGTCACGAAATACTTTTCATCATACTCGGCGTTTATGTTGCAAAAAATTCTTGAAAAACAATTTGTTCTACGCGGAAACAATGCTTTACAACAAACTTAATGGATTCAAAGAAATATAAGGAATAAAGTTTTATTGTACGGTGACGCAGAGACGCGGCAGCGTCTTGACGGAAAGGCACTTTAAAAAAAAATATGTTTTTTTTAGATATTTGAGTGTACGAGCATATTTTCCATAGCGGTGTTTCGCGATCCATAGATTACCAGATCTGAAACAGCCATGTTTGAATAAAAAAATAGAAATCGTTGTACATGCTAATGTTCGTGCTACAGAAATAAACTGAAGCTTTACAGATACCTGGCGAATATTTTTATGAAGAATAAGATCGGCTACAGATGCCACAAACCATTATCCGGACTCATATAAAACGTATCAACATTCGATCCCAAACTTGTTTCCAATAATTATAAAGATAGCTTGCCGTAATTTTCGAAGAATATACTTATTCTGAATTTTATGAAAAAAAAATCGGTTTAGAATGTTATTCATTCGAACTGTATCCACACATATCATTTTATAAGATGAAATATGTTATCGATATATTGTTGTTGTTATTTTCAGGCATGTATGCTACTGGACATATTCTTCGGTACAAAGATACTCTCGGAATGGGCTGTAGTATGGTTGGGACTGCCGATATTGGCTCATAGCGCTGCGAATCCTTGGATCTACGCATTTCATCATGGCGAAATGCGAGTAGCGGCGACCAAGATAGCCGAGGACGTAGTTACGCGTTTTGGCATTCATCCGAGTCGTTCCGGCTGTTCGCCGGTACGTCGTGTCTCCAACACCAATTTCGAACTTGCCGAAATTAATAAGAACAACGAGACTGAACGACCACCGGTCGAGGATTGTTTCGCAGCGAAGCATCTGACGACGATTTATCAGCGTGAAAGAACGAAATGTACGACCGGGGCATTGACAAGCAGCGCAAACGACATATCACCGGAAGGCGTGGACCCGCACAGACGATTCTCAATCGGTAGCTCATCGGTCGACATAGTAGAGGAGGATATACACGATTTGACGAATATGCTTAAACCCGAATACGCGCTCGATCGTAATCATCTTATCGACTCCAATCACAATATAGACAAGATAAAAAATTTGAAATACCTCCTAGATCCGGCATTTAACAAAATACGGCATCTGAGACGTTTGAATCAGAAACGTACGTGTATGAAGGCCTTGAATCGATTGGACGAGCCAAAATTTATCTCCTATCAGAATCTCAAGAGCGACGAGGATTCCAATGGAAAGTTTCGACAGTATAATGCAATTTCGGATCCGATATTGAACGCCGATAATGCGGGAAGAGAGACGAGAGACGATCTCAGCGAAGTATCGTGCGAGGGTTCGTTGTTGTGCGGACGAAGGAACTCGAATCTCTCGTCAATGTCCGATCCTAATCTCAAAGCAACACATGGAAGCATTTTAGCGAGTGGATGCACGAAAGCGTACAACGCGAGAGATTGCGTACACGATAATAACCACGGTTACTCGGTGCAGAGCCTTGAACATGGAAGATATTTGGCAAGACAGACACTTCAATGTCGTAGAATTGATCATCTGAAAAAAATGGATAACACTCCGGGTGGAATATCGTTATTAAGAAATTTCGATTACGATAGTGAAGACCCCAATCCAAAGACCCGTTTGAGATACGAGCACGCTCCTAGCATTGCCCAAAGACAAGGGCCAAGTTTGAAGTATCCAAACAGACAGATCACACTGACGACCAACAAATTAGCGATACTCTCGAATTCGGTTGATCGAAGAATGCGGGACACGACGAAAATTGTATCTGTTCCGAGTCACAGCGAGAGAAGATCGAGGCACGAGTTTTTGAAACATTCGGAATCTATAAGTGCAATTGAGAGAACTTCTCATGCGAGATTGCTTCAACCGTCGAGATTCATGGATAATCTCACACTACCAACCACTCATTCGGAACCACCGAGTCCGGTTGAGCCAATTCCCCTTGACTCGCTGATGGAGGGACAACCACTAAGGACATTTTCTCATTCTGAGAAATATGTAAGTAACAATTACGACCATTATTGTATATCCGAAAGAGCCTTGTTTAAATCGTCAACTATTCCACTACAGTCAAAGTCCCCATATTTAAGTGGTCAGACCCGGAACCATTCTGATATTTCAAAGGCTCACATACCGCTCCACACATTGAAAATCGAGGCAATTTGAAAAATTATTAGAAAGGTTATATGACGGAAAAAAATTAAATTGTTGATTTGACATTTTTTATTAACTTTTCAACTATAAGAAAAAACTATTTTTTATTTTGTTTAATGTTAACTTTATTTTTGACGGGTATAAATGGACTACTGATGAAAACCATGGCGCGTTCTTGTCGACGTCATAACTTCACCAAAACTGATCTAATCTGCGAAAATGAAAAAGAATCTAGTAAAATAATGCAGTAGTAATAGTCCAACGCAGGGATTTTTTTTTTCGAAAATAAAGAAATTATAATATCTCAAACGTTAGTATGCAGTTTCCAACAAAAATGAGTGTTTAATAATTTATAAAAAATTGTCCAGCCAAAAAATTAAAAAAACCTCTTGTCCCCACAATAGAGAAAATATTTATAAAAATAAGAAAACAAAAGTTAAAAAATATAAAAAATTGACTGAGTTATCGTGTTGACAATGTCTAAAAGATAGTTTCGAAAAAAACACTTTTAAAGTTTCTAGTAGATACAACGTGAACCCGATGTCCGGTCACACTTATTGCTACAACTTTGTAACGGAGTGGAATTTTCTTAAAACTTATTTTTTTTTATTCTGAAATGTATAAAGAATAAAAATCTGTAAACAAAAATCGATTTTTTGAAAATTTCACGGGTATGTGAGCCCTTAAGTTAGACCCTTTAGTCCCCACCTAAAATCATTGAATGCGTTTATGACGAGACTCGCAGACCAGTCAAACCCGCTTTTTCGCCATGCCCAGAGTGAGAGAAAATGAAATTGGAAGAAGTTCCAATGAGCGAAATGGTGCCCATGTGAACGGGATAAGTTCTGTGTACTTAAGGGGGGGGGGTAGGGTTTTAAAATGATGTTTTTTGCATTTTTTTTCAATTTTTTTTCTGAATGAACAATATGTCGAGAATATTGTGTATACATTTTAAGTCAATCGGAGTAAAACTAACGGAGTTACAGCGTTTCAAACGACCGGCCGTGATACGTGATACGTGATACGTGAAAACTTTAAATCGATTTTCCCGAAAACGTCATTTTTGAAGTTTGTGAACATTAGAACTCAAAATCTACTGAACCGATCCTTTTGAAAATTTAAACATTACTTCTTCACATAAATCAACAGATAATCAGGAAGAGTTTTTTTTTTCAATTTTTTCAATTTTTTAATAACAAATTAAGCGCGATTTTTTTAGCTAAAATTGCGTTTTTCAATTCCAAGTGCTGCAAAAAATAGAAGAAAAAAAAAAAAAACTCTTCCTGATTACCTCGAGAAATACATCACCTTTAAAATGCATATCAATTTTTTTGTTTCGGATGATCCGGTAACGAGTTATAATGTTCACCGCCAAACCACTTTTTTTCAAGGCGCCTCTGGAGATTCAACGTCACCGGCTTATTTATCAATATTTTTCATTGAAAATTTTTTCTGAGATACTTCAATAGTTGTACAATAATATGTAATTCTATTTAATAAAATTATATTACTCATGTCGCCGCAAAAAAATCATAAAAATATGATTTTTTCGCCTTTAAACCCCCCCCCCCCTCCCCCTAAAGCATTAATGAATTTTACGTCATAATTTTTATTAATGTTCTTCTGTTTCCAGACTCCATCCAGTCCAACGAGAAATCCGTGGGACAAAAGTTTTGTGCCGAAAAAATGTAATGTTGGTGAACATTTCGTTCGAACCCCATCAAGACGATCAGATCCCATGATACCCTACGTACTTCTGAATTTCGATGAATCGAGTGATACATCAGATGCGAAAAATAGCGATGATTCTACGTCAGTGGTGCCCCAGACGATCGACACATTCGGCGATATAACATTCGATGTGCAAACTCAATCCGGCGTTATATTGCCTGCCGAATTGGCCGAAGCTCTGTTACTCAGTACCGAACGATCACAACACGAGAGGAACACACCGGGTACGATATTCACGGAGCACGACTCGACAAGATTCAGTTCGCGACGACCATCCGATCTCAGATGGTCCGAATCGTCGAGATCTCAGGAGGTACTATCGCATGTAAGCGAGCATAAAAAATCACCGTCGTCGTATTCGGTGAATAATTTCGAGAATTGCGCAAGCGGTAGTGACTTGAACGACCTCACGTGTCTCGGATCCTTCGTTTGTCCCGATGCGCTGACGTCTTCATTGCGTGAATCTTTCTTCGAGACACCGTCAATACCCAATTCAGACGTATTCGCGTCGCTCGAGGATCTCGAGAATCCCGACGCGTTATTGCCGATTATCGACAATACTAGAGTATCCTCGTCGTCGATAATGCCGATGGTACATTATTCAATGTCATCCGCGAATCTCGAGAGAACGAGAAAAGGCATTGATGATTGCACCGACGATAACCAAAGCAAATCGAGCGAGTCAGTGCTGAAAATTCATCATCGTGCTATACTAAGACTCGAGGCTTCGGTGCATCGGAGCGTACCACGTGTCAGACCTGCCAAAGATTGTATAATCGAAGATTCGCCGATCAAGAGAAATTCGAGATTAGCCCCACTCGCTGCGCTAACTCCAATCGAAATTTGCACACCGACTTACGATGCAGCCGCTGAGATAAAAGGAGCATCTGGCGTTGGTGTCATGGTTTGAATCGAAACCAATGATGTAAAAAATGACAGTGGCTTCGATTTTAGTTAAAATCCATTCCTATGTAAAATTACCTTCGTGTTTATCATTTTTGTGTCGCTACAAGCAAATGGCAAACATCGACTAAAGTGACGGCCTATCTTTCTTTGGTCACGTTTTAGTCATTTTTAAAAGTCGTCGAAAAAATTCACTACCGGGTCTAACCCAAGCAAAATTAACTTATAAAATTTATTTACTTATTGTTAGTTATAAAGTAATCGAACAAGTATTGACGATCATCATTTTAAAACTAACTCGTTCATTTTTGGCAGATTATCTTTGAATCGCTCCCGGTATTAAGGATTTTTTTAACTTCAAAATCCATTCCCTACACAAGAAAACGTACTTTTAGGTTCACTTAATTTTCTATTTAACAACTGAATTGTACTTCTTTATAGGAAGCCCATTTATAAGTGTCAAAACGCAAATACTGACTGATTTCATGTGGAATGCCCTATATATTATATTGGACTCACACGTAGAGTGGGTACTCGATAGAATCCAAAGTCAATGAGCACGATAAACGATCGGTTACAGGGTTACGGAATTATCAATTACTGTTAATACTCATTATTCGATTATTCACGAGATATTTTTTTCAATGTAATTGTTTTGTCGACCATATTGAAGGAATAAGCGACCTGTAATGAGGGGAATGAGGATCATAAAAACACAAAACGGTATACGTTCGAACGTCAACAAATAATAATATCAAAATACTACTTAACTGACGACACGAAATTAGCAATCAACGTATTGTGAAACTAACTTTTCACGTACTTCTAATGCATTTTATTGCCGCCAAAACGAATTTTTGGTAAACCTCCATCTTTCCCAAACGCATATACTCCAAAGACATATTCCCCAAATGCATATTCCTCAAAGTGCATATCCTCCAAATGCATATTTCCCAAAATGCATATCCCCTAAATGCATATAACCCAAAAGCATATCCCCCAAATGCATATACCCCAAAAGCATATCCTCTAAATATGGGGGGCATATCCCCAATGCATATCCCCAAAAATATGGGGCATTCCATGTCAACTGGCACAACTTTGGGACCGACCTATTTTTATTTTTACCCTGATTTTGTTTATATTATTTTTAATACTGAAAAGACCATCTCTGATTCTGTTCAGATTTTTTCTTTCCGTTCTCATTTTATAAATTACTAGAATCGGTATCCGCGCTTCGTACGCTGCTTTGTAGGTTCAGTTCATCGTTTACGATCGCGCGATCGGAAGTTTGCACCGAACTCCGAGCATGTTAACATCAATGGCCAATCATAATAACGTGTTACCCGCCTTTCAGAAATAAATAACATAAATTTTTTATAGAGCGCAATGAATACTTACGAGATTTAATACAAAATCTAACTCCATGAAAGTAACTCGTTATTATGATTGCCTATTGATGTCATGCTCGGAGTTCGGTGAAAATTTCCGATCGCACAATCGTAGATGAGGAACTTGATCTACAAAACACCGCGCGAAGCGCGATTACCGATTCTCGTAATTTATAAAATGGGAACGGAAAGAAAAAATTGAACAAAATCACAGATGACCTCATCAGTATTAAAACCAATGTAAAAAAATCAGGGACAAAATCAAAATAGGTCGGTCCCAAAGGTGTGCCAGTTGGCATGGAATGCCCCGTATCCATTTTGTGGAATACATATTTGTGAGATATGTATTTTGGGGAATATGCATTTGGGTAATATGCATTTGGGGGATATGCATTTTGGGGAATATGCATTTGGGGGATATGCATTTTGGGGAATATGCATTTAGGCGATATCCATTTTGGGAAATATACATTTGAAGGATATGCACTTTGGGAAATATGACTTTGGGGTATATGCGTTTGGGGAAGATGGAGGCTTACCGAATTTTTCACGTACTTCCCACAGCAACTTTTGAATGGAACAAAGTTTCTGTCACAACACAAAAAGCTTATGTCGCACAATATTACGATATAAACTTTTTGGGTACTTGATTGACGGTAAAAAATTTCTGAAGCATCATGTTAAACAAACTTTTCACGAACTTCCAACGTTAAATAAAGAATACGAAAATTTCTCGAAGTTGGATGATATGATGTTGGCTATCGCGTAGTAAATATTCAATCGGAAATACATGAATAATCTCAAAGTACGTAAAAAGTGTGGGCGGTACTTGAGCGCGACGAAATACTAATCAGCGATTAATGACGCACTTTTATTTTTAACACTGAGATCCATATTACGAAAACGATGGGCGAACAAATAAATGTAAAAAAAAAAATATCGTGAACACAATCAAATGATGTATTATAGATGTTTCGCAACCTTGATCGGTCATCTAGTCAATTTATCGATCATTATCGTCATCATAAGTAGCAAAAGTCGACTATATGCCTGGTAAAGCTGCTGGACTGTGATAGGATACGAAACGGACCCAATGTAAATGAACGAATTATATCTATATCTATAATATGTATAAATCTATAAATGATTGACGTATTAGCTCGAAAGACGCGCGATTGTCTCATAGAAATAACGACATAATTTCGAGGATTCCGAACTGGCTTTACTGTATATATATATATATTAGGGTGGTTCTTAATTTGGTGATGTTGGAAATTCTTTGGAATTGTTCCTCAAACATTGTTCCTTACTGAACATTGTCCAATAATTCTAACCCACCCCACCGAGCTGTCGAATTTTTATATGAAAAAATGCATGCATTCAAAATTTTGTTAAGAAAATTGTTTGTTATCTCAAAACTATTTATGATAAAAGAATTTTATATAACGTTTTTGTAGGAAATATAATGCTCTAGACAAAAGGTATCTTGTGAAATTCTCGTGAATCTAATATTTATCACGTAATTAGCAAAAAACTGTCATCATTTATTCCAAAAGTCGATCATTATGGTCAAAACAGGAGTTTGACGTCGAATAGCTGCAATTTATTTTTCGTATGTATATAAGATTACGAAGAAATACGTAGCGCACTCAACAATGAAATGTAAACAATATTCAAATTTTCAATTTTATCAATTTTATTGTGAATTATAATGAATGATGTCATACATTTTAAAAATCAACTTACAATAATGAATTACATCGGTTGGAGCAAAGTTGCTTTGTTAATATCAGGATATTTTTTTTTATATTCTTCAATTATTTGTACAATGAATTGTTTCTGATCTTCATCATAAGTGAGACGATCATTGTACTCTGTAATAAGTTTCACTCCTCTTTCTGCAACATCGTTAACCACTTTAATTCCTTTAACTATTTTTAAGCCTTGTAAATAATTTTCATTAGAAATCCACTCGCTCACATCGATATCAAAAAATGAGGAGTTGATTTCAAATCTTTCGAAAAAAGCCATCGATTTGGAACTGATAAAGAAATCAATGTCCTTATCGATCAAAGAAGACAAATTTATCATGAATGATAATAAAATTGATAAAATTGAAAATTTAAATATCGTTTACATACTGTTATTGAGTGCACTACGTATCTCTTCATATTTCTAATTGCATATGAAGAATACATTGCAGTTTTTCGACGTCAAACTCCTGTTTTGGCCATAATGATGGACTTTTGGAATAAATGATGATAGTTTTTTGCTAATAACGTGATGAATATTAGATTCACAAGAATTTTACAAGATACCTTTTTTGTAGAGCATCAAATTTCCTATAAAAACACAATATATAATTTTTTTATCGTGAATAGTTTTGAAATAATAAACAATTTTCTTAACAAAATTTTGAATGCATGCATTTTTTCATATAAAAATTCGACAGCTCGGTGAGGTGGGTTAGAATTATTGGACAAAGTTCAGTAAGGAACAATGTTTGAGGGACAATTCCAAAGAATTTCCAACATAACCAAATTAAGAACGCGTAAACTGTCAAGCACACACGTATAGTAACACGAAGAATGAACAGATGGCGTTTACGCGACATTTTCATAACTCCATCAGCACGCCAGCAGAGTTAAAGCGATGTATCACACCCGCTTGTCACTTCGAAAACGCGAAATGTACTTTCTCCGAAATGACACAACCGATTTGGATGAAATAAGCTTGGCCACTGAAGTATGGTGGCAAAAAGTGGCTAAGCTTTTTTCATCCCGATCGGTTGTAGCATTTTGTAGAAAGTACCGATAAGAATTTTCAGCTATCTCTCTCACACTCACATGTCACGTGATACATGTGCGCTGTCCTCTTGAGGCGCGCGTTAATGTAATCTCTTACATGTCTTTGACGGTTTACACGGCCGTCAATAACCCTACTTACAGTGAGCAAAAGTTCGGGTAAACAAACTCCATAGTCTCGTTCGTTATTACGTCCGGTGGATGGCACCGAGTGAACGCGAGGGAAAGTTTTTTCTGCTGATTCAGCATGTTAGAAAAAAAAATGAACCAGAAATGCTATCGAGTTTGTTCTTTGGATAGAGGTCTGTGTATGAAATACGAGCGTTCTTTTTAGAATTCGTATAATTAACCGTTGTAGATGAAAGTCTCGTATCTACAATTGTGTGGGTGTTCGCTATGTGCACAGGTACAAACTAACGCCACGAATGGCAACTTTTTAACAATTCTCCATGCCAAAATAGCATATAGTATTTTATATCTTTAAGTCATTAAATAGTTATTTGATGAATTAGTCTAACCGATACTGTGCCGACAGGTTCTTCACAATTTTCTTTATATCGAACATTATTTTTAGAGCAAATTGCGCCGTGGACGATTATTTGATATCACTCAATAAAAAATAAAAAGCGTGCGCCAGCCAGCTTAGCAGACGACTTGACTCAAATTTTCGGTCGTAGAGCAAACAATTCTTTAGTATCTCTCTATATTATATAAATATATCGCCGCCGCCGCCGTGTACAAGAGTTCAGGACCGAAAATGACTGAAAATGCAAGGGTGCATTAGCGGTAATTTTCGGTAATTTTCGGACGGGGGGGCTGGCGCTTCCCCCCTCCCCCTCGCAACTCTTGTGCACGGGGACGACGGCGGCGGCGGCAATATATTTATATAATATAGAGAGATATACAATTTATGGGTTTACGCACGCGTGACTTGACGTAACTTATTTAGGGATCTTGCGGCAATACCCTCCATGACCACGCACATAGCGAATTAATATACGACGATGAGGACCAAAAAAAGATTTTAAAGTAGATTAAGAATTACGAGAGTTAATAGAAGTTTCTAACGGAGCCACGAGTACGCCGGCGTACATGGTCCCAGCAAAATACCTTATCCTATATACTCATGTGATACTCAGTTATCACTATAGTCATTATTTTTTTAGCGATAAGAACAAATCACGAAACACCGCATAAAGAATTTTTCCCGGAAATTATGATCTTTCCAGTCAAATTTGTCCGGCGATAACCGCTACAATCCGTAGCGGTTATCGTCTCCTCAACTCTTGTACACGGCGGCGGCGGCGATATATTTATATAATATAGAGAGATAAATATATATATTATATACCAAGGATGTTTATGACTCGCGCTCTACCCACCCTGGGATTTGTTTACACGGACTTCCGCTCACGCTAAGTTGAAACAACGAGGTCGCGTAAACTGTCAAACGAGAACGTATAATAACATGACAAATGAACAGATGGCGTTTACGCAAAATTTTGATAACGCTGGGCAGCACTGCCGACCAGTTATGGCTTGCATAAACATAACCTCTTACACCTGCTTGACAGCTTACGCGGCCCTCAATATCTCCACTTAGCGTAAACAAAAGCCCGCGTGAACAAAATCCTTGTACCCCAACCCAAATAAACCTGTACGATTCATTTTATCCTCCTTCCCCCATATCTTGTACATGGTGACAGCGGCAGAAGCGACGATGTAGTTATTTCTTTATATTATATAAATATATCGCCGCCGCCGCCGCCGCCGTGTACAAGAGTTGAGGCGGTCATTCCCTTCACCGTACCCCCCCCCCCCCAAACGCGGGGCGGGGGGTTACGCTGAATGGAATTCCTGGGGGGGGGGGGCGAAGCGCGCAGGGGGGCCAAGCCCCCCTAGTATAATATATAGAGATACACGTATTGTAAAAGACAACGTGAATCTCTAACTCGCATGAATTACATTTGCATCTGAAATTATCATGCTTAATGTACATCTATGCCAATGAATGAAAACTACTTTTTATACATAAGTCGAAGGACAATGTTGGGTACAAAGCGAATGTACGAATATATACTTTGTATGGCATCGCACCTTTCTTATGCAATGTTACCTGTACGTACTCATGTACCTAAACGCGGTGTATTTCCGTTACTAAAATGTCAATGTTACTATGGAATCAATTATAGGCCGGGAAGAGTAGGAGTATATTATACATCAATGGGGCATTCCACATGAAGTCGATAAACGTTGAAATTTTTTAAAATATTTCGTGACAAAAGTGCATACAAGATTCAAACTTTTCTGTACTTAACTTTGATTTAGTCCGTCCCATAATTTTCAATATGAAAAGGTTTATAAATTCAAACATTCGGGCAGCCAACGAAAGCTGTTTCCTCTCCAGGCCGTTGCTTAAAATGTGCGTTTTTCTATTAAGAATTTTGAGAAATTTATGTCGAAAAAAATATACCGCTACGCGCATTTGGAAAACTTAACATTGTCATTCCAGAATTCAATCACGGTTGGCGGCTCAGGAATTTTTTCACAATTTTGATTTCAAATATGCTCGCTGAAGAAATGGCTATATAGATATCATAACATCCATAACTTGAAAAAATTTCAGATAACATGCGGAAAAAAATAATACTGAACACTTATTTAATTTATCCGAAGGAATGCAGTAAAACCAGCAACAAAATCAAAATACTAGATTACTAGATCATCAGACGTTTATCGATTTGGCGTGAAATGTTACGTATATAACGATGTCACTTCTATTTTTGTCGAAAGTTGGTTTTTAACTTTTAAACATTTCTATTAAGGCGCTAAAAGGAATTTCAACTGAAAAAATTGGTATCCACGATAAATAATTGCTTTAAACATCCAAGGGAAAATGTGCAGCGCTCGATACTGCGCGGTCCAGGGCAGCCATTCGTCTCTATAGAATCAGACTCGATGCATCACCAATTCACAGGGCAGACTTTACACATCCCCAACTCGAGAAATCCCTAATCCATGGGATTCCAACTGCTCGGTCAGGTTTCTGCCCCTGAGGTCAACTTTCCATCTAAAACCTCATATTTTAACGACTCGACACGTCAAAACTCACCATTAACCCGGTAATATACCGGGGTCGGTAATATACCGACTCTCCACAGCAGAAATTACATTCTACATTGAGTTTGTTTAGGCGGACTTCTGCTCACACTAATTGTAAATTGAGATACACGGGTCGCGTGAACTGTCAAACGCACATGAAGCATGAAAAGGTGACGTTTACTCGAGATTTTGATAACGCCGGCTCCGCTACTGCAGACTTATGGCCCGCGTAAACGTAACGTCTTAAATGTGTTTAACAAACTCTTTAAATCTTATATATCGTGTCAAATTCTCTATATGGGAAATTTCTTTGATAACAAATTGGTTTGAATTGTGTTTATCATATTCCAAGCAATTATCCATCCCCGACTGGTTGAAAATTTTGCAACGTTGCAATCCTTTTAGCGTCTCGATGCGATGTCGATGCAGTTTTACAATTTAGTGTCCTAGAAACTGACAGACATAAACGTAACCATATATGGAAATGGAGAAAGTTGATTCGTACGACAACGCGATAATCGAGTGAAATTCGTAATGGAATTGAAGCAGCTGGACGCCCAGTGCATCGACAAGGAGGAAAACACGAACAGTAAAAAACCAGAGATAAAGCATTATACCAGTATTCGTCGAAAAATGTATAGTTACTGATATCTGTACGTCTATATATTTTTATGAAATACCATAACAATTATTTTTGTGCAATGAAAGTGACGTGAATCGGTAAACGAAATGTGTGCCAGGTTTATACGATTGATATACGTTTCATGGGAACTGAAATCTCTGTTCGGGTCATAATAAGGTCGATTCAGGATGGCAATGGGTAATAAGTAGCGAACGAATATGTGTCACGATGAAATCTATCATTTCGCGAGAAAGATAAAAAAAAGATTTTTTTATCACGAATCTGACCATCGACGAACTTCATACTATTCAGTTGATTATCGTTGGTTTGTATATGACTTGACGAATCTATAGACATATACACATATTCTTCCGATTGGGGATTGTATTATAATAATATTGGTAATAATAATAATAATAATAATAATAATAATAATACAGAACGGCGAGTGAATAAAGACATAATTGAGAAAAATAAATAAAATACTTACCTCAACTTATTAATGTATATGTATCTCCCAATTGAAAAATACTCATGTTACTTCATCGTGATCCAGATAGGAGTTTGTCAGGGTAACTAATGAGTCTAATAATGCTAGATAAAACTATTCTTTGAACCAATGTATTTTACTACTGTTCGTTAGAAAACAATTTCCTCGACGAATACACTCATACGGCGAAAAAAGGAATAAACTCATATGAAGCGCTACCCGTCAACTCAGTCGCCAAGACCGCGGTTCTACAGGCCCCACCTGTACGCGTACCTAACTGCCACAACCATACGAATATTTCGCAATATTCTCACAACAAATCTGTCCCCCCACGTAGAAAAATTGTAACGGCCGAGCGTTGGGCCAATACTGGTTGCCGTAGTGCCGGTACTGGCTGCCAGTATTGGGCCAGTACAGATTCGGTACAGGAGTGTAATAGCCGGCCGTTATATTGGCACCAACGGTCGGGCCAGTACCGGTTATTTAATTGGCCCGAACTTTGGTCCGGACTTTGGCTCTGACTTTGGACCAGACTTTGGCCCAGACTTGGCCCGGACTTTGGCCTAGATCTGGCAAACTTTTGGCTTACTATTGGCACCAACGGTCGTACCAATACTGGTTATTTCATTGGGCCGGATCTTGGCAGACGGTGCAACTTACATCTCAGCGAGAAATGGCAAATTAAATAGATATCGAATCGACGTCTTTTAGACACTTCTGGCGTCTAGTGGACGCCGATCCAATGTCTATTCAAATTCTATTTCTCTCTGGGAGTAATTTATATTTCTTTTTACCACGTTACCAGATGTTTCCCAAGCAGCACACGTACGTCCAAAGGATGTACTTTGGACGTAAGGACGTTCTTCGGATGTTTTTAGGACGTCCTTTGGATGTCTGTGTTGTCTGGGTTGTTTATGCATAAATGTTTGATAATTAAATGCACTTGATATATACTAAATACTCGGAGTAGTTTTTATTAATAAGAGACATACACAGGTCTACATATACGGGTCTAAAATACGTACTCAAATGTTTATAGAACAGTGTTTATAAAATATAGGCTATATGAAGCAAATATTACACTAAAAAATATTGTATTAATCGTGCAATTTCAAGTTCGGGGCTAATTATAATTCAACAATTTGGTTGTTTGCAAAATAATGGACTTTTCATCAGAATAACCCAATCTACAATTACATTACAGAACGCAATTGTTAAAGTGAAATACTCTCAGTATTTCCATAGCCCAGTACTAAGCCTATATCGAAGCCAGAGCTTGGCCGTATTTTATAGCCTATTTTGGCCCAGATCTGGTTATTATACCGGCCCGTAGTGCGGCCAGATTGACAACCAGTATTGGCACAAGATGATATTTTATACTGACCCAAAGCTTAGCCAGATTGTCAGCCAGTACTGAAACAATACTGACTGCCAAAGTTTGGCCGCCGGTACTGGCCCAAAGCTTGGCCAGTAGAATTCAACCAGTACTGGCATAAGACTGTATTTTATACTGACCCGTAGTATGGCCCGTACTACGGCCCGTAGTATGGCCCATAGTATGGCCAGATAGTCAGCTAGTACAGGGGCAGTACTGGCGGCCAAAGTTTGGCCGCCAATATTAACCCAAAGCTTGGCCAATAGAATGATACTGGCAATTTCTACGTGGGCCGGGTCCCTATTGTCTACTGCAGAATCGTCACAAACAAACTCTTACCGTTTAAACTGACACTGCCTAAACCGTAGTCTGCGCAACTGCAACGCAGCAGAATCGTCCTCGTCTACACTGTCTACTTAGTACAATCAATAGGTAATATTGTGACACACTAAATTACAGGAGTTTTTTTTAATTGGGTTCAGTATCACGTACTGAATGTAAATGAACAAAATCCTCACAAATTAAGTGACCGGAAGTGCCGCTATTTTGAGGAAAACCGTATCGGCCAATATCTCCGTTACCGTGCACTTTAGGCCAAAAATGGTAATTACCTTTCTTGTTGATAATTGAATTTCCTATCTTTTTTTTATATTTTTTTTGTATCACTTACCGTTTACGACTTATACGACTGTTAAAATTTATTTATTCACTTTTTGACCCGTATCTCTCCTAATAATTGTTTAAACAATAAAATGCTAATAACTTATCTTTTAAATCCATACATTTTCCACAACTTTTATTTAAAACTTTTTTGTCTAAAATAAATATTCTCAAAGCTATAACGCGTTCAATGTTGCGCTACTGGGTGCAAAGCTAATAAAAACGTGTTATAACTTTGAGAATATTAACTTTAGACAAAAAAGTTTTAGAGAAAAAGTGTGGAAAATTTATGGATTTAAAAGATAAATTATTAGTATTTTATTGTTTAAAAAATTATTAGGAGAGATACAGGTGAAAAAGTGAATAAATAAATCTTAACAGTCGTATAAGACGTAAACGGTAAGTGATACAAAAAAAATTAGTTAGAAAAAAAGATAGGAAATTCAATTATCTACAAGAAAGGTTCTTACCATTTTTGGCCTAAAGTGCTTGGTAACGGAGATATTGGCCGATACGGTTTTCCTCAAAATGGCGGCACTTCCGGTCACTTAATTTGTGAGGATTTTGTTCATTTACACTCAGTACGTGATACTGAACGTAATTTAAAAAAATAATAACTCCTGTAATTTAGTGCATTATGGACAAGAGTAACGGGCTCCTTATTGATTGTACTAACTGCATTTTTCAGCAACCGTTACCGTTCCAACCGTTACCGGCAGAACTGTCACGCACGAAACTGTACACGGCCCAACCTCATGCTCGTACATGCTGTAGATGTTGGCAAGAGAGTGGGAGCTGCTTCACCAAACGCGTGTCCGCTATTACCAACCGTTGAGGACAGGGAAGTTCACGCGGTGCGACGACGGCTGTGATTGAGACGACAGCGGCGAATGACGGAAGTATTAGCAATAGCATAATTCGCAAAATTCATGTAAAATATTTCAATTTATTTATTGATTTTTTTTTTCGCGCTGTACCTGGTTTATAAAAAAAACCTTGACTTGTTATCGTCGAAAAGTTTCTTATTGAGTCCGTCAAAATTCGATATATAATTTGTTTATTGCTCAAAAGCTTTATCCAATTGTCTGCACTTTTTCTCGAAGGTAAGTGTCTATAATAAGAATAGTGTCTACAGTTTTTAATGGCATAGGGACGCTCATTTGAGAATTACCAATGTCATAGAATCTGAATCCTATCACCCATTTTCAATAAACTGAAATTGCCATAAATCTCAAGATTTATGGCAATTTGGCAGCGATATAATTTTTGTAAAATAACATTATGATAAAAAAGTATCGTCAAATTTTCAATTACTTGACGCGTTTGCGCGTGAGATCGATTAGAACTTTGAATAATATCATTATTGTGCCGACTTACCGGATAGAGTCAGCGATATTTCTTGAAAACTTGTCTTTAATAAATATTAAACCCTTTGAAACATACACTGTCATATATAGATATAAATATAGTATGGTACGATAATCCGGAGTGCGTAAACTCTGGAATAATGCGATAATTGTTACGAGCACCATATCAGGTGTGTATGTCAGTATTTACGTATAGTACGTATACTACCAAACGCAGACAAACAGGACGCCTTATAGACCGTATTAATGCACACGCGTACGAACATTGACAATGGGAAACGAAATCGACGATGACCAGTTCGTTCCCAGCGCCCGAGATATAAACATGTAACGAAATCAATAATACACTGCTCTGTTACCTTAAATTAAATTCTTTGGACTATTCCATTTATTTCACCTTCCTCTTTGGATGTAACTCCCTTACATGTGTATATTCTAATTTTCAATGCTAATTTGTCATATGTATGCACGAGTTCATGGGATAATGGGACAGTGCAAAGCAGAATGAATAAAATGACAGACTACGAACGTACCTATATAATATATATATATATATAAATGAATCCCTATTTCCTTTGGTCGCGCCATAACTTGAGAACGACTTTACTGATTTCATTCATCTTTTTTTTTTTAGTTTTCCAATACTTTGTAGAAGGTTCTTACGGAAAGAATAATTAAGAAAATTGCGCAGAAAATTGGAAATTTCAGAAAACTTAACGTCTATTTAACCTTGGCGCGTTTGACAGTTCGCGCGAAGCATATGTGATTTAATAGATGCATCGGTCGGCATCTATCGATCAAAAAATTTATTGTGTAAGCGATAAATTCAAATTGAAACATTCGCGCCTATGAGACCACCAACTTATAGGCTACCCAGAGGTAACCCTATAGTAGAGAGAAGTGTTCTGTTATGTAGATAGAATGACGCCAGCAGCAGTAGTGGTAGAGTACATTAGAGGTTAATGAAAGTGACAGTTCGCGCGTTTGACAGTTCGCGCGAAGCAAATGTCATTTAATAGATGCATCGGTCGGCATCTATCGATCAAAAAATTCATTTATTAATTTCTTAGTGCACAGTCCATTCGATCTGAACGTTTATCCAGTTTTGAGCTCGTTGAGTGAGTTTTTTGAGAAGTGTTTGTTCATCGCAGTTAGTTCACCGCAATCACGCCTTATATTAAAAGTTTAATTTAATATCGATTTTTGGTAAGTTTTGATAGACTAACACGTGGTATACATGGTTATATAGAAACACTAAGAGAGCCAATTTTTTATTTTCAGTTACAATAAACACTATGTTTTTGAAATAATTTTTTTTTAAATTATTTATTCCAGTTCGAATTGAATATTCATAGCTCAGAAAGGACAACGTCTGTCGGGTCAGCTAGTATTATATAAATGTTTCGCCGCTGTCGCCGCCGTGTACAAGAGTTCAGGAGGTCAGCTTCACCAAACGGGAAAGACTTTGTTGTTTGGTGAAGCTGACCGATTTCCCTTTAGCATAAGGAGAAAGCGGTCAGCTTCACCAAACGGGGCGACCCTAACCCGTTTGGTGAAGCTGACCTCACCGAAAATGACCGCTAATGCACCCCTGCCTCTGCTGAGGTCAGTGGTTTCCAAAATCGAGGTCGAGGGTTTCCAAAATCGAGGTCGGGGGGTTTCCAAAATCGAGGTCACGGGTTTGCAAAATCGAGGTTAGGAGTTTCCAAAATCGAGGTCAAGGGGCGGCGATATATTTATATAATATAGAGAGATATATTTATTATTATTATTGCGTATTCCAACGTATACCCTCGCAGGTTTTGACCCTTCCCAATTTCCCTCCTATCAATCCCTATCCGCACCATGCTAAGCTAACCTAACTTCCGTAGTATCAGCTGCTATTTTAGCTACACTGTGTCGCATTCGCCGTCGGCTCGGCGCAACTGCGGAAAACACGTGTCGCTACAGACTGCTTTTATTTTTTTTTACTGCATTACAATTGTCTTACCATCAGAAACTCAGAAAAACTGCCTCCCGCTCAATAGTCGGCGGGCATGCTAGTGGGCGGCTAAGTGGTCACCCATCCCAGTACTAACCGCGGCCAATACTGATTAACATAGGACATAGCCGAAGCCGCGCACCGACCATGCGTCCACTGTTGTCGGTTCGTTTGTATATATAATTAGGGGGGTGTCGCCCCCCTGCGCGCTTCGCGCGACAACCCACCAGGCAGCCCCCTCACCTGGCGACCCACCACCGCTCACACTTATTGGGGCCGCCACCGCCATGTACAAGAGATAATACATGGGGGCCACTTATAGGGTCAGCTTCACCGTACGGGAATGACCTTGCCCGTTTGGTGAAGCTGACCATTTTCCCTCTACCATAAGGGGACTCTCGCCCGTTGTGAAAAATAAGTAGGTTGACAGCTGACATGATTCCGGCTGTTCTGTTCATCTGAAATCAATAAATGAAATGACATTATAATCTGTAGACCTGCGGCTATAGCCAAAACTAGGGTTAACATACATACACAGGGACACACACGCGTACACACGCACATACGTCGCAAAATTTTCAAAACCGTGCGAAAAATTCAATTTTCAATATTTTCATTTAATCCTAGTTCCGGCTATAGCCACAGGTCTACAGATTAAAATGCCGTTATATTTTTTGATTTCCGATGACCAGAAGAGCCGGAATCATGACAGCCGTCAACCTACTTATTTTTCACATGTGTGTCTTTCGAACGCTGTAAAGTCGATTCCAATCTATATTTTGGCTTCAAAAAATTCTAAATGAGTGTATAGATGTTAATTAATATATGGTAAAAATTCCGAGATCGTGCATATTCCTGGTTTGTTAGAAAGAATTCACAAAAAAAAGCGAAAATATACAGCAGTCAGACAGTATGACGGCCTCAATTCATTATTTTATATTTTCTTCGCTCCAACGTATACCCTTTTGGGTTTTTACGTATGACCCTTGCCAATTCCATTGTTTCCATTGTTCCCACCATCATTCCCTAGCCGCAATTCGCTAGGCTAACCTAACTTCCATTGCGCCCACAGACGAGTTAGCTACACTGTATCGCATTTGCCATGGACACAGGGAAACTGCGGAAAACCTGTGGCGATATAAACGGCTTTGTTTTTACTGAGTTTCAATTTTATTTACCCCATGTCAGAAACTCAATAAAACTGCCTCCCGCTCAACAGACGGCGCGCCAGGCAGCGCACGACACATCCAAGTAGTGACCGCGGCCAAAGCTTGGGTAATCGCCAGAGCCGCGCACCAATCGCTTATGCATTTTCGTCTGTACCTCAATTTATTATTTGACTTTGAAAAATTTCGTTTTTTATTTGTCTTTTCAGTTATCTCATTTATTTTGACACTGAATTTGTACCTTCGTTGCGAATAATCCTGACTTACAAATGCAAATCATGATTGAATCCTGATATACAAATGTAAGTCAGGATGCAGGCTCGATGACTTTGAAAAAACTTGTCGAGTATGCATTTTTGTTTCATTCTTTTTTTAAACCGACAAAAAGAGAAAATATACGCTTTTCCGCTCTCTCTCTCTCGCGAAATCTCGATAACGCAATAACAATAAAAAACACAAACATCAGCTTTTGCACGTTTTTTCCCAAACAAATAAATAAATACCATGCAAAATGAAATAAAAACGTGATTCTTTTACCGAATACAAAAGAAACAGGTTGACTCAACGAATCTGAAGTTCGTTGGCACACTTCGAGGCTGCTTCAAGACGTTTTTTTCATTATTGCGACGCGCTGACTCTAATCAACAGGTTGCCCATTATTACGTTCGTATTTATCAGCCCTCACGTTTACCAAATTTTTCTATTTATTTTTTCCTCGTACGAAGAACGGACCTCCACACGCTATCCGTGCAATCTGCCGACCATTGCCAAGTGACCCCTGTGGCGCTTCGTTGCGTCGGCTCCTAGCCGGCTCTCGCGCAGGCCAGCCAGCGGGTGAGAAGAGAGAGGGACTATTTTCGCGGTACGCACCGCGGCTATCAGAGCTTCGTAAAAGTATATTAGGGTGGTTCTTAATTTGGTGATGTTGGAAATTCTTTGGTATTGTTCCTTGAAAGTAATCAACATATCGAGAAAAAAAATTGGGCGCAAGCGAAACTTTGTCCAATAATTCTAACCCATCCTACCGAGCTGTCGAATTTTTATATGAAAAAATGCATGCATTCAAAATTTTGTTAAGAAAATTGTTTATTATTTCAAAACTATTCATGATAAAAAAATTTTATATTGTGTTTTTATAGGAAATTTAATGCTCTACAAAAAATGTATCCTGTAAAGTTCTTGCGAATCTAATATTTATCACGTTATTAGCAAAAAACTGTCATCATTTATTCCAAAAGTCCATCATTATGGCCATAACAGGAGTTTGACGTCGAAAAACTGCAATGTATTCTTCATATGCAATTAGAAATATGAAGAGATACGTAGTGCATTCAATAACAGTATGTGAACGATATTTAAATTTTCAATTTTATCAATTTTATTATCATTCATGATAAATTTTTCTTCTTTGATCGATAAGGACATTGATTTCTTTATCAGTTCCAAATCGATGGCTTTTTTCGAAAGATTTGAAATCAACTCCTGATTTTTTGATATCGATGTGTGCGAGTGGATTTCTAATGAAAATTATTTACAAGGCTTAAAAATAGTTAAAGGAATTAAAGTGCTTAACGATGTTGCAGAAAGAGGAGTGAAACTTATTACAGAGTACAATGATCGTCTCACTTATGATGAAGATCGGAAACAATTCATTGTACAAATAATTGAAGAATATAAAAAAAAATATCCTGATATTAACAATGCAACTTTGCTCCAACCGATGTAATTCATTATTCTAAGTTGATTTTAAAAATATATGACATCATTCATTATAATTCACAATAAAATTGATAAAATTGAAAATTTGAATATTGTTTACATTTCATTGTTGAGTGCGCTACGTATTTCTTCATAATCTTATATACATACGAAAAATAAATTGCAGCTATTCGACGTCAAACTCCTGTTTTGACCATAATGATCGACTTTTGGAATAAATGATGACAGTTTTTTGCTAATAACGTGATAAATATTAGATTCGCAAGAATTTTACAAGATACGTTTTTTGTAGAGCATTAAATTTCCTATAAAAACACAATATAACATTTTTTTATCATGAATAGTTTTGAAATAATAAACAATTTTCTTAACAAAATTTTGAATGCATGCATTTTTTTATATAAAAATTCGACAGGTCGGTGGGTTGGGTTAGAATTATTGGACAAAGATCCGCTTGCGCCCAATTTTTTTTCTGGATATGTTGATTACTTTCAAGGAACAATACCAAAGAATTTCCAACATCACCACATTAAGAACCACCATAATGTATATGCACAATATTATTTATTTCACGACGGCAGTTTTTCGCGAAAAAGAATAGTCAGTGAAAAATTGGTTGGGCGAATGTTTTATATCTCTTTCGTAATAATAACCATCGCGCGGTGTCTTTCTCTTTGACGTCGTTCAACGTCGTTCGACCGACTGATTCCTGGCACTGTTCACGCGATAATAAACCGTTCGGGATGAAAATTCTTTGCCAAAATACGATCACCGAATCTTCACGTAACTTTCCGTCACGTTATTCCATCCATTACCACATTTATTCTATCTTTTTGCGCTTTTTTCGTCGTAGAAATGGGAAGCGCGAGCCAACGTTCGAAACGTACCGCCCGTCGCATTGACTTGTGGGCGCTTCGCACTACGCCAGTCGCGCGAAACTACGTATATGGGACGTTCTGTGGCAGCTTGACCAGCTGACTTTGATATTCCCGAATTTGGTTATTATTTGTCACGTCACTGTACGAATCGTAAAAGATACAGGACATTTTTTTCAAATTTTTTTCACTATAATTTTAGGCTATTGTAAAAAATCTGAAAGAAAATTTCTTTTCAAATTCGGAAAAAATGTTCAAAAATTTATTTTGGAGATTTTTGAAAAATGTCGTTTAAGCTGCTGTCGTACGACACGGCCCTCCGCGTGACAGCATGTGGTAATTTATATGTTCCAATAAAACTAAGGCCTAACAAACGTTCTAATTCGATTATTCTTGATCTACAAATAATTCTGAATCGATTAAGTCCCCCATTGAACGAAAACGCTTTACAAATAATTATCGTGCGGTCAACTTTCTGCGGTCATAAAATAAGTGAAATGTACCGGATACGTTTTTTTAACTTTTTCCGAGAAACGGCGAACCATCGACATTTTACTTAGTTCATTTGGGACCTACAAACGATTACGCATCCGTTAGACACTCCAAAAAGCTTCAATGCAGTCTAAATGAAGAATTTCGGGTCAGGTTCACACCATATTTTATTTTTGAGTTCTTGCGAAAACCAACGAACGTTTGTATGAAACTTAGCAAACACCTACAAACGAGTAACAGACGTTAAAAAAAACTGCACAAGTCAATATCGATCAGTCACAGAGGTCATTAAGTCAACTCACATCGAGATGTCTACAAAGTCGGAAAAAGGAAATAAAAATATAGACATCATTATCATCGAACATGCTTCGCTACCGCTTTGACACATGCCACCCCAAAGTTTACATAAACAAATATTGTATTGTTTAAGTAATAAATAACGTTGTGTTTACAAAATTATGTGTACCGTTGTTTAAGAACCTCTGCTCACAACCCATTTTAGACTTCTTTAGGCGAAAAGGGCTATTTTTGTATGCGTCAATGAAAAATAATTAAAAAAATAATTTTGTATGCATTAATAAAAAAAATATTTGTGCATGCATCAATAATAAAAAAGTGCACATATATTACCACGCGATGCCGAGCTTCGTGGAAAGATTTATTTTCTCTATTAGCCCATGAGGTTATATCGTCGAGACGGGGGAAATTTCTATAGAATATCAAGAATAAGTCAGCGACAGACTATAAGTGAAAATGTATGCATATCCAACCAGCCGGAAAAAAAAAAAAAAACAAAATGCTCATGATTTTTGTTGTTCATAAAACGTTCTTGAACGAAATTTTTGCGTGGTAATAATCGTTTATTATAAAGAACTATTAACACTCTCTTTCCCATGCATAATGTTTACACGTGCTATATGTATATTTTTTTTTACATGTCGTGTCAGAGACCGCACGCGCAGTGCTTATTTGACCGTCTTTGTGTGTATGGAATGGAACAAGGGAGAAAATAACGCCTCCGGACCATTATTTCGTCTTAGAATTATGGACATTTACGTGTAATGAGAGTACTTATTGGCAATTATTTACATTGAACCTTGTGTAATTGCATGTGTTGTAAAATCCCTTTTTTTCTTTTGTACAATCGACTCGGCGCGTTAACGGTCTTTCACACATATATGCTATCTACATCGAACGCCATTTATTCATATGAAATAGCCCGGAAAAAATCAAAATAATTTTATGCCACATGTACGAAAAGTCAAAGGAAAAAAAAAAGAAAAAAAACTGAAACAAATGTTGCGCGAAGTGTATTATGTTTCGCATATTTCGAAATAATAATAATAAAACAATGAGGAAACGAAAGAGAATAAAAATACATACGAGGTCTGTTCAAAAAGTATCGCGAATTTGGAATTTCCGCGGGCTACGTATATTCGATTTTCGATTTTTTTGTGACGTTAGGTTGGTACTCATGTCCCTCACTTATGCTGAAAAAATCGGCCATTTTGAATGTTAGTTAATTGTTGACAGCTGTTTTAGTTAGACGTGTTTTGGCTTGTCTTCGATTTTTGCCTATTCCAAAAAATGGATCCAAGAATCTGTATCAAACTTTGTGTGGAAAACAAAATTAAGTGCGCGGACGCATTCCGAATGTTGACTGTGGCATATGGTGAAGCTACCTTGGACCAAAGCAACCTTCATCGATGGTACAAAATGTTCTCAGAGGGCCGAGAAGATACGAACAACGAAATGCGTTCCGGACACCCGAGCACATCAACAAGACGAAAAACATTGATGAAGTGAAGAAAATAATATTGGCCAATCGTCGAATCACCGTCAGAGAAATTGCTGAGGAACTAAACATATCGATTGGCTCGTGCTATTCGATGTTTACCAGTGATTCGGGCATGAGACGGGTCGCCGCGAAATTCGTGCTGTTGGACTCGGTCCGCGACGACCCAAATTTGCTCCAGAGGGTCATAAGTGGTGACGAATCATGGGTTTATAGTTATGACATGGAAACCAAAGCTCAATCATCGCAATGGAAGCTGCTTTTTTGGAATAGGCAAAAATCGAAGTCAAGCCAAAACACGTCTAACCAAAACAGCTGTCAACAATTAACTAAACATTCAAAATGGCCGATTTTTTCAGCATAAGCGAGGGACATGAGTACCAACCTAGAGCCACAAAAAAATCGAAAATCGAATATACGTAGCCCGCGGAAATTCAAAATTCGCGATACTTTTTGAACAGACCTCGTATATCACTAAGGAACATCGAGTCCATGAACTCTCTGGCCAACAAGAAATCATAAAAACATAAACAAAAAACATTTGTTTCTTATTTTTTTTTTTGTTTTTTTTTTCATGCACAGGAACTCGCTATGTCACATATTCTTAACGCAGTCCACATCGAATGTATAACAATATATTCTTGTCGTTTGTTGTTTTTTTTTACTTCTTATCAATTAGCATGAAAACGCGAATTCATACATCATAAATTGTATAACTCACGGAGTTTTTATCCCGTTGTTACGTTATGAATACAATTGATAATTCCTGCTGTATATCAGCTGTATTGAGCGGTAACAGCTAGACTTATCTATAAAGTATGTTTCCGCGAAATAGACAATAAAATGGAAATTCGCAAATGCGATACTTTCAGGGTTGACGATGAGGCTGGGACGCGAGAGAGACAATGGCAAGATTCAATTCAAAACAAAGTATTTTTTTTTATTAGTTTGTACGGTCAATTCATATGAAATTACTGTGTGCTAATTAGTCATTACAGTTACGAACGGTGGCGGTATTTTTTCTTACGTAACACGATCGTACTGCTTGCATCACGGCGATTCCTCGATATGCAGGAGGAACCTCGAGAAAATATTCTCTACGGAACAGAGTTACTTCATCGTTGATCGTATTTCGTCGATTTTTTAATTATTATATTTTTTTATCGATCTATATCTCTTTCGCTCGTTCTTTCTCTTTCTCTCTCTCTTTCTCTCTCTCTCTCTCTCTCTCTCTCTCTCTCTCTCTCTCTATCTTTCTGTTTTAAATTCATTCGCATTGCATATGAGGGCCTTGGGGTGCTAACTACACAAACAAGGAACATGTATAATAAATATGAACTAACAATCGGTACTTATAGTAGTACAGAGTAGAATGCAGTGTACATATAGTATATCAGCAGCAGCAGACAAGTTCCTATAACATACGGCAACTCCATTCATTCGTTTATCATCTTATACTTGTATTGTTGTTCGCAATACTATTACTCTGGGAACGAATGAACCAGTAGCATTTATAGTATCGTAATACGCAAGAATTTATTTCATTCACCCGGCGATCAATACCACCACGACGTCTCATTTCTTCTCACATTCGCTTTCTATTGTTTCTTTCTCACCCATTGTAATCTATCTGTTGAACAATAAACAAAAACTCTCATCCACCATAATCGTCGTCACGTCACTCAGTTACCCCAGCCGAAGTCACACTGACGTTCCTCTTGGTAGGTTTCGAAATCGAAGCAGATTCGTCGTTTATGCGTTTTATTTGTTTCTTCTCTCTCTCTCTCTCTCTCTCTTTCTCTCTCGCTCGCTCGCTCTCATCTCCTCTCATTATCTCTATTTTTTCACTTTTTTATCTTTCGTTACGTTCGGTCATTGTTCATCATAACACTAACAATAGACTTTTCAAAATGTCCAACAGTCCTTATTAACACCCATTAGCTATTCACAAACTTTTGAGACCATTTTCTCCATCTCGACGTCGGTGTCGATGTCATGATGCACGTGATTGCTTGCGCTCGCATTACTCACGGGCTGAACAACGACGTTGCTCGACTGGTTACTACTGCCGCTACTACTGACCATCGTTGACGTTGTTATCGCGCTCGATGGTGGCGTACTCGGTGTGTCGGATATTCCTGACAATTCTAACGGCGAGCCGGGTGAAGGTAGAGGTTCCACGAGATCCTCAAGACCCTCGGGCGTTGGCAGTTTATTAAGTTCTTCTCTCAATAGCCTGAAGTGCCTCTATAATAATTGAACGAATGACGAACGTTAGATTTATGTTTAGTTACAACAGCTATGTTTAAATAAAAAGTATATTTTATATATACTACAGGAAGAAGCTTACCCTTAGTGCCAAAGCATTTAGAGAGATGCTTCGTGAGGATCGGCGATCTGTTCCGTGCAACTCCATCTCCATTATCCAACCCTGTAGTTGTGCTATTATTTCGTGTCGCTTTATCCAGAAGTGAGTGTGTATTACCTGTGAATACAGTCAAAGACATTCGTTAACAAAGTCCAGTTATACATTGGCGATATTCATTCAGCACGTGGTACAGGTTACGAAATATGATCTAATCAATGAGATCCCCGGCAAGCGCCGTTTCATACGGCAAGCATGGGGCAAAAAATCGAAAACTAAGCTAAATATAAATATATTGTTACAATGTTATATATAGGGGACCTTCCACGCTAACTCGACTTGACCGTGACCCGTAACATTGTTTATTTTTTTCTCCCCTTCAAGTATTTTGTAGAATGACACAAAAAAAATGATCCATACCAATTTCCCGATTCTTTTCGAAAATTAGTGTGAAGAAATCGATTTTATTCAAATTTACATAGTCAATTCCTTTGGTAGAAGACAAAATTTCTGAGCCTTTTTCGGTTATGTCCGTGGCTTTATTTAAGGTATCAGAACGAAATCAAGATACAATTTTGTTTCAACAAATCTTGGTATCTTTTCATCAATTCTTTACTTTATATTAAAGAAATATTTTTCAATGACGAGAGCGTGATTCGAAAAAATTACAATTCCAGTTACATTATGTTAAAATTACGGAATTTTCGACTCGTACGATCCTTCCCAATTTTCCCTCTTATCACTCCCAACCCGCACTATGCTAAGCTAACCTAAGTTCCGCAGCATACGCAGCCGCTTTTTATCTACACTGTATCGCCTTCGCCGTAAAAACGGGCAACTGCGGAAAACCCGTGCCGAGACGGACGACTCTTATTTTTCCTGAATTTCAGTTGTTTTACCCATCAGAAACTCAGAAAAACTGCCTATCGCTCATAAGTCGGCATAGAAATATTTTTTTCAATATAACGTAATTAATAAAACAAAAATTGCAACGTTTATTGAAAAAAATTGTATTTTGATATGGTTGTTCTACCGAAAATACAGCTAAGGGCATAACCGAAATAGTCTCAAACATTTTGTTTTCCATCAAAGAATTGCCTTTGCAATATCTATTTACCCTTTACCATCCAATAACTATTTAGATCATTACAACCATAACAATTTTCGAAAAAAATGGAAAATCGGTGTGCCTCACTTTTTTTCACTCTATACATACTCGAAAAAACAAATAATTGAAAATGACGGAACTGTATATGTACATAATTAATCATGCATTATTATGGATACAATTGATTTTTATATATAAATTGTTATCGTATAGTAATGACAATTATCTCATATACTGATTAAACATCATTTATCGTTCAGATTATCGATAGTTAAAACTATCATTGTGTACAATTTCACTTTCGAACGGCCATGACACGTTGCAACCAATAACTATCGCCAATGAATGTTTGCGATAAGATCGAATGTAATTTATTTGTATTGAAAAAAAAATTCTCACCTCCTTAAAACAGGGGCATGGATTTTGTATTTGGTCCAGCATAGCCCATTTTACAGTCGCCTGACAAATATTGGCGTTGTACTCTTGACTAGATTGAGCTCCGGTGGGTGTGCCCCGTGATCTCTCGTAGCCCGGCTCGTTGAAATATGGTTCAGGTACCAGAATCAACGATTGTATTGATACTAAAACCTGTCGATATAAATATAAAAACGTTTAAACGATTTGCAATGATTGACCTTCGTTGGTTTGTTATTTCGTACGAATTTCGGTCGGGCCGACGAAATTACCTGCAGAAAGCTACTCGTATGAGCGTTCCACCTTTCTTCGGGTCGACCGTGCCACGTGTTCAGCACACTCAGGCAAACTTTACCCTCGTTGTAAAGATTCGGATTGAAACGGACCGTACGCCGTCCCGTTGTCTCGAGATTAATCATCATCGGACTGTTTGGATACTCCGGTGGAAAGTATACGTCAAATTCAAAGCAACCGTTCGCGTAAGGTGTCTCAGCTGGACCGGTTATCAACACCTACAATTGAAAAATTATCTTTATATTAACCGTAAAGAATTTGAAAAAAGCGCAGGAAGAACGTTACAAGAGGGAGAATGCGTTGGCGTCCACGGAGTTATTAAAAAATTCGATTCAATGATAGTTGTAAAAAATTTCCTGATTTTTTGACACATTGACGTACAAATTTCCATAATTACACATGATAAATTTGAAGGTCAAATGTCTAACCAGTTTCATAAGTATAGCCTTTTACAGATTTTTCATACCGTACACTCCAAAAATAAGGAAAAATTCTTGAAAAAATTCTTGTATGTATTCAAAGAGTCCATAACTTATATTTTATAATATACAACCTTTTTGTTCAATATCTCGTCAGAAAAATTTTTGTTATTTGTTGCACTGCTTTGATAATATTTTTTCAGCATTATTATTGTTTCAAATCTATCTATTTCGTATCATCAATGGGATTAATTGTTGTCGAAAACTTATCTTATTGCGTATCAACAAAATTCTTATCGAATCCAACATTCGGCTATGACTGCATTACTTGTAATATCCTTAAACAAGATCAATGTACCTTCATAATGTCGAGCCTGTCTGCGTCACACCTAACGAATACGCTACTACTGTACGAAAGTGGGAGAGCGTGCGATAGCGTAACAGCTTCCTGGGCCAGCCTCTTGACCCTAGCCGGATGACTTCTGTCGCCTGCAGTTCTCATGTTCGATTCAAAGTGATAGGAAACCGCAAATTTGTAACCAATACCCTCGGAGTTGTCGGCTATGATCTCAAAGGTATCTGGCGGAAAGAAAGGAAAAAAAATACATCTCTACTTTCTATATTATATAAATATCTCGCCGCCGACGCCATTGTACACAAGAATTGATATGAAATTTAGAACCATCTTTTACCTCATCTTTGCCGAATGAATATGGGCTAAATAGAGATTCTAAATTTAAAGTTGAAATGCTGAACCTCCTTTTAACCTAACCTTTTCGAATAAATGTGGGTTGAAGAGAGGTTCAAAATTTGTTGATGAAATTTCAAAAACCTTCTTTTTGCCTGATTTATCCATTGCATGTGAGCTACAGAAAGGCTGAAGTTGGTCGATTTCTCCGAACGGTTACAGTTTCATTCAGCTTTCTTTGTCAAAAAACAGTGCAATTCAATTTTTATGGAAATGGAAAGGGGGATAGGGGGAAGGAATGTAAGAACCCAAAGACATACGATGGAAACACTGATTAAAAAAATAATAATATTACAATGAGATATCGAACAATAATGCTTTAACGATGTGAATTATTTCGTGAACAACCTGAACAAAACCTTCTGAAAAATGGGCAGTGTGTTTACAATAAATCAGTATAATTATACTGCAACGCTTTACTATTGCTTCGACAAAACAAAATTTATAAAAACTCTTTTGAAAACTAAGCACTCATGTCCTTCCAGATCATATCCACTGCTAGCGAAGGAAAGAGAATTAACTTAGACCAACCCTCAGTTACAAGAGAAAAGGGCGTATATCATATTGAAATTGAATAGTTCTCCAATATTGCTGTATCTATTACGTTACTTTGATGAAGTTCAAAGCAGTGAAGGGCAATTTTTGGACTAATTTCATTACGGTTTGAATGAAGATTGATAGAATGGAAAATTTCGTAGAGGCTAAAAGGGTCATATGCCACATTGTACACGTAAAACGGGCGTAATCCAAGAAGCATTGCCTTATCAATTATGCAAGTTTCATTGGGGACTTGTGCCTTACGGACGTTTAGTGAATTTTCGTACGGACTGCTAGGAAACAAATGAGCCGTACAATCATTTTACAAAACTACGAAATTGGCATCGTGAACCGGCCATTCATTTCAAAGATATGAATTGTGTATTGGCCATCTCGTAATTACCTTATATCAATTTTTTTAGCTGTATTTTCACTTTACAAAAAAATAATGATTACAAAAGTGATTCACAATAAAGTAATCTATTTCTGTCAAAATCTTCGTAATTTTTCAAGGGACCCATTCGTAGGATCATCGTGCAGGACACGCCATTTTCATTGATAGGATGTGGATTACGCTCTTCTGATATAATTCTTTATTTTACATATTATTTACCTAATAAATGTTGGGAAGTTGTCAAACAATTCTTTTGTACGTTAATGATGCGAATTCGTCTCTGCTTGATGCGATAAGACTGACGTAAATAAGAATCGTCTGAACTTAGTTTGATGCGTTTTTTAAAATTTGACATAAAAAAAAAATCGTAAAACATGAGAATTGCGAAGTATTCGCTCCGTAAAAATTGATATTACATAGATATTTAATTATATTTGAAAAGAAAAAATGAAGAATCGAAATATTCAATAGCGAAACCTTACCGAACTGTAGCTTCTTCATGACCTCCAAATATCGTTGCTCGACGGAACGAAGCGGAAGTTCAGGACCCGTGGGACTCGGGCCCGCGAGTTCCTCGTCAATGATGTTCAATCGGGAAGTAGCATTTTGAACTATCGTCGCGCTCTCCTGTATGTCGGGTATCAGAGTAGCAAGGCCCTCGTCCTGTTCCGTATCTTGCGGATATTTCGTCACGGTTTTCGTTTTGTTGCCGCGGGTACGATTGATCTTGTAGACGTAAGCATCGACGCATATTCTCATTGTGTAGAGAAGGGAAACTATCGATGCGTCGCTCGATCTTCCGCCTCGCGGAAGTAAGAGCGGTGCAAGCTGACTCGATAGTGCCATTGATCTGAGCAGTTGTAGTATCGCTCGATAGAGAGGTATGTGTCGGGCCATGTCCAAGACGGAATCGTTTCTCAGGTACGACGAGAGGGCGGGTAGAAGACATGAACGCGCAATAAGATCGGTAAACGATGATGGCAGGTCTCTCTGCGGTTGACAACCGGATCCTACGTAACTCGCCAATACCTGTAGCAATACCGTTACGTGCTCCTCCTCCGAACGTTGTCGGGAAAGTGCTTGCTCGACGTTCCACGACTGTAGCGTCGAACCGGTCCCAAAACCCGTCCCCTTTGCCCAATACAAATGGGATTTGTCGTCGCTACGACCACCCGCCTGTCCTATACCACGCTGATCCGTACCCTCGTTGTGTCCCGTCTGATGCGTGAATATAGCGAGGCAATTGAGCAAAAGTAGTACAGCGCCGACCTCGATCGTCGTTCGTCTAAGCAACAAACCGTCGTCGGTCGTCGGCGGTGTAGACTCGAGCAATTGTTTCAGTACTTGAAAAGGCAATGTTGGAAGTGACGCGGCGAGAGGCGAGCTCAGTACGTCACCGCCCTCACCGTCATCGGTAACACCAAGAGCGAGACGCAACAGACCCTGGGCTTGTTTGCGATCTCTCAGCAGTACTTCCGCGTAACCGGGCAACCGGAGGAAAAGTCCAAACGCCGCCAACGAGTGAAGAGGTACGTGAGGTGCTGGTGGTGTTGCCCGAGGCGAATTTGATATACCAGCCTCGACGCGATCCACGTACGTGTCGTCGCTGACCTCGACCTTTACCCAATCGGCATCAGGCTGCTCGGGCGACGGGGATTTTTCCATAAAAGGCGGTGGTCTACCGGAGTCCGGATAAACTAGCGGCAGATGTTTCGCCAATACGGCAAGACCACCACTAGCGCTGAACACACCGAGAGCGCTCTCGATGTTTCGGTAATTTATCAATTCGCTATCGTTCAGCTTCGGGGCTTCCTCTGTTGGAATAGAAAGATGGGGGAATTATGAGCTTGTATTTATTTTAGGAAAACAAAAATATCTCCTGGAACTTAAAAATGTTCACATTGTTTCCTTGTTGTTTTGACTATTTCATCAAGCTTTATCCATGATAAAGAGAATGTCGAAAGATTTTTGACAGGTGCGTTGCTTCTTCAGAAAAAAGCGAATTCTTACAAACCGTAGAGTTGGCGAACACATTTCGTAATATTTAGTGCCTGTCCAAAACTCAAAACACCTTCGAAAAAAGTTCGATTGCAATTTTTATTACCGGCAGTCGGTGTTTCACATGATCTTGATAAAACAAATATTTTGAAAACGGCAATTCTCTTATATATTTTATATGCCAACCCGAATATTGTTTTACATTATCAAATAATTATATTCAACGCCATGAGTCGCCATAAGTTTCAGGCGATGCTGAAAATTTTGAAGAATCTGCATAAAAATAGAATGAACCGTAAGTCACATGAACGCGTGTTTGATAGTAAATGTTTTTGTGATGGCTGATCTCACACGTGTGATGAGACAGAACGAGACAAAAGGCTCTAATAGTTCCCTTCTCCACTAACTTGTTTTTGTAGACCGCTCAGGAGACTGTGAGAAAGAGTATTTCGTAAATAAACGCTCTTGAGCAGTTTCCCCTCGAGGTGGATGACAAAGCTTTAATATTCGGGGGGGGGGTTAAACTAAATAAATTAAAAAACAATCTCGTACGAGAAACGCTTGTCTCGAATATCTGAAACACAATTCAGAAATCGCGGCAACTGAAAACGAGTCCTCGCAGAAGCAAAACAATTACTTCAGAACCTGTCGGGCACAGGTAGACTCAGCATTGATATTTTTTGGCTCGGCAATCACTTAGCTTCTCTCTGGAGAGGAAGCAGTGAACATGATTAAGGAGGTTCACTAAGTAGAGCGAAACTCCGCAGAATTTTTCTGAAATTTTTATTTTACATTCCGTGCTCACATACGGACGGACCTCAATTAATTTAGAATTTTCACCTATACCGTTCTCGAAGAATATAAAAAAATTTGCAATTTAACACAGGCTCTTATGGCACTGCGTGTTGCCGCCGTTATAATTCAAGAAAAAATGCAGAAAAAATAAATACAGGATAGTATAATGATAGAGTGCATTTAAATGAAACCCCATGAGAAAAATCAGATAGTTTCTCTATCTCGTTTAATATCATTAAGCTTTTCAGGGTTGAAACAGATTCCAAGGTCGAAATTAATATGCGACTCGGTAAGATTGTTACCGATTTACATCATAAGGGGTTGCTCGCCAGAAGAGCTTACATTTCACTAAGATCAGACAAAAACAAAAAGTCTATCATCGGAAAGATTGAAACAGATAAACATCTGTTTGGCGAGAACCTCTCAGAGAAGATATTTCCAAGGGCAGCACAAAAGACAGGTCTCGCCTTGAAGTGGCAACCGGGTCAGTTGGATCAACCGGCAGCTGGTTAAAAAGGCGCCTATAAAGCCAAATAACAAATTGAACAGGAGGGCGCTCGTCAAGTATCAACGGATCAATCAGGCAGCTCAACCAGGGAAGCCCGAATCCTCACAACACATTCGTCAACATCCAGATGATTGGCGAGACAAGACGCAGGAACAAACGTGAAATCGACGAAATCGGTAAACAGTTCGACGGAGGGGAAGAAATACAGGTGTCACTCACCACCGGTAGAGTTACCTTTTTTCTACCGGAATAACAAACCACGTTGAACAATTTTCCGCGGGGTCTATTCCTCCGCACGGAGAACGAAAAATGCAAATTTACTTTAGCGATAAGTGAATTCTTTCAAATTTGTTTTAACCTTTAAGGAATTCAATGAATTATCCCAATAAGCAACTTTAAGAGGGAATATTTGAGCATGGCAATAAAGAAGGGCATTTGGTCATTTCATGGCGAAAGTCGACTTGAAGGACGCATATTTTTCATCGGTACCTATTCGCAAGGACTTTCGTCGAAAGCTCCTTAAAATTACAGCTCCTTGAAATTTCCCGGAATTACGCTATACAATTATAATTATACCCATTTTGTGTTTCCAGCTGAAAATGTACATTGCCAACAAAAAACGAAGAGATTTAAAATAAAAATGGATACAAGTATTGTTGTATACCGTAATTCCTAAAAATGTTAGCATTACGATACAGACGAATGAAACCCTTCCTAACAAGCCCGTGTTCGTTATTGTATGTGCAACATTAACGATGTGGCGTTTGGTCGAAAAATACACAGTAATCGTGCGTTAATTTTTCCTAGACAAGACAACTGAAAGATAGAAAAATTGGTTTGACTTTTCGTTTTCTCTTCTTTGGCAGAACATTTTCGGGAAAAAAACATTTCACCGCCACATTCCTCAATCAATAAACAATAGGAATGAAAAACATTTTCGAACTAGTCCAATATCAAATATTGTTGTCGATCTTTTATCGCTCACCCTTCGAGTCCTTGTTGTGCTCCTTCAGAGTCAGATGAACACAAGGATCGGACAGCGTGACGCCATTGTCTTCGGCTATTGCGAGCAATTGGGCAATTGTTAGTTGCGGCGGTAGAGGCATTTTCGGCGGTGACGAATGTATCAAATACTGCTGATTCCCAGTATTGGCCGAATTAGCCTGTGTATTGTTGGAACTTTTCGATGTGCTCGCTGTACCATCTACAATGAAAGAGAAAACGAGTGTCACTTTAATGCTCTATAATTTGATACATAAAACGTCGATTTATTGAAAACGCAAAAGTAATCCGTGATTCGTGAAATTCATAATATAACAAAAAAAAAACAGCACGACTTTTTCGAAAACTCATAATCTTTGCCAAACGACGAGTTCTTTCATATATATATATATTAGGGTGGCCCTTAATATGGGTAAAAAAAATTGATCGCGCCGCCGTTCAAAGCGGTTCCGAATACTAAAAAAAAACCTACGCGAAGCCCCAGCTATGTCCGTTAAGAGGAAGACGTGGCTGTAAGCATGAACTTAAATTTAAATATCAATTTTTCTTCATGATTGGAGAAATTTTGATTTTTTTAATCAAGTTTATGTGTCATTTTTTTTTAACTTTCCGAAGCTATTGTATATTGGTATTCAATATACAGATCAAATAATATGGTCCTCCATACTAGATTTGATGAGCGTTCAGGTCTGCCATCCTATTATTTTGGAACAATGGTTTGATTTAGCTGCTGTCAAACGTTTTTAATCATATCAAAACCAAACGTTAAATTTGCATCTTGTCAGAAAAATCTATTAAGTAAGAAGGATATAAATTCACGATAAACCATTCACATCGAACTTCCGGATCGGCCAGAATTGTTTTTTTTTTTTCAATTTTGTTAGAAATATTCCTCGTGTGCTGAGATGCAAAAATATTAATATTTCACTGAGATCAGACTTCCAGTGATGTGGATAAAAAATATATTTGAAAATTACTTTCGCAAAAATGCATAAGGACATTTTTAATTTGGCAGGATTTTAAACTTGGCGAGCTTGTTCGTTTTATTGAAAACAAAGAAATTATTTATTCGCACAAGTCATCCAATTGGTCGGAAAAAACATAATATTTTTTTCGTAATATTTTTTTCGGAATAAGTTCGATGTGAATGGTTTATCGTGAATTTATATCCTTCTTACTTAATAGATTTTTCTGACAAGATGCAAATTTAACGTTTGATTAAAAACGTTTGACAGCAGCTAAATCAAACCATTGTTCCAAAATAATAGGATGGCAGACCTGAACGCTCATCAAATTTAGTATGGAGGACCATATTATCTGATCTGTATATTGAATACCAATATACAATAGCTTCGGAAAGTAAAAAAAAATTGACACATAAACTAGATTAAAAAAATCAAAATTTCTCCAATCATAAAGAAAAATTGATATTTAAATTTAAGTTCATGCTTACAGCCACGTCTTCCTCTTAACGGACATAGCTGGGGCTTCGCGTCGGTTTTTTTTTAGTATTCGGAGCCGCTTTGAAGGGCGGCGCGATCAATTTTTTTTTACCCATATTAAGGGGCACCCTAATATATATATATACACGCATATATATAAAAATTTATATACATAAAATTCGGAAAGCAATATTGGAAGGAGCTGGATGTGATGTTTTGTCGTACCCAAATTCAAACGGGCTTTTCTTAATGTTGGCCCTCGAGCCTGTGATCTGTTCGAAGCTTCCTTAGCTCGTTTATCCTTCGCTGTATTTCCTGCCGCAACGCTCAGTGTGTCCACCATCAATGCCGTTCCGGTTTCCCACGCCTCACGTCGACCACTCGGTGTGCTGCTCGCATTTGTCTCGCTCCCTTTACCGGAATTGGAGAGTCGCAAGAGGAGCCAAGTACCTGTAATTTACCACGCAGGGAAGTTAAGCTTTCGATACTATTATGTTTTTTTTTCTCCATTCAGCCAAAAGAATCTCATCGCACAAGATTTAAGAATCATCAAGTCTCTTCTCAACGCGCCCACCGCCTCAATCTTTGAGCAAATCGTTAACTGCATTGACAAACTTGTGCCCTACGCGTATTTTTAATTTTAATTACCGATATAACTTTGTTACGAATTACACCCTGCGTGGACTACAACTTTTTTTTTTTCACGGTACAATCGCCGACATACCGGACACCTGTTGCAATATATCAGCAACCGTTGATTGGGTCGACATGTAGAGTAATTGGTGATAATGACCCAGAGGATGTGATGGATGAGGTGGCATTGACGGTGTATTGTGACTAGCTATACTGTTGGTAGATGTCATCGGAGCCTCGGACGTCACGGAAACCAATACTTTTTCACCCTCCAGCATCAATTGTAAGATCAAACGTCTCGTGAAACCCGATATTCCGTGGAGATATCTGACGTCTGCGTTAAACAGGCAAATTTTTATTAAAAAATCAACGGAAAAGTTGTGACAGGTCTTTATGATTTAATTTTTTGCTTTGTTTGTTTTGTTCGAGGCATTCTACGTCAACGCACCACGGACCATCATGCTCCGGGATTTTCGCGTGGCTTTTTATTTATTTATTATTGCTCCAACTCTGAAAGACGCTCAGTTTTTTACATTTCTTTTTCAACCTATTGCAAATGAAATAATAGGTTAGTACGAATTGAAAAGAATGTGAAAGGATTTTCAACAATACTGTATCAGTTATGACATTTTTTAAGGCATAGCTTAGAGAACCGACTCGCGCTTCTAGCTTAGTTCCATAACGGAATTCGGATAAATTGAAAGCAAAAGTTAGCGACTCCTAGATGTACCTTCAACATTTGTGTACCTGCCATAGATTTCTAGATAATGTTTTTATTTATTTTTTATCCGGGGGTTCCGCCGATCGTCATTGAATTGTGATTTTAAAAAAATAAATAAAGTGCTTTTCGAAAAACCGGCAAAGATTCTGAAACATTTTTTTTCACGTGCCAAAAATATTCGGCCTTAAAACTTAAAAAAGAAACCGCAATAGAAACAGACTTCGGCCTAATTGGGCTTAATGACTTTAATATCCAACCGATAATTTTCGAAAAATATTTCACGTGTGATCATTTCGGTTAACTTCCAGTTTCATTTAAAATGTAAAAAAGCCATTAACGAAATAGTGGTTAGCGAACAAAATTAAGTAAAGAAAGTCTTGTAGAGTAGGAGACAACTACAAAAAAAAAACGAATCGAAGGTCAGGGGCGAGGGTCAGACGTAGGTCGAGTTGGCGTGGAAACCCTTGTGTATATAACTGCGTTTCACTCACTCGGTGATGTTCTCTGTTGCAGTATCACGTTCGTCAAAAGTTCCGATAATAATTTCTGATTATTGGGATGACACCAGCAGCATCTTGACAAGAATTTTATCATGGCACTCTCCAAACTGGCGTAAGAACTCTTCATCCTGAAACATCGGTGCTTCGTTATGAATACGAAAAATGTTTAAAGATAGTAACGAATATTATAGCGATATTCACCTGAGCGATGATACGGATGGATTCTCGATAGGACGATTGCTCAGCAACGAGACGAGAGGTAGCCAAAAATCACGGCCTTCTTTTCCAAGCCAATCGCGCATTCTTCCCTCCGAGCATATCAACGATAAGAATTCCAATACTATGACTATACCCTCCGGTTCGGTCATGCACAAACCACCTAATAACAATTAATGTAAACAATGTTCCGTTAAACAATAGTCAATGTCAATTCATCAGGAAACGCGACACCGTCGCGACATTAAATAATTCAAGAAAAACATTAAGCATGTATGGTCAAATTCAAACAATAAGATTCCTAGTGCATTAAAATGAGATGAGAAAAAAATTCTGTCAAAATCAACAATATCGAAATATGAAGGACACTAAGTTTTGACAATAATCATGTAAAAAAGTTATTAATAACAATTTTAAAGATGTTTGTTAACAAAACTGGTGTCATTTTTTTTTTCTATAAATTATAATCGCTGATTTTTGTGAGTAGGCACTATTGTTATTGTATAGATTATTATTTTTCGTTCAACCCTCAGTGATTACACATCAGCGGATAGTTCCGCAGTGGACACACTGTGTCAAATTGACTCAGCCAATGTTTAAATGGTTACCGTACTATTAGCATTCGTCCAATTGGATTCGAAAAATCATGTTGCATACTTTGAACATTTTATAATATGGAACAACCGCGTTTACGTATGAAAACAAATAACATGCGAAGTGAAATTAAAAATGAACTATCTCAGTGAATAAAACGAAAATTTGTTCATTTTTTAAGTTCAACAATAAATATTTGCGCGTTCGCAAGAGGTATTAAGTACCTCCTTTAACGGATAACCTAAAGAGCGAACTTCAAATGTTAGGTAGAGATCGGATCAAACACCATTTGTTAGCCAGGAACTTAGTCATATAATTTTGAAGATTAAGCACCGGTCAATTTGACCTGCGGTAAACCAGGAAAGGCTAGTATTAACAGTTAAACTATGAGATATTCTCGGACGAATTAATATTGTTGATGCCTATAATTGTTCCATCTGTAAGAATGTTCAACAATTTTGGTACTCATCATTAAACAAGTGGCGTGAAAAATAAATTGCGTGGAAAGAACATTCTCGAGACTCTGGAAAACGATATATTCATAAACAGAAACTGGAAATAAATTACTTTAACATTTAAAGTAATTCATTTAAATGTATGACCAACGTTTTTTTGTTAGATACCTCCCATACATTCTCGATGATTCCATATGAAAAAAAAACGTTTATTACCCGTATTGTTACGGGTTTGTTGATCCCCTTCACCGGCCTTGTCACTGTCAGTCATACTCGTGTTGGACGTACTCGGTAATCGTTCATCGTTCGAGGATGTACCACCGTACTGTTTTGATTTCTCGAGTTTGCAGAATTCTGCATATAAATAAAACAAATTAATACACAAGTTAAAAAGAGAGAGAGAGAGAGAGAAACATCAATTCTACGTTTTTTTTTTGTAACACTCGTACGATCAATTACCGGAGATTGTTGCAGACAGCATATTCGGCAAGCCCGAGTCTATGAGCTGCTGAATTCCAGGCGTCGATCTAGCCGCAGCCGCAACGGTCAGCAACTGACCCTCGGTTAATTGCAGTCTCTTGTGTTCAGGTAGTACAAGACGACAGTACCAATCCTCGGCATCGGTCTCGCTCTTTCGATCGTCCGTCTGTCCCTCGCTTTCCTTACGATCGTCGGATATCGAGGCCGAACGATCAGTCGCCAGATTCGGCACTAATATTCGTACTTTTTGCAACAACAACGGAAATAACGAGGGCCTTACGTAACAGAGAGAACAGAGAGTAGCGTCGATTGCCAGTTTCAACGCGGTGTACGTTCCTAGAGTTAAAGTCCAATCGTACAGGGCACTAATAGAAAAAAAAAAAAACAATTTGCGACCATTAAAACATGAGTATTATCGATGGACACATTTATTGCGCAAAAAAAAACTGGCAATTAGGATTCTCACTTGAACAATTCGTCGGGCAGCAGAGCTTCTAAATTATACGTCAATCCTTGATGTTCGTGAGCCTTCCAAACTATCGAAGCCGCGCAGTGCACGTAGACGGCGGGTGGACAAACGACGTTTGGCGAGTTTGATGGTCGAGATACGGCGCTCGAGGCCGATGTTCGAAGCCAAGCGAGCACAGCCGAGACACGTGCCTCGGTATTCGAGTCTTGGGCCGAGCAGAGTTGTTGCAAAAGTTCTACAACCAGTTGGACCGTCGATGACTTTCGGCTAGTGGACGTGCCTTGATAGTTACATGGGGGAAAAAAAAGGATTTCACAAAATGTAGTCGTGGAGAAATACTCTCTTGAGATAGAACTTGACTACCACAATTGTAATTATCCAATGAATTTTCCAAGTCACTCTGTTCAGTGCATATTTTTGAATTTGTTTTTTTATTAACCCTTTTGGTTATAAAATGTATAAACATTTTATTCCGAAAAAAATGTTTCTGCATACAAATGCATTGAAAGATGCCACGAAAATCACAATAACAGAGAACATAATGATTCGTTACTTTTGTCATTGGCTATTTTTTTTCAATGGCATTTTATAAAAAACTTACGTAGAGAAAAAATACCGTTTTTAATACAATGTTTAAACGAAACCAAGATGACAAGGCGAGTAATGAAATCCACATCATTTATGGAATAAGCAAGAAGATAGCGTGAGCTTGAAAGTTTTGGAAGGATTACGACTTGTCATTGAATAATAATTACGAGGGACCGTACCTTGGAAGAGCGGAGTGCAACGATTGTTCAGCAATAAGTTGATCAGCTCGAGACCGAGCTCGCGCGAGTGCAAGCCCAATTGAAGAAGAACTCTCTCCAGATTCGGCGTGTAGAGTGATCGGGGACGCAGAAGCAAAAGGCTGCAGCAGGCGTCAATGAGACCTTCCACAGAAGCAGCGGAATTGAGAACGTCGCGAGCAAGATTGCTCGAGAGATTGCTCACGGAAAGACACTGATGTACGAGTCTTAGCCAACCGAAACTAGAAAAAATAAACATTTTGATACCGTCATTTCTATGATGAATGACAACATTCTTTGACAGTCATTTTCCGTTGTCACCCTGTTCTCGATGTTATTTTCGTTTTAACTAAGTAAAGATATTGAAAAGCACGAATTCTGTTCAATAAAATGTATTGAAGGGGTGTTAAGGGTTCGCGCCACCCGAGCTATAAATAACGCATACGTTTAAGATTTTTGTTTCACGTGACTATTACGTACAATTAACTTATATTTAAAGGGTTTATATTTTAGTGTCTCCACGCCAACTGCGTAAATGTATAGAATTTTATTGAGATTACGAGGAAAAAAACGTGCTCAGTAGAGCAATCAACTCAACAGGCGGCAGGTTACGGTTGTATGAATAAATAACATTTTCTTTCTTATAGTTTAGCTAAAAACTAGTGTGGCGGTTTTATTTGTTCATTTTATTTTTATTTTTTCCGAGTTGAGTAAGCAAACTTTTGACCAAAGAGGTTTAACTGATGCCCAATAGGATGATTTTTCAATAAAATAAACTAGCTGCCCTATGTTTTAACTGTACTGCTTATTTACAATAAATTTTGGGATATTTTCATTTCGAATTACAAACACCCCGGCAAACCCTCCCAAGCATCGAAATCTCCAACGATTTGAACGCTCTTAAAAATTTGGAAATTGCGGATAATTTACCCTATAACGAGATATAACGATTTGTCAATTCGAACGAAATATCGAGAAACTTTTTTCTTTTACCTCGTTTTTGTGAGCTGTTCCTCGTCTATGGTTTCGTTGTGTGTCTTTAGTTCGCCAAAAGCCGTTGTACCGAGTATTCTGATCTGGCTCAGGCTGATATTTGTGCAATCACGAGGTTTGTAGAGTCGAACGAGTACCGAGGTGGCGACTTCGGGCTGGGAGAGTGTCAGATGAATTGATGTGAGACCGGCCGTGGGCATCGGTGGACATACGGGTGTGAGATCCGAATTGCCTTCGCGCGAAATTTCCAGTGCGACGGCCGATGGACAAGCTGTATGAATGACTTTGTGATGAATATTTAATATTTCACGCGATAAGAAAAAAAAACAGAAAAACAGTGTTCTATGCTTAGAGAACGATCATTAAAGCAAATTGAAAATCTGAATTGTTTATATGTTGTAAACGAAAGTATGATTGGAAGCAATGCTGATCACTGAATCACTTACTACACGCGAAAGTCGATTTTTCGACAAATTTAAAAGTCTCTAAATTTGGAACGCCTCGATCGATTTTCTCCAAATCCGATAGCAAACAGTATTTAATAATCGACTATTTATATAGAAAGTTATCCAGCCCAATAACTCGAAATTTGCACGGATTATGTTCTTAACACACATTGTTGGAAAATGTTAAAATCTTATAGAATAAAAAAAATGTCAATCGTCAATGTCATTTACTGATTTACTTGTGTGCCAAATTTCAACCCGAAAGCTCAAACCAATTCCAAGTTACAGTGGTTTCAATTTTATACCCCTGTCACTCACGCACATTCATCCGGACATTTTTCCTAAATGTGATTTTCCCCTGTTTCGGAACATTTTGAACACAATAAAACGAAAAACACGATTTTTTCACGAAAACAAAGGTTCCTCTATGAGGAAGCAAAATACGAATTGAAAGTCGAATGTTGCTTCCTCATAACTTTAGTGTACTCGCAAAGCTTCGTCTATGAGGGAACCAAAATTGAGAAACCAACATATTTAGAGGTAGATTTGCGAATACGCAAAAATTATGAGAAAACAATGTGCAAGTTTCAATTCGCACAGGTTTTTTTAAGTGTATTACACAAAAGATCCAGCAGAAACACATTTAAAAAAAATAGTCATAGAGCCACAGAACCTACATATTTCTTAATTCTCTGTACGTTTTACTACACAAGTTTTCTTAAGACAAAGGCGCACATGTACAGCGTGACACACGAGTGTGCGATAGATAGCTGCACATTTTAATCTGTACTTTCGTCCAAACGGCACAATCCATCGGAATAAAATAAGCTTAGCCACTTTTTGCCACCATACTGCAGTGGCTAAGCTTATTTCATGTCGATCGATTGTGTCCTTTCGGTCAGTGTACAATTGGCGTTTTCGAAATGGTCAGAGCATGTGATACATCGCCTCAATTAAAACAATTTACTTACTCGCCAGCGAGGACAAGTGCGGATGTAGTTCGACTTCCTTAAGCAATATCGCACACGGCAAGGTAATTGTTAAATCGACCCAAGATTCACCCGGAAAGAAGTGATACGACCAGGCTGCGGTTCTGGCTCGTTTGTGAGGAGCCACACTTTGTATGAGAACATCGGCCGGTTCGACCATCGGTTTTACCCATGAAACCGTGCCGAGAGGCGCAAAATTTAACAAACTCTCCTTGCACGCGTCGACACTGTTGGTTGTTTTTTTACTGCTCGTTGATGCCGTTGCAGCGAGATTCGGTGCGTTCGACAGATGTTGCATCACAAGCGCTATAACGCCCGGCGATGACAAACTACTGCTTGGACTTCCGTTGTTGGAGGTTACGAGATTCTCGCAGAGTACCTTGACACCTCCCATCGCTGTAAAAACTGCTACGGATTCCTCATTATCGAAAACCTTCAGGATGTACCATAGCAATGGTTCCGACAGTTGCATCACACCCAATTGACGGTCTGGACCAGTCTGACCGCACGCTGATTGAAAGTACAAGGCTTTTAGTGCAAAGAGGGGGGCAGGGGACCTAAGGGCTATCCCACTACTCAATAGCAAATGCTAAATTATAGAAAAAATTGTTGTTACAAACTGTTGTAAAACAGCCGACACTAATTAGGTGTCACCTCTACTAATATATGTATTTTAAACATTCAGAAGCAGAAAATTAATCGCAAAGAGATTCATTGAATTACGCCAGTTTCCACCGTGTCGTTTTCTTTAGTTTTTTCTTCCCTCAAATAATTAATCCACACCGTTGGTACAATTTTCATTTTCAATACTACATTTTATCAGCTCGAAGATGCTCTATCACGTCATCAATATAAACGATCATTACTTATGAATTGGAAACTTTTGTTTATAACAAAAAATCTTTAAGCCGAGACCGACCACCGAGAAATTCAATATATAATATATTTAATCATGAAAATTGGTAAAACATCTTAAGATAAGCAAAATGAAAGACCGAACATTGAAGTTCTACGATCGGTATGACTCGATGATTAGGGTTCTTTGAAAAAAGAGCTAAACGAAAAGGCGTCTTGTTTTTTTAGAAATTGACACAAATGAGTGTACAAATTTGATTTAAAAATAATAATTCTTTTCAATAAATGGAAAAAATGGAATTGGGCAGGATCATACGTAAAAACCCGAAAGGGTATTCGTTGGAACACGCAATAATAAAAAAAATAATAATAATTGTTTTCAACTCGTATAAACACAAATTAAGTAGTACAGGTAATCGCGATTTTTGTCGATTAATCATTGAAACTCTGTAAAACTGATATAACAAAATTTAGTATTGCATTGATACAAACGTATTATGCCGTATATGCTTAAAATAACTTTCGTTAAATATTTTACCAAGTTCTTCCAAATAAAAAAAATAGTCATTACATTGAAAATGCAATGTTATACTCACACGAAGCGAGATAACGGTAGAGCGGATTTAACACAAGCGTTGGGCTCGTGGCTTTTTTCATTAGAGTTGAAAGAAGCTCGAATGTTGAGTCGGGAATGGATGCTGGATCGCGAAGTTCCGGTTCTTCACCGTCGTAGAGCATGGCCAGGGAGAAACCAGTACTGTAACCCAGGGCTCCGAGCAACCTCATCATCGTAGGCTCGTGTTGCAATACTGTAAAAATTCACCAAAACACTTGTTACCAATCATTGCTTTTGGATCTACTGTACTTTTCATTTCTCCACAGATGAAGGTTTGCGTTTACAAAATGACTCCTTTGTTCTCAAGATACTTATGCAAAATTTCCAAAATACTCCGAATATTGAAAAAAATTCTATTTGTACAATATCCCGGAGTAAATACGTGATGGGAGTGATCATAATAAATCATTTTCAAGTGGAGAACGGTTTTGTCCATAATAAACATCGCTTGATGGAACTAAATCTTTGTATATTGTTAAACCAACAAGGAAAATAATCAAACTTCGAATAATTCAACGCAATAACCGTTACAAAAAAAGGATATTCCGTTGTTCATGAGGCATCCTTTACATCAGGGACTAGGATTGAGATGCTTCCTCATAGAATTAAGGAGGTTGCAGTATGAGACAGTGATTAGTCCTATGAGAGATATCGCGTATGTCTCATTTCTATCCAGGGTTATCTTAAAAAGTTGATGGCGAAATTGTTTTCAAACTTTAAAGTATATGCAACTATTGCTAATCGTATAAGAGAAAGATCTCTCAAACAGTGTAAATTAATAGAGATAAGGAAGAAAGAGAGGAGTAGTATGAAAAGAGAACTACATTTTCGGGAAAAAGACTTGCAGTCGTGGGCATGAGTAGATGGGGCATGATCAGTAATAAGAGTTTTTTTAAAAAGCAACCATTTACCTAAAGATCGTTCCTTTTGAAAAAAAACTCTATTTCACTACATAGGTTTTTATTGTTACGTAGAGTTTTTTTTAGATTTTCGTTAAGACACGACATATGGTTCTTTCATTAAAGCTTGTTGTTAAATAAGGCAAATTCAACGTTGACTACCGTAAAACATAAACCGCGAGTCTATTTTAAATTTTGTACCGACCAAAAATGTTGCGTTTTATTAGAACATGTATACATTTTCGTTCGTATTTCTGTATTCTACTTAATGCTCCAAACTTGTTGAATAATGCCAAGATTCTCGTTACCTGTATCAGCGACGCAAGGATATCGTGGTTTCGGCACGGTTGGCACCTGCTGTCTCATAGAAGTCTGTTGCTCAGCTACTTTGCTCTCGTCGGTCTGTGAAGTGTTTAACTTCGATTGAGGGACACTGCTACTCGTACCAGGACGTTGAATAGCATCGCCAAGTTCCATGTCGATGATACTATCGTTACGGGGTAGTCGTGCCTGTACAAAAACAACGATGTAGATTGTTTCGTCATTGAAGATTTCCATTTCTCTTTTATTTAATTTTTTTATCGATATTTATATTGCAAATTGTAAATCTGCGTGTTACAAGTGATTGATTATTAGTATCATTACTTTCAATCAATGTGACGATTACGATTACAAGTGCGTATCAAAGCTAATTCAGAAATTTATCGATATTACTTACATTTGGCAAAGGTGTCTGAACAAGTCTACAGACTAATTTAATAAGAGCGACGACCAACGTTTCCCATGATGTGGGTCGGCCTTGCTTCGATCCGCCACCGAGAACGCACGAGAATAAGCCACCAAAGTTACCCGTTTGATTCGAAGAATCGGCAATACCACCGCACTGTGCACCTACTGATTAATGCAAACAAGCAAATAAAAAAGAAACAAACAAATTTTAAGAAAGAATTATCGATATGTAATATGTTAGATGTTCTATAATTTTTGCTGATAAATTTCCTTCGTTGTACATTACCTCTTGCGCCTCTGACGTACGTGGATACCAGTACACCGACGCACTCGGATATACTCATCGCGGTGCCGAGATCGGTATTCGTAAAATTTAGATTGATGAGCGAGGTAATGAGTATACACTGAGCGTCGAGGGGACCACGCCTCGCTACAAGTGCACCACCCGGTTGTACCAGCTGATAAACGACCCAAAGAAGAAGTTCCTTCAGAGCATTACCGAGCGAACTTCCCGGCGTTATGACGTCACAGCGCATCTCAAGCCTCACGAGAAAGTCTTGAAGCGCGAGACCAACTCGAGGTCCAGCCTGTGTTTTTTTTTTTAATTCGACATTGAAGTATTAAATAAAAAATAACAAGCAAATAAGATGCTGGAAAATTAGAAATTTAAAGTCTGATATGTTCTACAGTCATTGTATCTGTTCTATAATGTGGACTCTTAGCATTGAAAAATAATTGTAGTTAATTATCAAATAGGTAATATATCGATTTATGACAATTTCTCTGAGCCCCCTTCTTTTGTTTTTCCGAAGACTAATATGTATCATTGGTGCAGTTAACATTTTTGATAGGTCGCACCTATTTGCTCAAGGACAGCCTACCAGTTTTCGGGGCTGAATTTTGTATCACATTTGTCGATTACAAATTTATTTTACTCCGTAGCTGAAACATTTATGTTGTAAATAAGATTTATATTTTCTAGTAAAAAAAATTACGACACCACGACACCATTATAATAACAAAATTTCAGCAAGTTTCACTCCTCGCCTCTTGATTGAGAATGTATCTTAAACTCACCATCATGTACTGTTTGTCACGAGGTTCAACGTTCAAACCATTACCGGACAATAGACGAAGAAACATTGGTCCCATGTTACGATCTTTGACGACGCAGCTGGCCATACCACCGAGCAAGCCATCCAAGGGCGTACTGATACTCGGGTCAACGTGATCGCTCGGCATTGGCTCATTACTCGCGAGCGTTAATGTCTGCAAAGCTAAGCACCATGCTCGCAACGAGACTCCCGGATGCCTATGTGTCAAATTTTCTTTTATCTTACGTGAAAATTGTGTAAATAAAGAATTTCATTGCGTAATACACACCATAGCAGGGCCGATATGAGGCCGGATATTGCTGCAGAGCTCAGAGGAATGACGGGCGTCAGAGACGGATCGAACTGAGTCGTGGAACTCGATTGCTCGAGAGTCGCGTCCAAGTTCAATGTCAGCCACAATTGCAGTACCAATTCTAAGCTCGTTCCCGAATTTTGCTGCACGATTGCAAAAAAAAACAATTTTTTACAATAAATCTAATTCGTAGAGTAAAGAAATTCGTAAAATTCCGAAAACATCGACAACTGAACAAACCTGTAGCGAAAGATCGGTGAATATTTTGTCAAAGCATCGAGTAAGCATTGAAAGACCCGAGGGTGTGTCCTGTACGGTCCACATGTCCTGATTTCTATCCAACCAGATCGAGTTTCTCGGAGAGGGTTGAGCCGAACGACTCGCGTCTGCTGGTATCTTTAAGAGAAAAAAAAACCTTGCAATTATCATATATAATAGGGAATTTGCAAGCATCACAGTAAACAAAAATTCAACGTGAAATTCTGAGACCCAGGGATTTGCGAAAAAGAATTTGTCAAAATTTATAAAGACTTTTCGTCGATTTAACAAACGGTCAGTTGCGCTTGTTAAATTGTCAAAAATATTTTGCAAACTCATAGAATTTAACAAATATTTGTTAACCATGTCTGACTTAGCATGATCGCTCCATCGTACTTACTTGTACAGTTGCATTTATACTGAGTGGTAGATTGTAGACTCCGAGGGTCGAAAGTCTTCTCAACGAAATTTCTACGCCCGTTTCAATGCCATACTCGAGTCTCGCGTCAATGGCCAAGGAAATGCTGCTGAAATACCGAATGGATTAGTAAATCAGTTGGAAGAAAAAATATATACAAACATATATCATCGGAACACAAAATCATGCAGAAGATGAAGGAAATGATGCGAGGGATAAACTTTACCCGGACGTAGCAGGAGTCGGTAATTTTGATATCGTGCCCTTCTTCAACGTATTTTTTCCACGTTCGAGTATGTCATCGAGGAAATCCTCGAGTTCACTATCGTCAGATTCCAATACCGACGGTAAATTGAAACCGTTGGATTTCGACGTCGATGCAGTAGCCTGAGCGGCCCCAATGCTATCCTGTGTATCCTCCTCACCGTCACCTTCGGCGAAACCTTCGTCGTTGCCGAGTGCCGTTGACGAACCGCTCGTACCCGCCATACCAGCGAGATCGTCGTCAACTATACGACCACCCTCAGCCCCAAGTGCCTCGTATCCTTCCTCTGAATGACGACCATCTTGTCCCTGAGACGGACGTGGAAACAGTCTGCCGCCTACAAAATTTCCCAAAGTACATTCAGCGACGATAATACAAGTCTGCCGAGAATTATGCATTTCTAAGGTAGTGACGTGTCTATCATAAACATTTTTCATCAAGATGGACTCGAGAGATTAAAGCAACACGACATAGTTTCGGCAAGAGACTGCTAGTTACTTTTTTCTCGACTATTTGCCATAAAAATAATATCCCGTATACGACAAAGTAGAATTTCCCAACTGATATGTAAAACGCACAATTTAATTGTCCGTGATGTTTTATACTTGAAAAAGTAACTATTTTCAAAATGTATAATATTCCGGATTGAACCTCGTTCTGTATGATGAAGAAGTATTCTCGAACAATCCCTGGTTTGTAATTTTCAATATGACGAAGTTTTACATACGAGGTCGTGGCTCGTATCGTGGTCTATTTGTTAATCTCATTTTGTTTCCTCATAGAGGTAGATTTGTTGTTATGAAAAAATAAAAAATTGTGTTTTCAAACCACATTTAGAAAAAATTTCCGAATGTGTGTGCTCGTGCGCGTACGAAGTTGAAACCGCTGGAACTTCGAATTGACTGATCCATACGGGCCTTTCGTGTACGACGATTTTTGTGCCGATTGACAGACTTCAAAAATGCTCAAAGATGAGTGTAAAGAGCCTAACTCATATAATTTTCGAGCAATCAGACTGAAATTTTCTACGCGAATAGACTTCCATCAAATACTGCTCGTTATTAAATTTGGAGAAAATCGACCGATGCGTTCCAAATTTATACAATTTTGAATTTTTCGAAAAATCGGTAAAGGCGTTTGTTAAGGTTCTAGTTCGAGTAATTTTTTGGCCATCGAAACAAAACTTCGTACATCGATTGGGTACCATCGAAGGATGTTCGGCATTGAATTTGGAGACATTCGATTGAGGGTTTCCGACGTTATAAAATTTTGAACTTTTCAAAAAACTTGCTAGGTATTTATTAAGGAGACTTTCAGTATGGTACAGTGATCGGGTTTCGTGGCATTGGGCGCGGGTCGTAGAACGAGTAACGTGCGAGAGAGATAGATCCGTGTCGGCAGATCCCGCACATAACTCGTCCACGAAAAAGAATTTCTGTTTATTTATGTGTATACGCTTTGCGCGCTGCTTTTGTAGATTAGGTTCACCGTGCGATCTGAAGTATGTACATGAATGAACTCTGAGCACGACATCGACAGCCAATCATAATGACGAGTTAGTCGGCTTTATGAATAAATCAGATTTCGATATATTTCGTGACATGTCTTTTTTATAGGGGGGATCTCAAAAACTCGTCCATGAATCATTTTCAAACTTGAATATGTTCTTTTTGAAAACATCCTCTTAGATGATCAATGTTAAGAGGATCACCATGAAGCGGATATAAAGCATCTTCTTATTGTATTTCGAAAAATTAATCGTTCAGAATCGTTCGAAACAGTATTTCTTTCCCGTTGTTCAATGCAGGGTCTCATTTGGTGGCAAATTGGAGCTTCAAATATCTCTTTGAAGACCCCCCACCCCCTTTAAGGGAATTACATGTTCAGTTTTCAACAATTTATATTTCGAAATAACTCGTTTGTATTATTATGTCATAACTGCAGTGTAAAAAATGGTTGTTGATCCCTTACCAAACATTTTTCTCAATTATAGTTGTTTGTGACAAAAATTTATATTCATAAAATATTTTGAATGTTCGTAACTTCGTTGCTTTAACAAAAAAAAATCATTTTCAAAAATGCAAAAATGCGTATGGAAAAGATCTGGCAACCCGCCAGAGAAATCGAGCTCGTTGAATTAGAGTGAAACCTGTTCTTGTAAACTCAACATCCACAAATTCTATTACCCGATTTCTGAAATTTAACAAGATCGAAAAGATAAACAGCGATGACTTTAATCTAGTGGCTAGATGCTCGCCTCTAAACCAAAGCATCGTGAGCTTCTCGAGTTCGAATTCCAGTTTTATCGTTTTTTTGACGGAAAAATAATATACTCGGCTAAACATAGCTGCGGACGTGTGTCGCGCTATCTTCCCCATCTGTCTGTAGATATTCGGATATTGACTGTCAGCAATTGTTACACCCAGAGGGGTGGTGAGCCCACAAACGAAAAAAAAGTAGGTCCTGTCGCTACTAACCATAGCTGTTGATGCGACGGATAAAAGATGACTGGAGTCGAAATTGAAGTAATCGAGTAAAATTTCTTTATCCGAAAGATATGTTTGAAAAACTTCTTCATAGACATACTATTGGAAAAATGATAATAAGGTTTGTACATGAGGGCCAAATATGCGCTCTCCAACAGTTCCAATCTGACGAACCGAGCGGCAGCATGCCGAGATTTCGCAAGGTACATAAAAAGCCTTAAAAAAAGGTGAATACAAAAAAAAAGCACGTTGTTGCATTACCTTCCAAAAGATCCTGGAGTAGACACGAAACCGCGTGTGAGGACCATGCGGAATCCGAAGTTCCGGTAGCCAATCTGACTAACCTTAAGAGCTGTTCTTCGGTCATCAGTTCGCCCAAGCTAATTGCGGGTCTCGTAGATACCACTAGTCTAGCCACTACCTAGGTACGGACAGGATGAAAAAAAATTCAATAGATGATTACGAAAATCTAGTCCGATCGTTGTAAAATGTCGATCGAACGAAATTCGGATGTTATCGTTTAAATTTGAAAATAAAAATAGCCCATTGCGTTCTATGAACGAAACGAGCAAAGCAACCTCTTTATCCGCGACAATACAAGTATAATAAAAAAGAAGAGAAACAGAAAGACATTTTTTTTTTCTCCAAATAATCCGTCGCTAAGGAATTACCTTACAAGCCAACAAAAACATGTCGACGTTCGCTGCATTATTTAGTATCAAAGCTACCAATCCTCGTGCCACTGGTAACACGTGCTGATGGGAGAGATTCGCCATACAATCAAAATCAACGTCGAGTGATTCGGTTCGACTGTAAATGGGAAGTTTACGGGGTAAGAAGATAAAAATTAAATACGGGCAAATTAGGTTCATCGATAATTATGAAAGTAAAGAATTACCTCGAGCTGGATTGAGGATGATTACGATTTCCTCGTGAAATATGTTGGACCTCGTTTCTTCTTATGCTAATTATGTCCTTGAAGTGTTTCGAAGTGTGCTGCTTCAGCGTTTTCTTGAAAAAACGTTCTTGCGACTTGAGCGCAGCTTCCAATTTGTTCGTTAACGTCGACACCTGTGCGGGCATTGACCCCCATGCCTGCAGACATCATAATCGTATTAAGCATGTGCGGGAAAGAAATTTAAACAATTTCGCCATAGTGGCGTGAATTTTTTTTGTTTCTACAACCCAATTCCATGTGAGGTCGGTCGATAATTCTTCTTTTTTTTTTTTTTTTTTTTTTTGAGAAGTGCAAAATTACTTCCTAGTCAAATGACTGACAACCTTAAAAAGGAAATTGTATACTCGCTTCCAAAAGGCAGTCGAGGCTGCTAAAGCTATATTTTGTCGAAGTAATGTGTCTTAAAATGTGAAAAAATAGTCAAAAATTTATCAAACGGTTTTCTCATTTTGAGAACATGTTCAAGGAAAAAATATTTATCTCGATCATCTTTTCTCCAAATTTGAATATTTGTATGTAGTATATCAGGACTTCTAACAGGATTAATACATTTGATTTTAGCGGTTAGGGCCATTTTTATCTACTAAATCAATTTTTGTTCTGGATTTCGCGAAATCGCTTTATCCATTTCTGTCACATAATGGTTGATCCTACAATATTATGAACAAGATCCGATAGAGTCTTTCAAAGAAATCAATAAGGTGCATTGCGTTGCCATCGGAAAAAGGTTCCTGGAAACAGTACTTAGAAAAAAATGAGTTATTAGTTAAAACTTTTTAAATAACCTTATCGAATTTTAAACTTGCAAACACCACGTGCGAACCCGAGTCTCATTCACCGAGACATTGAAAATATTCGAAATTCAAGATCATCGCTATATACATAATAAATAAAAACTGTGGTAGTAATTTGGAATTTTGAAGAACAAAATTCTCGTTAATTTTGGCCGTCGAGTAGCTGAGATACATGATATCATATTAACACAGCAAAAATAACGATATTGTCGAGCCAACACTATTTTCACTGCATACATCTCCGAAACGAGATGGTCAATCTTTGTAACATTTTCAGTTTTTCTAAGAACGACGATACGCATATCCGAAGAGCATATAAAAATTTTCGTAAGTTCGATTGGTCCTGATATATCATAACTTTTTGATAATTAAAACGTCGCTGTTGCGCCTCATCGTATTATTTGGTTTTGACATGTTTCTAACTCACATGTTTTTTTTGCATGAACGGATTAACGTACCTGCGGCGCCGGCGATGTCTGGAAGACCTTTTTGGCTTGTTCGAGATCTTGCAATTGTTGTTTGTGTTGCATCAGCCTCTTTTGCAATTTTCTACGATAATTACGCGAAGCCGATGAGCGATTAGCACTTACGTACTTTCGTTGCATCGCCGATTCGCCCTGTAGAAATTCCCAACGAGAAGCTACCCCTGCGTAGGTAAATTATGAAAATTAGCAATTCACAAGGATAATTAAGCTTCTTTAGCCTCATCACTCTCGTGAAAAGTTATCGCCATAAAAAAACATGTATTAGTCGATTAATGATAAATCAGAGTAAGAAGTACCTTGCTCTTTGTTTTTATCTGGATTCTCCTCGAGACACGGCAATTGTTGCGAGCTCGTGTCTAAGCAAACGGACAGGAATAACAGGACCCAGCCAATGAGGGTTGTGTCGAGACCGTTCGAGGCGGACGACGCTTGACCGTTTGATATAGGAGCCAGTAATCGGCCCAGCGTGCGTACCATCGCGTCGACTACCGAGGATTTATTAGCTCCGGCGATCAGTGACTTTCGGCCGAGGAATGTTAGCAATATAAACACCCTGGAAAATAGCCGATCGTGAGGTAACACACAAGCTTCGTTGTGAAAAGGAATTTTTTACGACGTGTCAAGAGCCGTTAGAAATGTCGAACAAGAAAAAAAAGTGAAACGAAATACGTATAATCTTTCATGAATTCGTACCTGTCTTGTGGAAAGATATAAGTCGAAGATGTCGAGTACAAATTGACGAGTGTATTCGCCAAAAAGTTTCCCCACCAAGGCTGATGTCCGGCCATTCGTGCTAAGAGGGCAGCGGCGTGTAATTGCAGCCGCGGTGCTGGCGTAACGACGCACACCGAGTGAAAGAAAGCTTCGCAAATCGACGGTGTAAAGACATCGCACAGAGACGGCGGTACCTGAGAGACAGCAAACGATCGTTTAACGTTAATGAATTGCGGAAATTGTTGAATAGTACATTTGGGATTGAAGATGAAAATACGTACACTTGGTACTGGTCCAATTTCGTACACGGTGTAGAGAAGAATGTCCAACAATGTTTCGCCGAGTACACGGAGTTTGTCGCTCGAGGCACTGGTCAACGAGACGGCCGGTACAGCTTGAGATCCTCTCCAAGATTCGAGTCTTCGCCATACTCCGCGCACAATGTTCAATTGATGTTGAAATAATATGCATTCCTGGGAAGCATTAATGGGTATATTAACAAGTTCAAAAAGAACAAAAACAAAAAGATAAATTCCATTGGTTGCTGATATTGATGAACGTATTTCAAAAAGTATGCCGATGTTAAGTTCGATCTCAAGACTGTACTTTAAAAAACCTAATTTTCAACGTCAAATACATATTGAAATACTTTATGCCAATTCCCCCCACATTGTAGACGGGGCAAAAAGTTCAGCCTGTTCAACATGATCTGGAAAAACGGTTGAGCTCGATACCACTAACATTTAATTCGATATAAAAGAAGAAAGAAAAAATAGAACATCACCCACTCTAGAATTAAGCCTGAAAATATATATGAGCGCGGGTTTTTGAGAATGTTTGTCGATTTTTGTCGACATTTCATTTGACAGTATAAAAAAAGTCATAAATCATGTAGCAGATATCAACATCTTTAACTTTATCACAAAATGGGCGATATTGAGGCTAACTTTCTGTTACATCTAAAACGGTGGTCGAGTTGGCATAAAATATATCATACGCCTTTTTCGTTGTAAAATCAGGATTTAAAAAAAAAACTTTTGTTGTTTACTAAGGTCCAATTTGTTTTTCTAATTATGCTATTCTGTAGTAAGGGGGCGCAGTCCAGATAATGGTAAAAATTTTTTTCATATTGCATAATTCATTTGTTATTAACAATTTTCTGACGATTTTTAAGAAAATTTTTCACTTTTCAATTTAGAAGTGCGCCATTTGGCCAAAAATCAATATACTGAAAAAACCCTACGCACTTCCATAGACAATGTATTTTTAAAGATATATTCAAAATTTCAAGTGAATCGGTTGAAAATTGTCTGAGTTATGTTTCCGGCCAACAAAAATGAAGACGTCATCGCAAGATGCTGCACAGCCGCCATTTTGAAATTAATCGGTTCAAAAAAATTATTGTATACAGTCACTGATATGTATGATAAAAACCCTATTTTATAATCTCGATTTATTTTGTAGTTTTTCTGAAAAAAAATCCCGAAAAAAGCCTATTTTTTTCGGCCTCTAGAGTAGCCTAACCCCTTAATGAACTACCAACTATAATATGCATTAAAAAGTCACACACCTAATTCCTTACTTAAATCCTTTGCGTATAGGTGACGCGCATAGCCCGATCGGTTTCTGTCCATACGCCCGAGTGACCCGATATTCAAATTGTTACAATTAAAAATGTTTTTAAAACTTTTCCTGATGGAAAAATTCTATTCAAAATATAAGATCAGGGCAGGACATATATTTGAAGTTATAGTAATTCAATAATCATTTCTGCATGTCGTTTTGTCAGTAATTTTCAAGCTTGTCATTTATCGATCAAAACATTCTGAGAAAATCTACAAAAATTCGGGAAGGTACTTCATATTACTATTTGTCGAATGGCGCAGAGAAAAACTCGATATATCTTATGACCTTTTCATTAAAAAAAAAGGCCTAATTTTTGGATTTTTACACTTTCAGTAAATCATCAATTTATGTCAGACAAAATATACTCTACTTCTTTTCGTTTTAAAACGAAACATATTGTACAAATAATAACTTGTACAATGTTACGTTCCAAAATAAGCTTTGTCTCATAATTAGCCAATGTCGCTTTTAAAAATTATATTTGAATATGAAGTTACGACAGCCCCCCAACTCACTCAAACCCTTGTACGCGAAGAGTTGATGCAGTTTTCTCGTGCACTGAGATCAAATGACACTCAATTCAAGTGCGAGTTAAAATGAATACATATTAACGACTCTGCCTTTGTACAATTAATTTTACTAATTAAGAGCATGTGAAAAGTCTGCGTTATCACCAAAATAGATCGAAGTTTCCACCGGACCAATAATCGTGGACACCTCGAAAAACGGAGAGGTCTAATTTGAAAACGAATTCAATTATTATTGCGTAGTGCAGTTCCGAAATATTTGATCGTTACGATATAGACAAATAAAAACCCTAACTAACGAGTATTTATTGGTTGATCAATCTGCAAAATTTCAGAATGGTATTTGGCCAAAAAATACACAAAGTAATCGAGTGTTTGGCTCATCACCCCAGCGCAAGATTTTCGTTACTCAATTTTTCAGTTCAACGACAATTTTCGTTGAGCTTTTGAGGTCCTCCCTGACAAATTAGTGGTTAAAATACCAGAATACATAATAAATCACTTCTGGCACGGTTAACTTGTGTATTTGGTACATTTGCCATGAATATTACCTCTACGCATGATCTTAAGTTATACACATACAAATGTATAGACTAAATATAATCTGATAGAAACGAATTTCATCTGGTTGTTGATTCGATTCGGTTGCAACAAAGTATCATAGTCCTTTTATCAAATATCTCGTGACCCAACATTGCTATGAACTCATTACAATCCGTATAATCTATTGTACAAACAGCAACTTTTGTTACCCAACATATCTAATCACTAATTGCGAAAGATATCTTTAAAACGCCGATTAAAGCACACTACCATAAGACCCTTTGTTCAAGTCTTGATTACAGTAAGAGCTCGGTTTTGGGAACGATCTGGGACCGGAAATTCTTGTAACCGAGACTGCCTAAGCTCGACCCCTACAACACAACCAGCCACTTACGCGCTTATAACCAGTACCATATCATAACATATGATCGGGGCGCCCTTTCTCTTCATGTTTAGGCTTATGTATCGGGAATTGCCACGGAGGCGTGACCTATTCAATATGGCCGCTCATTCCCAGTCAGCCCAAGTCAGTGAGCACTAGTTAGCACGGGGTAGAGTAGTAAACCCTCGATTATCGTATATTTTTTGCCGAATTGTAATGTTTTTAGTACGATCTGATAATCTGGATTATTACCGTTGACGTTTGTGCGTGGACAGAATCAACTGCGACAATTGGATACCGACGGAGTGCATTATTTCCATAAGGATATGGTGAACCTATATAACGCGCCATGTTTAACTCCAAAATCAGAAAAATAATTCGGACCAAACGTTGTCCATGTTTTCACGATTTTTATTTATTATAATGTTGCTATGATAAAGAAGTATATTTTTAATTATGATTAAAACGTGATACATTTGCATAGTAATCATCGGGCACCGACTGGGAGAGAGTGGTTCCCAGGAACGGTAATTCCCAATTTTCATAATTCTTACATAAGCACAATATACGTGCAGACAACCTAACGTAAAAAGGGCCCCAATGACTTTTAAGAGAAATACGACCACGGTGCTGTCCGTCGGGACGTAGATGCCCTCCATCATGCACAGGCGAGGCAAAAGAGTGGGGATTTTCCTTAAAATCGAACTCCTTAGAATTAAGATTATTATATTCGCCTTGAATTTATTGTAAAAAAAAAACAGTGCGGTCAGGACTCCTAGGATTCAACGATACAAAATTCGAGTACTTTGTTTCGGATATATTTCAAGTTCGTCACTTGATCTAATACACCTATCAACGAAATGACCTCCTTAAAACATAATATTAATAATCGATATTGAACACGAGCTAACGGATCGCGACTGTCTTCCCTCGAGTGTATCAACGACGTATCTGAATTTACATCAACAAACTATTTTGCATTGACTACTCATTGTGATATTGTCAAAAAAAAAACTTACCTGATATGTCGATAAAATTTTCGTGGAAGGCTGTTCTTTGTTCTCCGCAGAATTTTTCGATCGGCTCAAATAATGTTGCATGTGCATTACGTTGGGTGTTTCGGTGCACAATAATGGATCCAAAAGAGATTTGAGTCGTTCGGTAGCCAAACTGAATCTGAAAATTCATTTAAAATAACGTAGTAACTTGCATTTAGTTTTGTTACGTTTTTTAAACAACAAAAAATTACCTGCACTGTACATCCTCCGCCAGGGCTGACAGGATACTGCACTGAGTATCGATGGTCGTCTGTAGTGTGGATTCCGAGTTCCCGATAATATTCGATTGGTTACCGTTCGGTTCCGAATAATCCTCACCGGGCAGCCCAACCATATGTCCGTAAAACATACCCAATGGAATTCTGCAACGAGTCGTCGACATGCCGTATCGGCCGATCGTCGTAATCTGAAAAAAAAATCATATCCACAATATAATTGTTTATCTCGCAAAGAAGACAAACCTGCTAATAATAATTTGCACAATGTTTCGTCATTTTTTCGTTCGTCGTTCGGCGAAGCGTTCTCAAGCAAGTATACTGATGAAATTTGGTTTCCTCGTGGAGAAAGCAGGAGGAAGGTTTGTCGACGATGGAGGAAAAAAAATGAGGAACCAATGTACAAATTTTAGTAGCCGACTTATTTCCTTCTGTTTGGCTCGATAGTCCGAAGATCGCTCAAGTTGAGGATGTTTTTAATTATTTTCTAAAAGTTTAAAACCTCACAGAGTCTAAATGCTTATGTCGATCCTCGTTAAATTTCATATAAAGTCTCAATTATGATTACTTCATCTATCCACCAAGTTTGAATTTGATCGTTCAAAGTTTGCTCCGGTTATAGCGTTTTATATGTATTTCGATTTTTTTTTTAATGTCATGAAATCAAGAGAGGTATTGTCTTTTTAATACGACTTATCTTCGGTCACTTTGTTTGTGTAAAAAACTGTAGCAATATCGCTTTGGAGAATTAAAAAAAAATCGATGATCACCATCACAAAACTTTGTGTAAGAAAAAAAAGATCCAATAATAATTAGCGTGATAGCTAATTATTATTGGATCTTTTTGCTCGAGTGTGATAACTCGAGCGTACCTTAAGATAACGGCAAATAGGTGGCGGCTGAAGATCATTAGCAACCAAAGGTTTCGTTCCAATATCACCAGCAACAATCAGACGCGTTCCGTCGATTTCCTCGCTCTTCGTCCAAATATCTATCGACAACGAAACAAGATCGCTGCACGACGGTATCATAAGATCGGTAAGTAATATCGGTGAGCCAAAATCTAAAACGACGAATCTTCGTGCCCCCGAGTGCATTCGTTCGACGACAAGAGCTTGCTGAGGTGGCCAACATAACAATCTTCCCCATGGGAATGTCACATCGTCGCGCTATAAAATATCATGAAAAAAAAAACAATTAATAACAAACAAACAAACATAGAAGAGCGTGAATGATCGATTAAAACAATTATTCGTAACAATTTTCATCTATCGTGCTGTACAATTATTGAATGTGGACATTGCGTTGTTACGTCTACTTGCGCAAAGGCTGAGAATCGAGAAATATATATATATATATGTATAGTCTGCTTAAGCGTCATTCTCGAGTTTCAAGCTTAGTTCGAGCGCCGGTTATTCTTGTGCGTGTGTGTGCAACTTCGGAGATGACATTATCTATCTTCGCATGTATGTTTGTTTTGTGTGTGTGCTAAAATCCCTGGGAATGTTAGAGAATAGATGAGAAAAAAATAATAATGCATAATATGAGTTCAGGCGAGGAAGATTTCTTACTGGACGGAAAAGAGCGACTATGAAAAATTCTAAATACATATTTCTAAATACCATGGGAACTCCTTCGTAAAAACGAAGAAAACTCGATTATACACCTTAACTGAACGAAATGTATAAGAACGAAAATTCCATAGAACAAACTTTTAAAGAAAAACGAGCAACTAAGAGATTATTGATTTTTTTTCCGTTTCTACCAGTAAAATCTACCTTTTTAATAATGTTGTCCTCGACTTTGTGACCACTCGCACCGATATTGGCTATCGTTGATTTTTCATTTGTCACGGTTGACGTTAATGTATGAGAATTAGGCGTATCGTTTTGTTCGCTGTGCCAAATCTGGCTATCACCCGTCATATTATTCGGCTCATCACTGTCCGATTGATAGTCAGGCGTTATAGATAGTTGAGCAGCCGGTTTCTTTGTCATTTCTGCCGTACATTGACTAAGCAGATCGCTCAATTTCCCGCTGATCTTAGCCTGAAGATCTGGCACTAGCGATCCAGCATCCAAGTTCTACAATGTACACAATGACATGCCATCGAGATTACCGAGATTTTTCGTTGATGTAATTTTTTTTTCGAATGTCTCTGTGTCCCCACCCCACCCGCAAATGAAAAATAATAAGGGAATGAAGAAAACTGCCAGCCTTTGGAAAAAAAATGAACGAGACACGCAGGAAGAATATAATCATCGCAGCGATTAAACCCTAAAATATAAATTGCAACGTCGATGGAAATAAAATAACGAACAATCCGACTGACTATGAATTAGCGGCTAATCCTGAACGACCAACGTAAATAAAAAAAATCAACAACTTTATGTTATTGTTGTTTCTTCGTCAAAAAACGGAGAAATGAGGCATACAAAACCGACATGATCCATCGGGCTATAATTTGAAACGAAGAAAAACGAATTGTAACGAATAAATAAATACTAACGTATGTGGTATGATGAACCGTTTTAAGTTCGGGCACGACGTTGTTGGTCGTAGCACTCGTATCGAAAAGTGCAGTGCCCATATTTACGGCATTAGCGTTAGGATCGATTTTCTCCATTTTCGTACCATCCGAAGCCGCGTGACACGTAAAGTGAAGAGGTTCGACCTGGGCGCGGATGAAAATATATTCCGTATTAATTTCAATATTACCGAATGTGTGTCGCACTCTCGACTATTCGATCTTTACCTCGAGAAGCCCCTTCATACTGTGATTGGTGCAAAGAGCTTTCAATTTGCTCGGTACAATTAATTCACCGCTCGAATGCGTCGGTAGAGTTAGAAGATCTCGCAGATCTATCGTCTCTTGGTTATACGCGTGGTTCGTGCTCGTGGTGATGGAAGTTGAGGGTTGTTCGCCGGTCAGTATCGTCGCGTAAGTAACCGGCATCGAGGTCGATTTTGGTGGCATCGGTGGCTCAATGTCGAACAGTTCCGTTTCGAAGGGTGTATTGTACAAGCCAAATCTGCAAGGAAAATACAACGATCAGCACACAGAAACATATATATTCATTTATGCCGGATGAACAATCTGTGTTTTAATGTTGTTCCTTCCTCATGGAGCGACATGTATCATAATTCAAAATCATATTTAGTAAATATCTCCCGATGTGCGTGTGTGATTAAGGTCTCGTTAAATTATGTAAAAATTAAATTCACGATAGGCAATGCGGAATGTATGAATCTTTGTTTCTATTCGTTGCGAACAATTCAACTGAAATAGCGAAAAAACATTCTTCATTAAATGCGCCAATTTTCAAAGTTAAAACAAATTATTGAATGTTCGTTTATTTTGTTTACTTCCTTATCGAGTATTCGCGCACGCACTAAAATGCATTTTCTGATTTTCTAGATCACTTTGAGTACCGTCGAACAATAATGGCGGATGTTTTTTTCGTCATCGCAAGGCTTCCCCTATGAGAAAACTTCGAAAGGTTGACTTTTTCGGGACTAAAAAAAACGTTAGAAATGAGAAATGTTCAAATGGTTCGTTCATAATTTTTTTTTGGTACTTTCTCACAGAAGCTCCGTGACACGAGGAATAATTACGAGCTAGGAAGGTCGTTATTTCTGATTATTTTCTTGTCTTTTCTTTACCTCGTAGCGAGCAACAGATGGTACGGATTAACGCGATTAGACATTTCAGCCGCAATCTGCTGAACAATATTCACGCACTGTTGTGCTACACCGTGATTTCTATCCAGCGGTAACAAGCGTGTAATCAACAGTGCGAGCCAGCGCAACGAGCCGGCCCATTGTACGCTGACGATCGAAGGCAATAGAGTGACGAGAACCGCAAGTACCGCTTCGTCGAAGGAATGAGGAGCTGGATCGTCCGTGTTGTGGAGTCCTCTTTGAAAAACCAAAACGTATGCGATTTAGAAAATTACTCTGACACTTCATTCGCCTCCCTTTAAGTAGCCCTGGTGAATACATACTCGCTGCAAAGAACGATTAGTTTGACGCATTTGTGCGCGATACTACGGCCGGCGTGAAGAAGACACGTGCGTAAAAGTGGATTCAATCGTCCTTGAACACAACGAACTGTGTCCAATTGCATGGCCCTCGTTTCCGTCGTATTTTGACCAACTCGGAGTCTCGTCAATCTAATCGCCGTCACCCATATCAGTATGTCCAACGCCACTGACTGAGCCACGAGCGTTCTGTAACGACAGAGGCCGTTGATTCATTATTGTACAGGATTAACGACATGCGATATTAGTATAAAAATAACTTGCTATAAACTAATATTCGATAGCGAGATTAAAAATCATCGATATTGCCGCATGACAGAATAAAAATAAACGTTACAATACGTGATAGGTTTAAATTTCACTAGGATGAATCAGCCAGTGAATGAACAAAACCACACATTTACCTATGAATGCTAATTTGGTAATACTGCGAAACGCAAATTTGTGTAAACTCTACTTACAAATAATTTCGTCAATTCATTGGCAGATGGTTACCCTTTAAGTTCGAAATAGAAAAAAAAAACATGGAAATAAGCCGTCAACAGAAATGACTCACTTGTCAGCTGCTTGAAGACAAACGACGTTGAGCAAATTCTCAATGAACAATGCAGAATCGAGCATCGCGCATCTTTGCAATCGTTCGTTTGGTATATTCGTAGGTTGAACCGATCTGACGGTTATAGAGAGTTCGTGTATCCAATCGCATCCTATGTAACATTCCAACTTTTTATTTGCACTGGCGGCTATTCTTTCGACGGTAGCGCCCGGTAACAAAGGACCCGCTTCGTCTATCCTCAATTTCTTCGAGGTCGGGGGTTTCGTTTCCAACAGATTTATTCTCGATTTTGTAGTTGCCTGTCGATGGAGAAAAAAATAATTCTCGTAGAACGATTGATAAAATTTAAAATGATTCAAATCGTAACGTGCGCGCGTGTTTTTCATAATTTTCCCAAATTCAGAATGTTCCTTACACAAGACGGTGGTTATCTGAAATTTGACTTCCTCACAGACGAAACAAGGTTCAAGTTTATTCTCTACTATTTTAACTATACCATTTCAGTTTTCGGTACAATTTTTTTTATAGAAAATCCCCAAAAAATAAATCAACTTTATCGATTCTTGCCATATTCAATACCAAACATCATTCAACGATATTCTCTATTTATGTACGAAATTTTAGGCCAACCTCTCATCAATTAACAAAGTTAAAACGATGACAGACATTATGAAAAATTGAAATATCCATTAAGTCACGATACCGATTTTTACCATACTTAATATTCAAAATGATAATTTATGGTTGTGGAAACTTTCAACCTGATAGCTCGATATTTCCCGAATTTACAGAGATCACAGACTGTTTCGATAATTTCAGAATACCGCAAAATCTGAGCCACGGTATGTATTTGAAGGACGATTACAATGAACAAAATTGCAACATAGTAGCTCGAGCCGTTGTCTCGATATAATTTTCCCATTAATTTGAAACATTTCGAAAATTTATGATTGAAAACTTCGAGAAAGTTTTGATTTCACGAAACCAGCGATAGTATAATAATGAGGTAAAAAAAAAGGGATTTACGAAATAAAGTAATTTGAGGTAAACGAGAAATAAAAAATTAAACTCCGATACCCCTTTGAAAACTGTAAAAACTTACCGCATCTTTAGCCGGATCAATGAGGGCCTTGATATGAACGAGAAGCGTGCGGGCTCTCGCGCTAAAGAGTTTTGGGCTCGTGAGAGTGACGCAACCCGAATGATCCGATAAATCAGTGCAACGTTGGAGATTTATAGGTCCGCAAAGTATCTCGGTATTGTGCTGACGCTGATATTCCTCGCTTATTATAGGATTTTCGCCTTTTTGTTCGCCATCAAGGCTAAAATCAATTCTATCGTCGACCGGTGTAAGGGGCGATTTGTGATGTCCCAGACCGGCCATTTTTTGCTTAAGCAGAGTAACCTGTATCGTCGGAAGCTCGAGACACGGCCAATGAAGGGTAAATCTAACGTCAACGTGACCAACACAACCGGCAGCTGTGCGCGGTAATGTCAATTCGAATATATGCTCGTCCCAGGTTGTGGCGTCATTTTGCAATCGCCAAGTTCGCGTATGATGCTGATCCTCGGACTGATGAAGATGTTGCGGATAACGACGCTGTCTCTGTGCTTGCATCATCTCGTTCCAGCAAGAGGGTACCGTAGCACCGTACGCCGGGGAATGTCGATCGAATCTGGTCAGCTCATATATACTACGTAGATCGTTGTAATTGGGATTTGGCCTGTGAGCGAGTATAGGCTCTTGATAAGCCGTCGAGGAGCTCGATGTACCGGGCACTTCGGTTTCCGTGTTCAAACAACTCGCAGCCTCGGTTATCATATTAACGTCGTCGGCATCGTCCTTCTCCTCGGTCGAGTCTTCCTCCTCGTTCGTACAAAAGAAATTCAGATCACCGTCGCTCGAGCATACGCAAAGTCTCTCGAGACTGTTGCAATAAGCCGCCGATATGAATCTCGTTGCACGATCGCTCGGCCGTGCCTCGGTGAGAGTCTTCAAACTACCGAGATCCAAAAGTCTGACAACACCGTCTTTGCAAACTATCGCAACTTGACCCCTTGCTCCGTGGGATATTTGTCCCGCCGTATCGTCATTCGTTATTCCAACTCTGTGCTTATCCTGGAGTGGCAAAAATTCATGCTCGATTGGTGATTGATCGGCTGGCAAATCGCGTCTAATCACGGGTTCGGGGACGAGCTTGACGACTTTACCAGTAAAATCGAGAGCATAAACGAGCAATATCGCGCTCGGTGAGACTATCTCGTTGTGTATCTCGCCGTTTAACAATTTAACATCCGCACTCGCACCATCGTGATCCCAGTACATTCTTTCGAGGCTCTTCGGCGAAAATATCTCGCTCTCCTCGTCAACGTCCATCTGATTGGCGTTTGACGACGATGAAATATCCGTTGATGGAGAATCGATTACTGGAGTTAGCGAGACGTACAAGTGTCTACCGTCTTTGGTCGTACCGACGTAAGAGATTCTCAATGTTGACGGTGCGTCGATGCACAATGTTTGCATTACAACGGGATCGGTTTTCAATACTTTCGTTATGTCCAGTGTTTTCTTGTTTATACCCGATATATCGGACGTTGAGGGAAATTGCTCGGAAGCGTTTATCGGATTGAAATTAGCGTCAAATGGTGTTTGCGGTATGCCAAAAGACGTCGAGTGATAGAGGGTGTTTGACGATGATGTTGGTAGCGTTGCTGTTTGAAATATACCGTCGAAATGCGTACCGCCGACCATCTCACAGTCAACGTCCTCGATAACCGGCACCTCGTACAAAAATTTACTCATGTACATCTCCTGGTACAAGCTCTCCTGACGTCCACCGTTCGAGCTCGTGCTCGTGCCCGTACCCGACATTGTTTTCTTCGTTTTACCACTCTTGCTCGTGTCCTCCTTGCTCGTTTGTGGCGTCGGAGCTTTGTGATGAAAATCATAAAGTACTAAATAATGTGTTTTAACCGTATTAGATTTGTCACCCGCTACCTTCATTATGTCTAAACTATCACTGGCAGCACTGTTAACACTGTTCATTGCGCGAACTAGAGACGACGATGGTGCAAGGTCTGTCGATGAGGCCCAAACATTCTCGAGAGTTCGAAGATTCGACGAATTGCTCGTCGTTAACGACACGCCACACACCAAACACGGTCGTATTGACGATTCTGTTGTTTCCGATGTAATCGTGGATTGCGTGATTATCGAACCGGCGCTCGTTTTACTGTCGTCCATTTGTGACTTTGGTCCTCGTACTATAGACAATGCCGTTAAATTCACCGTGTGCGATATTGGCGTGTCGTACTCAACGAGTGGATCACTGTCGGGGCTTAAATTTGAGAGAAATGCCGATGTCAAATTTCTCGCGGCGAAAAATTGTATCGACTCTTTGTTGTTTGCCTCTTGACCGCGTGATGCCACGCAAAATGATACTTCGCCCTAAAAACGATAAAAAAAAGGTTGATATTTCTATTATTATTAAAAAATGTAATACTGAGACCCGAATAAAGATATGCGAAATATATATATGGGGAAATGATTCGGAAGTCCACAATTTGTATTGAAAAGAAAAATTGTCGATGCGAAATTTCAACGTTTGAAGTCCATTCCGTGGACTTTCTTTTTTTAATGTTCAATACAAGATATACTGGCGGCAAGTAATATTCGAAACGTAAGTTATGATACAACACTATTACAACTGCATTGACTTTTTGTTTACTTTGTTTTCTGTGAGCAAATTACGTTAATTATCCTTTTACGATATTTTCGGACTAATCAATGTGTAACCAGCATAGAAAAAGATGCAAAACTAACAATTTATACAGAGCCCAGTTTGTTGGCGAGTTTGTTGCAATTGCGCGGATGTTAAATTTTAATTTAGTCTTTTTTTTTCCATTTCCAAGTGCCCTAATCACAATCTGAATTCGACATTCTACGATTCATTTGTTTTGTTTTATTTTTATTTTTAAGATCCTCAATGATTTCACCGTAACGGACCTTTGATATTGTTCACAGTTTAGAACACATGAATATAAAAACTACTATACTGATAAACACAAATGGCTTTAATTCTTTAATAAACAACGTTACTGAACATTGTTTTCGGTGAATTTATAGAGTATCTTTCACCGTATATCTGAGAAAAATCGAAGAATTATTCTGAATATTTCGATGGATAAAACACAAACTGGAAAACATACTCTGGAAAATTTCGATATGCTCAGCGTTCTCTATGAGAATTGATAATTATTTTTCTTTTTCTGTATTCACTATACATTCACTGAACCAAACGAGAAGCACAGTACTGGAGATATTCTGAATTTCAACAAACGACAATGTTTTAATAACAAATTTCAGTTTTTACGAATATTGTAGCAAAAAAACAATGGAAATGTGTATATTTTCGATTGTTGAAATGGCTTAATATCAAAAGAGTCAAGAGGTCCTGCTTTCGCGGAGAGGTACAATTTTAATTGCTCTTGGAGAGATCATAGACAGAATTTTTCAAAGCTACAAGTACATTCTAGACATGATTGTACAGACAGATTGTCACGATGATTGAATGTTCCTCATTACGTACTTTCAACTGTTTGCTAATATTCCATACGGTAACGAGACCCTTGTGCGATGCCGTGGCAACGAGACCAGCAACGTTCGTCGTACCGATAACGTCAACGGGTTCACTCGATTCTCGCGCCGGTGCTGTTGCCAGTGTTACGGATAATGGCACGTTCTGCGTGTATTCGCCCTTTACGAACGGGCACGTTGGTAAATGACGCTCATGCTCGGACCACGGTTCGTCGGTCGGTTCCCAACAAACGAGGCAAACGTTACACGTGAAGCACATCGCTCGGTCGTCGGCGGTCGCGTTTGGCTCGTAATAGAAACCAGCCTGTGCCATTTGTTCGGGCAAGGCCCATCTGGGTGAAGAAAGAAAAAAAAAGAAAAAACAAGGGAGAAAAAAGAAAAAAGAAATGTTTCTCTCTAGATATTTTTTTGTTTGTTTTTTTTTTCGAATATTTTTTTATTTTTTTATTTTTTTTTTGTTTCGTATCTCTATTTTTCGATTATATGTGTATATATATATGCATCGAGACGTACTTGTAATTCATGTGGGGCCACGTCGAGAAAGTCTTGCGTCGTGCAGCCTCGCTGAACATAAGAGCCCGATCCGCCGGTCCACCCTCGAAAGTCAGGCCGCGAAGTAGGCCATTTAGTCGTTCGTTGATGGCAGATGCTATAGGCACAGCCGGTATGTGCTTGTTTTGTTTCTTTAATTCGGCAACTAAGCCCGAACAAACGAGCTTCAGTGCTGCGTGCGGTAATTCCAGGCATATCGTATTCCACTGAAAAAAATAAGAAAAATCAACATTTCAATTTGTCTTAAATTATAAGAATATACGTACATTAATCATCAATTAGATGCTGAAATGCAATTAGTTAGAAAACGAAATACGAGGGCGAACAATTTGTGACTTCCAGTCATTTCGTATGTCGCATTTTTTTCCATTATACAGTGGAAAAAAAAAGTTAATTCCATCTTGACTAATCTTTCGTTGCATATGACGAAATAAATGTTTGATTATTATCACCAAAATTTTGTTTAGCCCAATAAACTTCGCTAATTGTCAGTAAAATTTACAAGGACTTCATAAGATTTTGCAATTATTTTATTTTATAATGATAAAAGTCTACAATTATTTTTTAATCAATCGGCACAACCATAATTTCGTCATATCGAGAAGAAAATTTTTTTAACATTTTAAACAAAAGACTTTCATTCCGTGCTTCTTTTTTCACCGACCTTTTGCGCCTTTATACCCTTCTTCTGAGTCCCCTGTGCAGCATGAATTTTGCTCGCCAATTCCTGCAAAACTTCTTGAACATGCTCAACGCCGGGCACAGTGACCAATCTCAGACACTGATTCAGCAGTATAGCCTCGGACAGCAGAAGCTCCATCTTGATGACATCATCGCTACGTGTGACAGGAGTCTGCAGTATGGTGTCCAATAGAAGAACTCCGTTGTAATCACTGCGGACTCCTATCCCCCGTCCATCGGTGTATAAAACTTTATCCACTCCTTCGGCCAGATAAACTCCTTGCAACTTTCCATCCGATTTACCTACATTCGCCGAAGACAAAAAAAATATATAACAACTTGAAGATTCTTATCGTCGTGCGATAATAAAATGACAAAACAAAATTAGCAAGAACAATGATTCTGAGATTTACAATAAAAATGATGGATAGGAATTATCACGAAATTTGATACATTTATTTTGTATGTTGATCGTTTAGTCTTCTTTAATAGTCATTTCACAAAGCCAGTAGAGGATAAGAATAAAATATGAATACCAAAAAATGTACATTGTATGAACTATTGTAACAAAGTACTAAATTGTTGCATACTCGTTGATAAGTAGAAGGAAATAAATCCAGAAGCTTACAAAATGTATAACATGTGTGGGTCAAATTGTAGATTAGTAATAGAATGGAAAATACATTATCAAAAATTCCGAATATAGGGATGTCAGAAGGAATAATGAGAAATTCAACGATTAAGAAGAAAAGCGCGTGTCGGATAATAAAAGCGAAATGCATTAAGCTACAGCATCTGTAACATGGTGGATGATGATGGAGTGGGAGTAAATGGATAGGGGGCAAAAGATGCTTTGATCTGTGAAGAAAAAAATAATAATATTCGTAAGATTATGGATGATGAAACCTGCTTGTTGACGAAAAAATAAATAAATAAAGAAACAAGAACGTTTCTTCAACAATCGGTAAGCAACATCGATTACAATTTCGATGACCAAGCGTGGCTAAGGCTCGTTATTGATACGAGGGGTGGAGGGGGTCACGCCTGACGTTTAACGTTTCGAAGATTAGCGGCCTTGACAATAGAATATTGTGGAACGGATCAAGGATATAAGATGAAAAATCCTGTAGTTAAGGTCGTACATCATAATGGCATTACCAATATTCTTTTAATGTTAAGAAGCTACGTGAAATAACTCACCGGACAGGCTACTCCGTTGCAGTATAACACCGAAGTTGACATCAAAAACGTATACCTGACCACTGCCAGTTGTGATCAGTAAAACGTTTAAATTAGGATGATAGACAATGCTCTTGCACTCAGTGTCGACATAGAGATAACCGTCTTCCTTTAGTAACCACGGATCATCATCAGCCATTTTGCCTTATACGATAAACGAATCTCAAAAAATTGTCTAATGCGCGAACATCACGAGAAACATGGCGTACTCGTATCCGCCATATTTGAGTAGGAACGTCAGTACTGTACGTCTGAAGTTGGTCTCGTATCGTTTATGGTAATACAATCGATTGAACTCCTCGGGATCACACTAATCGATGACATTAATCGATCAATCGATTCAATTATTATTTATAATAATAATTATTGTTGCTGTCGTTGTTCTTGTTGCTATATTATTATGTATTTTTTATTATATTATTTCAGGGTGGGCAGGGTGACATTCCGATTTTTGTAGGCTATTCGATACTGACCCAGTCGGTAATAAATACTATTGTAGTTTACACCCCACTACTATATTGAATATTTGATAAAAAGAACGTGATACAAAGGAACATCACTGTTGGAAGTGGAATTCAATTGCGCGGCACTTAACTTTTTGTATGAATTTCCAACCATTTTTGATTGTGAATGATAAAGCATTCGTTCGAAAAATTACACCGATATCTCTCTCGCACTCTTGCGGATGTTCTCGCCGGAAAATTCAATTCCAGTGTGTTTCAGAGGGGCTGTACAATGAGATTTTGGAACCAATGCAATTTGGAAACAATGCAAAAACCACAATGCGTAATTGTCTAACTTTCCGAAATCACAAATAGAAACGTCTCAATTTCTTATCTTCCGAGTGTCTCAAACTACACTGCTCCATACTATTCAATCGTTTCGACGAATTTTCGTGAATTACGTGGGAAATCAGTAATGAAAAATGGATTACGCCGCCGAATGTGTCATTAAGGGGGGAAATAGGGTTTACGACAGCGTTTTCTCAATGATTTTCATGAATTTTTTTATAATATAAAAAATTAATATAATTTATTGTAACTTTGAGAATATTTTATACATATATTTAAGTATATACTATAAAATTTTTGAAGAATTTTCTTGAAAAACACCGCAGATATTAGCGACCCCATATTGCAGGTCACAATCAGACTCAGCATTTTGCGTACATTCTGGAAGCCGCAATTTTCATCCGAAATCAAACGAGGTTGGAATTTACTTTTATTATATGTCTCTCTTCTAAACGAACCTAAATGCTATCAAAAAAATAGAAAATTGAATTTTTTACAGGGGTCAAAACAAAAAAGCATGATTTATCGCCATTTTTTACAACTTTATTTGCAAAAAAAAATTATTTTAAATAATGATAATATTCCGATTTTCGGTTCATGCAGAGCGCAATATTATGAAGAAAGTAACTGCCAATTTTCAAAACGATTCGTTGAAAACTTTTTAAACTACCGTGTACGCAAGTTCAAAAAAAGTCGTTTTCAGAAAAACGCGTTTGAAAAAATAGCAAAATGCTGAATCTGATTGTGACCTGCAATATGAGGTCGCTAATATCTGCAGTCTTTTTCAAGAAAATTCTTCAAAAATTTTATAGTATATACTTAAATATATGTATAAAATATTCTCAAAGTTTCAATAAATTATATTCATTTTTTATACTATGAAAAAATTCATGAAAATCATTGAGAAAACGCTGTCCTAACCCTATTTTCCCCCTTAATGGCTTATAACAATAGAACGAGTCGGAATTTTCATTTAAAATGTTGGGAACATATTTTTCAATAGTTTTACTAACAATTTATGAACTAAAAAAAATCGATGTTTTGAACCGTCTAACACTATTTCCCCCCTTAATAAATTGTACTACTTTATATGAATTTCCGACGAGATGTATTTTCCTTGCATTTTCCTTCAAAGAATCATTCATAATATTAAAAGCATATGTGGAAGACACGGTAAGAAAATCCAACAGCATCGGTATAGTGGGAAGCTTTGAAATCTGGGTAACATTCCATGCTAACCGTGCTAAATACGCAACCACGTCAAGAGCGATTTACCATAATATATTTTGGTATTGTAACGTATAATTTACCAGGTAGGAGTCCAAAAATTTTTTTTTATTGTTTGTAAAATGGAAATTGAGTAAGGAAAATCTCCCGTTCTGGAGCTGCAAGTTTTAGCACACTACCAGTCATTGATAGTATAGAAATTTAATGAACAACAACTGGGAGAGAAAAAAAACTCTGTGGTTTCCGGCTTCGGCTTTTCGGTCATTAGGTGTTTGGCGTTTTTTGTTAAGAGAGCCTGAGAGAGCCATTTTCGATAATGGCTTTCCAAATAATACGTGCATGTAGGGCCCTGACGAAACCCTGTATGAATGCACGTGTTTGGAACGGCGGTAAGTCATTTATTTTTATCAATTAATAGTTTTCCGTTGAATTTTGGTGTACGAGAACAACATACTGGAGTACAGAAAATTGTGCCGCTATAACCTCACTCGAGGACAATCAATATCATCATGAACAATGTAATTTGTTTTACAGGATTACTACAAAATCAATCGTTGGATCGTTTCGTTGACTGTGTCAAGTTACACGATCCTTTGAAATGTCTTGTCAGAAACACTGCATTCTTCAATAAAAGTAAATAACTTTTGAACATGTTTGTTTATCAATATTATTATATTGCACAGATTTGATAAATGAAAAATATACCGACAGCAGTGGACGTGCAGTCAGTTTGCGGCTTCAGCGATCTCCCATGTTAAGCAGTACTGACTGTGGTCAGTACTAGGATGGGTGACCGCTTAGCTATGCACTGGATTGCCTACTACTGTGCGAGAGACAGTTTTTCTGAATTTCTGATGGTAAAACATCTGAATCGCAGGAAAATATAGCCGCCTGTAACGGCGTGGTTTTTCGTAGTTTGCTTGTGCTCTTGCGAATGAGTGACTACTGACAACATTTTGGGGGGGTCTCAAGGATGGAAAAAAATTAGGGGGTTAGTGAAAGAGGGATGGGTCATAAAAACCCATAAGGGTAAACGTTGGGATAATACAAATAATAAAAGATAAAACTTAAAAAATATAGCTTGACACGAGTAACATTGACCTATATGCATCTTATATCGTAAAAAGTATCAGTCTTCCTTCTTATTTAGCACTAATTTATGTACACACTTTATACAACCGTTATCATTAACTCATTCTAATTGCTGCATACAAGACCGTATCGAAACTTGAAAGACATTGCGCAATTGGCTACAAAAAATATAGGGCTATTATTTATTTACTGATACTTGTATTTACCACCAGAACCAGCCGAGCACTTGTGGAAAGGTGTCAGCAGCGTCAGTAATGCCGGAAAAAAAAGAGGAAGAGGAAGGACCGTTGGTAAAAAGATAATAAAAAATCTCAATAAAGGTCAGATAATTGGCATGGGAAAATATAATATGGTCTGGCCGGGTTTAACTCAGCCTATACTGCGAGGCAAAGAGCTCGTTCAGCAAAAAGAATTGCCCGAAGATGTTGAGAGAGATGCTACATTGGCAAAAATCAGGGATTCAATGACGCGAAACAGGAAAGAGAAGTTAGCGCCTCTCGAACGCGGATGGAGTGGCGGTAAGCTCGGAGGAAGGAGCATAGGCCCTCCGGATCCAGTCGGAGAAGGTATGAACGATGGGAAAAAACAGTCCAGAAATGTCTACATTCTATTATAATTGTTTATCGTATTTATTAATATTAAACGAATGGAGTCTTACAAATTTTTATGATATAATAACCGACAGCAGTGGACGCGTGGCCGGTGCGCGGCTTCGGCGATGTCCCATGTTAAGCAGTATTGACTGCGGTCAGTACAGATCGGTGATCACTTAGCCGTGCACTGGCTTGCACGCCGACTACTGAGCGGGAGGCAGTTTTTCTGAGTTTCTGATGGTAAGACAACTGAAACTCAGTAGAAAATAAAAGCCGTCTGCATCGGCACGGGTTTTCCGCAGTTTCCCCGTGCCCACGGCGAATGCGATACAGTGTAGCTAAAAAGTAGCTGCGGATGCTACGGATGTTAGATTAGCTTAGTATAGTGCGGCTAGGGAATGTAGATCGGAAATTGGAAAGGGTCATACGTTAAAACCCGCAAGGGTTTACGTTGGAACACATAATAATAAAAATAATAATAATATGGTGTAATATGTAAATATGACAATATAAAAAGGGCGTATATTGAAACGTTATGATTATTTATTTTAATAACACGGCAAATGCTACTTAATAGAATATTCGCACTCTCGAAATTTTTGTCTTTACAAACCTTATGACGACCACTTTTTTATTTTGCAGATACCTTCGATGGTTTCGATACCAAGGTATTGGAATTCAAGACGGTGTGCCACATGACAGGTAACATGGGACGAAAGAAAAACATCAGTTCTTTTGTAGTGACTGGTAATGGCAATGGATTGGCTGGTTTTGCATTGGGTAAGGCACCGGATGGCAAAACGTCTCTAAAAACAGCGAAAAACCGTGCCGGACAGAAGCTCATGTACATTGAGAGATACAACAATCATACAGGTGAAATAATGTAGTCAGTTTACATTGAAATAAATGAATTACATCGAAAACGACATTCTAATCTTCATTATACTTGTTCACAGTGATGCATGACTTTTTCACGCAATTCGGAAAGACAAAAATTTTCGTAAATAGAAAAGCCGAGGGATACGGCCTCGTTTGTCATCGTGCCATAAAATCATGCTGCGAAATAATTGGAATAAAGGATATTTATGCAAAGGTCGAGGGTTCCACGAATGTTCAGCACGTAATAAAAGCATTTTTCATCGGTCTGTTGCAACAGAAGACTATGATGCAAATAGCCGAGGAGAAGCAATTACATCTGGTAGAGTTGAAGCGCGAGAACGACATGTATCCGACGGTCGTTGCCTCACCGTCGACAATACGAAAGGAAAATGAGATAAAATCGAGCGAGATAATGGATTTCACGCAATTTGTAATGGGTGGCAAGATGGTACTCAAGAAAAAGAAATATCCTCCATTTTATACGAAACACTATTCCTGGACGATCAGACAAAGAAAGCAGGTTTATCTCAGAGATAAGGAGAACGTTAGAATACGAATTTACGCGGAACACGGAGAATTACGTAGTTTCTTGACCGACGAGTATCCAGAGGCTAAGCCTCAGTTGTGGAAAAAGAAAGAGCCGGTGATGGAAGAACAAGAATAAGCTGATCAGATCTTTTTTTTTTTCATGTACGAACGATCCGACGATGGGATTATTGTAAATAAATGAATACGTACGAAGGTGGCATTTTTTCTGTTACCGACCGTTTCGCATTATTTTTCTGATAGCTGTGGTTTTCGTGCACTCAGATATGATCTCCGGACAAAGAGTGTAAGGAAACGATCTACCTTACCACCAAAGTCGAACGACCGTTACAGACTGTTTGAAAAGTTCGTGAAACTTTCAATTTCATAGTCCGAGCTTTCATAGTTTCTGGCCGACGATGAGCCAATCCTAAGCCGTTGGACGTGATTCAACGTTGGTGACATTGCGAATCTAAAGAAAGTGGCAGCGACTTGAAATTTTAACAGCACATTTATAAACATATATTGCGCGCGTCTGCAAAGTTTTAACAAGTTTCACAATCTACTTTCCGAGATAAAACATCGTAAACATACTCTCAAAATGCATAGTGCCTTATGGACCAGCCACTATACGATGTGTGGAATTGTTCGATATTGGTAGTAAAAATAAGTGGTGACTGGTTAAAACTTCAGGAAAGTAGACTTATCTATTACAGAAGTCTATCAAAAAAAATCGATACAATTCACAGCGCCTGTTTATTAAAAAGTTCAAAGTTTTTGTCGTTAAAAATGCTCGATCTGGGGGGTCAGCAGAGGGAGATCAGTTCACCACACGCCCCGTACCGCAGTGCCTTACGTCCCGAACGGCGCGAGGGATATACGAGCAGAATTTCCTTAAATCAACTCATACATTGTCGTCAGTAACCATCGAAATCAATGAACAGAACGCATTTTTCACAATATTTCATTAATTGCATACGAAAATTAAACGTTTTCGATGTGTTAATCCAAAACGACCGTTCTCCAATTTATTTATTATTATCTATATTTGTGATTTATATCGGAATTTGTTTGGGTCTTTAATACAGAGGCGTGTGTAACGTAAGCGAGTACTTCGGGTGAGTTGTATACACCGACAAGATAATAATACCATTTTCAAAAAGAAAGCCCGAGTTGTGAGCATTTCGATTTTCGAAAGCAGAGACGGTAATAGTCACTCCTGACGACGTTCTCGGGTTAATAAGGGGAGGGGGGGAGGATCATCGACAAGACGAATTAATGCTTTCCGAGCGATGCTTATGTTTATTTATTAATTGTTTCGACGGAAGTCATCAAACTTGAAAATTTAATAAAAATATTCACAATGAGCATTCTTACTCTCTCGCGCTCGTTCTCTTACTCTCGCGTTCTTCCGTGTTTTTTCCATCGTTTGTTTTCGTTTTTTTTTTCGGTTTTTTATTTTATTTTTTAAATCGCACTCTCACATTCGTTCTCCGCTACACGCGATAAGCACGATCGTACATTAGCCGTTGCTAATTCGCATGTACCAAATTATCTACCAACCTGAAGTGGTATCCATGCTCGTGGACACAGTGTTTGTCTCGGGAATGGGAATGGATGGCGGGAGGGAGGAGTGGGAAGTTCGAGGTCAGGGGTATGCGTGTATGAATGTGTGTTACGTATGTTTATGTACATTCAATTAATAATAATAATTATTATTAATAACAACAATAATTAATTAATACGGATAGAAAATCATGATTCACGGTGAATGACTTGATTCGTCAAGTTCGATCAACATTAAATTTATAGAAATCGTCCCTTCTCCGTCGCATACGGACCGTTTTTTCTGTACTTACACCGGTGCTTACGCGCGACACGGTGTCTACACCAAGAGCTCTTCGAATATCATTGTTTCGTTTTTTTCTTCATCCTCCGTTTTCGTTATTTTGTTACTTTTTTTGTTCGACCTTTGCCAAAGGTCTTATAATCCAAATTAGTGACGGAACAGTCTCTGAGCAATGCGTTTTTTTCCCAGGATTTGCCGTTTATTACTTTTATGTTCTCTCTCTCTCTCTCTCTCTCGCACACTCTCGCCCTTTATGTTTCACGGCGCGAATGTAGAATCGACGATTTTCACGCAACTTGGAACACACGCGCATGCACACACACACACACACATACACACTGCCTATTCAGTTGTCAATTCAAGATCATAATTTCCTCACAATTGACTGTTTCGTGGTAACTCGCTCGACGATATTTCATCGTGCTAGCTCAGTCGAGAATAACGACCATGTCGTCACCACGGGACGCAGCCGCTGCTGCCGCTGCCGCTGCAGCCGATCGCTGTGGATGTGGAGGAGGTGGATGAAGAGGTGTTGGCAATCTGCGCCATGGTTTGCGAGCTGCTCTTCGCAATTCGACCGACGTTAGTGTTCTTCTGATTCTTCTGCAAACAAATAAGCACATTTACATGACTATAGTAAACGTAGTAAGGAAATAAACTTGGGTTTAGACTAAATCGTTCGACGAATGTTAAGCATTCAATGTTTTTTTTTCAAATGACGAGATTCAACAACGTACAACTGAGGAATATTCTCTGTGACTTCCGTAATGATTATATATTTCACTAACACACTCCGCCGTAATATACCAAAAAATATTCGCATATGACAAACATCCTCGATAATTGGATGACTTATTATGTTCGAGAAAGGGATCGGTAGTTTCTAGAAGTATTTAGTTTTTAATTGAGTAAATCCCAATGTTCGTTCTTATATCCGGCATCTTTGAAACACGTGATATTTTGTTGCTCATTCATTGAATGATAATTTCTCAATAAATTCAATGAACGAACGCGTTTTTCATGCATGAACGCATCAGAGTTACATTATGAATGATTAATTGGCTTGTGTTGGATAATGCATTAATGAAAAAGACATCGTTATTTGAGTTAAAGAAGTTCGTTAATTGCCAACACGTTGGTAAAAAAAATCCTTCAATAGATAACTTGTATTCATTTAATTAGCATACGTGTTCATTCATTAATACTTTCTCGATTTTGTAAAACAAATACATTTTTCATCATTTCCGTTAATTACAAATTATTTTGGATTATATAAGATTTTGAACATTTTCAACAAAATGTGTTAAGAGCATAACTCACACAATTTTCGAACTATCGGGCTGGAACTTTCTACACAAATAGACGATCGTAAAATAAACTTCGCTTTTGAAATTGGAGAAAATCGATCGAGGTGTTTCAAAGTTAGAGAATTTTGAATTTTTCGAAAATTTGTTAAGACTCTAGATCGTGCAATTGTTTGGTTATCGAGCCAAAACTTTGTACAACTATTGGATAGCATCAAAGGATATTTCGTATTGAATTTTCAGAAATTCAATCAAGGCGCTTTGAATTTATGGAGTTTTGATGTTTTAAAAAAGAAAACAAAAAACGATATAAGTGTTTTTTGAAGCTCTAGCTCGGGCTAGAGCTTCAACAACAAATTTGTAATAAATTTGTCAGATTTCGTGGTAAAATGTTGTATATACAGGGTGTTTCAGAATACCCGGACTACCCCTAATGGACAGATTCGGGATGATCTTCTGAATCGAATGCCACCTGAAAAAAAAATTAGCAACCAAATATAATTGCATAGTAATTAAAGTTCAGCTAATCACGGCGTGCATTTTATCGTAGTCAACCTTTCCATTCGGCAACTGGAAATATAGGGTGCGTTCTTTAATTGATCGTTTCCCATCGTCGTGTCTGTTTTTAATATTAGGTTGATGCAAAAGTTCGTCCCGCTTTTGGCTCGTGATGGTATTGCATAAATGGGACGAACTTTTGCATCAATCGAATACAATGTGTGCGAAGGAGACAGAATGAGCAAAAGATAATTCAAAAAACGCATCCATAGATATATTCGCAAGGAGCGTTGTGTGACAAGTGAAGCACTATACTAACGGTGCAGCTGGTCGACTGTCTGTTGTTTCACGCGGTGATCCGCGCGAAGAAAAACATTTTGCCTTCGAGAAAATAAAGACAACCAAAATATCGAACAAGATATGGAGCAAGACCTCAGGTAAGATATCGAAGAAGATGTCGAGCAAGACACCGAACAAGATATCGATCGATGAAAGCCATGCCGTGATTGGCTAAACTTGAATTACCTCGCAATTGAATTTGATTGAGAATTTTTTGTTTTGTTCTTGGCAGCGTTCGGTCCCTGCGATCATTCTGAATGCGACAATTACGGGTGGTCTGGGTATTCAGAATCACCCTGTATATAAATAAAATGTCATTGATGGATGATAGCGATCAATGAATCGATTTTATGAAATTTCAATATGTTCGAAAAATTCGGGATTTACATATAGCAAAAAGATGCAAGTTTCAATTTGCCAGTTACTTCCTCGAATTTTCACACAATGCTAAAAGCTTCCTCTACGAGGAACTTCAAATGGAGAAAGATATGATTTCTCATAAAGGAGGCCTTCAACATTGCGTGCAAATTCGAAAAAGCAATTCTTTAAATCTTGGCAAATTTCAACGTTCAAAACCTTTATAGAATTCAGAATGATCTTACATACGCGAAAAAAAACGTAACACGCGAGATTGATGTTAGAATCATAAAGTCCATTCATGCCCCCGTTTAAATATATTGTCGTTCAAACACAATACATAACGATTTCCACATCGATAACAAAAACTCACTTTGTCTGATCCGAGGCGCGGAAGTAAACGTCATCGGGGGCATCCATCCACGAGATAACCTGCTTACGAGCGTTGCTCCTAGATAGAGGTTGTCCGTGTGGTAAAAAGTGTGGATGAGCTGCTCGTCCATTGAGTGGCGGAGCTAACGGGACAACGGGTGGTGGAGCATGTTCCATACCGTGTTGTTTAGGATGCACTTGCTGTGAATGATGAGCCCGTTTTGCCGGAGGTCCACCAGGGATTGCTCCACTCAACGGTATGCCTTGCGTAACTGAAAGGTAAACGACGAATGTCTAAAAGTCCTTTTTCGTTTCGATATTAATTCGATTAATTATTGCACACGCATTGGACGGCTTTAAATTCCTCACGGCACTTTTTACATACAGCGCGAATATGTACAAGAAGTTTGTTACAGAAGATAAGAATTTCGGCAAATTCCGCGAGAACGTCAACGAACGATACAATTAATACATAAACAAACAATATTTTTGGTTTTTTTTTTGGTACACAATTTTCGTCAAGTTGGGGCTTACCATCTGAACCATTAATCTCGTCGAAGGGTGGCCTTGTGCGTTTCAAGATTGTCTGCTGCGCCTGCATCGGAGGTTGCGGTTGAGGCGGAGTAAGTGGCAATCTATCGATTTCCGGTTTGTTCGGTACTCTCTCGTACAGTAGACTGCCATCTGTTAACAAAATATCAAAATATCACGATACGTTCTGAATTTAATCTCTGAGTGAACTTACAGTCTGCTCACACAGTCGGAACATAACGTTTTGACGAAAAAGATTACCGGATCCTCCGTGTGTTTATGAGCGCGAAAAACTTGATACTTTGTCATTCGCGAATACTTTCGGTCAGTGGCCTTAAATTTGGCGCTTAACCCTTTGCACTCCAGAGGTGACTCTTAGTCACGATTTAGAATAAGTAAGAGTCACCTCTCGAGTGCAGAAGGTTAATTTGATCAATCTTTAGTCTTTGTTAGTGACAATTTTTGTTACAATTGATGGGAATTTTAAATTTGATGCCTTTTTGTATTTTTGTTTTTTAGTAAAGTCTCTAACTGCTCTGGCTTGCGCAAATTCTGAGCGATGAGCTAAAAGTTTCGACGCGGACATAGTACCGATAAAAAAAAACGTTCGATATAGAGTTTCAAGAGAATCGGTAAAGGGCTTAATTTTGATACGAGTATTTTTATGAAATCTCAAACAAACGCTCAAAATAATTATACTTTTAGGGATTGAGGTTAATGAAACGAAGAGAGCCCTGCAAATTAGACACTTCCACGTTGTATTCTTCATCATTTTTCCGTGTTGATAAACCTTTACGAGAAAGCATTGAAATTCTAATGTTTTCCTACAACCGATTGGAGACTCGGTATATTCGTTTCAATCATACCGATAAAGTAAGATTAAAAGTTTTTAAACCTCCTTATCGTCTTTTTTGTTTTTCTTTATCGTAAAAAGACGTCAATAATGCTTACCGGGTGCTTTGGGTGGTCGAGGAAACGAGACACGATCAGGCTGTTTCCGTTGTCCGGGCGCTGTAAGCTCGAGCCAGGCCCAATCACCGGGTTGCTTGGGCGACGGATGATCGCCGAGACGAGTGGCAATGTCAGTGACGCGTGGACGCGTACGCGGTCTTACGGCTCGCGCGAGAATTCGTAATTCGGCAGGATTTTTCGAGGTGAGCTGTGGCGAGGTGCATAAATGTCGCAACGGTGCTGCGTTTACCGGTTGATGAGGAGCACGAGCCGCATGGCGTGTGCGCAATTGAGAGGCGCAAAGTCTACGCGCAGCTCGAGCGAGTGCCGAAGTCCTCAAATAAAATGCCGAACGTGTTTTCATTACGGGACGCGGAGAACCGCTACCGCCACCACCGCCACCACCGCTCCCGCGTAAATCTACACCGTGAGCACTTGCGTAATGACGACTGAGATGAGCCTTGAGCTTGAATTCCTTGCCGCAAGCGGGTATGCTGCAACGATGAGGTCTGTGAGCGCCGCTCATTCCTTTGCTCTCCTCGTCGGAACCGACGCCGCCCCTCTTGCGATCCAGATCGGTGTCGTCTATGCGTGACGGTACCTGCTCGGAAAACGATAGACAAAACAAAAATCACTGTCAGCAACGGCGTTTTGAAAAAATCACGAGGCAAACAAAACTATAGAAATTCTATCACGAAACTTTTCTCATATCTTGCATTATATACTTTCGGTGACTGAGATTATAGTAGTTGCAGTGTCATGTCCATTAAGTAATAAATTAAACAACTTATCATTTACAATTTTTTCGAGCAACACGTTCTACATTAGTTATCAATCGCTCGGTCCAATACTCCGAGACCTTTGTCAACTGCAACTAACGCATCAGAGCCTATCATTTTTTAATGTAAAAGTGAAGTACAAGAAAGGTAAGTTAATGAGAGTTTTTTTTAATTTTGAGCATTTGATCATTAATTCAACGATTCGTTAATACACAGAAAACAAATTTAGTTTTGTAAAATTTTAATTGAATCATAATACCGGAATAATTTAATTTGGATTACAAATTTATGAATAAATCGAATTGTATACTTGAATAATTTGATTTAGATTATGACATTGAATCATTTATTAATCGGTAATTCGTCGCGAAATTATCGACGTCAATAATTGCAAATAAATTATTCGTTAATGAGAGTGAGTGATGAACGTAGAAAATGAGAAATTACGATAAAGGCCCATAGACATCGCCGAACTTTCTATAATCATCGAAAAGATAAAGTATCAGCTACTTATTATCATTAAAAAATCTATCATAATTATGGACAGATCGTTTGTATTGTTGAAAAATTTGTCACGAATTCACCGTAGCAGCTGTGTTCATTGTTTAAGAAAGTGACACTATCTTTAAGTTCAAATTTTATTACACTTTGTGTAATATTCATATTATTCAAAATTCGTTTCAGCGAAGTCATAGAGAATTTTTCAACGTTATCTACGAAATTTGAAACTATGGAAGTTGAAAATAAATAAATCAAAATTTGCGTTTTGATCAATTGCAATAAACTAAGCAACAGAACATGAACCGATAGTTATTCTTTTTTTTGTATGCTAGCGAGGATTAAAAAAAAGCACCAGGCATCAGACTTATAAGGATTCGCACTGCGATCAAAACACACGCTATTTCGATGCCTTTATCAGATCAGATAAAATATAAGTATCATTCGACTTTTGATGGTCAAAAGATTATTCATTAACAGCGAATATTTTTCTTGCTTGTTGTCAGCAATTTTCCAATTATCAATCATCGAATTAGCCATAATTAACGTATCTCCATACACTGTATTTTCTTTTTAACGTTTTCTCTAAACGCGTTAAAGTTAATGAATCCAATGCCTCCCGTCACCCTTGTTTCAGAGGCGAGCATTAGTTTTCTCAAGTAACAACTCTGACTATTTTACCAAGGAGAATTTCGCAAATAACAACCAAATCTGCATCACACTGATTCTTTTGACTCGGTATACGAAAAAGAGAAAAACGAAAAAATTACGTCAAACGGACATCCAGAATATTCCCCAATTACCTTGAGCCCTCCGTATTTCTTCCAGTACATCCAGCATGGTTGGCACAAACGACACTGCATGTGAGTCGGTCCCCAAGCGTACCACTGCGGGCTCTGTGAACTTTGACAGCTCTCGCAAGGTTTACCGCCCAATCCTACCATCAGCATACCGCTACAGTCGCTCGTTATATTGCCGTTGCTACTGCCATTCAGAACACTTATCGCCTTTCCGTTACTGCTATTATTGCTGTTACCAAGCGGCAAAATAGTCGCTGACGTTGGGGCATTTCCCGATGTTGGTGCTTTGTTGTAATTCGGTATGTATACCTGTTTCAGTTTGCTCTCAGCTTCGACTGCCTTTACTCTCTTCTGCTGAACATAACGATCTGTCGTTTTCCACATGTAGTAGTATTCGATCACGTTCTTCAACGTTTTCCACGGTAACTGCGGGATAATAAAAAATAACGTTCGATTATAATTTGAAATTTTATCTATCAAGAGGCGCGCGTTTTGACGCGACGTAATAAAAATAAAAAAAAAGAAGTTTTTAGATGTTTCGATACCTGGGGCATTCCATGATCACAATCAATTTAACAGTAATTTGAAATTTCTATAAATAAATATGACAAAGCTATACAATAAGAACACTGACGTTTAAAACTTTTTTTTTATAGATCATTCCTTTTTTTCATTATTTCTTATTCATTTCACGAATTAGGAGACATCGAGTGTGTCTTGGCGTTGAGTAGTAAAACGAAATACAGTTTCCTTTTCAAGCAAGCATCATACTGTCATTTTCAAAATTATTTGCTAGAAACCCAGTAGATCCCAAGATGTAAATTTTAGAAATTCGACAAATAGTATATTTGAAAATTCCTATTGACAAAACTAGTGATCGCAGATGGTATTGTTGTCTTGTTGTATAATCCTTTTTATAGAGAACAGATCAGAGATTTCGAAAAAATGGTATTTATCGATACGAAAAAAACAACGGTCCATAAAAGTAGAATAACTATTACATATATTTGATCGTTTTTTGTTAAAATTCGTTCGCATGCTCAATCTGGTATTTCGAAAAATAAATCGTAACAGATTTTCAATATCTTTAATTTTAGTAATGAAAATAAAACAAAAAAATGGGATATCTTCCTAAAATTTGTGCGTCCGTGTCTACCGGTATATTTTATTCGAGAGCCCATTTGATGCACAAATAAGAAACTGACAAACTTCTGTTAACGCGTTACGTAACTAGATATTTTTATGCACTAGAATCGGTATCCATGCTTCGCGCGCTGCTTTGTGATTAGTTTCGTCGTCCACGATCTGAAGTAAGCACATGGCCAAGTTCAGAGCACACGGACAGCCAATCAAAATGACGCGTTAGCCACACCGGCTTCGGAAATAAATCGAAATTCGAGATTCTACCTTAAAGGGGGATGCAAATAGTGGAACCGTCTGCGTAGTTGATAGACGTAGACGTCCCCACTATTTTTTTCTTTTCTATTAAGGGCGGGATAAGGGTTTTCACTTTCGAAAAATCGATTTTTTTTTGTCTTATCTTATTGTTTAAGATTTCAAGAATATGTCCTTAAAATTTTAAACCGATCTAAGCAATATTCTTGAAGTTATTGTCTTATTAAGGGAGGGGTAAGGGTTTCAGCGTAAAAAAAAACACTTTTTTTGCGATTTTTTTTCTCAAATATGGATTGAGCAATTTTATTCGAACCTTTTGTACATTATTGAGCATACTTTTGACAATGTTGTGTAATTTTTTCATGCAGAAATATTGAAGCATAAGCCCGTAACAGAGCTTCCCCCAGAACGTTTTGGAAAAAATTTTTTTCTTCACTTTTTTACTTCATAAACTTTAGACACGTTTTTCTCAAAACTACTTTTTCAAATTCCGTGTTCACTGCCATTTAAAAACTACTTGACCGATTCATTTCAAACTTTGTACACATTTTCTACATATAAAATACCTCCCCCCAACGTTTAGTTATTTTTTTTTTTACATTAAGGGTGTTTCCCACCCACAAAATGGCGGAATTTTTCGTGGAAAATAACAGTTCACACTTTAGATGGCCGCAAAAAATTTTTAAATAAAAAAAAAAAATTATCAGAGAACATTGGGGGGAAGATTTGATTATAATTTGACTGAATTTTCATGGTTTTTCATTTTCAGATAATTTCCGGCCGAGTTATAGTGAACACCGCAAATTGTTTTTTTTCCAAGACGTTCTGAGGGAAGCTCTGTTACGGGCTTATGCTTCAATATTTCTGCATGAAAAAATTACACAACATTGTCAAAAGTATGCTCAATAATGTACAAAAGGTTCGAATAAAATTGCTCAATCCATATTTGAGAAAAAAAAATCGCAAAAAAGTGTTTTTTTTAACGCTAAAACCCTTACCCCTCCCTTAAGCCGTCTCCGAGAATAATGTGTTAGCAACTTTTTCTTCAGCTTTCTCGCACAAGCGCGGAAAGGCGGAAGGGAAGGAACTCTTTCTTAGGCTCGGTTCCACAATCTGACTTAAAGCGAGTTTCGCGCTGTAACCGTAAGTTAAATTTGACCCTACATTCCACAATCTAATCTTTGGATAAAGTGCACTAACGAAGGTTAACTTTGACCATCGATTTTTGGCCGTTTAAAGCACTAACCGACACAGTTAGAGACGTGTGTGGCGCCAATAGCAGCTTGTGCGTTTCTGCGTCTTCCCTATCACAGTATTGTATTATTCGTACGTGTATTTCTGTACGTAAAATCAGTATAGTATTGCACGCAGATATTGTGCAATTGATGCCTGAACTACACGAAATGGCCAGAATATACGATGTACTGTAGCACACGATATATCATGAATCGAAGACTAAAAATTGTGCAAAGACGTCGAAATCATTTTGACGAAATGGACAACGATTTTGAAACGAAATTTCGTCTATCAAAAGGATGCACAAATAATATTATGCTTCAGAATATGATAACTTATTTGTGACCAACGGGCCTCTTTTTGTCGCGACGTTAAAGGGTCGGTTTTCTAATTTTCGAGAATATTTTTCTGCTCTTCTACGATTTCGATTAACGCCACGTTCTTGGCTTGCATGAAATTTGCTAGCCTTTTTCTCGTTGACACCATATATCATGTATTTAATATGTCCTTACTGAGACAGTGTTGTGATGCACCAATTCAAAATGTTCTAATTACATAGCGCAGATGCAGTTGCGGTTTCTCTCTTTATCTTTCTTTCTTTGTCAAGTGACTCATGGCCCGTAGTGATCGCCCCAAACCAATCGCAATGGATGTTACCAAAGAAAACATAAACGAGATGCGGAAAGCAAACGCGAATTTTAACTCCGATTAATTTAAAACTTCGATTACATAAACTCGGGTTAACCTATAAGATTGTAGAACCGAGTCTAAAGGAGATGTATCAAACGTTCCAACTACTTAAATAAGCTGAATCACTGGAACGCGTTTAGAAACCATATCCGGGCAACTAGCTGCTCTCTCGGACGTTCGCATCAGCGCAACCCTCTCTTTTTATCCTACCCGGATACAATTTTTTAACAGGGCCCAGCGGTATGGTGGCAAAAAATGGCTAAGCTTGTCTCATTCTGATCGGCCGTGCCGTTTAGAAAAATCTACCAATAAAAATTTGCAGCTATCTCTCTGGCACTCAGATATGTCACGTGTCCCTTTGTCTTAACCCACTTTAAGGTAAATTTTCGGGACAAGCGTTAGTTTTCCCCGGGGTAACACGATCGTTGATAAAACGTTTCGTCACTGATCGGGGTGGCTTGTCGAAAAATTTGCTTCGCGATCGATTACCGTGCTATCGCGTCGAATTTAAACTCTCACCGAAGGGAATCGGGATTGTCGAATTTTTTTTAAACACGAAATTGCTCTTTCGAACGATTACGAATTATCAGAACTTTCTTTTCGCTACAGATAGACTTCACGAAAAGAGTTTCTAAGTATCTACCCAACGCGTATGCATTATTGCCCCTCTCCATTTTACAATGTTCGTTCGTTATCGATAATCTAAATTATGGAATTATTCATCGCCGAGTCAACTTGCATATCCGTTATACATATATAAATTCAATATTCGTATTGTACTCACAAAGTCGGCTCGAATATCCGAGAAATCTTTGCCGTATTTATCGAGTGCCTCTTCGAAAAGATTAGCCTCTGATGCGCTCCACTCTTCCATCTCGTCTCTGCAGAGTACGGGACCGGAACTCGGGACGAGCGACGACATTGCCTTAGCTACGTCGTAACTGTGCCGATGCAAGGTATCCATAGCGTGAAACTACGATGGAACAACGAAAAAAAGAGAAAAAAAAGTGTTAACAACGACAATAACAATTGTCATGAGATCGTCGAGATGCTTTACGTTTTACGAAATAAATTATTGTCAATTTACTCACGAGGGTAATGTCGCGCGAAGCCGCTGCCGCCGACATATGAAGCGACGGTTGTTTTACGGACGACGAGCAGTCTAGTGCACGAGCAAAAGTACCGACCGAACGGCTAACGACCAAAAATTGATCTATCTGACGATCCGTCAACGAATGTCGTGGCGTCCACACTAACGTCTCGAGGTCCTGCAATCTTCGTGGATCTGCTTCTCTCTCGGCCGGGGTCAGTGACACTGGCGATATACCATCAGCTTGATATCTACTGCCCACTCTTATTTCACCTGTTAAACGATACAAACTCGGTTCAAGCCACTCGACCGTTTTTTTTTTTTGAGGTTCCGTACCGATGAGTACGGAACCCTTACGGTAAGCCACTCGGTTATCACATCCCTCGATTCTTCTGTCACGAGGCCTTTAACGATTAAACCTATTAAATTGAGACTCGAATAAAAAAATAATTGTTCGACAATTCTCGAGGACGTCGAAATCTGTAATTTCAAAAAGAAACAAATCTGCCCTGGCGACGGCTATATCGTTCGAAAGGGCTTACTTTGAGGATTAAAAATACTTATTGTAATATTTTTTTCGATAAATATTTTCAAGGATATCCATCAAAATGTTTGTTTCTTACTATGCAGTGCCCCCTCCCATAATTTTGAAACTACTGTATCGGAAATTATGATATACAAAGGCATATGAGAAGCATATAGGAAAACTATGACAATGTCGAAATGATCATTGGTACATATTATTGATTACTTTTTATATATAATAAATTACTTGACGTCAAGACGCTGCCACGTCTCTTGATGTAATGAAAAAAAGAATGTGGCAACGGTGTCGACGCTAAACGACTTCAGCTAAGGCAATGCCACGGAACCTTCGGCCCATGAAGTATAATTAGTAAGTAAAGCATATTTAGTATAGTTCATGCTTGGCCGGATTTTTCGTTCGTACACTAGGACCTGCATTTTAAGGAATTCGATTTGAAGGAAAGTCCCCACGCTTTTGCTTCGCCGTGCATGGTCGAACGCATCTACGTCACGACGGTCGGGACCGTAGTCGTACTTCTCTCAAAAGTCGTTCAAGCCCTTTTTAGTTTAGGTTTTTTGTCCGTTAGCAAACGGACAAATATATAACTGCAACTTAGTGCACTTATATAAAGAAATAAGGAAGTGCATAACCCTAAACACGACGAGAAAGGTCCCCCCGAGCGTGCGCCATGACTCGGTCCTGGCCATAAGGGCGTGAGCTGCGATTTGCGTTATTGGGAATAGGCGTAGGCAGCCTTAATTACAAGAACTTCCAGGCCAACTTTGTTCTTAGTATCGAGAGGTCCTGGTTGTACTTTACGTTGTATTTCAATTCGTTTTTCTTTTCCCGCGACGTACCTTTATCGGCGAGTAACGTGCGTTGTGTAGGATCGAAAACCAAACAGTAGAAGAAGGAATCTTCCTTGTTGAGATAACTGAGAAACGATTCGGTCTCGTTCAGCAGGGTTACGCAACATTTTCCTCTAATGTGAGTGGCCGGCATAGTCTCGACCTGTCGGGACAGGAACAGCTCTCTGTGCTTCATTTGGTGACGTTGCTTCGTACTTAATTCGGCCGTACCGCCTCCACCGACGATACCATCGTCGATCCCTTCGTTGAAAAGAAGAACAAAAGAAGGATATATAAATTTTAACATCTAACAAGATTCATCAAGGACGAAGTTTTTCGCGTGAGCTTTACGTCATGGTACACAACGCGAGAACAAAAACTTCGACTACAAAATGGACGGGAGATTAAGCGAGGAAAAAAAGCTTCGATATTTAAAAAAAAAAAAAAAAGAAGAGTGTTTGAATAATCGCAATTTGGCATAAATTTTCGTTTTGCATCTTGCGTGCCATTCGATCGGAGACGTTTTCTGGAATGTACAAAAAAAAGAAAAAAAAAAAGAAGAATAATGTGCCGGAAATAGGGGTTCGTAAGGAATCAATTCGCATAACATAAACTCGTTTTCGCAAACGCAATTATAACGTCGTGTAAATTAAAGAACAGAATTTGTTTTTTTTTTTTCTTCTTTTCTCTTCTCGATGCAAGTTTCCGTAATTTGTTTTTTCTTCGCGTACATGATTGTTTATCAAGATTCAAGCAAAACATACGGGCCATAGCAGAATCAATAAAAACTCATAATACCAAATGAAAATGAACTAGCAAAAATGGGCAACCTAAATGAAACAAACAAAAAAAAGGTAAAAGGAAAATTCAACAACTACATTTTACATCTCTTTTACATTTTTAAGACTATATAAAAAATGGGATAATGATCATTTTTACTTTCTGTTTTGTTTTGTTTTTTTCTTTTTACGGGATAGCCTCAGATTACTAAAGAATCATCACGGAATGCAGCAGGATTCATCTAATTCGATGAAACATTGAATATTATCAAAAATTATCTACGAACGATAGACTCGGCAAAACTGTATGTTTCAGGCGTAGTAAAAAACGACGATATTATCGACGTTTTTTTTTCCTCGAGAAAACTCAACAGAAATGCCTCGTGTTTCGCACGTTATGACTCTGGAATGATAAAGCGTAACAATTGAAAAAAAAAAAGCTATTAAATATCACGATATTTTATAAATGTACGGGCACCGTTGTACAGTCGTGTAACAGCAGTTTGCTCGACACTCGCTTCGAGCCGCGAAAAGCGAGAGTACAAGACGCAATACCCGAATTATTGTCTCTCTGGCCTTACAGTGAATATTACCCAAACTAGCGGCTTTCACCAAGATTACAAAGAATTTTAAACGAAAATCCTGCCGCTGATTCAGTAGCCTTTTATCATCATGGGCATCTAATTAAACTTAGAAGCGAAAATCAAAAGTTAAAAGTGTCCTTCATCGCCTCGACGAATCCGTTAGAATTTTTTTTTTTTTTTTAACCTACAGACGCAACATTTTTGTGTTTTCAAGTAATAATTCAATTTTTTTTTCACACGCTTTATGAAATTGAGCGATTTTTCAGGTGGCAAGTAAGCGTGATTTCTTTCAATTGCCATTTTTACAAATATACTTTCACAATGAACGAATTAAATGTTTATTGACGATAGAACCACACTTATATATGTCACAAGTTTTTCGTGTCGTAATACAAGAAAAAAAAGTGCATAAACCGTATTACAAATGGAAAATTGTTAACGGCACAAAGACTGTTTGTTTCGGAGCCAAAAAAGGCTCTATCAAAGAATGGAGATTAAATGAATATGTCATTATGCTATTAGGATTCGTCTGCAATGGTCACTCCTTATATATTTTTTTTATTTCAATTTTTTTCCTTCAACAACACGCGTCACTCACCGTGGGGCTCGTGGGCCTCAGATAGTGGGGCTTTCAGCCAGCCACCTTTACCTCCCCCTTTGCTCATCACTTTGGGCCCAATCCCATCTTTACTAGTCATTTCCTTAGTCGAGTCTGGTGTCTCGAGTTTCTGACTCTGCGTGCTCGCAGGAGAATCTGACCTCTGCTGCTCCACGCTTGCCACTGTAATTTTCATGACAAAAAAAACCGACTCTACTATTTCTGTTCTTCTTTGTTATTCTTGTTCACGCATAATTCTTCAGTGCGTGACTGTGTGTGTGTGTGTGTGTGTGTGTGATTTGTGTCGTATGATTTGTTTATTAGATCTCTTTACTCGAAAACACGACATATCGTTAAAACATTCACGTCCATCTCGTATCTCTCCCTAATTTTTTTTTTTTTTCTAGCCCTACTAAACCCATTTTCCGATTGCAATAGTATAAAAATCATCCGGAGACGTCGATCGTTGATGTAAAAAATCGAGCCACTTCTTTTTTTTTTCGTCTTTTCACCCCCCAGCCATATTGTCCTTCGATGTTTTTTAAATCTGAACGAAATAATAAGCGCCGTTAATCCTTCGAAGTACTTTGGTTCTCACGAGAATAGCATTTCGCAATTTGGTAGCGTTATACGGGCGTTAAAGATCGGAGCGGAAGGAGCACGCAAAAGATGCCTATTGCCATATTGCCAACGTCACAATCATCAAAGGATTAAAGCTCATTGCTCAGCCGCGGAAAGAAAAAAAATATCGTCTTTTCGCTGGTGGTACAATCGAATAATCTTCGTGCTTGGGATAGAATTTCATCTCTCTCTCTCTCTCTCTCTTTCATTCCCTCTCGCGAACGAGAATTGCGGCTCGACTTTTAGCATTATACCGGGTATATGGGCTAAAACGCGGCAAAGGGAAAGAGTACCCTTCTGTAACTGCTACGTACTCAAAATGGCGTCTGGTACTCGAGACTAAAGTTACAGTTACATATACGTGCGTGTATGCGCGCGCGCGCGCGTGTGTGTGTCGGTAAACCAAAATAAATATCCAAATACACACAGACACACACATACGTGAAAAAGATCGTTCTAGACATTCGATCGATTCTGTAAAACACGAGGAGATACGAGAAGTAGGAGGAGGCAAGGGTGATCGTCATTATGGACTCGGACGCGGTACACAGAGTTTTGCAGAGTTTCGCGACGGGAAGGACGAGGGGGAGGAGGTAGGAGTAATTTTCGAGGTACCAGGGGTATTTCGACTATTCGTTGGGAGTGCAAGAGGGAGTCCGATTGCGGGCAAATACCGCCGGACAGGGAGATCCTCGGTGGGGGGGTGAGAATTGTAGGGTGGTTGGGAGGCGACGGAGGTTGGAAAGGGTGGGCGGACAACCGGATGGCAAAGGGAAAAGGAGGGCCTGGGAGCATGAGGCGGAGGGTTGAGGAGGATGGGCGGGTGGATGAGGGCGAATGCTTAAAATGAAGATGGCTAGCGGGACCTGCGGGCTCCCAACTTCTCCCTTTAGCCACCCCCGAGAACCACCGTTGCCGCCTCATCGTCCGGACGTACATACGTATGTGTAGCCCCACCCCCCCTCTCTCTCTCACACGCCAGTCATTTCGGTTATACGGAAAATGTGGTGTGACCGTGGATCTGTGTAAGTGGCAGTCCAGGGTTGAGAGTCCGGGGGTTGGAGGAGGATTGCTTCCGCGTGATAGTGTATGTAACACATACCCAACCAACCCCTGCGTCAGTCATTCATTTAGTTGGAGAGTACGAGGGTTGGACTGGGAGCAAAGAGAGAGAGAGAGAGAGACCGAAAGAGAGAGCGAGAGAGACTCCAACTACCTCTCTCTCCCTCTACCACCCTCTTACCCACCCCCGACAGATCGATACAACCCCCATCCCGTTTTACCACCCACCTACCCTCCCACCCCAACTTTACTTATTATACGATCCCACCCCAAATCCCGCGTCTCATTATCTTTGCCATTACTGGAAAGAGACAGAGAGTGAGAGAGAGAGAGAGAGAGAGAGCCAGAGGGAGGCGAAGCTGCGGTGGTTGTGAAAAACTGACAGAAAAGGAAAGAAAAATTGTGAGAGGTTCCACTCTTGCCTTAGTTGGGACTCGGACTCATCGGGCAAGTAAAGGCTGCAATAAAAGAGAGAGAGAGAGACAAAGACGCATGCATACACGCTCGACTGGCGACTACCGGCCGTGGTTACACGGTGCGTGAACCCTTGAACAACGACAGTTGCCCGTAACGCATTTCTAGAAATTGTGTACCGCACACGCATTTACACACACGCATATATATATATATATATATATATATATGACTGGATGTATTTTTCAATGCTTCGTTTCTCTTTCTCCTTGACATTGAAAAGGGTATACTGTTCCCCCAGCGAGAAAATTGTTTTCCACAAAATCGGATCGTTTTTTTTTAATTTTCTTCCGTCGAATTATCATACGATAGTCCTGTGTGCTCGGTTTCTCGATGGATGCAATTATGGCACCGTTGAAAAGCCATAATTTGTCAACGCACCGTTACACGCAAGCTGTAAGTGCATCGACGCCATTTCGAATACGAACGCTGAGAGCGAGGAGCCAGTATTCGCAGAGTGCCTCGTCGATTCTTCGAGTTTTATAGAGCTTTTTTGCTTTTTACATCATCGTTTTATCAACTCGTACCGAATAATTCGGTAAACATCGAACGATTCGTCAAACTCACGGTTTATTATAATTTTAGTTTTTACTCACAAACGAAACGTTTTCAATGGCACGGTGGCCGGATGTTTCGGTCGTGAATGCTTATTCGCGTATAGTCCCGCAATGAGAATTCGTAATTCCGAGAGGCGAAATTTCTAAACAAACTGATATGGCTCTATCTCGTTAAATTGCATTTTTTTGGCATTGTGCATTGACATTGAATAAAGGGTTACCTAGCGCGTTAAACAGTCGCTCGGAGCGACGGAGAGAGATAAGGCTTCTTTACTCACATTGATGCTTGTCAGCAAGCATAATCAAGGTAGAAGGTAAATCCCTCCGCCTGAAGAAACACATGACCTTTGCTTCGACATTACCGTTCGCCGTCTGAAAAATTAAATCATTTAATTCCATTAATGAAGTAAACAAAAAAAATCGTAATTTCGTACTTTTTTGCTCTTTTCACGTGTCGCGAAAGATATTTGTTTTTCTTTTCTTTTCTAATTTTTCTTTTTACAGTTTCGTCGTATCAACGAGATATCGAATAGCTCGATCTGTATGAAATGTAATATTTTTTTTTTATTATTAGATATCATAGGCCAGGTTTGATTCTTGAAAAGTCACTAGTAGAGATTTTCCGTGGTATTCGTACGTTGAACAATAATAAATTTGCGTAAATTACCTTGTTCAACTCCTCTATCCTTCGTATTTGATAAGGAGACGTGGACGACGTCTCGAAGTACACGTAATCTGGAGAAAAACATTAGACAACTTTAATCGACGTTCAATTGTTTCCCGATTGGGATATAGAAACGATAACGCGCAAGGTTTCACATGCACAACATCGAACAGGATTAAAACGGTTTTGCCGAAAAGGAAAATTTTATCAAAAATCATACGTCTCGTTAATTATAGATTTTATAAATCTTACAGATTAGTATAGATATTGCTTCGGTTTTTTTTCTCGATATAACGAATATTATAGGTTTTATAGATTAATTTACTTATAGTATTTTACTTTTTTTTTCTTCAAAGATTCAGAAGCTTTCTTAAATTCGAAGTGAGACGGGCGCGATTTTTCTTTTCATACGAGCATGACTTTCTTTAAATATATATCAATTAGATATTTGCTTCTCTTCGAATAATGCACATGAATTCGAAGAATTCACGTACAAATTTGGGGTACAACTGTCCGATACCTGGGGCATCGCAGTAGGGGAAACAGGTCTAAAAAGGGACAACAGAAGGTTTTACCGGCTATAGAAATTCTCCCCTGAATAGCGATCCTACTTCGAACCATTTTCTCTCTCTCCTTTTCATTATTTCTAAATATGTAAACCGTGTTCAAACGAACAGCTGAATTTTCCTATTTCAAAACGTTCATAAAATAAAGTATCTCCTTAATTAAAATTTCCCCGTAACGAAACTCGATTCTCAAAGAATTAAGCTCGTGTGCGACGAATCCCTTCTCCAGCGTTTTCTACAATAATGGCAAGCGACTCTCGTAAAACGAAACGGAATGATGCGTGAATTCTTAGGAAAATAAAAGTTCAAAACAACAGACAACGTGTTAAAGAGCGATGCTAGGCAAAAAGCCCACGAGGGAAGAAGATTAGCAATCGAACGGGATATATCCCTTTATAATCGACAATTCTCGATTGTCGCGCGCGATCTCCCCACGTGCATTCAAATGAAAAAAAAAACTAACATAAAAAGTCATCGACTTCGAGAAAGAAATACAGAAATCCAGAGCGAGAGAGAGAGAGAGAGAGAACAGCTAGAGCTCGAAAGCGGGTACGATCGCCCGTTCGCACACGAGCGAAACGTCCGCGCGTAACGGAAATTCGCGTAGCCACAGTAAAATTGCGTCTGTCGCGAGGGGAACCCAGAGGAGAGAGAAGAGACCAAAAGAGAAAAAAGAGCGAGAGAGAGAGAGAGAGAGAGAGACAATGAGCTTGGCAGAGAGGGAAAGGGCGGACGTACGGGGTGGGGGGATGAAGAAAACCAACGGTGTAAATTAAGAAATACCAAGATAGGTTACATTTTCCAAAATGACAAAGAGAATTGATACCAGAGTCAATCGTTGAATTCATCGGGCCAAGAATTAGCATGACCTACCGAGAGATAGGGGCGGGGGGGGTCGAGGAGAGTCGCCGCCGTTGTTTGGCTGGGGAGAAAGACAGGAATGGGGGGGGGGGACGGAGTAACGACGGGAGGAGTGTGGCAGGGGGGGGGGGGGGTCGAGCAGACGTACGGGACGCCAAGAAGTGCGAGGCGGGTAGCGGGGGAAAGATCCAGATGAGGAGAGGCACCGCGGCGGAACGCGGGGGAATCGAGGGGGGAGAATGAGAACAGGGGACGCCATCGCGATGCCATTTGCAAACATTAATTTCTTGTGGACTAATTACAGTCCGAGTGAGTCCACGAATGGTACATGGGATGAATGAATTAAACCGGAGATACATTCGAACATATTCGTGGTAATACTGAAAAAATCGGGGAAAAGAAAAAAAGAAAAAAAAAGAATTTGGAATAGAAAAAAAATATTTCGAACGTTACCTCCCACCCGGTACATGTTGGCGGTCATGTTGTTGGCGTCCTGTGACGGGGCCGCGAGCCCGAAATTTCCGCTCTCGTGGTTCCCGTGGCTCTCGTTGTATTCCGCCGGCATCGGCATGGAGGTTCTCCTCCTCCTCCTCCTCTTTCTATTTTCTTGTACGGCGCGAGTGTAACCCGCCGCCGCGAGTAATCGCCCGACGACACTTGGCCACTTCTCTCTCTCTCTCTTTTTTTTTCCTCTCACGCTGGCACACAAGAGCACAAACACACGCGCACAATTTTTGCCTCTCCGGAAAAGAGTCAACACTCGACCGTGTCACTCCATCGTGTTTGGTTTGAGCGACATTCTCGAATACCACGTTAATACCTCGCCATCACACTCAATGTACACCCTCCCTCCCTCCCCCCGCCCGCCCCCCGGCCTCGATATACTCGGCTCACTATCCTGTATATCTTTTTTTTTTTTTCCCTCGTATCGGAGTATTTATTACTTCGTTCGAGCAAAAGGGCCGCGTGTTTCTCTTTACTACGAGTTTTCGACTCTCGTATTATTTTTCGTCGTAATCACACGTACGATCGGAACGCACGCCGATTTAGTCTTCTTCCTCTCTTTCTCCGCTCTTCACGTGTCCGTTAAAAGATCGAGCATCGTCAGTGGCCGTGTCTCTCGGTCTGTACGCGCTCTCAGCGGACCGCCATTTTCATTTAGAGCGAGGCGGCGAGAGAAAAACGACACGAGCGAGAGCCGCAGAACTGCACAGTCTTTTCGAGTCTGCCTCTGTCTCTCTCTCTCTTTCTCTCTCTTACCTCCTCTCTCCCCAACCTTCCGTCGGTACAGCGGGGTTATACGACTTCGGGGTCTCTCGTCGTTCACTAAAATCACCCTAGGACTCTCTCTCTCTCTCGCCCGTTACACTTGAGGCCCCCTCTCCGAGGGTCACCACGGATACGGATATACTTCCGTTTTTATCGAAGAGACACGGCTAAACAACCCCGCTCGTGAACACCAGGAGCGAGTTTGGAACGTGGTGGAGACGGTGAGATTTTTTTTCTTTGGAAAACCCGCGCAAAACTGCAGAGGATCCCGGTTAACTTCTTTTTCTTTTTTTTATTTCGTAAACTTTGTATGATACAAATTGCGAAGAGAAAAACAACGACAAACCGAGGAGCACAAGACGACACGGAATTCACGATGAAACTCGACCAACCGGACCAACGGCTGCGCGTTCTTTGGCGCTACTACCGTACAACCGTAACACCACTACTGCCTCTACTTCGCTCGCCCGCTCACACAACATTTTCCATATTTCTCGCTCGCTCTCATTCGCACACGACGACGCGAGGAGTACAGGGTGGGGGGGGCTCCGTCCGAGAGTAGGGGATCACCGAATGGTCGGATACCATCGCAGGGCAAAAGTGTCAGCAACTCTCTGTCTCTCTCACGGGTTCTGGGGGATTAGCAATTCGAATCGACGAGAGAGACATCTTTCTCCCTCTCTACTAACCGGTCGTGCTACATCGCCGATTTGTATACTTTACGCCCGAAAATTTAAGACGCCGGCTCCGTCTTTTGTTATATAGAATTCGCCAGAGAGACGCGTTAATGTTGTTGCAAAAACATGCAAAATTGTATTGTAGTTCGATTGCGAACGATATGTATGCGTATATGGAAGATCGTTTAGTTTTATTATAGGGATATTTATCTTGGGATTTTATTTTTTAAATATAGTCACGGTATGGCGCCAAAACTTCCTGCAGGATATATATTCAATATGCCAACAATTCGAAAAATGGTGCCTAACTTTTTGTCGAGTTATGCGTATATGCATGTGCATTGGAAAAATAGTTTTCGCCTATGTAGCCGGGTGGTCGATTCGAAAGATAAACCGAATGGCATTCAAAAATTTATATTCATGGCTACTTGAAAGATCAGTTGAAACGGAAATTAAACAAACATGTACAATTTAATACTTTGAATTTACACATTCCGTTGGTTCAAGCATATTTTTAAATGCCACTGTTGATGATATATATTCACACAAGAAAGTTTGTTTCATTACGATACCACTTCTATGATTTTTAATTAATGTGGAATATACACTAACGGAAAAAGAAATTAGGATAGGTCATATTGTAGTTAAGCAGAACAAATAGGGGGCAGAATGCTATACAGAAATTGAAAAAGTTTTTTTTTTTTTTAAATGAAATGAAACGTGCCAACTTCGATCGTGAGCATCTCATGTTGAAAACCCATATATTTCAATGTAATTTAACAGAAGACTTTCTGCGTTTTTTATTAAGGGTATAGCGAGCGACACCGGGTACTCCAGGTATAAATTTCGATCAGGTAATATACTTTACGTTGGTGTAGTGTTATATTAGTTTGAGCCACGGTCTTATAGACAGGTCTGGGCACTCCCAGCCCCTTCCTATATAACGCAGCGTGACCGTTTTGAAGCCTGTGTTTCTCAATTTGTGCACCAAAGACCGGAGCGCTGCAATCTCGGAGGCCGGTGTGCAACAAAGAGAGGAATATAGGGCAGCCGTCTTTTTCTCCGTGCGCTTGAGTGCTAGGCTGCAGATTTGTATAATGTTTTGATGGGTTATTTATTCTAATTCAGATCGTAATTAAGACTCATATTAACAAAAAGGTTACTACAAGTGCATCAATAGTAAATTGAATTCAACCCGTAAAATCGAATCGCAAGCCGAAAAACCAAGTGCCAACGTACAAGCCTGCTATATATAGGAATGAAAATTTATTCGTTTTTACTTTTAAAGCTCTGGATTTGTACCCGCAGGTTCTGAATTTTTCAAAATATTTTATTTTACTCTATTAGCCAGCTACATCAATGTTTCTACTGTGTGGCGAAATGAGTTATCATAACTATATGAAATAACATTTTGAAGGATTAAAAAGAATACTAAAAATAGGATTGTAGGGTGCGGTCGGGATTAATTAAATATTACATTGTAGTGTCAAAACTCTTATTTATTAGCATCTGTGAAATTTCGCTTGTTTTCTCTTCTCACTACTTTTTTTTTTAAGCGATTTGGTTTGCTGCGCAGAAAATTGCCGCATACGAAGCCGCAAATAATAATGGATCGCATACGATAAAAAGCTATCTGCATGCTCCTTACACGGGAATAAAAATTTATATGACATTAACATATCGTCGATAGTTCGATTGTATACATTTGGTAAATGACGATTTTCTATAAAGCGCGACTCTAAAGCAATGATGAGATTGAAGAATGTTTTGTTCGGATGGATGAGCCCCTCGCGAGTTTTTAAATTCACAAGCTGTCCACTCGCTTCTTGCGAATATGAATCTGCATTTTTTATGGCATTTCTACAGACGTCGCATTTAGTGTACCTGAGAAGTTGCTTGCAAAGATATCCTGAAATCTCAACGTAACAAAAACACGAGATAGTAAGAAGTATGTTTGTATTGTTACCTAATGATACCAGCTTGCCTATTTCATCTTACGCAAATAAAAATGTAGACGCTAGTAGTAGCACTCAACATAAAAAGGAAATCCTTCTAATAATTATTCCTATAATTTTTGTAATAAAAAAAGGTCATGGTATAAGAATTAACGTGGTGTTAAACATGCTTTCGGTTGATCTTTCACGCAATTATATCGGTTTCACATCACCTTCAGGGATACTGAAAATGGAGTGAGTCACATTCAGATACATAGAGTCCCGTATGGAAAAAATTTTATGTGTAAATATATAACTTATTCTGCAATAAAATATATAATTTATATTTTATATATTTTAAATCTATTTTCATCATATATATATATTTGACATATTTGGAAAATACACAAACATATATATATATATCAGGGTGACCCGAAAAAAAATTTTTTTTTCCTCTCCCACAGGCTCAAACTCAAGTTTGCGACCCCAAACAACACCATGCATCGTTTCAGACCGGTAAAAAAATCCTACGAGGTCGCAACATCGAGTTATCGATTTCCCATTTAAATAACACGTAGCACACTTGACTTGTCAGTAAAAAGTTGAATATCTTATTCGAAAATAATGATAATCCAATTTAATAAGCGCCGTTTTGAAGGGGACAAATCCAGCTTTATTTTTGATTTTTTTTTTAAATTCTGCGATTTCTTTCCGCAGAGATATTTAGTTTTTTGTAAAAAAATACTGGTTTCGAAAAATGCAGCGCAACTCGAAAACGATGGGGTTTAAAATAATATGCCCGAGAAGTAAAAAGTTGTATATGGTTATTTGTAACTCACTCAAATTTTTTCGATTTTTTTTTTAAATTGAACAAAAAAAAATGTTCGAAATTAAACAAACTTTTACATCCCGGAATGACACATTTTTTACCCATTTTTCTTTTTTTAAATAAATATTTCGAAACACATAACGATAAATTTATACTGAATAAGTAATAAAATACTGGCGTGGATATTAAACTGAGTGAACTGCCGAAAGAGGTTAACGGATTGTAAATAAAGTGAAATAAAGAAACAGTTGCCGCGCATGCGTACTAAGTAGGCCTCTCCCTCACTAGCGCTAGCGGCGAAAATTCACAACATCGGCTTGATTTTCGGCACGGTTTTACAGCCAGAGTGCCCAGACCACGGTTTTATATACAGGCTGAAAACACGGTCTTGTATACAGGTCTGGAAACTCCTCCGCCGAGAGTGGTCCTCTTAACGAAGCTGTTTTTAATTTCTGTAGCAGTCACTAGAGGCGTTGCGATCAGATAATGCCGATAGACATAACCTGAAAACCCTTCGATACTGCTATGCGTGAATATTATGTTTATTTGGTGTACATCACAGTCTTTTAGTAATTATTATATTAAAAATGACGAATCGGTGTGTGGTGCCTTATTGTAAAAGCAAAATAAACAAAAAATGTTGTACATTCAGAGTGCCTAAGAACATTGATATCTGGAAAAAGTGGGAACAATCTATCCCAGGCATTATAAAATTACAACACACGAGTCGTGTATGTGACATTTTAACAATGATGACATAGTTCGCGAATGGGTCAAGCTCGACGCAAATGGCCAAGGAATTGCACGGGTAAGTTTAATGAAAAGATTTTAAACATAGTTTAAGAAGATAGTTACTCATATCGTGTATTTTCAATATGTAAGGGCCCATACAAAACAATGTGACACAAAGAGTTTGCTGTGCGAACAAGATTCGATGACATCTCAGTAGAAAAGAAAATTGTGTGCCTGAGCATGGACATGCGAAACGAGTTTCGATTTCTGAACGAAATTCTCCAAGCAATGTTCCGTCCTTCGGAGTCACAAAATCGTCAATTCAAGGAATCAGTACTCACCTTGGTAAGTTTCCTTAACAGAATGTATCTATTGCATCGTTAGTATATAAAAGAGGTGAAATAAAAGTAATTCAAACATACATAAATTTCTTCTGTTGATATTTCAGATATCCCTGAAGTTCCGTCAAAAATATGAATCCTGTCTGGTGTGTCGAGAAGCTGTGAGTTTGAAAACCAGCTGAGGATCTTTAGAGTCGCAACTGATGCAAATGAAATCACGCGGTGGCCTGATTCACGCAAATCCTCATTTCTTTCATCTGATCCGTCATATCGAAGCATCATTTACAAAATATTCCTCTCGTATTGATGTCTTCGATATAATTCTAGATGAAATATTTAACTCATACACCTTTGCTTATCCCTGTAAAGAGCATGGATCTGAAATCTTATCAGATGCCATAATTTACTATGTAAGATTAAAAATGCGGCAACATGCGCATCAGGAAAATTTTTAACTCAAAAAGAAATTTGTTGTTAAGAAAAAATTGTCGAAATTAACTACTGAATAAATCTTATGTTAAGTTTTTGCAAGTGTTCGAGTTTTCGAAATCAAGGAAGTATAAATAAAAATAAATACTTGAATTTTTATCTTTATTTAAGTTTTGTCAATATTCCGAAATAGACAGTATTTAGTAATATGCCAAAAAATAGTAGATTAACGTAAATAATAATTAGCTCTTTACATTTTCTTACACTTTATTTTTTAGGTTTTGGAAAAGTGTTCCAGTTTTCAAAATCAAGTACGTAGGAATGAAAATAAATTCTTCAACTTTTATCTTTATTTGAGTACCTGCAATTTTCACAAAAATATAATGAAAAAGGATCAAATTAAATATATGAAACGGTTTTATGTATTTCTATTTTTGTAAATGAATACTTTTGTTTATTTTAAAGGATTTAAAAGAAAGTCTAACGGAGATCGATCCATCAAGAGGTAGACTACTATTTCGCCTAATATATATTCATATGACAGATATTTACAAATAGTTTATCATGCTCGATTAACAGTTAGAATGTTTAAAACCCGATTCAAATTAAGAGCATATTTTTTCAGTATATTCATTAAAGTTGACGGGATTAATAACCTATAATTACATATAATAAATATGTGTAACGCGGTGTCCGTTAGTGGGACAGAAACGGACAACCGCGAGAATTATCGAGGGGTTTCCAGGTTATGTCTATCGGCATTATCCGAAGACGCAACGCCTTTAGTGCCTGCTACAGAATTTAAAAACAGCTTCGTTAACGGGCCGCCCCCCGCTTGTGAAATTTGAGGGAGTTTCCAGAGAGCCGTATACAAGACCGTGGGCCTGAGTTACGTGGTGTAGCGACAGCTACACCGACGCATGTTCCAGCGCACTGCTACCAATATTCAGGCATTAATGAGGTTATGTACGGCGCTTCGTTTTCACCAGTTTTCACAAAAATCTTCGTTAATATAACTCAATATAACTGCTACTATTTATATTCGTCCCAAACGCCTGTTAAACCGGTAATCGATATGATCAAATGCGACTGTAAACATTTTGTATTCGAAATTATTATTTTTTTCATTAACTTTCAAAAGTATTGTCGGAAAAACTGTACGTCAAATCGGCAACTAAATTTCGTGTAAAACAAATAAAAAATATATAATTATCGTCTATTTTTTTTACTCTACAGCATATTTCAAGACTTCTTTATGCTTTCGGAACAATGGATATATTTTAACTAACCTTTAAGGCGATGTGAAACATATATGTATGGAAAGATGCGATAGCGTGTAATTTTCGGAACAAGCGTTCTCAGAGGAAGGTGACATTACGGGAAAAACAAAAATCAGATCACATTACTGACTTAACTAAACGGATGTGGCGTCAATTTTCTTTTTCCCCGAATATAAAAACCGTCTCTAAACAGCGTTATTGCAGTTTTAGTTACCGGTTGCGGTATGACACACTTCTCGCCTTAATTGGATGCGAAAGGTCTATCTTACCGACAATATGTATTGAAATTTTTGGCCAAACACCATGTCTGAACTATCTATCTGAAGTAATTCTGAAAAATGTTGAAATTCAAAATAGAAATGTAAATTTTCAACTAAAAATGGAGAGGTTTGAAACAATAAATGCATATAATTTTCCGAAATATTTGGCTCTTACGTTATAGACGGAAGAAAAGCGTAACTAGCAAGCCTCTGTTTGTCGCTGTAGGTGCAGCAAAATGACCGAATTGGCATTTGGTCAGAAATACACAGTAATCGTGGAAAAGTAATTTGATTTAGTTCGTTTGTATTCCACTGGCGCTACTTGCAGATTCGAACGCAAGATTTATTACTCAATTTTCAATTCTTAGGCTATTTTAAAGGGTTTTTGGGTTCCTGCTTGGCAAAGTACAAGTTACGTATTAGGTATATGTTCCTTGAATGATACCCAGATTTCAAAGGTCCCCAGTATGCTAACCCTGTTGGAGATCCTCATCGTCTTTCATATGCCTCTCTCGCCCTTGTACGAGCCATATTCCGCTATCTCTGTTGCACTCATACGAATACCATGCATGTTTAGCCTCCTCTTAAGAGGAAGGCGCACCTGTACCACGTGACACGTGGGTGCGACAGAGATAGCTGCAAATCCTTATTGGTACGTGTTCTCCGAAATATGCTTAGCCACTTTTTGTCATCATACAGTGGCTAAGCTTATTTCATCCCGATCGGTTGTGTCGTTCAGTCCAAAGTACAATTCGCGTTTTCGAAGTATTCGATGCGTGTGATGCATCTCGGAACTGTATAGAGAGTCCTCTAAAAATAAATTCCCCAAACTCCATGCGCAACACCGACGGTCGGTAAAAAACTGTAATACCAAGATCGGACATATTAATTTTACCCTAAGGTCAATCATCCCTCAGAATGATGCTTTGACAAATAATCTTTTATTTCTCTCGCACTCGTACATGCTCTTAATATAGTATATTCGAAAATGTTCCGTTCATTACTTGCCGTCTTGCGCGATATGTAAACCCCCATTCTCAGATTCTTCCCCACCCCAAATCTGAGATCCCAATTGTACACATTACAATCTAACTTTACTTACTCTCTGTAAAAATTCTCAAATCGTAATTTGTTAACCGTCAAATCTTAAACGCTATTTAACAGCTGCGCTAACTGCGCCGCCATCGATTATGTGCGCTTTCGTAAAAATTCGTCATCATCCTGACCAGATGATTGTTTACAAAATAATCGTTAGTATCAGCAAGGAAAAAGGAACGAAGAGTCTTTTAGTATACGAAATATTTATATTTATGAAATTAGTCTTTACTATACAATTGCTCACGCGCAACATTCACATATACGTCGTCTCGAGTCGATGATAGTGTATGCGAATGGATAATTGGAAATAATCTATACTGATCCAGAGCTTGAGTTGAAATTGCCTTCTACTTTTTTCGTTCCTTGGGAGGTTTTTCTTTCGTTTTTTTTTTTCTTCAAATGGTCCATTTTGATCAATAAATAATGCGACGAATGTACGTAGACTTGTGTTATGGAGTGATAAAGATCATGTCTGTGCATCTATGTACATGAAAAAAAATAAAAATAATAATAATGTACATAGCTGAGAATGTTTACAATTCCATGAGGTGGCGGGTGGAGGGGATTAATACATTTCTTTTTTCCTTCATTCATTTTTAGAAAACTATTTTAAGGCACGCCTCGCGCTCTCTATCGGTTAATTTTTTTGTCTTCATTGATACCGTATAAATAATTATATTTTGTCCATTATTGGAGCCCTTTAATCTAAATTAACCGATGCACTACATTTTTTTTGTTTCATAATAATAATTCACGTCCTAAATATATATATGTAATATCTGTTTCTGTACATAATCCTATGTCTTTCTTATGTTTCCACTATGATGGGAAGTTGTATCATTTATGACATTAACGTTAATCAGAATAACAAGGTAAATCGTAAATGAGATGCACAGGGATGAGACAACGCACGTTTTGCCTCTCTTGTTTTTTTGTTGTTTTCTTTTCTTTTGTTTGTTCGTTTGTTCACTTTTCTTGTTTGTTGAAACGGGAGTACGTAGTCGGTTAAAGGTAAAGCGTACGCGTTTGTAATAGTTTTTGTGCTAAACTTTTGAATGAGAAAATTTCGTGGCTTTTTGCTTTAAAATACAGAGGCGATGGAAAAACTATCGAATAACGGGTTCGAAATCTTGAAGTTTGAAATGATAAAAAAAACGAAAGCGTTGAAAATAACTCTATACCACGTCACGTGTTTCGTCGGAGTTTAGCACAAGATGAGAAATGTAGAAAGAAAAAAAGATGAAGAAAGTTCAAATCGACACTTTACCCTCAACCATCACTACTGTAATACTACTAAAAAATTCATTATTAGATAATAATATAAAATATCTACGTCGACGTCGACAGCTTATGTAATCATATGTACAATTATGCCAAACGGGTCATTTGCTTTCTCGTCTCGCAAAAAATCCCTACCTACTAAATTACTATTGTTTACGGATAAAAAAATACTAACATATCGCATTGTCGTTGCACGGGCAGTGTTCATAGAAATTTGTTCATCGATAAGGCACCATCTTTTCGGATCCTGAGATTCAACCCGCATGCTTCGACAGATTGAGAGGCATATCTGTAAACACATTTCAATGCACAATTCGTTAATATCGTTCAGGTACCAATGATCACGGCAATTTTCGAAGATATAACGTTTCGAGACAATTGCGAAAAACAGCACACCTTCAATTAAAATCTTGACGATTGTTTAGGCCTTTCAAAAAAAATACCATTCAGTGAAATTTGGTTGATAACAATTAAGAACATGAATCAATGTTCAATGAACAAAAAGTTGAATTACTAAAAGAATCCATAAATTCTATCAGTTTCTAGTTTTCTTTTAGATTTTGTTAGTTGCGTGAACGGAAAAAGACACGAAAAGGTGTCTTAACTTAATTTTTTGTTAATGCCATATAGCGAAATAAATTACAGTCCGATGAGTGAGAATTTGAATAATTGCAAAGAATTTAAGCATTTCATCGAGTCCTTTCGATGTTTTATTTTATTTTTTCATCGAATGAAGAACATGATAATTCGATGGTTGACAATCAGTTCTTCAATTAACTAAGGAATTAATGATGACCGAAATTGAACGATGTTTAATAAATGAAAATTGATATAATTGCAACTAATATTATGCCATTATATTTGCTTATCTGATTGCGATAAAAAAAAAAGTTTACAAGACGAAACAACGAAAAAGCTATCGACACGTTCGTCCCTCGTTTAAAGATCGACAATTTTTTCTTCAATTAATAATAGAGTAACGTCGGTAATATTTCGTGAATGCTAATGAGCAATATAAAACAATCTTTGATGAACGATAAGTTGAATAATAGCAATAAATTTACTACACTCCATGGGCTTCTGTGATGTCGATGTAAAAAAAAAAGAAGTTTAACCTTATGGATTAAAAAGAACGGTAAATGTACGTTTTCACTGTTGCTCGAACGTGATTGATTAACGTACCTGATGGAGGTGTGAGAGCTTGTTCCCTGTAGTCTTTGTAATGATGGACAGGCGGTGAGGATGGATGAGGTGGGGGAGGTGCGTAAATTGGCATCGGGGGAGGATAATGCACGGGTGGTGGATAATGCATCCACAATGGTGCCCTATAGGGTCCCGGTGGTAGCATCGGTACACCGTAAAGTGGATGATGAACCGATGTGTTTGCGGATGCTACGTAAGGGTCGACTCGGGTCCTTGGATAGGAATGACTCGATGAGTATTTAACGGCGTGTCCGTCCTCCAATTTGAGTAAATTTCTCAAAAATCCGGGCTCCGGATTCGGCTTATCCTCGCCCAAAATACTTGTTATACTGTAAGACGACAATTGTTTCGGCGATGGTACCGGTGCGCTTGTTGAATTTGTCGGTTGTGGCGTGGCTCGTCTCTTCGACGCTTGATCCTCGAGCGTGACCCTCTCCAATTCTCGCAATATTCTTTTACGCGGTGACACCACATTCGGATCCAACAGTCTTGCCAATTTATCGATTATGAGACTCAGTGCTTTGCCCGCACCGACGGTGTTGTTCTTACGACACGTTGACGTCGACACGTCTCTCTGACAATTCACACCGGATTCCTGTACGATTTGTGAAATCATCGGATCGAGTGGACGTCGTCGTTTACGCGCAACTAGACGAGGATGAGCGCAGAGACGATTTCTTGGATCTCTACGATAGTAGAGATTGAATTCCGTGGATACGCATCGTCTCGGATTGGCTTGCTTCCAACAGTGATCCCTCTGCCACGGACTCGATTGTATCGACGAATTGTCGTCCGAAACTGCGTGAAAATAAAAACAAAAGATATTGAATGGAATTTGAATGCCAAAAATAATGCAATAATGGCATTTAAGACGGTGAATTAAACGTACGACGATCTTCATTGTCAATAGGCAAGAAGGATTTAATCGAATTCCTACGATTTTTCGTGCAACGTACTACGAAGCACCTGTAGAGTTTCAAAGGTTTTAGGATATAATGTAATTTCACACTCAATGGTGATGTAAGTAAGAATTATAACGATCACTTTTTAAGTAATTAATTGTATGTTACGGTTTACTTGATGAATCGTGACTTAAGAAAATACCAAGATTCGGTGATAATGCTATATGGACATGGTACGAAGTTTTGAGTAATACGTAATTTGGTAATATCATCAACCGCAGAAAAGATACAAAATCAAACACGTTGTAACACGAACAATTCAATAATTAGTTTCACAATTCGAAGTTTAGGTAAACCAAATTTAACTATCCATATTAGAGTTCACACTGGTAATAATTATAGTTACCCGTTGAAAAACAATGTTTTACGATGTGTATTTAACTTTATTTATGATTCACGTGTTTTCCTCTGTTATTGATTAATATTATTAGTATATACAGGTGCGAAAAGTTTACACTTATTTGTATCTGCTATACCTTTCACTATCACAGCGAGTTTATAGGAACGTACATTCAAGGGATTATGCAATGCTAATTTGTACTTTATGAAAGTCATTTTTCCAGTTAATAAAACAAATAATTATATAACTAAATGCGGAATTTATTATAGATATTTGATTTTGTAGCGTGAGTAGAATAGTTATTCTTTAGGAATATCATCTTTTAAATTGTTTGTGCTCGTTCGGGTTATTCAATTTTCTTCCGTATCGCGCAAAATGAAAAAGCTGAAAAAGAACAACGAACGTTAAAATTTGCTTTAGAAAAATATTATCTTACCGCTAAGAGACGTAGAACTCTCTTGTCTGTTGGGCGTAGTGCTCGCCGGTGGCCAGAACGTTTTTTTTGGCACGGGAAACCATGTTGTACGATCGCCGTCGCGTCTGTGCGACAGTTCCAGAATGAATTTGCCATCTTTAAAAAATTTTAATCGCCCGCCAGGATTTGGAAGTATACCGCCGTCTATTCTGGTGTCTCTGTGATTGGTGGCTAGCTGGGGACTGGAAGTTTTGCCATTAGCCTTGGATAGGGCTTGGTGAAGGGCGGTCGGATCCCGCGAGCACATCTCTGTTGTGCCCCTCACGTAGTCTACGTGAGCGGTACATTCCGCCGACTTCTCTCGCATACTGATATCCTAACTTGTTCCATTCTTTGCTCTTATCATTTCACCGGGCGTCTCAGAATGTCGCTTTGAGATTCACCCTCGGCGGCGATCGTCTCTTTTTCTTCTTCTTTTTTTTTTGGGAACAAAAGTACCTCGATGTACTCGAAGACTCGGTAACCAGCCGAGTATAGGAGAGTCGTTTGTCACCGGTGGAATAGTACAAACTCCGATGGTGAAATTGTCTTATTCCGCGACTAGTCGTTTCACTGGTGAGCGTTGAATGAGATCGCCACGGATGATATTGCCCGTCGACCCATCAATACAGAACTGGATTTGTCGTTATCCGATGTTCAAAATTCTATGGACCTTAATTTTCATATTTTTCGATAACGCCTAAAAATCGTTTTACCTTATCAACGGGAAGTGTTCGCCGATGAAAATTGGAGAAAAAAAATATTTGAAAAAAAAAAAAAAAAACCCCAAAAGAAAAAAACGTCGTATACGAAATTTCAATTTTCGATGACACGATCGAGAGCGGGATGCGTCTTTGTCGTGGTAATTATTTGGCATAAAGTTTCCTGAGAGGAATGTTGCGTTTGGTACGTGGAACCTCGAAGAGGTGAGAGATGCTTCACAAGTCTCCTCGTTACACACAGTGATCGACACCCACGCACTGCCGCCTTCGGGTAACGAGCCCCTCTATTTCAGTCCCCCGATACGCGGCAGCACATCGTCCCGATGGACGTCATCGATATTGCTCTTAGCGATTTTTTTTTCTTCCTTAAATATATATATTTTTTTCTCACATTTATTAAAAATCCTTCGTTCTCGCGACGCTCCAAAACGAAAACGTACGGTACGATATAATGTATCGTTTTTTTTTTTTACAATATATACGTAAGACCGTGAAGATTTTTCACGGGCCCAAACACACGGGAGTTATTATAGTAGTGGTGATGTGTTCTCGATGTAAAAAAGTAATACACGGCTCTTGGGCAGAAACATGTGTTATAACGTTGGCCCCGTGAGAGGTTCGCGCGTCGCCGGCGACTGCCTCTATTCAATCGAATAACCATCGAAACTCGCGTTCACCATACTTCCATTTAACGTGCGAATTTTCAACCTTTCGACGTTACAAAAACAAACAAAAAAAAAACAGAAGATATTCTCTCTCGCCACCTTCGGCCGTGTCAGTGTGCGTGAGAGCCCCTCTTTCTCGTATCGACACAAACACACCCACACGCACAGACACAGTCTTAGGGCGGTTCGTTGTCCGCTCCGTTCCTCTCGTTCTTTCACGACGACGAGCTGCCCCGCCGTTTCAAGTTTCCATGGGGTTTCAAGTCGATGAGCGCGCGCGCCTCCCCCCCAAAACATCATCGCGCGACGACATACGTCCAACCAAAACTCTTTTGCTTTTCACCGCTTCGAATAGGACAGAGAGTTTTTGCGCTAAAGCGATTTATATAAGGGGGTACGCAAAGTAGAGTGGGTGGACCGGCGTGAATGCACGGCCCTTCTTAAGGCCGATTATTTTTTAGAGTTAGTTTTTTTTTTTTAGACAGAAGCGAGCTCATTTACGACCGGTCATTTTTCGGTCATGTGACCGTTAATTGTGGTGGAAAAAATTATCACATTCCGACAATGGTGCGACGAGTAGGTAAAATCGTTTCTGCTATAGCGTATTAATACCAGCTGCCGGTAATGTTGCTTAAAAAGTGTGTGGAATGTGCTGACGTAGAAGAAGAAATTAATTTTCGGCTGCATTTCAAAATCTCGACAGTCAAACTCCCGAACAACTCTCGTGTATCGGTATACTATTTTATAATACGTGTGTCGGGGTTTTAACTATCGGGATTTTGACATGCTCCCTAATTTTCAGTACATCTATGTATGTTACCAAGGGTACGATGATCATGACCACATGATAACCGACACAGTTAGACCGATTTTTCATTGTTGGAACAATGGAATTTTGCTCTAACGGTGCCATTACCGGCCGGTCTGGATCCCGCTCTGGTTCCCATCGAACGGTTACGCTTACCCCGTGAGCGACGACTCTGGATCACGGTCTTGTATACAGGTCAGGAAACTCCTCCGCCGAGAATGGTCCTCTTAACGAAGCTGTTTATAATTTCTGTAGCAGTCACTAGAGGCGTTGCGATCAGATAATGCTGATAGACATAACCTGAAAACCCTTCGATACCGCTATGCCTGAATATTATGTTTATTTGGTGTAGATCACAGCATGGTCTTGTGATCACAGTCTTTAAGTGATTATTATATTAAGAATGATGAATCGGTGTGTAGTGCCACATTGTAAAACCGGTAGCAAAATAAACAAAAAATGTTGTACATTCCGAGTGCCTAAGAACATTGATACGTGGAAAAAGTGGGAACAATCTATTCCAGGCATTATAAAATTACAACACACGAATCGTGTATGTGAAATTTTCACAATGAAGACATAGTTCGCGAAGGGGTCAAGCTCGACGCAAATGCCCACGTGATTGCACGGGTAAGTTGAATGAAAATATTTTAAACATAGTTTAAGAAGATAGTTACTCATATCGTGTATTTTCAATATGTAAGGTCCCATACAAAACAATGTGACACAAAGAGTTTGCTATTCGAACAAGATTCGATGACATCTCAGTAGAAAAGGAAAATTGTGTGCCAGGGCATGGATATGCGAAACAAGTTTCGAATTCTGAAAGAAATTCTCCAAACACTGTTCCGTCCTTCGGAGTCGCGAAATCGTCAATTCAAGGAATCTGTACTCGCCTTGGTAAGTTTCCTTAACAGAATGTATCTATTCCATTGTTAGTATATAAAAGAGATGAAATAAAAGTAATTTAAACATACATAAATTTCTTCTATTGATATTTCAGAGATCCCTGAAGTTCCGTCGAAAATATGAATCTTGTCCAGTGTGTCAAGAAGCTATGAGTTTGAAAACCAGCTGCGGATCTTCAGAGTCGCAACTGGTGCAAAAGAAATCATGCGGTGGCCTGATTCACGCAAATCCCCATTTCTTCCATCTGATCCGTCATATCAAAGCATCATTTACAAAATATTCCTCTCGTATTGATGTCTTCGATATAATTCTAGATGAAGTATTTCACTCATACACCTTCACTTATCCCTGTAAAGAGCATGAATCTGAAATCTTATGAGACGCCATAATTTACTATGTAAGATTAAAAATGAGGCAATATGCGCACCAGGAAAATTTTAAACTCAAAAAGAAATTTGTTTTTAAGAAAAAATTGTCGAAATTAACTACTGAATAAATCTTATGTTAAGTTTTTGCGAGTGTTCGAGTTTTCGAAATCAAGGAAGTATGAATAAAAATAAATACTTGAATTTTTATCTTTATTTGAGTTTTGTCAATATTCCGAAATGGACAGTATTTAGTAGCGTGCCAAAAAATAGTAGATTAAGGTAAGTAAAAATCAGCTCTTTACATTTTCTTACACTTTATTTTTTAGGTTTTCGAAAAGTGTTCCAGTTTTCAAAATCAAGTAAGTATGAATGAAAATAAATTCTTCAACTTTTATCTTTACTTGAGTACCTGCAATTTTCACAAAAATATAATGAAAAAGGATCAAATTAAATATATGAAACGGTTCGATGTATTTCTATTTTTGTAAATTAAAACTTTTATGTTATAGGATTTAAAAGAAAGTCTAACGGAGATCGATCCATCAAGAAGTAGACAACTATTTCGCCTAATATATATTCATATGACAGATGTTTACAAATAGTTTATATTTATCATGCTCGGTTAACAGTTAGAATGTTTAAAACCCGATTCAAATTAAGAGCATATTTATTCAGTATATTCCTTAAAGCTGACGGGATTAATAACTTATAATTACATATAATAAATATGTGTAACGCGGTGTCCGTTAGTGGGACAGAGACAGACAACCGCGAGAACTATCGAGCGGTTTTCAGGTTATGTCTATCGGCATTATCCGATCGCAACGCCATTAGTGGCTGCTACAGAAATTAAAAACAGCTTCGTTAACGGGCCGCCCCCCGCCACTGAAATTTGACGGAGTTTCCAGACCTGTATATAAGACCGTGCTCTGGATTGTGTAGCGCTCTTTTTTTTTTTTGGGTCTTCCCTCTTTGTCGTCGTCACGAGAGAGATCTCTTTTTTGGCCGTTGATAACGAATTATTCAAAATTTAACATCGACGCGTTTATTTAATTCAATTTTTCCAATTGCAGTGTAATAATGAGTCTCTGAAAAAAGAGAATTCAAAAACAAAAACAATGCTTGAGGGGAGGCTAAATACCAACATACCCACTTCAAAACTTTCAACACATTTTTCTTTGAAATGGCCTAGTGCAACGTAACGAAATTTTGCCAGTCGTTGTGAGAGACCGGCACGACATAGAATTTTACCTCAAATAACATCTCGCGAAAGGGGATCGCTTCAAATTGATTCTGAGAGGTACCCAATGATGTAACAACGATAACCATCGAACCACGCACCTCTCAGACTCAATTGCCAGTAATCTCTTTTACAGAGATATTTCTTTACATCCATATCTATATTTTAGAAAAAGTCAGTATGAAAAAAAATTAATAAAGGAAACATCTTAATTTGTACATAAACATTTAACGTGCATTTTATGCATTTTACATAACGTGCAACTAACATTTTTCACGAGCCGCCTATCGACAAGTCGTGTAAAATGTTTATAGAGTCTTTTTTTATCGCTTCATCACAAATTGGATGTCCTCATGTATGAACTAGCGATTTCATAAGTAAACATCAATAACTCATAGAAATACAATACACGGGTTTATAAAGTTATATCGTGGACACAATTGCGAGTATTCTCAAGAGACGGAGACTCTCTGTTTCCACTGCTTACACTGATAAGCATTCTGGTTAGTTAATTGTAGAACATAATAAAGTTAACATAATTGCGAATATTCTCCAGGAACCAACGACTCTGTTCTCATTGTTTATTCCGATAAAAATAGTGCACACACGTGTATTGATTTCTTTTGACCAGGTCAGATTGTTTTACGATGTGTATTGTACATTATCTGTTTTTCTTCACTTATCTCAAAAAAAATGTCTACAGTATCCTTGCATGTTGGTGAATAGTAAGAACGGGAATCAATTTCGTTCACCTATTTGTTTTTTACTCTTGGGAATGCATAGACCACTTTCGTAATTAACTGCGTTCATGACACCAGAAATATCATCATGAGTGCATAATTTTTCTTGAGAATAATGGCTTTTTAGATGTCCTGACAACAAGTGAAGCAACTGTACGATCTGGAAAGACTAGGCTTGAAGGTCTTGAAGCGAGTTACGACTATCCTCGCCATAATAAAAGCAATGACAATCATTATAATAGCGGAGATTCATCGAAAATATAAAAGTTACATTTTGTTCGAAGTTTTCTCCTGTGTTGCAACTCTTTAGGAGCTTTATTATGGCTCGCTACAAGACATTCGTAAATAAATTATTTTATACTGTTTATGTTATTCGATAAATCAATATCACTTATTCAATACAGTACATAGACTCCGGATGGCGCAATAACGGAAGCGCACTTCAAAGAAATTATAGATGGTGATGGAGGATCGAAATTTTTGGCATAAAAGTAGCTCACAAATTGACCCCAGATCACCTTAATCCAAAATATTAACAAAAACTGAATGTTCCCATGATTTGGCCAGAATCTTCCAGAATTGACCAAATCCGGGGCATTTTGGAAAAATCTGACAGAATTATCTTCACCAGGAATTCAATAATAGGTAAATGTAATTAATGGTGTGTAACTTTGCAAAAATCTGATATCTGACCTTCCATATTTTTTTAATGCATAAAAACGGATTTTCGCCAGTACCTGAAGGTGTGGCACTACAAAGCTTCGGAGAAAGGGTATCTTCGTATTTCCATAATAATTTTCTTATTGTTTTTAAGTCTACTCAATCTGTGCTTTTTGTCTCTTTTGCAATAATGAATTTTACAATGATAAAATTTCGAACGTCTCTGTCACTCACAATATTCAAGAACATTTTTTCTACTAGAGTTTGTGAGTATGAAGGATAGTCGTATAGATCTAAATAACAACAACAACAACAACAACAACAACAACAACAACAACAACAACAACAACAACAACAACAACAACAACAACAACAACAACAACAACAACAACAACAACAACAACAACAACAACAACAACAACAACAACAACAACAACAACAACAACAACAACAACAACAACAACAACAACAACAACAACAACAACAACAACAACAACAACAACAACAACAACAACAACAACAACAACAACAACAACAACAACAACAACAACAACAACAACAACAACAACAACAACAACAACAACAACAACAACAACAACAACAACAACAACAACAACAACAACAACAACAACAACAACAACAACAACAACAACAACAACAACAACAACAACAACAACAACAACAACAACAACAACAACAACAACAACAACAACAACAACAACAACAACAACAACAACAACAACAACAACAACAACAACAACAACAACAACAACAACAACAACAACAACAACAACAACAACAACAACAACAACAACAACAACAACAACAACAACAACAACAACAACAACAACAACAACAACAACAACAACAACAACAACAACAACAACAACAACAACAACAACAACAACAACAACAACAACAACAACAACAACAACAACAACAACAACAACAACAACAACAACAACAACAACAACAACAACAACAACAACAACAACAACAACAACAACAACAACAACAACAACAACAACAACAACAACAACAACAACAACAACAACAACAACAACAACAACAACAACAACAATAATGTTCGACGAGGTGTAGTTCGGTTGTTTCAGCCCCTGCTGCAATCAGGCATTCGGTCCATTCTACACTCATTGTCCTATATTACCACACCGTGTCCCGGGCACCACCGCAATCTACAGAACACATGTGACAGGCGCTTGGGATTTCCATTTTTTTCCCTTGCAGGTGTTTTCGCAACTCGTTATGTCTTTTTTTTATTGGGGCACCGAAGTCTCCACGTATATTTAACAGTCCTCATTTGCCCCCTGCCGTCCCTTCGTAGATGAACTAGTTCCCCTTCGTACAGAATTAAGACTTATTTACTTCGGAAGGTCGCCTGGTATCCCGGTATTTTGTAACGAAATGGCGACAGTTTGAACTTAAGGGTCAGTCACTAGTGTGCCTGACCAAAAAAGGTGATTTTCGAGAATTTATTGAAAAGAAAGTATTGCATTGAATGTTTTGAAATTTCGAGGACATATTTATGTATAAATTATCTACATGCGGTAATTTTTTCGTATGAAAATATTCAATTTTCAGTGACTTGTGCGCCATCTCCCGAGTTTGAAAAAAAAAGTTCTACTGCTGCAGGGATTGCGGTCTTCAGAGTGCCTGAAATTGAAAAAAAGTCCCTCAAACTAGAAGACCTGTACAATGATGCAGGATTGTGAAAAAAAATTAAAAACCAACGAAATGGCGGTGTTTTGAGAAAAAGTTCCAAATTACGCTTAAAAATCTGATGGTTTTTTGCATGGCAATTTGACATTTTTTATCCAATCGAAAAACTGGACGGTTATTGTATGAAGAAAGAAATACTAAATACGCTAAAACAAAATTCAAGTCGATCGGACGATTTACATTCGAGTTAGAACTGCAGCAAATTTGAAAAATTTCGTTTTGAGAAAAAACGCGTTGAAAGATAAAAATATTAATTTCATTGTTATAAATCGATAAACATCATAACTGTAGATAATCTGATATTATTCTTGAAGGTATAGCAGATAGGTATTAATTCGGCGCTTTTTTAATAAAATAAAATTTTGATTTATTATCTGATAAAATATAAACAAATACTATTCGAAATAATCACCATTGCTTTCTATTAGTTTAACCCATCTTTCAGGCAGCTGATGAATGCCATCGTGGAAAAAACTGGTGGTTTTGATTTGATAAAATCTTCGATGCTATTTCGGACCTCGTCGAGCGTTTTAAAGTGTTCATCAGCCAAATGTTTTTGAAGCGATCGGAAAAGATGAAAATCTGAAGGAGGAAGATCTGTTGAATAAGCCTAAACTATAGATAACATCCAGAGTCTCTTTTGAGACATGTGGTCGAGCATTGTCCTGATGCAGAATCACTTGCCAACTTCCACTGCCAGTATAAAGTCTTTTTTTGCAGTAATGCACCACTCAAGGGGTTATGACACTCTAGAATTTTGGGAAAATCGAATTATCGATTTTTTCTAATGGTCTCTTAGAACCTCAAAAATTATCTCCCAAAGGATTATGGCCGGGAAAAATCTCTAAGTACTCGGTTTTCGAATTTTCGTACAAGGCCGCCTGCGAGCTCCTTTTGTGAGCGCTAGGGGGAAGGTACTTTAGAGGACTAGAGTAGGTATACGGCAGATATTATTGAAATCATTTGTCACCTGACTAGTCTAGACAAGTCTAGACTTCTATGTTGTCTAGTTTCGTCTCACAAATAGTCGTCGAACGTCTGTTTCAGTCAGTTAGGCACAGCCAAGCATTTGAGAACGACGCTGTCGACAAACACTCATTTTTCTCGATACTTCTGTGAACTTTCATTTCTTTTGCCCTGTGTAATTATTGATTTGTCATTAAGGAATTATTGATTTGTCAGTGGGAAGAAAGTATTGAGTAAAGACTATTGAATCGCCATGAGTTAGAATCACCAGATGACTTGAATGCCAGTAAATCGGCAAAAAAACTGAAGCAATCGGAAGATCTGTATGATATTGAAGTGAATCCAGCGTGTGGTTATCGTATCATAAACTTTATTGCAGTATTTTCGGCGCGGTTTGCGATTCAAACTAGTAGTGCCCTGTGAGAATAGTGGAAAGACTGAGATACCGAGTTGTCCATTTGTTGACAAAGGCTATGAAATCAATCGTAAAATCATAATTACCATGCGATTGCTTGGAGTTGGTTTGCACGGAATGACAAAATTCTGTGCATTCATGGAATTACCTCGGCCTATCTTTCACTCATTCTACGATAAGGTTGTCAAAAGAATGTCCGATGCAACCAATCTAGTTTGCAAGAACAGTACGATGAGAGCTGCGGAAGAAGAGAAAACAATTTCTATTGAAAATGGAGAAAATGGAATTGTAGTATCAGGCGATAGTTCGTGGAGAAAACGTGGATTTACGTCTTTGTATGGGTTAGTGAGTCTTATTGGCAATAACTGTGGAAAAATCGTTGATTGTGTAGTGAAATGAAAATACTGTAAGTCGTGTGAGTATTGGTCTAAAAAAGAAGATACTGAAGAATATTCGGAGTGGGCAGAAAATCATGCAGAGCAATGCGCTGTGAATCATAATGGATCGGCAGGAAAAATGGAAATCGATGCAGTTGTTGAGATGTTTCGGCGCTCTGAAACTTTGCACCAGGTCAAATACACTCACTATATTGGTGCCGGTGATTCTAAGACTTTCAAAGGCATTACAGATGCTAAGCCGTATGAGGATTGCACAGGACTCAAGAAAGAGTGTATAGATCGCGTGCAAAAACGAATGGGCACCCGACTACGTAATTTGAAAAAGAAAACAGAAGGTCTCGGTGGAAGAGGCAAATTGACCGGAAAGTATAGACGAGCTGTTTATTTATTATGGATTAGCCATTCATAGAAACAGTGATTCAGTTGAGAACATGAGAAGCAGTATTTGGGCTACACTGGATCATAAATTATCTATTGATGTCAAACCGCAGCACGACAAATGTTCCATTGGAGAGGATTCACGGTGCTCATGGCAACTGGCTAAAGCTACAAATACTTTGGCAGAGTACAAACATGAGCCAGCTCTTCCAATTGAAGTTTATGAAGCTATCAAAACAGTCTATGAAGAACTGACCATGAAGATCGTCTAACTCGATGCATCGGCGGTTACAGACAAAACACGAAAAATATGTTTCGAGATAATTGGGTTTAAAATTTGGCAAAGAAATGACTCACCTGCTCGCAGACATGAGGCGCCGAACCAATAGCGCGGCGGCGGCGATGTGTTTATATAATATAGAGAGATTATATATATATGTGTGTGTATTGTTACATCCCGGCCTTCGGTTGTTCGATGTTTTTTATTTTTGGGATTTGTATTTTGTCAATTTTTACAAACCTTCTGTTGTTGACCCCTCGACCGTGGAGTGTTAAACGATGTTAATTGGTCGAATATGAAATGTTGCCTCTTATTTGGGTTGGAATGTACCGGTCGGGGATCGAGGCGCAGCGAGGGTGATCGTTGAAGGAACGAAAATTAAAATGATGAACGTTAGGCGTGTTGGGCGTAGCGGGTTGTTTAGAATTAAAACTTCGTAGAACATTCTAACTTTTAACGAATAACAAATATGTATTTTATTCACTTGATTTTTTTCGCGGTTACAATTACACACAATTCCACAAGTTTAATTTTGTTATTTCGAATTCGCGCTTTACACTAGTCGCAATTATCCGTTTGGAGTACCGATGCGTCGTTTCTTTAACACCCTTGGACACTGTCGCTAAGAGCAGTGTTTTGAAGGAGCCTTCGGAAGATCCGGCTCTGGATCATCGCTAGGAGCGATCTTAACGAGATCGGTCTTCGACGGCGATTGGCGCATACTTTTTACCGTCGGAACTTTTATTTTAACGTGGTCGACCATACTGATCGACCACGGAGGAAACCGGATTAATATTCGAGCTTGATCATCGTGGTCAAGCTCCCAAGAAAGACTGACTTACTTCTAATTTGTCCTAATGAAAAAAAACGCATTTGTAATTTTGCGTATGAAGTGGGAGATGCCGGCGCGTGTGGGACGATTTTTTCCTACACGCCTCGACATCTTCGTTATCAGGAAATTTTTAGCTTAGCTAAGGTGTCGGTAGACTCCTGCCTCGGACACAAGCTTTTGTCGTGGGAATGCGTACAATACTGAGAACGCTGACTTTTGAGTCAGCGTCTAGGCTACATCCTGTGATAGGTGCGTTCGGTTGTCAAAAAGTATTTTCAAGCGTGTGAACCGGTCGCTTGACTGTTTTATGCCATGAGGGCCTATCTTTATGCTTACGCGAGGATTCTGGAAATCCGAGCGGTTTTTTGAAATTTCAATTTGTGAGAAAAATAAATGAAAACATTAAAAGATGAGGCGACCAATGGGATTTCCCAATGGTTTGAAACCCCGGACGTAACAGTATATATATATTGTTATTATACATCCGGGGTTTTCAGACCAATGGGAAACGCCATTGGCTATTTCATTGTACAATTTAAGTTAATCATAACCAATATAAAAAAATAAAGAAACACCCTCAGAGGTGTTTCCTAACAAAAACTCCTAGAACCAGCTTATTAGCGTGCGAGCTGAAAGCAGGTGGAAATGTCACGTGGGTTCTGCTGATCTTGCACTCATGAGGTTTGCGACCGATGGCTAATCGGAGTCACACCGTTCAGCATTTCTGCTGACATCGTGGATCTCACGGTGGCCAGCGAACGTTTCGCGGCTCTGAGATGCACGGTGGCCAAATCCGCCATGAGATAATGGGGCGTAGGAACTAATTAAGCGCTCTGAAAAATATTAGTTCAGATCTACTCCGTACTCCGACATACGCGGTCGGAGACGCAACAAATAAAAACGACATTAGGCAACTGCACAAGTAAGGAGGAGTTCGCGACCCAGGAGACGAACAGTATGGATGTCTCCGAGGGGACTTCTGAATATTCAAATCGAAAATCGCATTATTGAACCCGCGAGTTTAATATTGCCAAGTTACCAAGTTAAGAGTTTGTTGAAATGGCGTGTTTCAATAACACCCAGTGTTATTTCTTAAAATAAACAAAAAGTATTTATTCAGTACAATCATACAACCCTCTACGGCCTACGGCATCAACTTACATGAGATCGCACCAGCATTTGAATGAACTCTCGTTCACGTGGACGTTAACTCCCACGGAGAGTTCATTGAAAAGGTTTATAATATTGGATAAAAACAATAATCACACGACAAACGAATGAAACGATAGCCGGGACGTAGCAATATCTACTAGGCGAGCCTCGCCCCCCTGCGCCGTTCGCACGTCAACCCCCGTGTACCCCTTCTTACCAAACCTAAACACCCACTGACAGACCCCCCCCCGGTGGGGGGGGGGGGGGGGGGGAGTGGTGCAAGCAAGCGAAAAGTTAACAAATACTATGCGAGATAATAAAATTTTAAAGAGGACTGAGCGAGAGTGCGGACAACTATTCGAATCGCCCTCGAAGGCGTGCTCGACTTTTCATGACCCTCGTACGTACTCGTCGTCCAATTATCATTTCGACAATGAAAATTATTGTTGCGCAACTCACCCCAAATCCGAGAATTGCGATTGCAAAACTCAAGTCGCCGAGAGTGAAAACTTTGCGTGTCTGATCCCCATTTTTGGCTCGGTAGATTACACGCTCGAACATTGCCAAATCTTTGTCGACAACGTGTACATACTGATCAGTTTCACGGACAGTCTGGCAAATCATATTGAATCTCTGTTCTAGAGGCCAGTCTTCACGAATTGTCCAAGTGAGATGAATACTAGCGATCGCATTGCTAGACAGATGGAGGTTCGCTTTCTCAGCTTCGTAGACGAGCCTTACTTCACCTGCGATACAAGCAGCTAATGAATCTCGCAGGACATGTGCCGTACAATTGTAATATTCCTTCGAGACGTAACGACCCTTGAAACCTGGGTGAGTGAAGTGATGTCTGTACGCTTGGCTGCCGTAAATCGTATAACCGGATTTAAGGAGTTGTTGCATCGTATTGATATTTGGAAGGAAAACTGGTGTTGACAATAGAGAAGCCAATTTTCCCTGAAAAATGCCCTGCATGGTTACCATGAAGAAAAATACACAGCCGAGGTAGATCCGAGGTGGTAGATTGTTCGGTACTTTGAGGAGAAACGAGTTGCAAATTATACGAAATATGTTGAGGATGATTGTCATCGGAGTCTGCTTTAGAAAGCATTTCAGAAAAATCATTGTAATTAGACAAACGAGACAGCAGCCGATTCGAGAACTGGTATCGATGACAGAAAGGATTTTGCTCAATTGCGACGCATGACCTTTATGCTGCGTCATAACACGTAGGTTCGCCGAGTGCATGGGATAAAGTGATACTATTCCCGCCGCCAAATTTACGTCTATCATATTCCATAGAAAGTCACTAGTTCCATCGACGGTATCCTTCAAGAGACCAAAAGCTTTTCCCTCGTTGTCTATGTATCCAAATCGTTCATTTATCTCGTTTAGTATAATCTTGGCTGAGGCGTTGAAAGCGTGAAAAATACTTCGTAGAATTGGAGCAGATGTACCACCGAGGGAATTCATGCCAGTTTTATTGATATCCGCGATACACCATGGCTCTTGTTCCCTCATGCTTACACGAATCTCGTAGCCCCCGACATCTTTGGTCGTGTCAAAATCTATCTCCTCGCACACGTTAGGATCCTCGTGATATTCTCGCACCAACAGAGCCCAAGGATGATTATTTATGCCTCTATGTATTGTCTCCAATTTCCAATCCATTTCCTATCCACAAAAATTCATATGCTTTCGAACATCCATTCTCCTTATTAGCGGATAAGTGGAGTATGTGAAAGTAGGCCATGTGATTCCACCACTGGGAATTTTTTATCGATCCAAGAATTTCTTCGAGTTTATTTGATGAGGAGGACATAATCACAAAAACATTTAATTTCCACCGATTGTTTCGTGACACTAGTCCACTGTTCACCGACCGTCCAGTATTACCGAACAACACTACAGGCCGATCTTCCATGGATAACAGAGGGTTAATGAGAGAGTATGATGAATTTCCAGGTAGACCTATAGCGGTTGCTTGCGATCTGCAGCAAGATTTCAAGACATCGACCTGAAAATTGTTAAGAAAACGTATCACTAGGTTACGTTAATGTAATTGAATAATGTTGAAATTAAATAAATTTTAATTACAACTTCTTTATGAATGGAGGAATGTTAGATGGAAAATTGTTCCCACTTAAGTCATGTAAGTTATGCTTTATGGAAGTTTCATTCTTCGCATTATACCCTTCCTCTCGTCAGCTAAAAGTTCAAAGTATTTTAAACTACAATAAGAATCTCTTATTATTTGTCTATAAATACTATAATGTTTTTATTGTAATTTGGCTACAGTTTTCTAAATCAAAATAGTAGATTAGAAAATAAATAAATAAAAAGCCAACCCCTGATAATATTACCATGATCTCCCTGCTATCCTACTCTTAGTTTAGGATTTACTTACAACGATATGATTAATTAATAGAAAATGCAAACATCTATTTTCAGTTATAAGCTACATTATATGGAAACTTTTTTTCAAAAAGTGAGGTTTTAACGGATCAATACCATTCCCATAGCAAAAGTCCTATTTTTTCGAAAAATGTTGACGTTTTTTACGTCGTAAAAGCTTATTTCCTCTGTTTTTAGTCGCCCATAGACCGGTAAAAATAAGCATATAGATATCTTGATATAAATGCAAAAAGTGAAATGTTTATTTCCTCGGAAAGTAATAAAGTTGAAGGGCTGAATCCTGCCGAATAATCTTCTTTTTATCACCTAAAATGGGATGTGAGCTTGGCAGTCGAATTGAAAATTTGGTACCGAATGGCTGGCCAGAAAATGGTATAATGAGTAATACTTAAATGAACGAAAATATTCTACCATTCAACGATTGTTTTTGTCTGCTTTAATATTGTTTTCACTAGTAACTTAAAATATTATTTTCTTTTTCTTTTGAGGCGTCTCAGGTTTTTGTAAGCTCAACATTACCACTGCTTTGATGAGATTCGAGGAATCTTCCGACGTTGAGGCATCCAAAATATTTCTAGCGAGACATAATCTCATAATTAGTTGAAAAATTAACAACATGACTCCGAGTTTAGTCACAGCCATGGCTTTCCTAGATTATAGCTTAAAAACTTATTTTTGATCACTTGGCGCCAAGACGCTGCCGCGTCTCTTGATTAGAGAAAATACTGATCTGAGTTTTTTTATGAAGTGGATATGGCCACTGCTACCGCACGACTGAATCGGATGACGCTGAAGCTAGCGGCGGAAGTTGGCGGCCGAACCTACTAGCGCACAGTAGATTTTGATCGGCCGCTCGTATTAAATGTTTATAGTCTTTTTTTATCTCTTCATCACAAAATAGACGCCCTTATGTTAAGTATGAACAAGCAATTTCATAAATAAACGTCAATAACTCGTGGAAATCCAATACACAGGTGTATAAGGTTATGACGTTGACACAGTTGCGAATATTTTCAAGAGACATAGACTCTTTAATTTCACTACTCACTCCGATAAGCATGTCGGTTACTTAATTGTAGAACGTAATAAATTGTCATGATTGCGAATATTCAATATTCTCTCAGGACCAAAGACTCTGTTCTCATTGTTTCGGGAAAATGGTTCCCTAATTATATATTATTCTGGGGAAGTATACAGTTCCGCTAGAATGTGAGTTCGACACGCCAGATTTTCAATGTCGGGGCATTTTATATAACAGGGGTTGTCGTTACTTTTTTTGAGGTCGTGGTCAAATCTTGGCGATCTGATAAAATATTGTTCTACTTAAATATAAGTACAAATGTAAGTATAAATCGAACATTCCATGTAAACTTTATCAACGTGATAAACTTGGTCTTAATCGTATTGGATGTGGTGCATGATTAGTGTGGGATTTGACCTATCGCTTACGTAGATACTTTAGCACAATTTTTTTTAAACCGATTTTTTTCAAATTTTTCTAACTTTGAAGTTTGGAGGACATTGTGACCTCGTAACAATCCGACCTCGTAAAACGAAATCAATAAGCGTGCGTGCACCGTTTTTATCGGACTAAACAGTGAGAACAGAGTCTTCGGTCCCTAGAGATTATTCGAGGAACCTATGATTGTGAGAGGTGTCATTACGCTAAACAGCAACGATTTTTATCGTTCAAAGATAAGTATAGCGCCTCTTGCTTAATCGTTCGTACAATCTGCAGAATGGTTCCCTAATTATACATTTTCGCTAGAATGTACGTTGAAAACGCCAAAGTTGCAATGTCGGAGCATTTTATATAACAGGGGTTATCGTTATTTTTTTTTAAAGGTCGTGATCAGATCATATCGATCTGATAAAATATTGTCCCACTTATGGGATAACACTACTCTAGCGGCAGAAAAAAAGGCCTAGCTTTGACGATTTATTTTGGGAGTATGAAAAAAGGAATAGGATTTCTCTTCAGATGGTTTATTTAACACATATTGAAGTATGAGAAAAAAAATTGCGTGGAATCCCGGGCGTGGGAAGTGAAACTTTTTCATCCCGTTGGTAGGCGTAACTTTTGTAAAATCATTTGATCCAAATTTCGTTTCATGAAGTAAAATTGGGTAGGGGTGAGATGAATGACAAAACAAATTTCATCTGTGATCTGCATTTGCGAAAGATTTTTTATTTATCAGTTACATTTTCCAAAAATGATATAATAGGTTTAAATACTTATAGGAAGTAAATACTTGTAGCGAATATTTTTTGTGCGTGTGTTTTGGTCTACACGAGAACCCGAGACACGCCTGGAGAGGCCAAAAACCGAGGCGACGGCACCGCACGGCCGCTCGCACTCACAAATGAAAGGCCTCTTTGTTTCACCAAGGAAAAGGCCTCACAAAGAAAGAAAATATGGGACCAGCACAAAGGGACTCGCGAGAAAAACAACCCGTGCTCGAGCAACGAAAAAGACACTCTTGGACTAGCCCTCGAGGCAGTCGGACATACTTATCTCGTTGCCCTTGCACAGAAGGGACTAAGGACATGCGCGTTGTTCATATATTACCGATATTATACCATCATTTGTACTTACGCCTGCCATTAGCCCACATTTACTTAGAATCGATTGTTCATCTAAGTGAATTGGGTGCCGTAAAGGCTCTTGACAAAATAAATCCCGTACATCCTTTAGACTGTAGATTGCCTAAATTCCTTGCAAACATAGCATCAATTGTGGTGCCTGATCTTGTAGTTAGTTCGTTTACACTATTATTGATTGTTAAATTGAATTTGTCTTTTAAAAATTATACAAGCGGTTGTGATTGCTCCGACGCTAAATTTTTATAAAAATCTCTACTTAAAGTTATAGGCATTGAACTCAAATCTGTACTCACACTCACGGCAGCATCTCTCGTGTCTGTCGCCGAGAAAAGTATTTAAGAGCTGGTGGCGTTGGGCTAACTCCAAACATGGATATCAATTTACACGAAACTAATTGGATATCAGTAAACGCGACTGCTGTTAGATTTGTGTTGCCAAATGTGTTGTGGAAAGTGGGCAAAGTATAGCTATGATCGTTATTTATATTGGTCCGAATCAAAAGATAGCTGACATTATAAAATTCATCCATTGTGCCTTGCTTGCTTATACACCTGTTGGCGCTACAGTGAGGAGAAGATTTGAGTTCAATGCCTATGATTTTAAGTGGAGATTTTAATATAAATTTCGCGTCGGAGCAATCACAATCGCTTATACAATTTTTAAAAGACAAATTCAATTTAACAATCAATAATAGTGTAAACGAACTAACCACAAGATCAGGCACCACAATTGATGCTGTGTTTGCAAGAAATTTAGGCAATCTACAGTTTAAAGTATTTACTTCATATTTTTCATTTCATAAACCTATTATGTCATTTTTGGAAAATGTAACTGATGAATAAAAAATATTTTTCAAATCCCGATCAAAGACGAAATTTGTTTTGTTATTCATCTCACCCCTACCCAATCTCACTTCATGAAACGAAATTTGGATCAAATGATTTTACAAAAGTTACGCCTACCAACGGGATGAAAAAGTTTCACTTCCCACGCGCGGGATTCCACGCGATTTTTTTTCTCATACTTCAATATGTGTTAAATAAACCATCTGAAAAGAAATCCTATTCCTTTTTTCATACTCCCAAAATAAATCGTCAAAGCTAGGCCTTTTTTTCTACCGCTAGCGTGGTGTTATCCCATAAGTAGGACAATATTTTATCAGATCGCCAAGATCTGACCACGACCATTAAAAAAAAAAAAACGACAACCCCTGTTATATACAATGCTCCAACATTGTAACTCTGGCGTTTTTAACGTACATTCTACCGGAAATGTATAATTAGGGAAACATTTCGCCGATTGTACGAACGATTAAGCAAGAGGCGCTATACTTATCTTTGAACGATAAAAATCGTTGCGAATCGTTGCTGTTTAGCCTAATGCCTCATAATCATGAGTCCCTCGAATATTCTCTAGGGACCGAAGACTCTGTCCTCACTGTTAAGTCCGATAAAAACGGTGCACGCACGCTTATTGATGTCGTTTTACGAGGTCAGATTGTTACAAGGTCACAATGTCCTCCAAACTTCATATTCAGATAAATTTGGAAAAATCGATTTTTAAAAAATTCTGCCAAAGTATCTACGTAAACTATAGGTCAAATCCCATATTAATCACGCACGACATCCAATACGATTAAGACCAAGTTTATCACGTCGATTAAGTTCACATGGAATATTCGATTTATACTTACATTTGTACTTATATTTAAGTAGAACAATATTTTATCAGATCGCCAAGATCTGACCACGACCTCAAAAAAAAAGTTACGACAACCCCTATTATATAAAATGCTCTGACATTGCGACTCTGGCGTGTCGAACGTACATTCTAGCGGAAATGTATACCTCCCGAGAATAATATATAATATATAATAATATATAATATATATAATAATAATATATAATTAGGGAACCATTACTTATCTTGGAACGATAAAAATCATTGCAAATCGTTGCTGTTTAGCCAGTACCACCTCCCTCGCACAATCATACCGTAAGATCCATTTAATTGTTTATTGATGGTTGCTATGGGTAAAATAATGTAGGTTGGTAGGACTGGGATTCCGACCAAGCACTGACGTCATGGTTGAAGTGATTTTTCATTGTTGAGACCATGGATTTTTACTTTACCGTGACGTGTTATGGTGTTATATCGATGGAAGGACACTTGCACCTGGTTGCTGCTACGCCACAGAAAAACGAATGTTCGTGTGTAGTCGTATCATTTTGTTATATTATCTACGTATACACACGCGCAGATCTCGTACCCAAGCATATGTACTTCACGGTACATAGTATTACGTCCCGACTTTAATTTTTGACTTACCATGGACCGACTACCGATATCATGCAGGATGATGTGTGTGTTGCCGCTCGTTTTTTGTTGTGACGAGAATGCACCCGTCAAGGATCCGAGCGATACGAGTGAATTTATCCCGTGTATTATTATCTTGGCTGAGGCGTTCAAAGCGTGAAAAATAGTCCATATAAGTGGAGCATCTGTACCACAGCACTGAATGGCGGTCGTGCCTTCAGGGCTAAACGAATCTTGTAGCCACCGAGATCTGTGGTCGTGTCAAAATCTATCTCCTCGCACACGTAAGGACCCTCGTGACATTCTCGCACCAACAGAGCCCAAGGATGATTATTTAAGCCTCTATGTATTCTCTCCAATTTCCAAGGTTTGGGTACATCGCTCGTATAGGAATTGAACCTGGGAATGAATCGTCCGTTCCTATCGTGAGTACACACAAACTTCGCTTTGAGTAAATTCAACTTCCAGGCTATCCACAAAAATTCACATGCTTTCGAACATCCATTCTCCCTATTAGCGGGCAAGTTGAGTATGTAAAAGTAAGCCACGTGATTCCACCATTTCGATTTTTTTTATCGATTCAAGAATTTCTTCGCGTTCGTTTGATGAAGAGGACATGATCGCAAAAACATCTAATTTTAACCGATTTTTTCGTGACACTAGTCCCCTGTTCACCGATTGTCTAGTATTATCGAGCAAAACTACGGGCATATCTTCCATGGACGACAGGTTGTCGATGAGAAATTATGATGAATTTCCAGCTAGACCTATAGTGGTTAATTTAAATCTGAAGCAAGATTTCACGCATCGATCTGGAAATTAAAAAAAAAATGTATCAGTAGGTTACGTTAATTTAATTCAATAATGTTGAATTTAAATGAGTATTGATTAGAACTTCTTTACGAATGGAAGAATGTCAGATGGAAAATTGTTCCCACGTAAGTTGTGTAAGCTTTGTTTTATAGAAGTTTAGTTCTTCACATTATACCCTTCCTCTCTTCAGCTAGAAATTCTGAGTATCTCAAATTACAATAAGAATCTCATATTATTTGTCCATAAATACTATGATGTGATCTTATTGCAATTTGGCTTCAGTTTTCTAAAAAAAAATTATCGATTGAACCGCGTGGTACCTTAGAATTGTTTAAATCAAATTCATTAAAGAAAAGATAAATATTAGAAACTTGCACATTGCTTCTTTATTATGTTATATGGCTGACAAAGCTTCCTTCACGAGGAAGCCAAAATTGAAGAAATAATTTGCTCATAGAGTAGGAGTTGTGAGCAAATCAAATAATGAGGAAGCAATGTGCAAGTTTTTTTAAAACAGTAATCACCACTTCAACACCGATCAATTTTTATTTGTTCGACCGAAAAGTGTTTTTACAAAGAAACCTGGTTGACGTAGAATATTATATGCGTGTGATGAAAATCTGCAAAGCGATTGAGATTCTGCGACATTATATATTATTGAAAAGATACTTGCAGAATAAAAAGTAAAAAATCAGCGAGCATGAAAACCTTTATCAGTCTTCTTTGGATATATATGGTCTGCTTGATGTGAGCACTATAACCATAAAAAGATAAAATTTTACTCCTGTAAACCGTGAACCACTTTGCGCACTATCACCACTTTCAATATCAAACGTCCTCCAGTCTAGTGAACTTTAATGGCAACATGAATTATAGATCGACGAATAATGATTTAATAAACTATGCACTTCTACGATAATTATAGCCAAATTGAATGTGTTAAATCTATCATTGCAGTATTTCATTATGATGCAGGCGTTGTTTTGGTTACTCAAAGTTCAATCGACTATATACAAGTGTTCCCGTACACTTTTCAATACATTCCAAATTTCATGATAGTCGCACCACTTTCCGTATTGTTCCTGCATTCTGTGCTCACTACTAAATATTCCCCGAAGGCAATCCATTTGTGTACAAAATTTTGTGACAATAATTGAAAATTTGTCCGAACCAACAATTTCACTTTTTGCCGAAATCTTAATTCATTCATACTTTTAATTTTTGCACATTCACAAAGCCAATGTTGCAAATATTCACTAAGCCCATGAAGTCAAGACGCATGTGCAGACATTTATGTAATCAATGACATGTAAATGTTACGTAAAAACTGCCAAATCATGTAAATATGAATGGAGAAAATGCATCCTGGCTATAGTAAAAAATATAAACTGCCATTATTATTAATTAATGAAAATCGAAATTTTATTTGTAAATATTTTGAATTATTTCCCGCTCTTTGGGTGTAAAGAAATTTTATGTATTTTCCGTGGACTTTTTTTAGTCGAGTTTATTTAAATTTTTCCAAAATTTTTTGTTTGCTCCGGCCAATGGATGCACTATATTGTCAATCACCCAAAAAAATCACATTTCATCTTAGAATTATTGCGATATTAACAATATTTAGCAATAGAGGAACCTTTAAACATTGCGTAAAATTTCGAGGAGTCAATTGTCAATTTGTATTTTTTTTTCCTGCATTTTATGTCAATCCTAGATTTTGAGAGAAAAACTGAATATATTAAAATCGTTGCATCGGTTCTAGCGTAATTCTACACCAATCATCCCTCAATAACATCCTATCTATGTACAAAATGTCACCGAGAAATCTTAAAAATTTGAGCAGATATCTGAACATTTTTTTAAATTGCAGCTATCAGATATATTTTTGGAAAAACTCAAAATGCGTGAAAAATCGTAATCGTAACAACGAATCTCGGGAAATGCAATATTGACCATCTTTTTATTATATTCTATTTATCTAGAAATTTTAAATGCTACTTCTCAAACTCTGCGAAAGTCAAAAGAAGCATAGATTTATCGAAAAAATTTTAATTTCATAAAATCAGAACTGTTCAACTGATTCTCGCGTTTTCTCAATTCTTGGTCGATAGTCTTAGGCGATATTGGTGATTGATTCTCGCAATATCAACGTACTATTAATTATATCATGGTCATATAGAGAATTTTATCCCGGTTGCTCAGAATTTTCGGAAGCTGAGGTGCTAGGCACTTTTTTGAATAATACAATATTTCATATAAACTTAACGTCTTTATCTACTCTCGTGAAATCCATCACCAACCATCCTTCAATGATATTCTATTTATGTAGAAAATTTTAGGCAAATATTTAAATCTTTGCGGGAAATAGTGTGATCACGATCATTTTTGGAACATTTTGAACCCATTTCCGTTGTGAAATAAAGTAAAATTCCCATTACAAAGCTTCTTCTACGAGGAAGCCTAAATTAAATTAAATTCTCGAAAACTCTTCCTAGAATTATATCGCGTTATCGTCACTATCAGAATAATAATTTGAAGAAACTGGTGGAGAATCTCGGTGGGGTCTACAAGTGCCATGCACAATGCGAAAATACGCGTTTCGATGCTTGGGACATTCCAGACGACGAACTTCGCAGGGTCCTAGATCGTTTTGCTCAATTTTACTGAGCCTCTCACCAGTAGAAACACTTTGTCCGACGTTCGCAACAGTGTCGGTGAGTATCTTCAGATTAAATAACGTTAATAATGTAATGTTCAAGTTTAATTTTAATAATTTATTTGTTTCATTTTGATAATTGACTTTCGGAGTAATTTGTATAAATTTTCTGATTTCGTGTACTGCAATAGATGGTCTGAATAACCGGCCCCTGAACATCACGTAGCGAAATTGTCGACCGAACGTCTCCACGGTATTGGCAGAGTAACGGACGATAGGCTGTACGGGGAGATTATCGAATTCGGAGAGGATCATTACAGCGCACATAGAATGACTCTTTATATTCAGGTGAGTTACCTTATCCACTCGTCTGAGTATTCCTTGGCCAAAAGTAGGCAGAACTTTCCAATTAAGAACTAAAGAATAGAAAAATAACACGCACAATGCCAACATGCTCCTCTCTGAACCAGAGTATCCGAACGGTTGACGTTTGGAAGTCTGTTTTCCTAGTATCGTCGGTAATGAAAATATGAGCGCAATCAAGCTCCAGATAAATTGCGAGTCATATATATCCACCGTTCTGCATCCAACTATCCGGGACCATAATTTTGGTTCGTTTGCCATTCTCACATTTCATTGCATGTAGTCTGAGGAAATGCTGTGAGTAATTGAGGGCCCAAAACTCCACTGGCTTTCGAGAAATAAATTATTTTATATTTCATGACTTACAACATTTCCTTTTTTTACATTATTTCTAGAACCTACCGACGACCTAAACAAAAATACAAGCATGCTTGCTCATGTAAAAGGGTTGAAATTTCCCGAAATAAATATTAGTTTCTATATGGGGGCCGTTTTTACCTCTTAAAATCTCGTTTCTCATAATGAAAATCAAATTTTATTTTTTATTCTGAAAGTTGATATATTTTTTCTTCTACAAACGAATTTTTCCAAAGTTGGGATCGAAGGAGATGATTATAAAATGAACATAACAAAATTCGACAATTTTTTTTATCTAGAATTTTTTTTTGTAACTTCATCGTAAATGAAGTAAAATGAGCCCTGTACTAATAACAGCTACGACTCATAGTTTTCTAGATACGATTTTTTGCGTATTAATTGTTTTTGACAAAGTTATAAATATAAGTATAATAATTATCTAGTAATAATCATGCAGAACCATTTTGTCCTCAAATTCGGCGATGTTTATGGAAAGAAAATATTTGAAATAAAGAAAATGATTTTTATAGAAACAATGTCGAAAATAATGAATTTAATAAACATTTTTTTAAATCAATAAAATCTCAACACTTTCACCAAATCATGGCAAATTCAATACTATGGCCCTTTAATGAGACTCTATTCAAGAAAGAAAAATCAACCCAATGTCTCAAAATTTTCGGAATTTAAACCAATCTTAAACATTTTTCGAAAAATTCAAAATTTGGTTAATATCTATAAAAGGGGTCGTTTCTGAAAGTAACCGAAATAACGCATTTTGCAAGCTCGACAATTGCACGAGTTCTTGACAGACATTTTTGAAAAATTCAAAATCGTGTAAGATCTGGACGAGTTGTTCAATTTTCATGAAAATTGTATCGGACAAAGGGCGTCCATATAATTCGAACTTCTGCCCGATCGGTTAAATCGTTCCGAAGTTATAGAAGATAAATTTGTACAGCCCCATCGCGCATACATACATACACACACACAGCCGGAATTTTTTAAAATGTGTTTTCCGAAGTTTCGACATATTTTGAACTAATTGATATTGAAAATTGGATATAGGCATAACTGGATGGACATATCAGATATTCACGAAAACAAATTCACATAGAGTTAGCTTTGTAAACTCGTAAAAATTGCAAATTTTAATTTGCGCCATAATTTTCTCATGAAATAAGAGACAAAGTGCTTCGTCACACAAAGGTATTTTGTATGGTTCCCAAGAAGAAATATTTGAATCGAGAAATTTTCGTATCTACATTTCTCACTTGTTCTTGATTTTTCGATTTTCTATTTTTTCGTGCCGTAGTCGAGACTGCCACTGGATACAATGGAAGAAATACTTTGCGAACGTACCCAGCAACGAGCTGCCACCCGATGACTTCAGCTATTTCAACGATTTGATCCCTCCGATTCACAGAGGTTTCGACGAATGTACAAAGTAAAGTCATCTTATCGTGTCTCCAACGTAACAACTCCGTTAAATTCGTTTACCGGATTAATCTTTTATTGTCATAAAATTTTTTTGTTGCCACCATCTTTTATAGGTCGAGTTTAGCTAGGTAATGCCATCGGTAACCCGGCATTACAGAAGCAAGCCCCACGGATGCTTTGCCTCTTTGATAATGCGCGAAGAAAAGGGATCGTTGTTGCATTACTTGCGGCGGAACGACTGGTGTGAAAGGTGTGAAACTTATCCACATTGGCGCACAGGGGATGACAGACACAACAATTCCATGTATACCACGTTCAAAGTTGAACTTGGTGTCCGCGGACTCGCGGACACTGATTCCAGTCGGAAAGAAAAATGAAATAAGGAAAATCCGCTTATGGGAGAAGTAGGACATTCGGGGGAGTAATCAGTGATGACAATTTTGCATGCGGCTCGGGAAGGCGTCTCGCTCGCCGGTTGATGAGCCAGTACAATAACACACCGCGCACTAGGTAAGCGCCAACAAAACAAAGTGAAAATACGATTATAAACACCGTTCGATGACGGTTATTAAAACAAATTTAATTGTTATAAGCTTTTTAAAAGTTGCACGTTGACAGTTGCACAGGTTTTCCTTATAATTTGTTTGGGTTAAAGTAATAACGTCCGTTTTTTTAATGCTGCAAATTAAAACTTGCTCAGTGCTACTGAGCTGTACTAAAATTAGTTTGAGTTCGAGCTCGATCATTAGATTAAAAAAAAAAAAATCCAAAATCCCATAAAAGTGGAATTAGAATTCAATCTCTACACAAAAATTATATTAGACCAAGGGCGAGATCCCAACCGCTCAGTTGCCGATATATTCATATATTATATATTATTGATGTAAACGTACCCTACCGAGCAGTTGGGATCCCATCCGTGGAGGCTCAATTTTTGGATGTATGGCCCACATCGGGGTATGTCGAAATTTGCCGATTAGTGAATCGAGTGGCGGTGATGCAGATACTTTTCTCATATATATATATATATATCCCTCTATCTGTATATATAAAAATGAATCCCTATTTCCCTTGGTCACGCCATAACTTGAGAACGACTTCACCGATTTCATTCAAAATTAAGAAAATTGCGCGGAAAATTGGAAAATTTCAGAAAACTTAACGACTATTTAACCTTCGCGTTTTTGACAGTTCGCGCGAAGCAAATGTGATTTAATAGATGCATCGGTCGGCATCTATCGATCGAAACATTCATTTATTCATTTCTCAATGCACAGTCCATTCGATCCGAACGTTTATCCAGTTTTGCGTTTGTTGAGTAAGTTTTTTGAGAAGTGTTTGTTCATCGCAGTTAGTTCACCGCAATCACGTCTTATATTAAAAGTTTAATTTAATATCGATTTTTGGTAAGTTTTGATAGATTAACACATGGTATACATGGTTATACAGAAACACTAAGAAAGTCAATTTTTTATTTTCAGTTACAATAAACACTATGGTTTTGAAATCATTTTTTTTTATTGTTATTTATTCCCGTTCGAATTGAATATTCATAGCTCAGACAGGACAACGTCTGTCGGGTCAGCTAGTATTATGTAAATATTTCATCGCTGCCGCCGCCGCCGTGTACAAGAGTCGAGAGACGGGGTAGGCCGGGGCGAGAGGGAACGGGAAGGGGTTGGGGGGCAAGCGCGCAGCGGGCGGAGCACCCCCTAGAATATATATATACCGATAAAATAAACAATTAGGTGAAACGAGGTTTTTGTTTTTATTTTTATTTCTTTTCTCTTGCTAACGAGATTTTTTTAGATACAATTGTGGCGACCTCAAGCCTACTCACATCGGAAACAAGAACTTCGAAAAAAGGAAATAAATATATAGATATATAATCGTGTAATACTGCTCTTCGCTACGGCTGTGGCACGTGCCGTACCGAATTTTATATAAATTAATGTTACATTGTTTGTTTAATAAATCACGCTGCGATTATAAAACTATTCGTGCCGTTAGCTGAAAACCTCTGTCTACCACTTATTTAGATTTCGTACGGACCAAAGATTGGTGACCCTGACGTGATCCATAGAGATTACGTTACTAATCTAAAATAAGCCGGGTTACACACGCTGGGCGTACTAAACGCCCAAGAAAACAGCTACATGACTCTTCAGTATTGACCCGTAAATGGAACTCGACCAACATGTCAATAATATAACACTAATCTGTCTCTCGTTGACCAGCAGATACCAACGACAGCTACAATCAATGGCAATACGAACGCTCGCAAATTGCCCTGATTAACGATATCAGGCTGCCTGCATTTTGGAAAGCTCAACCGGATCTTTGGTTTTTGCAAGTAGAAGCAAAATTCCGATCAAAAGGTCTTCGAAGCGACACGACACATTTGGAATGACAAAGAGACAGCTGGAATGTAACAACTCAAATAGGGGTAGCTCGCCCCCTTAAAAGTGTTTTCTTGTGGAAATACAAAAACACGTAAACTTTAATTTTATTTCCGCTATAAAATAGCATAATTTTCATTCCAATCGATTCGCAAGTTTTCAATGTAGGGTGCAAGAAGTACATGTTCAAGGGTGTTTCGAACCCTTAAAATATTTTTTTCTCATTATCTGGTGGGTTCTTCATTCCTTCGCATAAGAAACATTTTAATTTTTGTTTCATCAAAATCGATGCACTGCTTGTATGTGTAGCTGCAAAATTCGGCCCTTGGCCTGTGCGACTTTAGGAGGTGGTTTCACCCATTGAAACGGTTTTCCGCAGATAAAGAAAATACGTGTTGCTTAGTTTTCAATGCTCTATAACATCCATAAGTTTCAACAAAATCGGAGGGGGACACCTCGGGTACTTTTCTTGTAAGAGAAATGCAAGAACTCACTGCTGGTACCGTCAGAGACGAATTCCTATACTCCCTGTGGATAAACAGAAATCTGGCAAGTCCGACTTAAACCCACTGGCCGAAGTGGGCTGATGAAAGCTTGGAAAACACCCCAGACGGATACGTAATGGCCACAACCACCAAACCGAGAGACTTCAGCTAGACGCAATCGACGTCAATCGAAGCGCTGGAACAAACGGACCAATTGGAACAAACGGTGGCAATGTTCATGCACGATATCAGAGCGACGCTTGGGCACTTGCAAGCCATCTCACGTGAACGATGTTCACGTGGGATATTGCCCTCCAGCAACAACAACATACCTCAGGAATGTCGCCTTCAGTCCTATGCCGTCTTTCAATCATGCTATTTGATATCGGATAGTATGGCGAGGTTCGGATCCGTTTCGCGCCAACGATATTAGCAGGAGCGTTGAATAGGGCACTTTCAAATTGCGAACCCTGATCCCTTGTTATCGTGAGTGGTATACTACAGAGAAAAATCCAGTTATCGTAAAATGACGATGCTGCTCTGTTTGCTATTCTATATTTTAACGGAATTATCATAGGAAATCTAGCAAATCTGTCAATGATTGTGAGACAATATTTGAATCCGCTTACCTCAGGCACAAGAATTAAATTGAAATGTACGTGGTTGAATCTATTGTCAGATACGACTATTTTGTTTGGAAGTAGCCGATTGTGTCGGTAGATTTTTGCTTCTTGGCCAAGGATGCATTCTAGAACCATTTTAGCCCATGTTTGCGAATACCATGTATGGTGTTAGTCCATGTATGGTGTTAGTCCATGTATGGTGTTAGTCCATGTATGGTGTTAAAAGCTGTTTATCGAAGAGATTCTGGAATATACGGTCGCACGAACACTGTTGAGCTGTCATTTGTAGTTTAAGTCTGATTCGACCGTCTAGTATGCTTTTAAGCACGTCGTCCGTTAATTGCTCGTCGTTAACTCTTTATGGCGAGGGTATCGTCGGCATCGAGATAAGATAGATCCTTGAGAGGGCGTCTGCGACGACGTTGTTTTCACCTTTGACGTGAATGGTTTCCGTCGAGAATCGTGATATGAAATCGAGCTATCTGATATTGATATCTCGGTGAAGATTTTTCCGAGCGTTGCTTAAACCCGTATATAAGAGCTTGTGGTTCGTTTCAATAACAAATTGACAACTTTCCAAGATGTGCTGAAAGTGTTTAATAACAGGAAACACCGCTAGAAGCTCTCTGCCATATGTGCGATAACTTTTTTCCACTGAACTGAGCTTTCTCGAAAAGAATCCGATGGATTTCCACATGTTATCCTCTAAGTGTTCCAGGGCAGCTCCGATGGCCGTGTATGAAGCGCCAGTAATTAATGCCAGTGGTGTGGATGGTGAGAAGAAAGTTGCAAGTGTTGCGGTGGCAATACTATTTTACAATCTTCGAAAGCTTGCGTGGATCGAGCCGTCCAGATGATTTTTGTTTTGTTATTTTTTTAATGATTTTTCTAGATACTCGTTGAGAGGATCCTGTAGCTCAGCTGAGTGTGGAATGCAGCGAGGGTAATAATTTATCATGCCCAGAAATCGACGAAGCTCAGAAACAGTTTCAGGCTTGGGCAATTCTTGGATGGCAGTGACACGCTCCTGGGGTGGTTGATAACCGGTCGAGTCGATATCATAGCCTAGGAAATCGGTTGCTAATCAACCCAAATTCCAATTTGCTGTATTAATCGCAAGATTGTTTTCTCGGAGTCTCTGAAATACTGTTCGAATATGTATTTCACATTGTTTCGGCGATTCAGGCATTATGATTATGTCGTTGATATAACAGTACATAATCCAAATCGCGGAATATTGACTCGAAGTAGAGTCGACATGTTTGACTGGCATTCCTCAACCCGACTGCCATAGCGATGAATTCGTACAAACCAAAAGGTTATCGCTGTCTTTTGAATATCATCTCGATTCGTCGGTATCTGATAATAAGCTCATGTGAGGTCCAACGTTGGTAAGATGGTTTTTCCATGTAGTTTTTCAAACATGTCCTGAATAAAAGGCTGTGCGTATGTGTCAGGCACTTTTTGAGCATTGAGTTTTCCTGAAGTCACCGTACATGCCCCAGCCACCCGTTTTCTTTTTAACGAGGTGAAATGAACTGGCCCAAGAGCTACTCGAGCTCATGTGAGGTCCAACGTTGGTAAGATGGCTTTTACATGTAGTTTTTCAAACATGTCCCGAATAAAAGGCTGTGCGTATGTGTCAGGCACTGTTTGAGCATTGAGTTTTCCTGAAGTCACCGTACATGCCCCAGCCACCCGTTTTCTTTTTAACGAGGTGAAATAAAGTGGCCCAAGAGCTACTCGATGGACGAATGATTCTAATAGAATATCGGCATTCGTCTTAGCTGCTAACATCCTCTCACCTGATAATTTACGTATTTACGAGTTCATTCAACCGCCAGTTGATTTGCGGTGAGTATATGGTGAGATGTTGAATAGTCAGCTGGTATGCGTGAGACCGTGTGAGGTTTTGTGATGTCAATAAACTCGTTTAGAATGCCGAGGAAACCCCATTCGCGTATCAACCGTGGATACCCCACATATAGTTGACGAAAGGAGCTCCTTTCGCGACAACAGTATGGTGTTGGAATGTATAAGTCTTTTGCTTTTGAGATCGTTCATTAATCCGTAATGAGATAAAAAATCGGCACCAATGAGAGGAGAGATGGTGTCAGCGATGACGAATGACCTAGAAAATATGGTCATTCGCCGTAAACCAAGATCAATGTGCATGATCTTGTTTTCATACGTGTTGATTGTCGAGTCGTTGGCAGCATAAAGTTTGGACGTGCTCGGCTGAGCCTTGCCCGAGGAATATTTCCGAGGGAAAACCGAAACTATTGAACAAGAATCCAACAGAAATCTTACGTGTTTTTTGTTTATCGTGATTATGAAGGCATTCCTGAGACGGCATGTTGTTGTTGTCGCTTTTTGCCTTTGTGAATGACAACTGTTTTCCTGGTATCGGTCGATGAATGTGCAGAGTGTGAGACATCGTTGAGCCTTATCGCCGTATTTTTTGTGATAAAAGTACATTTGCGGTGCACCAGGAGTTTTTGAGCGAGAGCGTGAACGACGTTCACGAGGATTATTGGCTTGCAAGTCGCCAAGCGTCGCTTTGATATCGGGCATGAAAGTCGACTTCGTTTGTTTCCCAATTGATCCACCTTTTGTGCCAGCGCTTCGATTGACGTCGATTGCGTCGAGCTGAAGTATCTCGGTTTCGTGGTTGTGGTCATTACGTACCCGTTTGGGGTGTTTCCCGTGGTTTTATCCGCCACTTCGGCCAGTGTGTTTAAGTCCGACTTGCCAGATTTCAGTTTATCAGAAACTCATACAATGTCGGAGATGTATTTTACCACTTTAGAGTCGAGTGTTATGTCGCTTCGAAGACCATTTGATCGGAATTTTGCTTCTACTTGCAAAAACCAAAGATCCGGTTGAGCTTTCCAAAATGCAGGCCTGATATCGTTAATCAGGGCAATTTGTGAGCGTTCGTATTGCCATTATTTGTAGCTGTCGTTGGGATCTGCTGGTCAACGAGAGACGGATTAGTGTTATATTCTTGACATGTTCGTCGAGTTCCATTTACGGGTCAATACTGAAGAGTCATGTAATTGTTTCCTTGGTCGTTTAGCTCGCGCAGCCAGAGGGTGGAAAACAGGGGATGGAAACTCCCATGTTAAGCAGCGCAGCCGCTGTTTATAGCGTTACTTGGGTTATCGCGTTTAAATCGGAACTAACCAGATATACATCCAGCCACGGCGCGCTATTTGAGTGAAGAGTGGGCATGAAAATAAAAAGTCGGACGGTATTATAGATAAAAGATATATATTTCAAGAAATGAAAAAAAAATTGTTCCAATAATTTTTTACAAATCTGTATATATATATAAATGAATCCCCATTTCCCTTGGTCACGCCATAACTTGAGAACGACTTTACCGATTTCATTGATCTTTTTTTTGAGTTTTCTAATACTTTGTAGAAGGTTCTTACGGAAAGAAAAATTAGGAAAATTGCGCAGAAAATTGGAAAATTTCAGAAAACTTAACGTCTATTTAAGGTAGTAGTCTGGTAACTTAAGCCGATTTTCATGTCTTTTTTGGATGGCATTTTTTTGTAGAAAAATAGAAAAGAATCGTTTTGGATATTTAGGATGTTTTTATTTACATATTAAAGTTACAAAAAAAAATTTTTTGAAAAAATTTAATAGTTTATTATTATTATCATTGATCGAAGTTGGCACCTCGAAAAAAAGCGCGTGGGTGGCCCCGGTGATTTTGGCTCTTGATGTTATCTGAAATCAATAATTCTTGATAATTCTTAATCTATAGACGTGTCATTCTGGTCGAAACTACTGAAGTTAAATTTCATGGATAAATAACAAAATGGCGGACTTTGGAAAAAAGTTTTTTTGTTATTTATCCATGAAATTCAACTTCAGTAGTTCCGACCAGAATGACATGTCTATAGATTAAGAATTATCAAGAATTTTTTATTTCAGATAACATCAAGAGCCAAAATCACCGGGGCCACCCACGCGTTTTTTCCGAGGTGCCAACTTCGATCAATAATAATTATAATAATAAACTATTAAATTTTTTCAATCAAATTTTTTTTTGTATCTTTAATATGTAAATAAAAACATTCTAAATATCCAAAACGATTCATTTTTATTTTCCTACAAAAAAACGCCCTCCAAAAAAGACATGAAAATCGGCTTAAGTTACCAGACTACTACCTTAACTTTGGCGCGTTTGACAGTTCGCACGAAGCAAATGTGATTTAATAGATGCATCGGTCGGCATCTATCGATCAAAAAATTCATTGTCTAAGCGATAAATTCAAATTCAAACATTCGCGCCTATGAGACTACCAACTTATAGGCTACACAGAGGTAACCCTATAGCAAAGAGAAGTGTTCTGTGAACTGTTCTTATCTCAGGAAATACTAATCCGATTTGAAAAATTCTTTTTGCATTAGATAGCCCGTTTATTCAGGGAGGCTTTACGCCATATAACTTGATGCTGTGACCCTAAGGAGCGGCGGCGGCACGTTGAATCGGGGGACGGAAATTTAACGCGGGTGAAACCGCGGGGCACGGCTACTCATTTATAAATATATATACGTATTTATTTACGTTCATTTATATCTTATTATTGCAATAACGTGTACGAATTCGGTAGTTCGATCATGGACAAAATAAAAATAAAAACATTTATATTAAGGTCAGATTAATAAATTATAAAGACAGCGATGAGAATAAAAAATGTACGAAGGGGGACCCAAAAAAAACGGGAATTGCGCTGCGGCGGGGAGGGAGAGTGGTGGAACCCATTGCTCGACCAGGTGTCCGTTGGGGACACGTCTCCTCAGTTAGTGTGCGAAGTTCTGTCGCCGTGAGTGCATCGGTTCGCCCGTGGGAATTTTTGTAGTGAAACAACTTTTTCCATTTCGGCGAAAACGTGATGGCCGATTGTCGAGAGCAACACGCGGTTGTGAAATTTTGTTTCCTGTTGGGGAAATCGGCCGCGGAAACTACTGTAATGCTTAAGACTGCTTATGGAGATGCTGCCCTAAGTAAAACCAGAGTCTACGAATGGTTTTCACGTTTTAAAAATGGAGAAATGTCAATTGAAGACCAACCTCGTTCAGGACGCCCCTCAACGTCAAGAAGTGACGAAAACGTCGACAAAATCAATGCTCTCATTCGTGAAGACCGTCGCCGAACCATTGATCAACTCTGTGAGATGTCTGGGATATCATGGAGTTCAATTCAGAGGATTTTATCCAAAGATTTGCACATGAGCAGAGTTGCAGCCAAATTTGTCTCACGCCTTCTCACAGACGAGCAAAGGGAGCGTCGACTTCAGGCATGTTTTCAACTTCAAAATCAGCTCGAAGAGGACCCTGAACTTTTTTCCAAGGTGATTACCGGTGATGAATCGTGGTGCTATGGATACGACCCCGAAACAAAGCAGCAATCAAGCGTTTTGCCACTGTGGAGGAGGTAAAACAAAAATCGCTGGAAGGCCTAAAGAACATCCCGATAAGTGAATTTAAAAAATGTTCTGAACATTGGAAGGATCGTTTGCAGAGGTGCGTTGTGGTCAAAGGAGAATACTTTGAAGGTGATCAAAATTTGGTATAAAAATATTAAAAAATAAAGAAATTATAACGAAATTCCCGTTTTTTTTTGGGTCCCCCCTCGTACATGGAATAGAATTTCTCGAGTCATGAAGGACCTTCGATTTCTTTCCTCTAATGTATTCACCAATCGATGATTTAATATGTTTGACCGATTGTTCTGTTTTCAGCGATGATCCTGCAACACCGAATTTCTATCCGTCTCTCCGAAGACGAAGTATTATTTATCGTCAATTTTGTAATAAAAATTCTCGGTGCCCCTTGTTTGAAAATAGTAAATTAGTCGAATTTAATTACTTTCAGCCAATGAAATGAATGATCCAATTTTATTTTATTTATAAAGAAAATATCTTATAGATATATGGTATAAGAAATGAAGCAAAACTTTAATGTATGAAAAAGTAAGTTTGATAAATATAAAAAACCACCAATATTTAATCGATTTAATGAATATAATTTTTTTAAATACAATTCTTCTAGTACCGGGAACTTTTGAACCGAGTGTGAACATCTTCCTGATCGGTGCAAGCGACCAAATCGACAATCGATCAATCACAGGTGTTCCTTTATTGTTATTAGCTCGCGCGATTGTCTGCGATTTCTTCATCGAAGGTTTAACGATGATACTGAGCCGAGGACTTTTGTATCTCGTAGATAGCAATTTCATTTTGTGACCTAATTATTTTTGTGATTGTTTTCTGTTGGGATCACGAATGGTTTGAGAATTTGAACTTTTTTTGACCGTTCGATTGAGCAGGTGATTTTGTAACTGAACATTTTTTTCTCTTCAATCGTTCCCGTTAGTCCGAGAGATTCTCGTGCGTTAATCGTTTCCGCTGACTAATCCGAGCTATCAATGTGTCATAGAATTCACGATTTTATTGGCAACATTTGCACAATCGAGCGATTGATTCTTTTTTCGATTGTTGCACTCTAGTCATAAACTTGTTCACCAAATGATTCATCGTAGCAAAGCATTTTTCTCGTCTCTTTGACAATTCGATTTTCCATCGAATTTCTCAATATGAGAGGTTTGCAAAAATTACTCAACGTACCAAAACCAAGCGTTGCGGCTACGGGTGTCTCGATATGTCTCTATTATCTCGCTCATTGCGAGGATGCAATGGAACGAGTTTGTCTTCTGCCAAACCAGGTTATAAGCGATTTCGTGACTTATGCACTTTGGCTATTGGAACGTAGTCACGATTCAGGCAGATGTGCAGTGATGTTCTTCAATTTTTTATTTCCCTTTAAAGTGATATTCGAAAAATTCGATGCAGAGGATGGTTTGAGAAAGTTATTCAATGTTATATCAACGTTACCGACATTGCATTTCTGGGACAACCGAGCGTGGAAAGACGACGGGTAGTATGCCCCGCGACAAATAGTCAGACACGGTGCCCTGGCACTGATGCGTTATATGGGGGCTCATTTGTTTTTGAAAGCCGAATAATTGCATAGATTTGAAATGACACGAACGGATTGTGAAACTTGGCAACCTTCTTTGCCGCCGTTCAAAGGTGGTAATAGTAGAGGATCCGCATTAAAAACGACTATGTTTAATCTATGTTTAATCAACAATTAAAATCTGAGTTTTTATTCACCCATGAGTCTAACGAATAAATTTAATACCAACCGAAAGTATGCAGCCTATTGAATATGCAAACGTTGGGTTGTCTATTTTTTTCCTGACGTAACTACTGGGTTGTCAGGTATAAACCGGTAAGTCGATACTAACTGTTTTTAACCATTTATTGACTAAATAAATCTTGTATCAAAATAAGCGCTGTTTCATTGCAAACACGATGATATACGGTTGTCTGCAAAAAATCTGGTTTGAATGACGGTTCTCGAGTTTTGAAAAGTGAAATAATCCTCAGCGTTTACTATTTAGTGTATATCTAGCCTTCTCAATTGCACGAACAGAAAGCACGCACACTCTTCTATAATCCGGCGGACGCGCCGCGCGCAGCTACAATGATGCGTCCTCTTCTATCGCACGGGACACTTTACTCAGACCTCTTTGTCGTAAATTTCCATTCGTACCAAAATTTCACTTTTCAAAACTCGACGACCGTCATTCAAACCAGATTTTTTGCAGACAACCATATATCATCGTGTTTGCAATGAAACAGCGCTCATTTTGATATAAGATTTATTTAGTAAATAAATAGTTGAACACAGTTAGTATCGACATACCTGTTTATACCTGACAACCCAGTAGTTACGTCAGGAAAAAAATAGACAATCCAACGTTTGCATATTCAATAGGCTTCATACTTTCGGTTGGTATTAAATTTATTCGTTGGACTCATGGGTGAATAAAAACTCAGATTTTAATTGTTAATTTAACATAGTCTTGCCAGGATTTTTTTAGGCAACCCTCTCGCGATATATTTTTCTAACATACAAAATCTGATATAAAATACTTTCATCCGGTAACGCGATGGGTGAATGTCGACCCTAATTCGGATCTTAGATTATAAGTAGAGCAGCGATGAGGTGCAACAAAAGGTGGAAACGAGTAAGATAATCTCTATGGATCACGTCGGGGTCACCAATCTTTGGCCCGTAAGAAGTCTAGAGTGATAAACAGAATCTTTCACGAATCGCTATTATTTCTTTTTTTCGACGTTCTTGTTGCCGGCGCAGGTCGCGCGTTCAGTTGGTGAAAGTATGCCCCTATAGTAACCCTATAATAAGTACTTCGAATATCTTGCCGCCGCTACGTACAAAAATTGCTAGTAATGTACGCTAGTTATAATTCTTTTTCGTTGCAGTTCTGAAAATCAATTGCTTTACCATTCGTACTCATATTAACTAATATTAATAGTTAATATAAACCTAATATATAAGATTTTTCATTACCTTTAGATTTTTACTCGTTACAGTTTTTGAACTCGTGTTAGGTTAGGTTCTGGTGCCATAGACAGTACTGCATCCACTAATCACTAAATTCCCTAAAATATTCCTTCCTTTCGAAAGGAAGACTCGAGGTACGTCTATGAAATAAGGCGGCCTTGGAGATTCAAGGGATCCTTCATGGAGGCTTCCTTCATGCTTAAGGGTGAACACCACTGTGACCCCCTGTTTTTTTTCACATTTTTTAAGAATTTTTTTTTGTGGGAAAAAAAAGAGATATTCGAAAAATTTGTTTGGGTTTTGTTCCTTGTTTATTAATGTATCAAAAAACATTTTTTTCACATTTCTCACGCCGCATGGTGGCGCTGGGGAAGCTCTCGCGTCAGGTGCTGTTATCTCCGCTGCACGCAGCAGAACTCTCTTCAACGTCGATCTGAAAAAAATACCGAGTGTTTTCGTTAATAATATCGAATGTCTCTTTTTTTTCCCACAAAAAGAAATTCTTGAAAAATGTGAAAAAAAACAGGGGGTCACAGTGGTGTTCACCTTTAAGATAATGACGGACTATGAAAACGGGCATGACAGAGCCCAAGAGAGCCTCAAGAGAGCCTCAACCAGCCTCAACTGGCCTCAACGTGAGCGGCGTCGCCACGCAATATGAACTTTAGTGGCATCTACTACTGCATTCAAATTGCCGCAATCTTTTCCTTCGGGTCTCGTATGATTCGTCGAACTGACAGCGAATGACGTTTCCACCAAGCACTCTAGTAACCAATCATCGACAATATCTGATTCGACGGCGGGGTGGCTCGAGCTGGTGAGTTTACACATGTTCACACACATACGCGCCGATGTGCGTCGCCGACGTCGTTGATAATAATATTTGAGGTTATAGTGCGTTAAGCTCCGCAATCTCATTATTACAGCAATATTGATTTTTAAAAATTGTCGAAACGTGGATACAGTAAATAAGAATAAACATTTTTTTGGAGACACTTTCAACTAGTATCTTGAGAGCCCGAGCTCAAACATGTACGATCAGCAACAAATGCGACAAATGGAGCAGCAGCAACAGCAGCTGCACCATCATCATCAAGATATCCAACAACAACCCCCAAACAGACAACAAGAGATTTCACCACCGGGAATTTCTCATCCCAACCAGCAACCGCAAATTTCATCACTGCCACCGAATCATCAGATGCAATCTATGACGATGATGCCACCGGGAACTTCCCAACCGCCGCCACCAATGATGGAACCACCGAGGACATTGCCGAGTCTGCTCAACATGAAGGTACTGTTACCGGCGGACATGCAGAATCAGTCTCCTCAAGAAGATGAGGAACCTGACCCTGATCCAGAGTCCGTTAAGTTACCAGCTGCTTTGGAGCAAGCTCTTGCTTTTAAGAGCGAAAGAGCCAAGGAAGTGGGCGCCGATCCCAATGACATATCGGTACCGGGATCGTCGCCGCCGCGTGAAACATCCCTAGATGATTCAACGTTGGATTTCCCACTGCCCGGTATAATAGCGAATGAGGAGGAGAAAATTGACACCAGATCCAACAAAACGAAGAAGAAGAAGAAGAAGAGAAGGAAGAAACACACGGAGAGTCTGAGAGATACAGAGAAGAAAAGCGACGATACGGATGCGAATGTGGTTAAAGAGGACATGCCGGAGGTCGAGTATGTCCAGGAAGTTCCAGGTATCGGTGATCTTGAGCCTATGTATCGACAATTTGCCAGAGTATTCGAGGCTTTCAAACTCGTTGAGCCGGATTCGCGTGGTTTTGACGGCATGGATAAGGGAGAACCTATCGGTCAATATCCACCGGTCGCCGTACCGGCAGCTGTACCAAACAAAATGTTGCCAATGGACGATTTTGATGACGACATTGGTCAACCGGTGAATCCACAAGGTCCCGGTGAGAACGGCGTGCCTCGTTTATCAAAGAGAAAATTGAAGAGACTAACGAGACTGAGCGTCGCCGAATTGAAGCAGCTCGTTGGACGTCCCGATGTCGTTGAGATGCACGATGTAACGGCGCGTGATCCTAAACTTCTCGTACAACTAAAGGCTCATCGTAATACCGTGCCGGTACCGAGACACTGGTGCTTCAAGCGCAAGTATCTCCAGGGTAAGCGGGGTATCGAGAAGCCACCGTTTGATCTACCGGATTTTATAAAACGCACAGGAATAACGGAGATGCGAGCGAGTCTGCAGGAGCGTGACGATACGCGCACGCTAAAGGCTAAAATGCGCGAGAGGGCACGTCCGAAATTGGGCAAAATCGACATTGATTATCAAAAATTGCACGATGCGTTTTTCAAGTGGCAGACAAAGCCGCGTATGACGATCCACGGTGATCTTTATTACGAGGGTAAGGAATTCGAGACGAGACTCAAGGAGAAGAAACCCGGTGAATTGTCGGACGAATTGAGAACGGCGCTTGGCATGCCGGTTGGGCCAAATTGTCACAAAGTACCACCGCCATGGCTAATCGCTATGCAACGTTACGGACCACCGCCGAGTTATCCGAATCTGAAGATACCCGGTCTCAATGCACCGATACCGGAGAGTTGCGCTTTTGGTTATCACGCCGGTGGTTGGGGCAAACCACCGGTCGACGAGACCGGTAGACCACTTTATGGCGATGTATTTGGCGTAGCACGTCCACCGGGTGGTGACGCGATGGACGAGGAGGTCGACCGTGGAATGTGGGGTGAACCAGAGTCCGAATCGTCGGGCGAGGAGGACGAGGATGATGACGGTGACGAGGGCGGCGAGGGTGATACAGAAGGGAGAGAGGATAATGACGCGAGCGGTTTAGTTACTCCCGGTGCGGAGGGTCTCATAACACCAAGCGGCATAGCTTCGATACCGGCGGGTCTCGAGACTCCCGAGACGATAGAGCTGCGAAAGAAAAAAATCGAGAGCGAGATGGAGGGAGGCGATACACCGGCTTTGTACACGGTACTTCAGGAACGCCGTACCGAGGGCCTTGGCGCTAGTATGATGGGTAGCACGCATGTTTACGACATGACCGGAGCTGCAGGCGGTCAAGCACCACCGTCGGTTATCGCAGCGAGACGCGGAATAAGCGGTGTCGCAGCCGAAGCTCGGAGTGAGAAAGACGGTGCCGTTGAATTGGCGCTCGATCCCAGCGAATTGGATCTTGATTCCGAAGCAATGGCATCGCGATACGAGGAAACAATGCGATCGCGTCAGGCACATCTCAGACGCGAAGATCTGTCGGATATGCTTCAGGATCACGTACAACGTCAAAAGGTTTGCAATTCATCGCGTTCTGTTGTTCTCCTAATTTTTCTTATTTACTCATTTTTTTTTTCATTCTTCGTCAAGCACAACGATATTTCATATTAAAAGCCGTACTTTTCTTTGTTTCACAGAGTAAAAGAAAACGACAGCAGAATCAAGATGCAAAATCGTCGAAAAAATACAAGGAGTTCAAGTTCTGAGTACGGATTGTGATACTTGGACGGAGGAAAAGAAGGAAGAAAAATTACGTATTGACGAATTATCGATTTGCGTCAACGCAACGTACGATCGTGCAACTTCGCCGACTGAAGTAAACGGAATATAATGTATTTCGCGCTTGTGCGCAATCATTTGTATTTTAAGCAAATGGACACGTGGTTGTTTTTTTAATTTTTTTTTTTTTCAATGAAGACAAAACTCCATTACAAAATACAATATTATATGTACATGATATAGATGAAAAAAAATACTTACGACGAATACTGAGAGATGATCATTGCATATCTATTACACACAAAAAAAAAACTGGGCGTATCGTCAAACGAGATGTTTCTTTTCGAGAACATTGGAACGTACTCGAGTTATACTGAAACTCATGAGTGGTCGCGAAATATGGTAAAGAACTAGTAAGAGACATGGTAGGGTGATCGCTATGGTATATCGACTTATTGCCGTACCGATATCGAGCCAACTTCCTTGTGTCGTTATACCGTACATCAGCGGCAGTGAGAGACAATCACCGAGCAATAGTACCGCAAGAAAAACTGACGATGACGCAAATAAACGACTCGAACATCCCACGAGTATGAGCGGAATGCCTAGTTTCAATAGTATCAAAGCGGACATGGTGAATGGTGAAAATACGGTGATAAAATGTCGCGTCCACGTTGGATCGAAGGAACTTATGCTCGTCATGTTGCCCGTGCCGAAAAAACACAATAGCGTGTATAGCATCTGTCGATACAAGACTGTTAAGGATTCGTACGAAGCGTTTTAATTAACGTATCCGTGATTAAGATAGCTAAGTATTAAATTAGTGGTAAATCCAAAATAAATTGATTGGCTACACTTCTATAGATGAACAGACAGTGATGAGATGTGACCTGTACTACAGCATGTGTTCTTGTCATATAAAACCGTTCATAACGATTTATTTGCTAATAGCTTCACCGAATGCTATCAATTATAGAAGAATTACGTTTTCGATTAGTTTTTCTCGGAGATTACACATTGTTGATCGAACTTTCATTTTCGTCAACTCATTTCATCTGTTGGAAAATACCTTATCAATTCCACGAACATAGACTATTCGTAACAGTCTTTTTTTAAATTTCAAGTAATTTGAATTCAATGAAAATTTTTAGGATACCGAGTAAAATCGAATTCCTAATAGAGGGATACAATATAAAAAAGACGTGCAAATTAGAAACTTGCACGTTGCTTCCTGCATTACTTTATCGCAAATCCCCGCACATGGGCAAACTAGGTCTTCCATGTGGAATTACTCGTAGTGGAAACTTATTATTTTATGTGGCTTTGTGAGCTACATAAAAAAATAAGGAAGCAATGCGCACTACTTATTGGCACGTTTTTTGTGCTGAATGTACTCTAAAGAATTCTAAGCTACTACGGTTTGCAAAGTTTCATGATTGGTCATTGTCCAAAATGTAGCAAAGTTTGAGCAAGCTCAGTCATTTTTGAAATATACAACAGTTCGAATATTCTACATTTAGTACAATCCTGAAGTTCTTTACCACTTTATTTGAAACCCAGTTATGTCCTGACCTATTTTAATGACAAGTACCGCCGGTATGGTACATCGTACATTTACGCTAACATTTCAAAATTTCAAAATATTCAAAATTCAGTAACATCTTAACCGACCGATTATCGATACATGCTAAATTCAATACCAATCATCCCTCAATGAAACTTCACTCACGAAAGATAAATTAGCCCAAGTTCTTGAAATTTGGGCATATTAAGGGAGAACACCACTGTGACCCCCTGTTTTTTTTCACATTTTTTAAGAATTTTTTTTTGTGGGAAAAAAAAGAGATATTCGAAAAATTTTTTTGGTTTTTGTTCCTTGTTTATTAATGTATCAAAGAATGTAATGTAAAAAAAATAGGCACGACTTTGAAATTAACTTTAATTTCAAAGGCGTGCCTATTTTTTTTAAAACAATATTTTTCCAAATCCCTGTGTAATTCTCTTCAAAATATCATATTATTAACGAAAACACTCGGTATTTTTTTTCAGATCGACGTTGAAGAGAGTTCTGCTGCGTGCCGCGGAAATGACAGCACCTGACGCGAGAGCTTCCCCAGCGCCACCATGCGGCGTGAAAAATGTGAAAAAAATGTTTTTTGATACATTAATAAACAAGGAACAAGACCTAAAAAAATTTTTCGAATCTCTATTTTTCCCACCAAAAAAAATTCTTGAAAAATGTGAAAAAAACAGGGGGTCACAGTGGTGTTCTCCGTTAAACGAATCACTCCAATTTTTCAAAAACGTAAAAGTTTTATAAAATTTCAACTATTTAAGCAATTTTTGTTAAATTTAATACCAGCATCCTTGTCCCCTAACTTAATTGTATAGAAAGTTTTGGCACGATAGCTGAAAATTTACGAAAGTGAGAGTCATCACAGACAGTTTTGAAATTTTCACATTCTCGTAAAATCTCTAACTCCGAAATAAACTCAACGAAAATTTCAACAAACAAGGAAGGTTCGATGTCCGGAATCAGTAAAAAGTTTCCACGAAATCAGGTAAATCGTTCTCGAGATATAGCAAGTTGAATTTTGCGTTTTTTCTAAATGTGATTTTTCGACATTTTAAAACATTCTGAATACATTGGCATTGAAAACTGAGAAAAAATGTTTACGAGAATAAAACTTCTTGTATGTCTGTCTGTACGGAATGTTTTTGAAATATTGAAAAAAATGGACCCTTTTAAAAATTACCAGATATTAGTGCACGTACTTGATAATAAATCACCATAATCCTATTCCAATGCTAATAAAACAGGTTACCAAAAGTTTATAGTGCTGTAGCTACCGCAAAAAAATGATTGATTAATCAAGAATGTAAAGGATACAAAAAATGCGGCCCGTATTACATCACTCGATGACAACTTCTTATCCTCAGGATCCGTACTGCCGATCGTGATTCCGGAAGTCGGCCAAGCCAGCAAGTGGACTGCGAGAATAAGATAGAAAAGTGGCTCGTAAGAAGCCGAAAGTAGACTAAACGGACACAAAAGTCCATAGACTACCCCTATGATTCTATCAACAGCATTTGCCGGATAGAGACAGATAGATAAGGGCGTGGTGATTAAAATAATCCAGGAAACGCAGTCACGACCGTCCACGAAACCGCTTACGACTATTATTGTTGCGACGAGCCTCGCGATTTCCATAGTTTTCAAATGTACGCTCGATGATCCAAGTGTCGTTAGATATATCCCAGCGAGAATCAAACTGGCGAGTCTGCAAATGGTTTGAGCCTTAGAAGACAAATAATTCAAAATAAAATCAAAATTTGATAAGAATTTTACTTGTTTGCCGTACTTACACAATATAAGTTTGAGGATTCGGTCCAACGACCGGCAAGAGAGGAAATATCGCAAGGATCAGAGCGGTCCACCACAAACGAGAATTTGCGTTCTTCATGAGAATTTTCTGCATCGCAGCGGTTATTATCATACCAATGGCGAATGACCATCTGACCATGAGACCAGTGGACATCGACACAATTAGCAAAACCGTTCCTACAATCGGCGTTGAGTACCATACATCCTTTTTATTCTCCACGAACGGTGAAAGGACAATGGCGCTCCGACATGTCAGCCACAAAGAAACGAGAGCAATAATACCGTATCCCGGCACTCGCCAGCCTGGACGTCCTGAAACTTTTTTTTCAATGCCTTTTATAGACTCTAAATTGCCGAGAGTGGTTAATAAATTAATCTTTTCAATTGTCACATACGTTTGTCCTCGACTAGAACGATTACCGTAAAGAAGAAAAAAATTATATTCGCCACACGTAGACGATAAGTAGTAGCGTTCTCAGCGCTGACCGAGAATCGTCTTCTCTCCGCACTTACGAGCTTCATGAATAAAAGAATTATCCAACCGAGCCACGTAAGCGTCAGATAGAAGATAAAACGATTCCTTTGATATCCACGATAATAAAACAACGACTCTTTGCTGAACAAGATTGCCTTTTCACCCTCTTCGATCGCCTCCGCGATTTTTCCATTCAACAAATTACGATCAATCCTCTGAATTTTTTCAATCAATTCTCTCTCCCGCCAGTGAACGTCGTTTCGTTCATTACCGCTACAGACGATACGATTTGCTCTTACTTGTACACTCAACTGAGCTACGTTACTCCGAAGAGCGTACGCACCAAACGCATCGTTTCCTGATGCCAAGTAACTTCGGGGCAAAACACCCTGCGCAAAAAAAAGATAAAAATTAATTAACAAATTTCAAGTAACAAATTTAAGTTAATTCGAAACATTAATGTAATAATGAAATTAATTGAAAAATTAACTTAATTGAAAGATTAAGAATAATTGAAGATCTTCACTTTTCATTACAGAGTTAATTTTAGTTATTAAAAAATACTTTTATATCGGATAAAATTTTATAATTGTTGAATTTTGTTAAATTGTAATTGTTTAGATTCGTGAAAAAAAAATCTAATGGATGCGTAATTTTTCTATTTTTCCATGGATACATATGTTTTTCGACCGTTAAATTAATTCACGTTTTGACATTAAAAAATCAAACTTTACCGAACTTCATATATTAGCCCTGTAGTTTGTAACATTTAGCTTTTTTCCGACATCTAAATTCAGCTATGAAAAAAATAACGATTTAGGATACTATTTGGTTAAAAAAACGTTGAAATAAGAATTTTAGATTGCGCTTAGCCTTGTGATCAAACGCTTACTTCGTTATTCACTGGAATAGATAAACCAAGAACGGACGATATCAATGGTGCGATATCGGCCTGTTCAATGTCCTGACGTTTATCCAATTTCCCGAATCCCGCACCCCATACAACCAATGGTGTTTCAGTTTCATCAGTTGAACCACTACCGTGAGATCCCCAATCCGTCATACCATGATCGGCTGTGAATACGTAGGCGGTACCGTTGTCATTGAAATATTCTTCGGTCATTTTAACAACTTTCTCAATCCCACGATCGACGTATTTCATGTTTTCCTTGTACTCTCTGAATCCAAATTGAACAATGATGTACTAGGATCGATAGTCTGCGATACAAAACGATACGTAGTATACCTTCGAATTCAGTATCCATCGACTTTTTCGCGATCCAAGTTTTTTTTTGTAGTAAGTTAATTGCAATAAATCAATGCAATGTACTGCGATGACTTATTACAGTCACACTTTCGGAACCTTCGGTTTTCTTTGCTTTAATAAACAATACATGATATTAAAAATAATTTTTACTTTTTCACAGAGAAAACTGTCTTCGTGAAAATGCTTTTTTTCTCTTTCGAAACCCTCGAGTCATCGATATGTTTATTTTATTAGTCATCTGAAACTCGCATGAACAATTTGATGAAATGAAATGTAAATTTCGCACGAACTTTAAAAGATACGACGTTCAACTAGATTTTCTTTTAAATGGGAACAACTTTGTTTTCAATATGGTAATTTTACATTTGTTTAATTTACATTTGAAGGTGGTGAAAGAATGGTAATTTTGAACAAATCTGAAAATACAGAAAATTATCATTTTGAAAGAATCGCTAATAGAAAAAAACGTGTCGGGGTTTTTTTTAATCCTGACTTCGATAAAATTGTTTGGAAGAGAAGAGACGTCAAGAGAAGTTACATTTTTACTGTTGTTGAAAGATATGCTAACATACACCAAAAAAACAATAAATTTTCACATTACTTTATTATTTTACCTCGCTCACAAACTCCTGTCTACGAACGAGGAAGCTTTGTGAACGAGATAAAATGGTTAGGTAGCAACGTGCAAGTTTCTAACATGCATGTTTTTTTAATAGTGAATTCGATGTGAAGAATTGTATGGTACCTGGAGTTACAAAGTTTTATAATTTTTCTGTATCACTCTGTGAAATTTATTAAACTTAGAGCAAGGTCGCTAATTTCGCGAAATATACAAAATTTCAAACACTCAAAATGTCATACTACCATTGAGCTCTTTTTCAATTATTTTCAGACTCAATATGGTTATGCCCTACTCTATTTTACTGGCAGTGTCGCCTTTATAGTCATAAATTTGAGAAATTTAAGCAAACATACAATTTATCATAAAACATGAAAATATATTCAAAATTCTATTCTATCGAATTGTATTTTGAACGTTAGAAAATTAGCCCAAGATCGCAAAATTTTTGGAAGTTACACGAATCACAAACATTTTATGAGAAATAAAATTTTTTATAAAATCTGAATCCCGCAAGCGATTCTCGCAAATTTAAATATCAGACATCCTCGTCCACTAACTCATTTATGTAGAAAATGTTGACTCGATAGATGAAAATTTTCAAAAAGTAGAGCGATCGCAGATATTTTTCGAATATCTCAAAATCCTGTAAAATCTTTAACGCTGCTGTGATTATAAGGAAAGTTGCAGCAAATAACGGTGATTCGATGCCCGAAATCCGTACAAAGTTAGCGCGCAATCAGTCAAGTAATTTTCGATATATAGTAAATTAAATTACAGGAGCCTAACAGCTTTGTCTGTGAGGAAGCAGAATTAAAGGTTTTGGACGTGGGAACAAAGACTTTGATGATTTAGAGATCGCAACGAATGCAATTAAACAAAGTTATCGAACGAACATCAGAATTACTATAGAACGTCTCTTTGGTAATTCGATCAGATGTCAATGTTCAAAATGTTCTGAATCCTCAGAAAATCTCAATTCGAAAAATTACGAGTTTGATGACTGTAGTTAAAATTGATGAGTGTATTGGGTTTTATGACATTTTGTGAATAAACTTTTTACTCAGATACATTAGTGATGTTCTGTTTGGTATTGAGATTCTCCAGAATTCATAGAGGAATAACATTTCTATGGAATAAAGAATTTTTCGAAAGTAAAAAAAAAACCCTGTGAATTAGTGATATTCATATTGGTTCCTCGCAATTTTTTCGTGTTCACAAGCTTTTGTGAAAAAAGGTAAAAACTACTGAAAGATGATCCAAAACGGATGTAACTGTTTGTATCAATACCACCGAACGTAACCAAATCGAATTTCTTTCAGAAAAAAAAATCTTTTTGAAAAAAAAACCTGGATCTTGAGTCGGTAAGATAGTACCTTTGGCACCATGTTAATTGATTACATACTGGGAATAAGGTTTGCTCGCATGTCCGGCAGTATCACAGCCCAGCAAATGAAAGAGCAGTATAACACCAGGCTGATCACGGACAGTATGTGCTTTCTCCTTCAGCCATATGGAAAAACGATCAAAAACCCAAGAGTCCAGTTGAACAGTTGATTTAGTGGATGTATCAAAGTCTTGCCATTCGTGAGGATAACTTTCACCGTGTATCCGCCGGGAACTCTTGGCAAACATGGGTACAATGTCGGGACTACCCCAAGCCCAAGTGGAACTGCTCCGATTGAAAATGGAATCAAAATCGACAGGATTCTCCTTCCATCCTTTGAACAGAGCACTGGGATCCTCATAGAGTCCTGCAGCTATCGCTACGTTACCAGGCCTCGATTCTGTGGGCATTCTTGTGTGAGACACACCCCAAACGCCTCTATGGTGCATCGTGTCTCTTGAAAAGAAAAATAATAATCTTCAATTGTTGGCAAATTTATTTTTGATCGTGAATAAATTCCTATTAAACCAATATGAGAATGAAAAAAAACCTCAGAAAGGGTGGTGGTTCATCGATGAACGTGCGAAATCTCAGGCCGTCTGCTACAAACAAAAAAACTCGCTTTGCTGGTGGTCCTTTGGGTGGTTTTGTCAGGGGCAATCCTTGCAAAATTGGCGAATGAAAATTTGCATCCAGTACACCCCACAGTACCACCAGATGCATCAAGAAACCCCATAGTATGAAAAAGTATCCGTTACACTTAATTTTCGTCTCTTTACTCATCTTCGTTGACGAAAATATCACGAATGATTTCCGATCTACGTGAGACGTTTTTTTTTCCTTATCAATTGTTATCACTATAATAGTGTCGCGGGTGGGGTGTTCTATAACTTTTTTTACAGATAACACAAATCTTTGGAAATTCATCGGTGACAAACGTTTTAGATGGAAAGCAAATAAAACTGTAAATGTCAGAATTATTTTTCTTTTTTAAGTTTTGTTGTGTATCCATATCCATGATCTATTTTACCATACTGACATACAGGGAAAAAAAAAAAATGCCCATAGAGGTCTCTTTTCGACCCTCAGATGGCAAGCTTGGGCAAGCTTAGTTTGGTGTGTGAATTTAACTTGATTTAACTTCATGTGAAGGAAAAGTATTCTAAACGACGAACTTTGTACCAAGTCTTTATTTTACAACGAGATAACATTTTTTTTTATTAATCATTTAACTGTCTTGTTTTTGTTCGTTCATATTTTCAACTAATTGCAATGGAGCGCTTGCTGTAGAAACGTATTACGGGAATGAAACTGTAGCAGAAGGAAAAAAACGTCACGTTGGGCAGTATGGCCGTCTGCTTTCCTTGGAAATCATTCCGGAGGTAAGAGAGACAAATGTTGATGTTAAAAATTAATGGGACACCAAGTTTGTGTTGGTTTCACGACGGGGTCACGATGAGTGCGTGTAGTTTTTATTTTCATGTAGAAAGTTCGATGCTACGATGACATTGTTTATGTCAGAACGGATATGTATAGAAAAAGGTGCTGAAATATTACAATCGCGGTCTATTTAGATCGACGCGACCTTCCGAGTCGCGAATGATGCCACTTCTACAAGGCCATGCTTTTTTTTTACGTTTTTATGAATTAATTTGTGAAACGATTTTGCAGGGTACGCGATGCTTGATTGCCTTTGCTTCGGGAAAATACCGAGACAATAAAAATGGCTGTTGGAGTATTCCCTGCCCTGAAATTGGGTGTTCTGTTCGTTAAGCAAATCAGCAAACCGCTAGCAAAAATACTCGTCACACAGGCCAAGAACCATGCAGTATTCAGAACGTACTTCATCATACCACCTGCTCAGTGTGAGTATCACATATGTTTGTGCGATTGTAACAAAACTGTACAATCTGGTATTCGGTGATGGACCATTTAGCTGGACTGTGGCATGTTTTGTTTTAGTGAAATATGTTTATCCTCCATGACTTCTTATTTCAAAGATTTCGCTGAAAAGATCGCTTTTTTTTAAATATGGTAATGAATAGTTTATTTATACTCAAACTTGCTGAATATTGTTCCAAAAACATAGGTCATTCGAATCAAGGAAATATCACTCTGTTGTATGCCTTGATATTTCAAATGTTTCCTAGGAAAACTTACGGGTGTCATACAATTTTGAAGAGACGAAGGAATAGAGCATTTGTGCTCGGATTCACTGAATCCATTTATAAATTGGTCTTGCAATTGTTTTATAGTAAAAATTGTTAAGAATGGTAACGTTGTACACAAAGTTAATGAATATTTTTACAAGACCTGGCTCTGTTGGTTTAGAGAAATATTTCGTAACTCGTAAACTTTATTCGTAAACTCACTACATACCTTTATGTGAACCGAACTGCATTCGGAGAAATATTTTCCTTCATCATGAATCAGTACTGGAGCAAAATTGTTTGCATTTGTTGTATATTATAAATGGCTAAAAATCGTATGATTGTATACAGATTCAGTGAATATTTTTCTAAAAACTGACTAGGATATAAAAAACGTTCCGAGTTCATTAGATTTTGAACATAGTAACGACTGATATATTTGTACCGATCAAATTTACTGAATATTTTTCTAGAAACTTGCTAGTTTAGTATACGCATCTACAAACTGATATTTGGAATGTTTTGTAGCAAAAATTGTTCTGTCGATAATATGTGCAACACGACAAATAATGATAAATATTCCTTCAGATTTGCTGAATCGTTCTTTTAAGACATAACTCTCCCTTGGTTGCGTATGAACAGAAAATTTCAAATCATCATCGCACCACTTTACTGTGTGATGTGATATCTAAGAAGATTTCATTTATTTTTCAGTTTATCACTGGGCGGAGGTGAAGGTAAAGATGTACGTAATGAATCTTGGCAAACCCACCAAAGTTGCGAAGCTCAACGAACAAATGGCCATAGAGCTGGGTGCAAGTCTTATGGGAGAGGTTATAATATTCAGCGTAGCTGGTGGTTGTTTGATCCTGGAGTACAATCGTCAAGTAGCAAAAGAGACGAAAAGGGAGGAGGCCAGACTGGCACAGATACAACAGTTTACGGACGACATTGAGGGATTACACCTGACTGCCAATCGCCAAGAGGAGGAGATAAGATTGTTGCAAAATGCTGTGGAAGAATTGGCCAAACGTTCGAGGCACAAAATACCATCGTTGGAGCAGTTGAGAAACGACGAGACGAGAAAAACGGATTCTAGTGAGAAAGATACGAGCTCAGGTGGAAGAGCGCCGACCCCCGAGCCCGATAACAGTAAGGAGAACGTGGAAAAGTCTCTCGTACGACGAGCAATTGTTTACTTCGAGAACGACGTTAAAGGGAATAATAGGCTCAGTTAATTATATTACTTTATATCGAACTAAAGATATGTAGCGTAAGCGAACTAAATTCGTGAGGTGCAAGGGCTAGCGTGAGATCACATCGAAACTCTGCCAAGTTTATAAATGTAAAAAAAAAAATACTATAGACATGAAAAGTATAGCTTTTCATATGCATAATACGTACAGATAGCTCTAGTCATTTTATTGCCTGTTTTCAGTCATTTGAGCTTTATCCATGCGAACAGTATCGTCTATTTTTTTTGCAACTGTGAAATAAGTCTAACTTCATCTTGGTGTCTGCCCATCTCGCGATCGACGCAAAACATCTCAAAATAAAGACGACCTGTACATAACTTATCTGCTTGATGCAGTTGTATGATACATCAAGAGTGTTGATCATCGTGATATTTAAGGAAACGAAAACACAATATAGAAAATATATTACAAGTAATATATAAGCGTTTGTTGATGTGTGTATATCTATACAGCCTTAACAAAGTTTTGTTAATATGGGGTTCGTTCAATTAAGATTTATCCCTTCCTTCAGCATTTTTTGCAGAGCTTGAATTCTCGATTCCAAATTGCCAAAATCGATTTCTGGAAAGTGAAAAAACAAAATTGTAGCACTCGCTGATGAGGACTGAGGGAAATGTTTTTTTTGTTTAGATATAAAATCGTCGTGAACTGACCTTTGGCTCCGAAGTGATAGGATCTGGTTACCCGCGGACGAGGAGAATCCCGCGATCTTAACGACTCAACCGAGCTTCCTGTGTAAAGTTTAACGCGTTGAATAGAAAACAAATATTGCAACTCCGAATGGACTGCTTCGGCTCGTAAATCTCCGAAGTATCGATTCAAGCTTAAGGTGAATCCCTCATTTTCAGAAATGTGATAAATAATCGCGGTAATGTGATAGGAAAAACTATTTCTCTGGTCGTTTTTCCCATAGAATTCAACGACGACAAAATATAAAAGGAATAAAAAGCTTCTCATCGTTATTGAATTTGTATTTTTCGAAACAAAAATGTCAATGTCGCCAAAACCCATACGCAAATACTTCAATAAACAATTCTATGTACGGAGGAAAATTGGCTAGTGGAGAGAATAATTTTTTTCAGTTTTTTTATGTTAATAAAAAATGATGTTTCCTTTGGAAAAAAAGAGTACGAGATGTCTTTGTTCGGTCGCTCATAGAGGTGAACACTTTTTTCTGAATATTTTAGTGAACTTCAACTTTTATCGTATACAAAAAAAAAATTGATTAAATGTTTCTTTCACTGTGAGTACGGGTGACTGCTTATCTCCGAATTTTTACATGAATATTTTCTCAAAAATAAAAGCTGAGTTTCCACCGAAACTGTTGAACAAACGCCCGGAGACGTTTTATAAATATTGTAAGGAAAGAAGAGTTTTTGTTTCCATCATGTAAAAATATTTAAAACTTGTGACCGGTTCCGAACTTCTTGTCCTGCTACGACGAAAGAGAGATTTACAGTTTAATTCTTTCTTTTCAGTTCGGCACTGAAAATTCCCCAAAATTTTCAGAGAAAAGGTTCCATCCCATATTGGCGTCGGAACAACAAGGTTTCATGTATTTATCAAAGAAAACACGACTTCAAAAAATGTAATAATACATAACAATTCAAAAATATTTATCTGTCAAATTGCCAATTTTCCTCCATACGTAAATTTGTATTTTTGAAAATATTACGTACAGGTTTAAAGATGTTCGCATTTTTTCTCGATAAAATTTAAAAACCAGTTATCCGGTGTTCATTTGGACCCACTACTGCTTTCTTTCGGGATCTTGATTCAGGCAATTCAATTGTACAATTAATTATAGATTGCTTGTCTCATTTCCTATTCTAATTTTTTATTATGATTTCGAAAAATCCTCTCACACGAAGAGAGTGTTTGCAATGTGAATTCAAGGTATAAACCGCAAGCGTTTGAATTCGTTGGTTCCAAGTGTGGTTTGCGGCTTAAATATTATAGTACTCAATGTGTTCTTCAAGGTATTAGACAATGTTGACGCGTCCAAATTCAGGTTAGTTATGCTCTTAATAGACATTTTTGAAAAAATTCAAAATCGTGTTCAAAATTATATTGAATTACGAGTGGGACTACCAGTTGAACTAGCGTGCGAAATTTCGACCTGATCGGCTAACTCATTCCTGATTTATAGAATATACATCCATACCAACAGTTTTTGTGAAAGTCTTTCTCCCACGTTTTGACACATTTTGAACATATTGGTATTGAATATTGTAGAAAAACGTTTCTCAGGAAAACAAAGATTCTACTATGACGAAGCAAAACTATGCGGGCTTTTCAAGGGGTATGGCCACGGTAGCGGGTATACAATCATATTGACATTAAAAATTTTTTTTTGTATGAAAAAGTGATTTATTCATAAAACTAATTACATATCTATTTAGTATAAATATCACGCTAATTAAAAATATTTTTTTTTGTATTTTTGTTATACAAAATGGCCGACTACTGCTATTTGCTGTTGGTAAATTTTTTTTTGTGGCGTGACATTTGACATCCACAATTTGTTATCTACAATTTAAAAAAAAATTCTCGTTAATTTACATCAGAATACCTAGAGAAGTACGTACGGAATTTTTTATTAATTAAAAACTTTCCATTTTATGAGCAGTTTTATATGAAAGTTCTCACTGGAAATTCACCTTTCAAGTTCAAATGTCTACAATATTCGAAAAAAACAATATTTTTCAAATGTTGTACGCACTTCTCTAGATGTAGATTAACGAGAATTTTTTTTTGTTCTTGGCCAAAAATTGTGGATGCCAAATGTGAGGCCTGAGAAAAAAAAAACCGAAAGCAAATAGCAGTAGTCGACCATTTTGTATAATAAAAGAACAACAAAAAATATTTTTTATTAGTTCGACAATTATACTAAATAAATCTGTAGTTTTATAAATAAATCACAAAAAAAAATTGTTAAATGTGCACATGATTCTGTACCCGCTACCGTGGCCATACCCCTTAACCGCCCTAATATTTAGCTTTCATATCTAATAAAAAAAAACTTGCCAGTTGCTTTCTCGAAATTGTACACAATGCTGAAAGCCTCCTCTATGAGGAATTATATCCTTAGTCGCAGTTTCCTCGTAAAGGAAGCTTTTGGCATTATGTAAAATTTACAGGCAGCAACTGGCAAGTTTAAACTTGTACCTTTTTTCCTGCATGTACTGTAAATCTCGAATTTTTCGAACAGTTTCAAATTTCATAAAATCATTTCATTGATTCTCACCAAAATTCGACCCCTATCATTCATCAATTAACCTGCCAACAGCAGCTAGCGTCAAATACCTAGGAATGCACCTCGATACACCAACTGACCTGGACAAAGCACATGAAAACCAAAAGGAAAGAAACAGAGTTGAAAATTAAAAAAATGTACTGGCTCATAGGGAAAGACTCAAAACTATCAATGGAAAACAAACTACTCCATCCAGCTCTCGTATCCAGCTCTGGGGAACAGCCTGCTGCTTGAACATCGAAATGCTACAAAGGCTACAATCTAAAACTCTTCGACTCATAGCCAATGCACCCTGGTATATCTCGAATGCAACACTGCACAGAGACCTCAATATGCGGACGATCAAAGAAGAAATCACAAACTACAACACAAAATACGCCACGAGAATCAACAACCACCCAAATCACCTTGCTGCGAACCTACTGCAAGAAGAGGAAATAAGGAGGAGAATGAAAAGACACAAACCGAAAGACCTAAGTGTTAGATTCTAAAACGGAACTAACAACAAATCGTTAACAACTAGGGATCCGACATCAATGGATGCCAAATTGGTTAATGCAAAAGTCAATACACCCAACAAAATTGCCGAATGTTGAAAATAATAACAAGTTGCAATTAACAAACTATATAATTAAAAAAAAATCATTCATCAATGACATGTTATCTATACATACATTGTACTACGAAAGCTCAAAAGCTGAACGCAAATTGCACGAACTAGAGTCTTAACAAGGACCTGTATCGAATTTTTTTTATTTTGAGAAATTCAAAATTCCATAAATTCTAACGGTCGCAATCGAATTTCTGCAAATTCAATACAGAATATCCTTTGGTGGTATCCAATAGATGTACGAAATTTTGGCTCGATAACCAAAAAATTACACGATTAATGAAAACCTGTATCGACTTTCGGAAATTTCAATATTTCTTAAATCTGAAAAGCCTGAATCGATTTATTTCAAATTTGATATGAAATATCCTTCCATAATACCAAATCGATGTATGGAATTTTTACCCGATAGCTCGAAAACTACACGAGCCTTAAAAACCGGCTATACCGATTTTATCGTAAAATGTTGAACTTTATAACTTTTCTAACGCGTCCATCGATTTTTTACAATTTCAATAGCGAACTGTATTTTATGATAGTCTATTTGTGTAAAAAGTTCCAGCCCGATAAGTCAAAAATTGCATGGGTCATGCTCTTAATACACATTTTTGAAAATTTAAAAAATATAATCTCCAAAATAATTTGTCAATTGTCACAAAAATGTTAATGAAGAAAGGGCCAATACTGATTGACTTGCATGCTGAATTTCAGCCTGAAAGCTCAAACCAATTCGAAATGACAGCGGTTTCAATTTTTTACCCCTGTCACACACACACACGGCAGGCCGGACATCTGTCCGGAGATTTTTTCTAAAAGTGATTTTTCAATATTTTGTAATATTTTAAACACGACATTAACAATACGATATTTTTTTCATGAAAAGAAAGCTTCCCCCACGAGGAAGCGAAATTGCTTAAGGCCGTAGTCTGGTCTAGAGCGAGATTTTTGACGTCATTTCTAATGTGCAATAACGTTTAAACCGTTGAAGTTGTCTTGATGAAAATTTACACTTGCATTTATTGATCCTTAGAGAATACTTGAGCATTAAAAAAAAATTATTTTAAATATTTTCATCTAGTTTTTTGCCTTGTTGCAACATGGTGCGCCGAAATCGGCGCCCACTCTGGACGATGTTCTATGCATCTGAAAAAAAAAATATATATATATTCTCAATCTGTATGAGTATTCTGAGCACTGGTAGCAGAATTGGTACTTAAAAAAAAATTTTATTGAGTCGAACAATAATTTTGCCGATATTTTATAACTCGTCGAATACCCGAAAATGTATGAAATATCATTAATGAAAGTTCAACAGGCCGCCATTTTGTCAAAAGTTTTTTTTAAGTACCAATTCTGCTACCAGTGCTCAGAATACTCATACAGATTGAGAATATATATATATTTTGTTTTTTCAGATGCATACAACATCGTCCAGAGTGGGCGCCGATTTCGGCGCACCATGTTGCAACAAGACAATAAACTACATGAAAATATTTAAAGTAATTTTTTTTTTTAATGTACAAGTATTCTCTAAGGATCAATAAATGCACGTGTAAATTTTCATCAAGACAACTTCAACGGTTTAAACGTTATTGCACATTAGAAATGACGTCAAAAATCTCGCTCTAGACCAGACTACGGCCTTAATTTTTATGCTGATAGCTTAATCACCTGGCGATAGACTTGATGCTTTGAAACGTCCCGACAAAGATGGTGAACGACTTCTACGCTTTCGCACTAAAGATCGCCGGCTCTGTGAGGATTTTGGTGGAGGTGTAGTTCGTCTTCTCGCAGCTGGACTTCCGTCACCCGGTTTTCTATTTGCCGTTTCCGTGAGCTGACGTACCCTCAGAGAGAGAGTAGCATTTTCGACTCGAAGCTTTTGTATTTGGGCTCGAAACGAGACCCGCTCTTTCGACACGTTGTTCTCCAACGTTTTTATCGCACCCAACAATCGTCGTGCACCTTTATCTGATATATTCCAATGTTGCGACAGAAATTTTAAACCTACAAATTTGTACGTTACATCCTCATTTTTGCTTCTTCATAGAAAAAGCTTTGTTCTTGTGATTTCTTTCTTTAATTTTGTTTTGTGACGAGCCGCCAAAAATCAAACCTTTATAATTCTAGGCTGGCGCGAGCAATTGGACTGCAAATTGTTAGGGTGGTAAAAAGCAACGACCTCGTGTTCTTCATTATGGTTTTCATGAAGATTTCATATAATTACATGAATTTTATTTTTTTGAAAATCTCCCGTTACGAATATAAGTCGTGAAATTTATTGAGCTATCGGGAAAAAACTTTATAAACAAATGGACGCCTACCCAAAATAAAGTTTGATATTGAATTTGGCGAGAATCAAATGGTTCGGGTTGAGTGAAATTAAAAATTTTTTAAAGCATGATGCTGGTTCAACAATTTTCAGTCCGACAGCTCAACTCCTTCTCGTGTTATCAATGTTTGAATTTTCTCAACCATGTTACATACACACACACACACACTCATCTGACCGGGCATTTTTTACTACATTCAATTTTCGTAAGTAATTTTTTGACGTTGCAAAGCTGTTTGTTTTTGTAAATTTGAATACAAAAATTTACCATCTCAAAGTTTCCTTTATGAGAAAGTATAAGATTAAAGAAAAAGACGAACCACCGTCCATCAACGTCCGGTTTTCCTCAACGAGTTGCCGATTCGCAAGGGTCAACTGATCGACGCGTTTCCGAAGATCTTTATTTATCCCGGTCGTTCGTAATCGTTCGATCTCGGCGGTTAATCGTCTGATCGTTGCTTGAAGGATCGATGGATCCGGAAGTCCGCAGTACTCCAGGGGCAACGGATAATGGATTCTTAAGGACGTTTCTTACGTTGGAAAATAATTTATAGGTCGTCGTCGATTCATCATAAAGTAATACAATTATTTTCAAAAATATTATCATTGTTCGTACATTCGCTAACAGTGAAATTTCTAAAAGTGTGCAACACGTATTTTCGAAAACCCAACCATGAGGGTCGGAAAAAACGTGTTCGGTTTTTTGAAAATGCCAAAATATCGTATTAAAAAAATCGCAAACGATCGATCGTTCGAAATACTTTTCCGATTGTCAATAAAAATATCCAGCTCCATATATAATAGATTATAATAAGGAGATCGTCTTTTCAAATATTTTTTTAAATTCTTACTAAATCCATCTACTCGTGCAATTTTTTTGCAGATGAGACACACTGCTTTATAATAAGGTGTGTCCTCGTAAGTGTTAAAAAAGACCAGCGACTATAGATCAAAAATGAAAAAATAACGCTGCATCAAAGTGAATCTTGAAAATTGCTTCCTCGAAATTTCATACACTGCTCAAAGCCTCCTCTACAATGATTCCCTGTGTTATGTTTTTCAATTTTGGCTACCTCCTAGAGGAAGTTTCCTAATGTACTCCAGAACGATCACTATTTTAGGCAAACGAAGAGTATCATCAATGTTCTGGATTATTAACAATGGTCCATGAGAGAATAAGGGATTTGTACCGGCCAAACGTGTGCCATTGCCGTAAACCGAACGAATAGTAAACAAAAAATTGATTCGGTTTAGTCGATATCAATTTACTTGAAGCTGGGTTCTATAAGTGGTAAGTTTCGTAATTATTAAATAGTTTATAATATGAGAAGGAATAAAAATCGGTCACATTGTATTTTTTACTGCGTGAGTTATCATGGAATGGCCAATACGTAGTAAGGTGTCAAAAATGACATTCCATTATTGAAAATTTTACGTCAAATGCAACCCCAACTTCAACGCAATCATTCGAAAACGTATTACTTTTCCAGTTGGCCATATCATCTGAGTAATGTACATCATAATTGAGGCAAATTGTAGTTTTTACTGTGTGAGTTATCATGGAATGCCCAATACGTAGTAAAGTGTCAAAAATGGCATTTCATTATTGAAAATTTTACGTCCATGCGACCCCAACTTAGCGCAATCATTCGAAAACGTATTACTTTTCCATTTGGCCGTATCATCTGAGTAATGTACATCATAATTGAGGCAAATTGTAGTTTTTACCGTGTGAGTATTCATGGAATGCCCAATACGTAGTAAAGTGTTAAAAATGCCATTTCATTATTGAAAATTTTACGTCAAATGCGACCCCAAATTCAACGCAATCATTCGAAAACGTATTACTTTTCCATTTGGCCGTATCATCTGAGTAATGTACATCATAATTGAGGCAAATTGTAGTTTTTACTGTGTGAGTTATCATGGAATGCCCAATACGTAGTAAAGTGTTAAAAATGGCATTCGATTATTGAAAATTTTACGTCAAATGCGACCCCAAATTCAACGCAATCATTCGAAAACGTATTACTTTTCCATTTGGCCGTATCATCTGAATAATGTACATCATAATTGAGGCAAATTGTAGTTTTTACGGTGTGAGTTATCATGGAATGCCCAATAAATAGTAAAGTGTCAAAAATGGCATTTCATTATTGACAATTTTACGTTAAATGCGACCCCAACTTCAGCGCAATCATTCACCCCAACTTCAGCGCAATTCATCTAAGTAATGTTACATCATGATTGATGGATAATTTTATTAATACAGCGAAATTGAAGCTTTTCGCAAAATCATCATCTTTATTAATGGCTTTATTTGATCCGTACCTATGCTATGGAATATCATTTAGCATCCAAAAATCTACCTGTCGAACTCAACGGTGTATGTGAGTATAAGGTATCTTCGATTGCTTCCTTTGCTGCCCATCGACGAGGCCGTAGTGACCTCGGATCTTCGCGCACGCAACATTTCCAAATCTTCGAATGTCAGAAGATCGAGAGTCACGCAATCACTCGTCTGTGAAAGAACAGCTGGTTCATCCGATTGAGCATATTTATTCAAAGCCTCAATATAATCGCATTACCTTCAACAGTCCCGACTGCAGCATCGTCACGAATACGTCGAATTGCTTGTAATTACCGGTTTTGTGTGTTAAATTTTCAATATCTATCAGAAAGATTTCCAGTGCTATATTACACATTATTACATATACATAACGTATGCATACAGTAGGAAGATGAATTTAGTACATTAATTACATTTAAGGGAGGAATGGAGCAGGTTTTTGTGGTGTCACATTGAAAAGGCGAAATTTACTAATTTATTTTAGGAAGAACAATAAATATACAAAATCAGACGCTTAGATATTTTTATTAAAAAAGATAATATGCGGTATGTATCTAGCATTAATTAGAGGTCGGAATTTTCCGATGCCTGTGGTTTGACCACCGCATTATATTATTCCATTACTCCTAATAAAACAAATCTGCAATATTGACGAATGGTCAGGCATTTTGGATATCTCTCTCTAAAAGTTAAACGTGAAATAGCTGCACCATTAGGAAACTTTCAGTTCGCCGAATAACATACAACCTAATACATATTAAGTAATAAAATTTTATTAACAACTAACATGCAGTGTCGTACGACGATTGCCAATTTTCGGAGGTGTATTTGTCGGTGACCGATAGCTCGAGATTACGTTGAGATCGTCCGCGTAGTGCAGTGACTCTCATTCTCGTGACGTATTCTTTGCCTCCTTTGAAAGCGTAAGTTGTGACGAGATTCGGGCCAGATTCGTTCATATCGCAGACTATATCGCTGCGAGATCGCGTATGTTTATTTTTCCGCCAATTGCAATTTCGTTTTTCCTTATTTTCGTATTTTCTCGTTAATGCGTATGAGAAAAAAGGTACGGAGTTTCGAGAACGTCTGAGAGATACAAGATACACTTTTCGCGAATGTGACGGGAATGATAATTAACTCGCGTACCGGCTGTGATTCGCGTGGGTATATGTGTACGCGTGTGTGTTTTACGTCGTGGGTGTCCGGCGAAGAGAGGAAAAGAGAGCAAAAAATAAAAATACAAAACTTAATGACATCCACGAGTGATCGGTGACGTGTGTATTGCATTTGGGCGTGTGTCTGTGACGTTCATGTGTGATCTGATGCGTGGCTGTCAGTTGTAGAAAAAAAATTTCATGGAGCAAGGATATTATTCGACGATGAGCTTGATTTGTATTCTTGACGCGAGGTAATAGAGACCTCAATATATTTTTTAGAGAAAAAATATGTGGTCATTGTTCTCCAGAGATCCCACCAAAGACTTTCCCTATGAGATTGGCGATGCTGTCGAGTGCCTCGATAACAAAAGTATTTGGACACTTTTTCGAGCGAAAAAAAAGGTAAAACACTTATAACCTTAAAACGAACAAATTTAGACGCTAAAAATATGTACTTAAGACGTTAAATAAACATTATTAATAATTAACATTTGTTACGATCATTGAGTTTACGAAACTTTCGGTACGATTCATTTTCGCAATTGAATTACGTTACGATCCACTTTGTATGATTGAAATTTTCGACGTGACACACTTTTCCAGGGCACGGCGGGTGGTGAGGATGTCTCTGTGTTCGTTTTCGACGTTAAAAACGGGGAGGGCCAGTTGGAAATTGCCCGTAGCACAGTCAAGAGACTCAAGACCCTGAGGCATCCAAGTATCCTGACGTATATCGATAGTCTCGAGGTATACCGTTAGGAGAGATCCCTTTTCTCACTTGGCAATAAAAATATTTATTTATTTCATTGTCAATGCATTATTTGAAAAATCGGTTGAACGCTGCTTTGAATTGCATGTTAGGGCAATTTAGTTAGGAACATAGCTTTAGAGGTTCTTTCTTGACGGCTGCTTCTGTTTGTTAAGGCAAAGACACTGTTGAACTGCTTTGAAAATAGGAATTATAGTTTCTCCGACACATACAGAATTGTGACAAAAAATGACTCATTTTTTAATGCTTTACAATAATTCACCGTTTGGGTGAAAGTACAATTCTAATTGTACAGCTTGCGCTCTTGCACTCGTATGTCACGTGGCACAATCGAACCATCGCCTTAAAAAATGTCACCTTTAAACGACAAGAAAATTCTTCGTTTAAGAATTATAGTTATTTATTTACAAGGTCATATCTGAAACAATAAAATTAATTAATCTTTGATCCTGATTGAAAAGTTTATAATCGTATGTTGAAACTATTTTTTATTTGATGAAGCTTTAGAAATACCTTTGATCGAGGCGTTTTGAATTTATGGAATTTTGAATTTTTCGAAACAATGATAAGTCGCTACTGGAATGGTTCGTGACATTTGTGACGAACCTCTTCGATTTCGGAGTATGGCCGTGTATTTAGAGAAAATGTCATTACAGGGTGATTCGGGTAGACTTTTGCACCATGAAACGGTTGCAATTTTATAAAACTTCAAATTATTCTATAAATTTGGGATTTACAATACATGTAGGAAAAAAAGCTGTCAGTTGATACTTGTCAGTTGCTTTCTTAAAATTTCACACAATGCCATAACCTCCTCTAAAAGGAATCATATCTTTCTCAATTTTGGCTTCCCCACGGAGGAAGTTTTCAGCATTGTGTGAAATTTCGAGGGAGCAACTTGCAGCTTTTTTTCTCCCTTAATAGTTGATCGTGTGAGGTTCGTTCGATTTCCAATGAATTCTTCGAAAAATGTACAATACCATGAATATAGAATGCTTTTACCGATTTTCGTTAAATTCAATACTAAATATCCTTCCATGATACCCAATTGATGTGGGAAGTTTTAACCCGATAGCCCAAAAATTGCACGAACTTAAGTCTCAACAATCACCTGTAGCAACTTTTTGAAACATTAACAATTCCATAAATTTAGAACGAGTCGATCGCTTTTCTCCAATTTCAATAATGAACAGTATTTGATGATAGTCTGTTTGTGTAAAAAGTTTTAACCTGAGAACTCAGAATTTGCACCCTTGACGGATATACTTGAACAAAATTTAGAACGTATAAAATCTGAACGATTGGTTCAGAGTTTACGAAAATTATGTCAGGCACGGGGGGCTGGCAGCTCTACTGGCGTGCAAAATCTCGATCCGATCGGCTGAGCCATTCCAGAGTTATCAAACTTTTCAAGCTCAGCACACACACACATCTGTACGGGCATTTTTTATAAACATATTTGTTCAACGGTTTGACACCTTTTGAGTTTTTTTAAACTGAAAAGAAAATTTACCAAATAAATAAAGCTTCCTTGATGAAGCAAGCCTACATGAAAAAAATATTTTTCAAGTGTTTCCTGCAATTTGGTTTATGCTTGTGTACATTGACCAGTTTTAATTATTTTTTAAGTGATTAGAAATTCTTCAGTCCATATCCGCTATCATTAATATCAATAATAAAATAATAAATACGGAAAATCCATTAAAATGAATCAGTACATTTTAAATGATTTATTAAATAAATTAAAAAAGCGGTAGTTTTTTCCAACTAACGTACGATGGTCATCTCTGTTAGTTGAAACATTGGCGCTTTTGTCTGGTGTTTAATAGCGCAAATTGTTTCATTCCATCAACAGACTGATAAAGTCATCTATTTAGCAACAGAACGAGTGGAACCCCTGCAAAATCGACTTTCCAGGAAAAGAGACTTCGGTGAGGGCCTTAAGAAGGAATTGTACTTTTCGTGGGGCATTTTTCAAATTACCGCAAGTATCAAAATCGAAAAACATTGAAAACGTACGGCGTAAGGGTCAGAAATCTTTTGACCATTCTCACGGCCCGTTTTCCATTTACTTACAGAGAGCTTTGAGTTTTTTAAACAATGACGGCAATTTGCGTCATAACAATGTCAATTTGTACTCTGTATACGTCAATGAAGAGAGCGGCGAATGGAAGCTCGGAAGCGTGGAATACATGACGGCTGTTGACGCGCCATATGCATCTCTGTCTCACACTCTACAGGCATACGCGCCTCCAGAAATCAAGGAGAATGCGAAACCTGCCACGAAATGGTAAAATAATCTCTACACGTCGATTTATCGCTGAATTAATTGTCGGCACCATTTTTTGGTTAATTTATCAGAAGCATCATAGTTTGACGAAATTGTTGAAAAACAACAACAACAATTATATTTGCAAATTTACGTGATAATACATTTTGCACGTAGACATTGGAAAATATGTATATTCGAACGTTTAGGTATAATAAGAAACTGATGAGTAAATCATGAACAGTTCAATCGACATGTGGGGACTTGGCTGCCTCATTTGGGAATCGTTCAACGGTCCTCTCGGACAGCGGGCTAATAATCTCAAGATTGTCGATCAGGTATGGCTGATCATATGAAAAATCGTTATTCTTTTATTTAGGCAGCATATATTTAATTTTAGGGAAATACAAAAATAGGAAAATAAAAAATGTATCCATTACTCACAAATAATATTCCTCCTTTCAAAAATTTTCCTGATACAGGAAGCCTTGTGATCAGGAGAAAGTAATTACGAGACAATGGGAAGATTTCTAATTGTAGGTTTTTTTTTTAACACTAAACGTACCGGCACATAAGGGTCATTTGATCCCTTTTGAAATAAATTTTGATTTTTAGAATGAAATTCTTAATTATTACAGGAAATAATTCGTAATATAACTTCTGATTTCTAATAAAATAATCAAACAAATGTACAGAAATAACAATGAATGTACGAATTTAAAGTCAATTTTGAAAGGGTTCACTTGACCCTCGCTTGGTACGTTTAGTTCTTAAATTTCATTAAGATTAAGCCTTCGAAGTTGAATTATTTTGTGTGATAATTTATCAGTATAGAAAGATTTACCTCCACCAATTCTCACCCAGTTTTTCGGCACCACATGTGTAATTTTTTAGCTTGTTTCTTGTTTTGAATGAATTTCACAGTGCATAACGATAAACATCGTATTTTCGCAGATACCCAAAGAACTGTTGACTGTCTATCGCGAGTTGACGGGTTCGCACGCCGATGGTAGACCAAATCCAGCAGACGTGATAGCACGATGTCGCAGTAACGGAGGTTTTTTCAAGAACGATCTCGTTGACGCTCTTCTATTTCTCGAAGAGATACAGATGAAAGAACGCGGCGAGAAAGGACGTTTTTTTGCTCAATTGGCGATTCAACTCGACAGTTTTCCCGAGGGCGTCGGCAGATACAAGATTTTGCCACAATTACTTGCGGCTTTTGAATTCGGCGATGCCGGAAGTGCGGTTTTACCGCCGCTCTTGCAACTAGGACGACAATTGCCGGACGCGGAGTATCAGCGTCGTGTCGTTCCGTGTGTCGTTAAATTGTTCGCATCGAACGATCGAGCAACCAGATTGCGACTTTTGCAACAACTCGATAGATTCGTCAGTCATCTGCAGCCCGCAACTATAAACGATGCTATTTTTCCGCAAGTAATGAAAAAAAGACTAAATTAATCCTTAATTCATTTGTTTGAACGTTTTTTTTCTTTTCCAATTAAATACTTGGCATTTTTAACTAGATTGTTTCAATTTTGTAATGCTAAAGGTAGCTCGGGGTTTCCTCGATACGAATCCCGCGGTAAGGGAACAAACAATCAAATCGGTTGTTCACTTAGCACCAAAATTGGATTACAATAATCTTAACGTCGAAACACTCAAATATTTCGCGAGATTACAATCGAAGGATGAGCAAGGTGGAATACGTACGAATACGACGATTTGTTTAGGCAAGATAGCTCAACATCTTCATCCTCAAATAAGGCAAAAGGTATGCGAGGTGCGGGTAATTTACCCGATTCACTGGAGAAAAGAGCTTATGGCGCTAGTAACCTTATTTATTTCACTCTTATTATCATTTTAACATTTAAGGTGTTGATCGGAGCGTTTATTCGCGGCACGCGAGATCCTTTTCCACCCGCGAGAAGCGCCAGCGTATCGGCTCTCGCGATAACTCAACAATACTTTTTACTCCAAGAAGTTGCTAATAGAATATTGCCAGCTCTGTGCTCGCTCACGACCGACTCGGATAAAGGAGTAAGGGACAGCGCGTTTCGAACGATAAGAGGATTTTTATCAAAACTCGAAAGAGTATCGGAAGATCCGGGACTCCGTGATGCTATGGGTAAAAGGACCATTTCATTTGTACAATATTCAATTGTTTCATTTAACTTTTTTGCTTCGTTACAGAGAATTTGTTTACGCGAAAATTGCTTTCTTTTTGGTTTTGAGATAGTAATGCTATGATTGTTTGAAAAATTGTTAACACGACGAAATTTGCAGAGGTCATACAACAATTTATCTTTTTTAAAGTTCCGTATCGGAAAACGGAACTCTTACAATGAGACTCAATTGTCTATCCGTCCGTCCTTCTGCCACAGGTCTCTAAATGTTAAATGGTTTAACCTGACGGCTTCAAATTTGGAATGTAGCTACAGTGAAATGTTTCGCAGACGACTCGAGTCATCTGCAGTCATTTTAGAAAATAAAATACATTTTTTGTCAATTTTGAAGGACCATAATGTGTGGTCTCAACAAAAAAAAGTTTCATCCTGGCAAGGGGGAGGTGTTATGAGATTTGACAGAGTTTACTTTATACATTGAAACATATTTTTTAATATTTGTTTAGATCATTATTTTCAACGATACCATCAAAATATTCGTTTTTTACTATGCGCGCCTCCCACAATTTCGAAACTAAAGTATCGAAGGCTCTGAAATAATTCTGATATAATACGAAAGCATCCGCTAAGTTAAAAGGAAAACTAGGAAGAGTTTTATGATATCTACTTTTTTCACGTCAATGTCTTTCGACCAAACATTCTTCCACGAAATACCCATTATTTTTTCATTTACTATAAGTCTCTTAATAACATATTATTTATCTTATTTCTATATTTCCAATGGACAAGCAAAGATATTAAAATGATATGTATTTCTCTGGTAATACCTACTTAGCAAAAACGCGAACGGTAAATGTTTTCGCGTTCTTTTCAATTTCTATTTCTCTGATTGTTATTGCCATGTCTTTGTTTTACAGAGGCTGATGTAAACACCGCGACTCCGAGCCTAAGCAACGCAGCAGCGACGTGGGCCGGCTGGGCGGTTACGACGATGACCGCAAAGTTCTATCGAAGTCAATCTGATACTCCAAAGTCTTCCAATCCTCACGGCGCATCACGAATTTTACTCAATAAGCCCGCGTCGCTCGGTGCGTTATATTCTCATTGATCAAAATAATTGCTCCGAAAAAAAATTAATTTTTAACGTTAAATACGATTATAATTTCCTCGTAGAACAAGCGAGCAGTTCGCAAAGTAGCGCGAGTACAACAGCAACAACGAGCAGCGCGACGAGCATGACGTCATTGGATCACGATCACGATTCTCACACGGCAAACACGAATTCCGACTGCGATTGGGACTGGGAAGCCGACAATTGGGGTGACATGGAGCAACAACCGTCCGCTCCACCGACTACAACGATCAGCACCGTATCACCATCTTCTAATTCACCAAAAGCAAACGATCACTGGACCAGCTTGGAGGAGGAGCCGGTAAGAATATTTGCCAAAATAATCGAGTAATCAAAATATGATGCATTTTTATTTTTGCAGGAAGAAGAAGCCGCCGAGGGGGTAGAAGAAAAGAACGAAGTTTCCGAAGCCGGTTGGGAGGATTCCGAGTTTCAAGTACTCGACGATTTTCAAGCGATTGAACAGATAGGTAAACGGTCTTACGATTGATCTCACGGATTATATAGATATTTCTGATTGATAACGAAACTTATAGATGTTTTTTTTGCCAGGTGTATCGGGAGGTGCCAATAAATTCGAGGAAGCTAGACGGAAACGAGAAGAGCGAAAATTGGCCCGACAGCGCCAGATGGAAGCCAAGAGAGCTGCGAAATTACGGACTGGAGCCCCCGCAAAGAAAGTATAATTTGTACAACTAAACGCCATTAAACGACTAACAACTTAAATACATAGATCCCGTTGTACTATATACATATTATTGATATAAATAAACATTTCCATGTATCCTACGTATAGGGCGATATACTTTCTTCTTTTCCTTCTAAATTTTTTTATTCCACGAGTCGATGAAGGTCTATTTTTCCTTGTAAAAAAAAACAATTTTTTGGAAATCAGATTTCATTCCGGATACTTCGTACATATGGATAATTAACAATGGATTTTGATGTTTGAGTAAACGACGATTTTATCGTTCTTCGCGCCAAATGATTTATCGAAAAGGCCAAATCCATTCAATTATATGCACGTCACATGGCGTTTGCATTTCGTAGAGAATCTTGTTTTGTAGGAATAAAGCAAAGTCGATGAGACTTCTTATTCGACTGTGTTCGTTGTAAGAATTGAGAGTACGTCACAAACGCGATTGTTCCATGTAGGTTTCAAATCGTATATTCATGCTGTTCGCGTTGGAGGGTTCTCTGACATAGCCGAGACCCTCGTAGAAAGATATTAGATGATCACGACAATCTAGTGACAATTTGTAACAGTGCAGGCGTTTTGCTAACTGCGATATCGTCGTGACCAACAGTTTACCGAGTTGTTTGCCTCTGTACGTGCTGTTTACGACAACGTCCTCCAAACGACCACGCTGTATTAAAACAAATCAAATTAACAAATACCACTGTAACTGCGGTTACAATAAATCGTCCAATGAATTTTTCTTTGTATCTTACATTTTTGGAAATACTCGTGCTGGCGGTTTTTTCAATATAAGACCTAAATTACCGTTTAGATATTCATAATAGTTTAATAGAAAATTATTTTTTTTCGTAAAAAGTATATTTTTTTATTACTAGTCTTTCCATATGAAAGTTTTTTCAGGTTATGTGTTTTCCCCTTTGTTCGCATTTCTATTCTGTCACTTCAAACTTCCCAGCGTCTTTTATCCAGTCACGTTCCTAATATACTACAGTATCGCATTTACATGCGTGTTACACAGTTACATTGTACCGAGTTAGAGTTGTATTACCATCAAAAACTCAGAAAATCTGGTCACCCATTGCAGTTTTTATGGGAAAAGCTTGTCCAGCTTGAGCGTTGATTCATTGGACGATTTACTCAAGATCAAAATTTCATGAATATCTTGAGAAAAAAAATGAAATTCTTCCTTACCAGAGCACAATTGTGAATAAATTTCTGTTCTACGACCAGGGAAGCGCTACCGATTACTTTTCCACTGCTTAGATCTTCTACGACGACTATATAATAACCACCGGTGTGTTTCATCTTAAAAAAACATTCTGAGGACAAAAATTTCCTTAAATACAAATCATTTTGTAAAATATATTAAACGAATGTATATAGAAAACAATTTACTCAGGTATTGGTCCTTGCTGATATTGCCAACTTCGGTTAACTGGCTCAAGAGTTGAACAAATCCTAGAAAATTCGTAGCAATTAATATACAAGAATTATGAATTGGAGCAACGTTTTTTAGAGGGAGCGGGAATATGATACGCAGTGGTGTGTACCATTTTCATAATCCGTAGATCGTAATGGTCGAACGAGTAATCCATTCTCCCGCCTCTGATTAGGCAAACAGTCTATCAAGCTGGCATTGAATAAATTGGGATCTTCATCCACCAGGCATTCCTGATTCTCCAATCTTTCCTGATCACGAGACAATGATGGTTATTGTAGCAAACTGTTATTCTCCAATGGGTCTTTTTAATAGCGTACACACACTCAAGTGTTTCTTTTGTTTTTGACACGTCACAATCTTCTGTATAAAAAGTGTGTCAAATAAAAGAATTTGTCGATTAAACAAATATTGGTTAAAATATTGTCTATTATATCTCAAGAAAATGTGAATAAATAGGTGCTGTTAAAATATCGTGGGCGCTAAAAATATCAAGATGTACGTAGGTATTTTTAATTTACAAATTCAACCGATACTTGTATAATTATCATAAATTTGATAAAACGACAAATTTTTACGTGTATTCGTGGAAAAGATTTTTGCTCACCACCTTCGTTTCACCCATGTTTAAGCTTCGTCGCTTCCAAGGACAAAACAGACGGACCCGAGCAAAGCTGTGAGAACCCTTTTTTTTGTTTCTATTTACTGATGACAAGTGATAGGACTCCCACCACGGAGCTCAAGGATTTCCATCGTCGTGGCTTCCACGAACGACACTTTCTCAATCACGCCTCGGGCTAGCATGTATTACTACACTATCTACCGGTTTTTTAACTTCATAACACGAGCGATCGGAAAACGTCACTTCACTGTTCAACGTGAACGGTGGTGAACGGCACAACTCGACAGCGATATTCACGGTCACGCACACATGTGCAATTCTTCTTCTTCCGCATGGTTTTGGGCACGGTCTTGCATACAGCTCTGGAACTCCTCCGCGAGAATGGTCCTCTTAACGAAGCTGTTTTTAATATCTGTAGCAGTCACTAGAGGCGTTGCGATCAGATAATGCCGATAGACATAACCTGAAAACCCTTCGATACTGCTATGCCTGAATATTATGTTTATTTGGTGTACATCACAGTCTTTTAGTGATTATTATATTAAGAATGACAAATCGGTGTGTGGTGCCACATTGTAAAACCGGTAGCAAAATAAACAAAAAATGTTGTACATTCCGAGTGCCTAAGAACATTGATATGTGGAAAAAGTGGGAACAATCTATTCCAGGCATTATAAAATTACAACACACGAATCGTGTATGTGACATTTTAACAATGAAGACATAGTTCGCGAATGGGTCAAGCTCGACGCAAATGGTCAAGTAATTGCACGGGTAAGTTTAATGAAAAGATTTTAAACATAGTTTAACATGATAGTTACTCATGTCGTGTATTTTCAATATGTAAGGGCCCATACAAAACAATGCGACACAAAGAGTTTGCTGTGAGAACAAGATTCGATGACATCTCAGTAGAAAAGGAAAATTGTGTGCCAGAGCATGGATATGCGAAATAAGTTTCGAATTCTGAAAGAAATTCTCCAAGCAATGTTCTGTCCTTCAGAGTCACAAAATCGTCAATTCAAGGAATCAGTACTCGCCTCTGTAAGTTTCCTTAACAGAATGTATCTATTGCATCGTTAGTATATAAAAGAGATGAAATAAAAGTAATTTAAACATACATAAATTTCTTCTATTGATATTTCAGATATCCCTGAAGTTCCATAAAAAATATGAATCCTGTCCAGTGTGTCAAAAAGCTGTGAGTTTGAAAACCAGCTGCGGATCTTCAGAGTCGCAACTGGTGCAAATGAAATCATGTGGTGGCCTGATTCACGCAAATCCTTATTTCTTTCATCCGATCCGTCATATCGAAGCATCATTTACAAAATATTCCTCTCGTATTGATGTCTTCGATATAATTCTAGATGAAGTATTTAACTCATACACCTTCACTTATCCCTGTAAAGAGCATGGATCTGAAATCTTATCAGACGCTATAATTTACTATGTAAGATTAAAAATGAGGCAATATGCGCACCAGGAAAATTTTAAACTCAAAAAGTAATTTGTTTTTACGAAAAAATTGTCGAAATTAACTACTGAATAAATCTTATGTTAAGTTTTTGCAAGTGTTCGAGTTTTCGAAATCAAGGGAGTATGAATAAAAATAAATACTTGAATTTTTATCTTTATTTAAGTTTTGTCAATATTCCGAAATGGACAGTATTTAGTAGCGTGCCAAAAAATAGTAGATTAAGGTAAGTAAAAATCAGCTCGTTACATTTTCTTACACTTTATTTTTTAGGTTTTTGAAAAGTGTTCCAGTTTTCAAAATCAAGTAAGTATGAATGAAAATAAATTCTTCAACTTTTATCTTTATTTGAGTACCTGCAATTTTCACAAAAATATAATGAAAAAGGATCAAATTAAATATATGAAACGGTTCGATGTATTTCTATTTCGTAAATGAAAACTCTTGTTTATTTCATAGGATTTGAAAGAAAATCTAACGGAGATCGATCCATCAAGAGGTAGACAACTATTTCGCCTAATATATATTCATATGACATAGATATTTGCCAATAGTTTATATTTATCATGCTCAGTTAACAGTTAGGATGTTTAAAACCCGATTCAAATTAAGAGCATATTTATTCAGCATATTCATTAAAGATGACGGGATTAATAACTTATAATTACATATAATAAATATGTGTAACGCGGTGTCCGTAGTGTGACAGACAGCAACCGCGAGAGCTATCGAGGGGTTTTCAGGTTATGTCTATCGGCATTATCCGATCGCAATGCCTTTAGTGGCTGCTACAGAAATTAAAAACAGCTTCGTTAACGGGCCGCCCCCCGCCACTGAAATTTGAGGGAGTTTCCAGACCTGTATACAAGACCGTGGTTTTGGGTATACTATTTTGGACCTTTGTGGCTGGCCGATCGATTTTGACTTTTTCAATTTCTTTTTTTTAACGTTTGTTGATCGTTTGTAGGTATTTGTTAGTTTAATAAAAACGCTTATTGGTTTATGTAAAACTTGATTTTTTGTACAAACTATAATTTTTCTTGTAAAAAACTATAGTTTTTACAAGAAGTCAAGAATAAAATACGGTGTGAACTTGGCGCAAAATTTTGTATTTAGATCACATTGAAGTTTGCTGAGGGCCTAATGGTTGCGTTATCGTTTGTAGGTCTTAAATGAACTAAGTATAACGTTTGTTGGTCCGTCGTTTCTCAAAAAACGTATCCAGACATTTCACTGATTTTACGAGGCGCGGTCATATGACCACAGAAAGTTGACTGCACAATAATTATTTGTAGAGCTTTTTTGTTCAATGGAGCGCTTAATCGATTCGGAATTACTTGTAGACCAAGAATGACCGAATTAGAACGTTTGTTGAGTCTGGGTTTGATTGGAATATATAAATGACCACATGCTCTCTCGCGGAAGGTCGTGTCATACGACAGCAGCCATTGTTATCGTCACAACAATACTAAATCGTACAATTTGTTTGACAGTTCGTAAATTGTGAGAATTATCCTCATAAATGACGTTTTTCAAAAATGTTCAAAATAAATTTTTGAGCATTTTTTCAGTATTTGAAAATAAAGTTATTTTTTTAGATTTTCAAAAATAGCCGAAAATTGTAGCTGAAAAAATTGCCCAGTGTCTTTCAGGATTGGTACAGTCACGTGACAAATAATTAATCAAATTCGGGAGGACCAAGGTTGGCTGGTTGAGCCTCCACGGAACGCCCCATATACGGAGATTCGCACGACTGGCGTAGTGCAGAGCGCCGAAAGGTCAGTATGGCGGACGCAACCCTCGAACGTTGGCTCATGCTTCTCGTTAATTCGACGAAAAAAGCGCAAAAAAGGTATAATAAACGTGATACTGGATGGAAAAACGTGACGGAAAGTTTTGCGAAGGTTCGGTGATTGTACTTTGACAAAGGATTTTTCTCGGGAACGGCTTATTATCGCGTGAACAGTACTCGAAATCAGTCGGTCGAACGACGTTGAACGATGGCAAAGAGAAAGACACCGCGCACCGCGCGATGTTTGTTATTACGAAAAAAGGAAATAAGGCTTTCTCCCACTCCATTGTTCATCAATCATTCATTTTTCACGAAAAATTACCGTCGTGAAATAAATAATATTGTTCGTAGGTATTTGCGAAGCTCTGATAGCCGTGGTCCTTGTCGCGAAAATAGTCCCTCTCTCTCCCCACCCTACGGCCGGCCTGCGCGAGTGCCGGATAGGAGCCGCGCGACCGCAGCTTCCGTGTGTAAAAATACAATACAGTATAGGGGATAGGATGGGGGGAAGGAACTGCAAACGTTATTTAGGGGTTTAAGGGCGGGGTAAGGGTTTTCACTTTCGAAAAATCGATTTTTTTTGTCTTATCTTATTGTTTAACATTTCAAGAATATGTCCTTAAAATTTTAAACAGATCTAAGCAATATTCTTGAAGTTAATGTCTTATTAATCTCCTGGCCTTTAACGCTATACCTCTAACAGCTGCGGGCGGTCGGGCTAGCAGTGCAGCTGTCGAACAGGTATACAGTTTATTCATTGCTATTGTGTATATAGTATATGGTGTATACTATACACTACAATATTTTAAAAGAAGAAACGAGCGTCTGTTTGTCGTTAGACTTTCGACCGTGCGCTTGCCATTTTATAACCATCTAAAAAATTTCTTGTACAAAAATGCCGAGAGTAAGCGAAGTTTCGAGAGAAGACCGACAAAGTGAAAGGACTTATTTGTGTAGATCAAAAAAACGGTTTAATCCGAATAAAATAATTAAAGATGAGGCTACCACAAAAAGTGCTTCATCGAAGAAAATCAAACTAAATACCAGTGCAAGTGTACCAGAAGTCGTTAAAAACATTACAGAATCATCGATTTTTTGCTTGTTCTCTCAACCATCGCAAGTTTAGTAAAATGTGCTCAGTGTGCTTCGGTTGAGTTCAAAAGCTGCAAAAAAGAAGGCCTTGGCTTCCAAATCCAAGTCAAATGTGCAAATTGTGATCCACGCTTTATACCGTCGAGTCAGAAAACTGGTCATCGCTATGAAATCAACACTCGTTTTGCCTTTGTAAGGCGTACATTAGGTTTGGGTTTAGCAGGCTGCAATAAATTTTGCGGGCTCATGGACATAGCAAGTAGTTTTTTATCAAAACTTCATCTTTCATCTTATTTGGATCTCATGAAATCTATTTGCTGCAGCATCAAAACGACTGCTGAAAAATTTCTTGTTTCCGCCGCAGACGAAGAAAAACAGCTAACACGTGAAAATTCGGAGTCAGACACTTTGATCGTTTCTGGTGGCGGCACGTGGCAGAAGCAAGGCTTCAGCTCTTCCTCTGGCGTCACTTCCTTGATTGGATATTGGTCTGGAAAAGTTATCGATATTTTCATAAGTAGTTTGCACTGTCAGGCTTGCAAATTATGGAGAAAGCAATTAAATACTAATGAATTTGAAGAGTGGTACCAAGAACATGTTGAAAATGATGAATGCCAAGCCAATCACACCGGACCATCAGGTAACATGGAAATTAATGCTGTTATCGAATTATTCCGCCGATCAGAAAAAAATTACGGAGCAAAGATCAGCAACTATATCGGAGACGCCGACAGTAAAACTTACGGCAATTCAGTGAAAGCTAAACCTTACGGTGAAAATTTCACTATAAATAAAAAAGAATGTGTAGGTCACGTGCAAAAAAGAATGGGTAAACGTCTACGTGATCTAGTAAATAAAACTGTAGAAAATAAAGTTGTAAAAACCGGAAAAAATGCTGGTAAAACAAGGCAAAGTAAGTTACTCGGCGGCAAAGGAAAGCTCACTGGAAAAGTCATTGATAATTTGAGTCGATACTACGGAGCAGCAATCAGACATAATTGTGATTCGCTGGAAGGAATGAAAAATGCAATCTGGGCAACGTTCTACTACCAGCAGTCAACAGACGATAACCCTCAACACCATAAGTGCATGAGCGGTGAGAACTCGTGGTGTTCATATCAAAAAGCTTTGGCCACAACAGGAGTGGAAAATTTCAAACATGACTACACTCCAGGCGAAGACAACATCGTGGGCGACGCACTCTCACGAATTCAATCAATCAACGAAATCGCGATGCCGTAAGTACTGTCAGCACGAGATATCGGAGACGCTCAAACACAGGACAAGGAGCTCCAATCGCTGTTGAATAACGACTCATCGCTGACACTGCAACTCTTATCCGTCGAGCCGGGAATCAACATATTCTGTGACGTCACTTCCGGCATCGTACGACCGTAAATTCTCGCTAGCCTACGGCGAAAAGCATTCGACTCGATGCACTCGCTCTCGCATCTTAGCGGCAGGAGCACTACCCGAGCGGAAATTTGGTCCGGCTTAAATCCGGCCCATGTCAGGCTCCCCTATCAGCCTGGCACGGCCCTGATCAGGATCCGTATCAGGCCCACATCTGGCATGTAACGGAGTTGCGGATCCAGGCCTGATCCGGCCGTGATCCGGCACCGATCTGGCCTCGATCTGGCACTGAATTCCAATTTTCAAATTTCAAATGAATAAAATCTATTTATCTTCTGAGAATTAGGTTATTGGCCATCGCATGTTGTTAGCTGGCCCATATAATAATCTTTAACAAAAAAAAAAAAAACGGCCTCTACCGAGATTCAAGCCTGCAACCTCTGTCACTAGCCTCCATTCTCAAATTGGACCGAAAAATATTGAAAAAAAAATGTTACTGTACTAACAGTCATTTTTTAGACGTTTTTTTGTTGTTTAAACGATAATTGCGGTTGTTCAAAATTCATTTTCCAATCGGGAGTTGTGCTATTTAAACCTACCTATCTGTCTACCTACCGACCTAACGAACTAACGCTGTAGCCACTACTCTAACGAGCACTTGTGAATTACTTCTAGGAATATCTTATATGTAGTTCAACCACCAGAAATGAAGATGGTAAATTATATTAAAAATTGTCTTCGTAGTAGATTTAATTTTAAGGTGGTGTAGGTTCTCGATTGAAAAATCGATGTAGTAATGATAATAATGATACCAATAATAATAATAATAATAATATAAATACTATATTATAATTTCCTTTCATTATTCGTATTTATAGCGTATATTTTTGTTGGTTGTTTGAAAAACTCAGAAAAAGTGCTTCCCGTTCAGTAGTGGGTAGACAAGCCAGTTAACGGCTAAGCGGTCACCCCAATACAGTAGTATACCCCGCAGTCAGTACTGGGATGGGTGACCGCTTACTTAACATAGGAGACCGCCGAAGCCGAGAATCGACCGCGCGTCCACTGCTGTCAATCTTATGATTATTGTTATTATTGTTATTATTGTTATTATTATTATTATTATTATTAATATTATTTAAATGTCAATCGAATAATGTCTCAGGAAGCATTATTCGAAATAATACGACACAGAGATTTCCCAAATGAGTATCCTCCGTCTATCCTATTAAATCGTCGAAAGATACTCATTTTAATGCAAAATTTCATCTTGTGTTGACAATGAACTTGTGTTAACACAAGTTCATTCTCAACACCTCAGGCTGCACTCATAATTCATGCCGTATCAGAATATCATCCGCCCCTGATCTGGGCGTGATACAGTTCGCGTGATCAGGATTTGCCACGGACGCCTTAGCCGCACCTGATCCAGTCCTGATATATGTAATGTTAGGCTAGCCTGATAATTCACGCCGTATCAGAGTATGATCCGCCCCTGATCTGGGCGTGATCCGGTTACCGGTTAGCCTGATCAGGATTTGCCACTGATGCCTTAACCGCACCTGATCCGGTCCTGATATATGTAATGTAAGGCTAGCCTGATAACCCACGCCGTATCAGAATATGATCCGCCCCTGATCTGGGCGTGACCCGGTTAGCCTGATCAGGCTAACCTTATCGATTCCTGAACGGGGCCTGATCCTATATCAGGCCAGCCGGAACAAATTTCTGCTCGGGTAGCCGGCTACTAAAAGAAAAATACGTGTGGCCGCGAATAAAAAAAGACGCGTTGGAGTGGTGCCGCACTTGCATGCCCTGTCAAAAATCGAAAGTTCACCGACACAACCGACTTCAACCATAACACATCGATGTACCGGACAACCGATTCAGCCACATACATATGGACCTGATCGAGCTTCCAACAATCGACAACTTCAGGTACTGTCTCACGATAATGGACAGCTTCTCCAGATGGCCTGAGGCAATTCCATTAAAGGACATAACGGCGGACACAGTGGCATCAGGAGGGCCGGGTGTAGAAAAGCAGAAGGGTTCGAGCGCGGGTTCGAATGCGTTCGTTACGGCTGCGACGAGCGAAGCGCGGTCATCCGCGCTTATGCCGAAGCGTATATACACATATATAGTTATGCTCATCGCGAGCAAACGTCGAAAGAGGTCTCTCGAGCGAAAGACGAAACAAGCGACGGTTTGGCGTGGCGGGAGTTAGTGTTAGTTGTTGCCAAGGCGTGCGGTGACATGGACGTATAGCTGAAGGCAAACGTTCTGTACGGATATATGCGAGCTGAGGGGAGTCAGGAGTTTTTGTAACTGTCTCTCCCTCGAGTCAGTTAGTCGTTTAATTAGGCTCTGTTTGAGATGTTCGTACCTGTTTTGATCGGGTGGAGCCCGAACGATGTCTATGATGTGGCAGAGCACCTGTGCGTCCAGCGAGCCGACGACGACGTCGAATTTCGAAGCATCGCTGCGGATGCCCTTTGTCCGGAATTTTGCTTCGACCTGTAGGAACCACAAGTCTGGTTGTTCTAGCCAGAACGGTGGTAGTCTCGTGTCGCTTACCGCGGCGATTGTATGGGTGTCGGTTGTTTGCGCGTTTCCGAGAGCGTTCGTAACGTGGTTGTTTTCCAGCGAAGTAGTGACGTGCGAGTCGTTGGAAGACGCATTTGTGGTATTCTCGTACGATTTCGGTATAGCTCCCTTGTTGGGAGTGTGTTGGAAAGCCATGCTTGAAGTTTTCATTTTTTTTTGTTTCGTTTTGTTTTCACTCGCGTCGTGGTGTCCCGGCTTTTTGAGGTTGATTTTTGTAATCGCTATGAATCACGTCGGGGTCTCCAATTATATCAATCTTTTTCAAGTCTTTTGTTCAATGGTGCCGGTATTAATAACACTCACGAGAAGTAGTAACAAGCAAAGTAACTTTTATTATGAATAATCGTAGAGAACAGTACCACAGAAATATACGAGATCGTAGAGAACGTGATTCGTCTTTTTATGCGTCGTAGAATAATTCCCTCGATCGACCGTAGCGGAAGAAAGAGCTCTTCGACTTTGGAGATATGTCATATTTTGTGTTAACTAAGCATCATTTGCGGGAGATTTTAGTTTTCTGCTTTAATTGGAAGAAAATCCTTTTCTTTAATTGGTTTCGACGTTGCAAGAATGGTGACTTCAGCGTTGAAGACAAGCCTCGCTCTGGACCACGGTCTTGTATACGGGTCTGGAAACTCCCTCAAATTTCGGCGGTGGAGGGTGACCGTCTTAACGAAGTTCGTTTTACTTTCGGTAGCAACCACTAGAGGCGTTCCGATCTTAGTTGCAAACTTATAATGCCAACAGACATAACCTGAAAAGCCCACGATAGCTCTCGCGGTTGTCTGTCTCTGTCCTACTAACGACTTCTGCCGCATTACACATATTTATTATATATAATTATGAAAGGGTTATTAATCCCATCAACTCCAATGAATATACTGAATAAATATGCTCTTAATTTGAATCGGGTGTTAAAGATTCTAACTGTTAATCGAGCATGATAAATATAAACTATTTGTAAATATCTATCTCATATGAACATATATTAGGCGAAATAGTTGTCCACCTCTTGATGGATCGATCTCCGTTAGATTTTTTTTAAATCTTATAAAACAAACAAAAGTTTTCATTTTCAAAAATAGAAATATATCGAACCGTTTTATATATTTAATTCGATCCTTTTGCATTATATTTTCGTGAAAATTACAGGTAGTCGAATAAAGAGAAAAATTGAAGTATTTATTTTTATTCGTACTTACATGATTTTGAAAACTGGAACAACTTAAAAAACTTAAAACTGCAAAAACTTAAAAAATGAAGTGTAAAAAATGGAAAGAGCCGATTTTTACTTACCTTAATCTACTATTTTTTGGCATGCTGCTAAATAGTCTATTTCGGAATATTGACAAAACTCAAATAAAGAGAAAAATTAAAGAATTATACGACATAACCAAGTTATATAAAAAGGGTAAGTTGATCCATTACCCGACATGGAGCATGTGTAAACCCCTAGGTATAACGGCTGGAAGGATACTGATAAGGTAAAACAGAGATTCGAACTGTGAATTTAAAGTACAAGACAACCGCCGTTCGATGGCGTGTCAGTACAGTCAGGAGTTTTTTATCGCCTGGCTTGTCCTTCTTGCTTTTGCTTTTGTTCAAGTTCCGAGATAAAAAGCGTTAAGGAACGCACTTAGATAGAGACGCTAAAGAAAAACGCTTTCGTGATTTTATGTTCTTTTCGTTTAATTCTATAAAGAATTACACTGCCTATATAAATATAAAGCCTGTATAAAGAATTCTTCTCACTGTCTGCGTTCGTATAAAAGAAAGTTCAGTATTTGTTAATCAATAAATATGTTTTACCTCGTATAAACTGCGTTGAGGTTAAAACGTGACCGAAAGAATAAAACTCAATAGATGCCACCCACAGAGCATAATGGGTTCTTGACTTATGACACCCAATGGTCTACAGGTACAGCGTACTCGTTGGTACGCGCCACGGTTTCATTATACCGTATTGCAGAGACTGTCGTGACACAGAGGGCACTGCCATATCAAGTCCGTTATCTATATGATCAGCAGCGACATTATATTCGAGGTTCAGGTTGATGTTTAAGATTTTTGGTATGCAGAAAGAAAACCATGCTCTATGAGGAAATTAAATACCGACGCAATAATCTACAAACATTATTTAGATATTTTTGTTATCTGCTGCACTCATGAGTCATAATCAGGTGTAGGTTCACGTCGAGGCTCCTAACAACCGGCTCGACTCGGTTCAGAGAGGCGCCTTACAATCGTCTCTCCTCCCATCGATCCACGCGGGAATGTTTGTACTCCCCAAATTTCGCGCGTACGTCACATCGCGCCGATTTCGCTAACGCTCTCGTCGGTACATACATCTCGCTACGAGGGCGATGAACTTTGAGCAGTTTCGCGCGCGTTAAGCCGAGATCACAATGAGTATCGGCAATGCAACGCTGAACTTCAAGAAAATCGGTACTGCTAATTTCTCGCAAACGAATGCTATCTTATCTCACTTTCTGCACATTTGCAGACTGATAAACGCAAACAGACACATGACCAGTACTTCACAGACAACATCTATAGTGAACAAAAAAAAAAACAGTTGTCCGCCCTCTCGAATCACTATACGTGGTAGCAGCACGGATAATGAGATTACCCACTCGACTGTTGCAGCGACGGTGAAACAGCTTCTGCGAATTAATTTGCCACAAGTTTCCAGAAATTCACCGTCCGGGCAGATTTCCGAGATCTCTGCATTGTGCCATCCAACTCGACTCTCACGGACTTCGAACGGATCATTATCTGAAAATGATTATAACAGATGTTCTTAGGAACATCTCGGTCTCTAGGAAAGGAGAAAACTTTGTGCGAGCGTGGAACATCCTCACGTCTCGTTACGAGAACGAATGGCGCTCCTCGTCTCATCACGTTTGAAGGTGCGCGCATATGAAACAACGTTAACAGTTTGCTGGCACACAGACGAGCCGGTCGGATCCTAATACATAAGTGCCAACCATTCGCGGTCATGTGTTTGTGTCCGACCAACTCGGCTTAGTCCTAGCAAACTGCTAACGCTGTTTCATGTACGAGCACCTTCAAATCTTCAACGGTCTCACGTCACTGAGTCTGCTCCCGCGAGCTAAAAAAGCTCATCAACGAAATCACCAGTTCTGGAGGAACGCTCGAGTAACTTTGACGACTCGTCGATCAGTGGAGCGACATACTAGTCCACTGTTGTCCTTTTGATGAAAACGTGTGTTTTGTTTTCTTGCGTTATATTGCGATAATGTGATGCTGTTTATTCATTTATGTATCGGATGAATTGATGCGTGTTCTACGTTAATTTATTGATGTATATTACGTGTGTTGATTGCTGTGCTTTGTTTATTATTTTGAAAATAATATTCATCATATCACGCTGCGTCGAAATGGATGTTGTATTGTCTGGTCAATATCATCTAATTTTCAGTGATATCTGCGTGTGATTTTTAGCGAGGGATACTTTTGTTGTGAGATATTTGTCGGAAATATTTTCACGCGGGATATTATGACGTGAAGCCAACGCACCGCGATATCGCAATTACAGATTTTATTACTTCATTCCAATTTTTAATTCGTTCTACTCATGCCTGAGAGCCACTTTTTTTTTCTAAAAAATCTATTTTTTTTCCTGAAAACTAAAAAATACCATTTGTGAAGAATTTATAATTTCATAAATTATTAACCGCTTTTGAGGACCCTTCCCATATTCAGTACCAAATATCCTTTAATGATTTGCCATTTTCGTGAAAAATCGTATGTTGATAGCTGAGAGTTTGTTCGGGTGACAGTCCGAACATTTTTCGATAATTTAAAATTTCCAGGAAAATCTTAACGCATTTATCAACTTCAAGGAAGTTTGCAATGAAAAACTGTTCTGGATGTCAAGTATCATTAAGTGGCACATGATTCCTCTGGGTCAATAGTCATCAGGACATGATTGTCTTGATGGCTGTTTTCTCAGGGCATTGACCTATTAGCAATCCAGATAGGAAAGTTCGTTTCGCAAGATCCTAAAAAGTATCATCTGCGCGAGATCGGGTAAATAGCATTCAGTTGACATTTTTATTTTCAACAATAGACCCAATTTCACGAGATCACTGGTTACACGGGGCGGCCATATTAGTCTAAAACCGTACATGTGGGTTGAAGAAGAAATTTCCCAAGTGCATTACGAGAAATAATATTGTAGATGAGATGAAAAAACTCAATGGATCTTACAACAGTTTTCCATGACCTCAAGGAACAAAATAAAATAAAAAATAACCATTTTATCTCTATAGCGCAGACAGTGCTCGCGTAAAACAAGAGTTCAAGCGATACCGCGAGGATATTGACGAGGGACGAGCGAGCGAGACAGAGAGAGAGAGAGAGAGAGAGAGAGAGAGAGAGAGAGAGCGAAGCCATCTTCAGTGTTTACGAGAAAAGTTTTCTCATGCAAATTGGTTATGCAGGCGCAATTGCCCGAAATGCGTTTTGTTACCGGCACGGTAACATGAGGTTGTTGAAGGACCAAAGTATGATAAACCCATTCCGCAGTTACATGAAGCTTCTCTCGTTATAACGTTGCCATGTTCATTGTCGCGATATATATGTGTATTATACGTATGCCTTTGACCCTTCCTTCCTCTCGTTGCCACATTCTGGCATCAGGAATTTTCCGTTCACGGCCCTCCTACCGCGGACGAAAAGTGTCCTACAGGAACGGAAATACAGCATCGTTCCTACTACTCTAGCAACCTTAAATTATTACAACGTGCGGGCGCATCCTCGAAACGTTGAAGAAATTTCATCAACGAGAACGATTCTTATGCTAATTGCCGAGAGTGTGGATGAACGTTGCGTCTGACCAACGTACCAGCCAGTGCAGCTAACCAGCGCGAGATTATTCTAAGTAGTGCGAGTCAACATTACAGCAAATAAAAATTACGAGTTCTTCCCAGTTTCATATTTAATGTACTCGAAACTTTCTATTATATTAGGGAATGGATTTAAAAAAATGTTTTAACTGCCTCACGGACGAAGCTTTATTTACTTGGAAAAAAATCGTTTTTTGTTTTAATGTCAATGTGTAAAATATAAACCGCTCTAATTTCGAATTCATTTGAGCTATCCGACAGAAATTTGATACAGAAGTGAATCAGTAAAGGCCTTTTGTTCACTACAATTTTTGTAACAATTTGCTAATTTTTTTTTGCGTTTTATGGAATTTTCGAAATTTTCAAAAAATTGCTATAAGAGCATAACTCATGCAATTTTGAAGCATTTGGGTTAAAACTTTCTACACTATCATAAGATACAGTTCACTATTGAATTTGGAGAAAATCGATCGAGGCCTTACAAAGTTATGGGATTTCGAATTTTTAGAAAAATAGCCATAGGCGTTTGTTAACTCTTTAGCTCATGTAATATTTGGACTAACTTAACGTAAACTACAGGTGGTACGAAACTTTTCCGGACAGATTCGTGTGAGGTTCAGAATGGAAATTTTCGACGATATTGAAGAAAAAAAAAAAATTATGTTACACGCACCGTGGAACGCAGGGAGGTTTAAAAAAAGCCGTGTACCAGTTTTCAGGCTTTGGGGTACTAATTTGACTAGACTATATTGACATTGAAGCGGTTGCAATACCCTTGACGCAATGTGTAGTAGTTTTGGATTTAATTATTATTCAACTTCTAACTTTAAGTTATCTTTTGCAATATTTTTAACTGAAAAATCTGCTGTGACTTTTTAACTACAAGCAAGCGGTAATTTCCCTTCTCACATTTGATGGTTTAGGCGATAAAAGTAAATAAAAAATACCCAATGGCAATTTTTTTTCGGATTGAGGCTCATTTTTTACCGTATATGAAGTAATTAAAAGCAATAAATGAGGTACTTTAATTTAATTATTAAAGATATATTTTTCCTTTTTTTGCTCGAGCATATAAATCATATTTTCGGTGTCGTGAGAGAATTTCTCTCTCTCTCTCTCTCTCTTTCCCGTGTATTATTATGAATCGGTGAATGATGACCGTCGTGTTACGCGACATCACGTACTCGCATAATTAACCCTTTTCCGAAACGAGACGGTCGTATTCCGTGCTCGTACTGAGAGAAACTCAAATAAGAAGACCCAGTGGGAAAATGACTCGACGATAATTAATAACGTGTACTCCACAAACACTACTCTCTCGTGTGCTCCACTGTGGAAAAGGTCGCACGTTCTTGCACGGTTCTACTATTCCAAAAGTCCCGTGCTGTCAAAAATATATCAGTGAAAAATATAACTTTCTCAATAGCTTTATAATCGAACGCTTCTTGACAATGGATAACCTTTGACGGTGTATCGTGTGCATAGAAACAGCTAATATATAGCTCGTTTGTTGTATTTTCCTATTACAGTATGCCTTCGATTTTAAGAACATTAGAATCGGTGTGCGCACCGCGCGCGCTACTTTTTAGATTCTTTGTCTACAATCGTGCGATCTGAAGTATGGCACATGAACGAACTCCAATCACGACATCGACGGCCAATCATAATGACGAGTTAACCGGCTTCAGATATAAATTGCATTTCCAGTTATTTCTTGATATGTCTTTTTTCTAGGGGGGGGACTAGAATCGGTGTACGCGTTTCGCCTGCTGCTTTTGTAGATTAGGTTCGTCGTGCGATCTTAAGTATGCTCATGAACGAAATCCAAGCATGACACGGACAGCCAATCATAATGACGAGTTAGCCAGCCTCAGAAATAAATCGCATTTCGAGATATTTCGTGACGTGTCTTTTTTAATAGGAGGGAAATCTGCGGCCGTAAATTCTTATAATCGAGGCCGCCTAAGTTCGGTACCTATAACACAATCAGCCACTCACGCGCTTATGGTGAGTACCGTATCATCGCGTATGATCGCGACGCCCTTTCTTGTCGTGTTTACGGTATATGTTCATATTTTTGACATAAGTACACTGCCTGATGCAAGCATCCAGACAACCTAACTTAAAAGGGGGCACATGACTTTTAAGACAAATACGACGTGGATACGTCCCATCATGCATAGGCGAGGCAAAAGAGCATTTTTCTTAGAATCGAACTCCTTAGAATCGAAGTCCTAGTGTGTATGACACGTCTACTGCTTCTTTCTCACAGCCATTCAGCTTCGATGCTCCGAGGCACGAAGCATCGAAACCTCCTAGAGACCTAGAAGATGCGCGCTGTGAATTCTAGTTAGCAGCGGCTCGTAGTGAAATACTACGAGTTCTGCACTACCCTAACGAGGAGGGACCGCGTCGAAATTTTCCTGCGTGTGATACATCCCCTTCCCACGTAGAAAAATTGTAACGGCCGAGCGTTGGGCCAATACTGGTTGCCAGTATTGGGCCAGTACAGATTCGGTACAGGAGTGTAATAGCCGGCCGTTATACTGGCACTAACGGTCGGGCCAGTACCGGTTGTTTAATTGGCCCGAACTTTGTCCCGGACTTTGGCCCGGACTTCGGCTCTGACTTTGGCCCAGACTTTGGCTCGGACTTTGGCCCAGATCTGGCAAACTTCTGGCTTACTACTGGCACCAACTGTCGTACCAATACTGGTTATTTGATTGAGCAAATTACATCTCAGCGAGAAATCGCAAATTGAATAGATATCGAATCGACGTCTTTTGGACACTTTTGGCGTCTAGTGGACGCCGATCCAATGTGTATTTATATTCTGTTTTTCTCTGGGAGTAATTTATATTTCTTTTTACCACGTTACCAGATGTTTCCCAAGCAGCACACGTACGTCCAAAGGATGTACTTTGGACGTAAGGACGTTCTTCGGATGTTTTTAGGACGTCCTTTGGATGTTTGTGTTGTCTGGGTTGTTTATGCATAAATGTTTGATAATTAAATGCACTTGATATATACTAAATACTCGGAGTAGATTTATTAATAAGAGACTAAGTACATATACAGGTCTAAAATACGTACTTAAATGTTTATAGAACAGTATTTATAAAATATAGGCTATATAAAGCAAATATTACACTAAAAATATTGTATTAATCGTGCAATTTTAAGTTCGGGGCAAATTATAATTCAAGAATTTGGTTGTTTGCAAAATAATGGACTTTTGATCAGAATCACCTAATATACAATTACATTACAGAACGCAACTGTTAAAGTGAAATACTCTCAGTATTGGCATTTTCTATATCCCAGTACTAAGCCTGTATCGAAGCCAGAGCTTGGCCGTATTTTATAGCCTATTTTGGCCCAGATCTGGTTACTATACCGGCCCGTAGTGCGGCCAGATTGACGACCAGTACTGGCACAAGACGGTATTTTTACTGACCCAAAGCTTGGCCAGATTGTCAGCCAGTACTGAAACAATACTTGGCTGCCAAAGTTTGGCCACCAATACTGGCCCAAAGCTTGGCCAGTAGAATTCAACCAGTACTGGCATAAGACTGTATTTTATACTGGCCCGTAGTATGGCCCGTAGTACGGCCCGTAGAATGGCCCGCAGAATGGCCCATAGTATGACCAGATAGTCAGCCAGGACGGGGCCAGTACAGGCGGCCAAAGTTTGGCCGCCAATATTGGCCCAAAGCTTGGCCTGTAGAATTATACTGGCAATTTCTAAGTGGGTTCATAACAAATCGCCCTCCCGTGCGGTTCGTGGAGCCAGTTTTAATTTCACTGCATAGCATTGCTCGAACGCACAAGGAAACTGCGGAAACCCTATATCTATATAGTCGGTATGGGTTTAGCTACCACGTGGTAATGCGAGTAACTTCAAGCACCACCACCTAGACGCGTTTAGGGAAACATACCCCCTGAAAGTAACTTGATGCATTAATTAGTGCACAGCTACGTGGCTACTATAAATCATTTTTATAACGCTCGTCATCCTCTACCTTCGGAAATTTGTATCCTATTGGATGTACATCTTGGTCGAGATTTGAAGTGCATGATTTGATGTTCCCTTTCAATCATTCACACTAGTTTTACATAACTTGTTCATCGTTAGTGGAATACCTCGTATTTTTCGAGCATAATTCGTCCAACTCGATATCACGATTTAGACGAAATATTAAAATAAATAGATATATCATTACAGTTTTATACATGATATTTTGTTCAAATATTCCGATTATTGTCTTAATAATGATATCAATATTGTATTATTTTTGAATCGATGATTTTCATCATAGTTCTCTCACAACATCCGCCATCATACACCACCTACTGTCTCCACTTACTTAACCCGGTTATTGCGGAATTTTCTCCATTCCTTAAAATATTCGTCTTATCCGTCAATATTAAATGGAAGCTTGAGTTGGAGCTTAAGCTCAGTTCTAAGTTCGTGCTTAAATTTGAGTTTAAGTGCTTGCTTGAGTGCGCTTAATTTCATGCTCAAGTTTGTGCTTTACACTCGGTCTTTGTTCTAAAATTTGGGCCTTAGTATGTTATACCATTCGCTTAGCTTGGTGATCATTAATTGGTTCCTATGAAGCGGACGGATACTAAATTGTGGCCATATTTTTCTAATACTTTGGTTTTCGTTTGAGAGTACACGGTTCTAGTAGGGGCATCAATGCTTCAGAAAAAGTGACTTTCCGCTCATTGACCGATATGCCTGCCATCGCACGGTCAAACTGTCATCCATTCAACCAATGGATTTAAAAAAAGTTTGAAACACGATTAGAAGATTTGAGAAAAATAAAATAACAAAATTCGATAAATCTACCAACATGCTAATAAGTACAGTGTTTCACGTTATCAAAATGGTATACTGCTCCCGAACGATTTACAAGTTTTTCAGTTGGCAATACTGCATTAGAATTTCGTAACGGGAAACGAAAATCGGATGTCGAGAGCGTGACTTTACCAATTTCGAGGCTTGTGTTCGTCGACCGTTTTAATCCGATCTCGAGTTTTCGCGATCTCGTTAATCCTCTCCACCCACTGGAAAGCAATATAATTTTCTCGCGAGTTTCAGCCGTTTTCCTCGATTCTCTCTCCTCTCATTCATTTATACGCGATTACCCGCGAAGCCGTGTTTAGAGCCGTGTCGCTCCCTCCGCCCTTTTGCCATACCTCTGCTAGAAGTTAACGATAGGCGCTTTCGCGTCGTTCTTCAAAATGTTCTGCCTTTTTGTGGATTAGTTTAGAATAGATTTGTTTGGGGGGGGGGGGTCGGCTTTAGACCACAGGCGATGCAGAACGGGCTTTATTTGAAAAGTTTTATTTTATTTCACTAAATTATGTCCTTATATCGAAGAAATATGTTACGGCAATTATTGGAAACCACATTTTATTTATTTTAGTAATGTTTTTCTCAGTGTTGAATTAGGCGACAATAAAGTAGGGGGAAAAACTGCAAGTTCTAACTTGCAAATTGTATCCACGAAAATGTTACATAATGCTTGAAGTTTCTTCTATGCGTAAGTCAAGATTGAGGGAGATAATTCCCGTAGAGGGGGCTTTGAGGATCGCCACTATAGAAAAAGATACGTCACGAAATATCTCGAAATGCGATTTATTTCTGCATTGCTCGTAGTGAAATACTACGGGTTCCACACTACTTCAACGAGAAGGGACCGCGTCGAAATTTTCCTGCATATACTCGTAATACATCCCCTTTATATGTGTGCACATTATTCTCATACTTTCCCATCTTCCTCTCGCATCATCCTCACGCATATTTCATTATGAAAAAGAAGCGTCTGCGTTTGGGCGTTTGAGCAAGAGCTTGTAAAAAAAAATGTTACAAACCCTTTATTATATTTCCTCTACGGTTTGAATTACATTAAGTAAAATATTAGGTTTTTTAAACAAACATCTGTCTTTTGTTATGAACAGGCTGAGATTTATGCGAACTGTGTCATTTGAAATTGGCATCGAAGTTTTGGAAAGTTGACATTGTAAGTTCCAATTAATAGCTTTCATTACATTCAACTGTCGATCGTACCTTTGACCCGTACAAGTCACGAGCCGATGGCACGTGGCGGGACTAACGAGCCGTCACTCAGATAATCGTGAGTGCAACGAACGCGTGTAACGAGGCCGTTCTCATTAATGCTATTTGAATAGTATGTCAACTGAGTGTATAGAGACAGCGGCAGGCGTTCTTAAAAACATTGTTTTATAACTTGGGCGTCAAGACGCTACCGCTTCTTTTGATTTCACAAGCGATTGATATCTCGGTGAGGTGTGTCAACTAATATGTAGAGTGTAGTGAAACGCGTTCAGCGCTACTTATACGGCAACTCTTTCAACGGACACGACAGCGTCTTGACAGAAAATTAATTTAAGGGGTTATAGGCAGTCAGGATTAAAAAAAAAATGTTTCAATTCATTTTCGTAATGTACATATATTTAAGTATATACACAGAAATTTTCATGCCTGCTTTGATAACGCAGAATACTTACGATATTATTATAAGTAATATACATTTGTAAGTGCAAACAACCACCGAGAAACTTTTGCAACAAGCTTGTACTGAAACAGAAAAATTTGACTCCTGAACACCAAGGCGATGCAAATTGTACGGAATTAACAGTATCTGGCGATGGAATAGACGACTCGGTGTAAGTTGAAAGAAAAAATTTGTACTATGTGTAAAATGATTTTGAAAGTTTGATTGCGTTTTTCACAAAACTTCGTTTTTAATGTCGGTGAGCAAGATTTCGCGGAAACGGCTAAACCGGTCAGTCTCAAATTTTTACACAAGCTTTATAAATATATTTTTTAGTGAAGGTTTAGTTTTCAGTCGAAGGTCTTTTCTTGCCGATAAATGTTTCCCATTTATCGGCAAGACCAACATTTAAAACCAACATTTTTATCGAAAATCGAATTTTTTCTTTGAGAAGCCGTTATTTTGTTAAAAATTAATATTTTCGGTATTCCTTCGATTAAATACTAGATAATACCTTATATTAACGAATTTTTGTGTGTTTTTTTTTTCATTTCAGATCATCCAATCCGGAGATATCGTGCTCACCGCAAGACGCCTTTTTTTTAGAGGAGCTCTTGGAGATCGGCTATAGCCGTTTTAAAAACCATTATTTTTACAAATAAAAAGTATGAAAATGAAGTTAAAAGTTGCCACACTATGTATATATATTTTCGCGTTAATAAATTAAAATGTCGTTCCAGGAAAAATTCTTGAAAAATCGCTTTTTTGGTCCCCTGACTGCGTATAACACCTTAAAGAAAAAAGAGTTTTTTCAAGACCACCTTCGGCACTCTTCTATACTTTAAGTTGGCGCAATAATTGCAGCAATACCATAGATACCTATATTAATTATTCGAGCAGTGATTGACGCGCCGATGTGACCTCACCCTTTGTGAGATAAGTTGTTATCCCTTTATACAGAAAGAACTTTAAGGGTGGGGTAATGGTTTTCACTTTCGAAAAATTGAATTTTTTTTTGTCTTATCTTATTGTGTAACATTTCAAGAATATGTCCTTAAAATTTTAAACCGATCTAAGCAATATTCTTGAAGTTATTGTCTTATTAAGGGAGGGGTGAGGGTTTCAGCGTAAAAAAAAACACTTTTTTTGCAATTTTTTTTCTCAAATATGGATTGAGCAATTTTATTCGAACCTTTTGTATATTATTGAGCATACTTTTGACAACGTTGTGTAATTTTTTCATGCAGAAATATTGAAGCATAAGCCCGTAACAGAGCTTCCCCCAGAACGTCTTGGAAAACATTTTTTTCTTCACTTTTTTACTTTATAAACTTTAGATGCGTTTTTCTCAAAACTACTTTTTCAAAGTCCGTGTTCACTGCCATTTAAAAACTACTTGACCGATTCATTTCAAACTTTGTACACATTTTCTACATATAAAATACCTCCTCCCAAAGTTTAGTAAAATTTTTTTTTTTTACATTAAGGGTCTTTCCCACCCACAAAATGGCGGAATTTTTCGTGGAAAATAACAGTTCACACTTTAGATGGCCGCCAAAAATTTTTAAATGAAAAAAAAAATTATCAGGGAACGTTGGGGGGAAGATTTGATTATAATTTGACTAAATTTTTTCATTTTCAGATAATTTCCGGCCGAGTTATAGTGAACACCGCAAATTATTTTTTTTCCAAGACGTTCTGGGGAAAGCTCTGTTACGGGCTTATGCTTCAATATTTCTGCATGAAAAAATTACACAACATTGTCAAAAGTATGCTCAGTAATGTACAAAAGGTTCGAATAAAATTGCTCAATCCATATTTGAGAAAAAAAATCGCAAAAAAAGTGTATTTTCTACGCTGAAACCCTTACCCCTCCCTTAAATTTTCGTTAGATCTGAATCTATGTCTTACATGTCCATCAAATTGAAATAATTTTATAGAAGATGTTAAAAGCTTGAAGAAAAGTTTTTCCTTTAAAGCCATTTTTCTACGTAAAAAAGTCGCAGCGTTTCAATGAAAATATCATTTATAACGATAAAAACCGATAAACTACTCAAAATTGACATTGATTACAAATGTGTTTTTGACGAATTTACACAATGATGATTTTAAATTTCACATTTTTATTGGAAACCGCAAATTTTGTTTACATAAGATACGTAAATTTTGGAGTGGGATCTCAATGCACGCATAAAGAAAGATCCACGTTGATACTTGAACATTGCTTCCTCATAATTCCCGAAGATCGACAAAGCTATGACGGTGTGCTTTTGTTCCGAATGTGCTTCGAATGTATAGACGAAACTTCGTTGGTTTTGGCAATTATAAGGAAGGGATTAACCGTTACCACTTGCATCTTGTTTCTTCCTCGTTGTCGGCTAGATGAAAGTGGCTTTTCGGATTAGTCAAGTTGGCGAAATTGAGCTGGCGCTCGTTTCTACAGACCCCGACCCTCTACATTACCGAATCTACATCGCCGACTCTATGAACGTTAACTCGATTCGATTCCATTGCATCAAGGAACGGGTAGTTCGCTCAGCTATGATTCCTTTGACGGAACCAAGTATCGTCAAAGCTGACGGTGAGGTTGTCCCGGTACACTTTTTTTTCGGTGTTTACAATACAGCGATGTGTGCATTTGATTCCACTGATTAACGTTTACGTCAAATTCCATATCAGTTGATTAAAAATAGCATTTTCTTGAATAAAAATTTCTTCGTAGTAACAAGCAACACGAATTTGTAGTTTTACTACCTGCTTGATTTCTTGACAGCCAGTATTCACTGAGTTTCATCCGAACAACACCACATTCAATACTTCAACAATTTTCTGCTTAAACTTTAAGCTTTAAAATTAATTTAGAATTGCAAATCTTCGATGACTTCTATAATCGATGTCGTCTTTTCAACAATTTTTTTTTCAATCGTTCAACTTATGCTGTTACATTTAACATCATGATTTTTGTATGATAAAGTCTGATAGGAAATATTGCACGAAGTGAACTAATGAAGAAAATACTTTTCCTATTCCAGTTTCTGATGATCAACAGACGCGTCTCGACGGCAAGTAATTAAAAGAGAGTTTTTAATTATTTTCTTTACATTAAGGCCAACGAATGTTCATGATTACATATAATCGAAAAAGTTTGAGTATATTACTACCGATTGAATAGTTTATGGGCTCAAACATTGTTATTAAATATAAAGTATTGCAACCGATTGCATTGGACGCCCACTCGTTGTGCGACTGCAGCGGTCTCCCAAGTTAAGTAGTTTTATGGCCGCGGTCTATACTGTGATCGGTGACCGCTTAGCTGTTAGTTTCTCATAGCACTTCAACGGAAACTCAGTAAAATGTATGGTCGCCTGTATCGGTTAGATTTTCTCGAGTTATCTTGTGTCCTCGTGCAAATACGATTTAGGGATGTATTAGGGAAGTGTGACTACGGGCGATTTCTGTGGGATCTTAAAAGGAATAGAGCGCAAATGGGAACAAAGGGCGAAGGACGTAATAACCTGAAAAGGTATATGATGAAAACACTGGTAAAATAAAATAATAAAAATACATTCACTTCTAATTCCCTTTCAAAATAAAAGTTCACATAATTTCTCAGTACTTCGTTTCGGCAAACTACGTCCTGTTGAATCGAGTGCCTATAGGAATTACGATATAGGTTTTTTTATCAGTCCCAAGACACAATGGACGCCCAAGTTATCGCCAAGAAAATGACTCATAGCAGAATGAACTAATTTACTTTTACCGTCCACTATAATAGTAATTCTAAGTTTGCTAACTTTTCCACCAAGGATTGAAATACTCGACTATTCTCGAGCTCCATCCGATGCGAAGAGTATAAAAGAGAAGCTATAAAAGTAGTTTTTAAATGTGCAAAAGATACGCTTAGGAAAAACATAGCATTGCTTAACAAACCACGCCAATTTTATCAAGACACGCGCGGAAGCGTCTTCTGACGGCAAGGCATAAAACATTTTTTTAGGGATGGTTTTTTATTAGGTCATTTTCTATTTTTCGAGTTAATATTCGCCGATATTATAGAGGAATCTATAATATTTGGATTTTTTTTAAGAATTCAAAAAGTGTTTTTGCCGACGTGGATACCGAGATATACGAGCTCAAAGTTGAGTCCACTCACGGTGGAAAAAAGTATAAATCCAGCGTACTTTTTCGGAAAAACAAACTTTTGTATAGTAGCACCAAAGTATATTGGGAATTACTATTTAGCAACTTGACCTCTCTCGGTCAAATTATGAACCACTCTCTCCCAGTCGGTTACTGTGCGAATGTGTCCCGTTTCAAACATAATTGAAAATGTACGTTATGTAGGTTCAACGTATCCGTATGGCAATAATGCATCCCGTCTGTATCCAATTGTTGCAGTCGATTTTGTCAACGCACAAACATCATCGGTAGTAATCCTAATTTCAGATCGTACTAAAAACATGAGATTTCGCCAAAAAATATACGATAATCGAGGGTTTACTACTGTTCCCCATGCCAACTAGTGCTGGCTGATTTGAGCTGACTGGGAATGACCGACCATATTGTATAGGACACGCCTCTGTGCTAATTCCCAATATGATACGTAAGCAAATAATGAGTCAACACGTGGACACAAATTTTGAAAGTTATTACGTTTCGAATGAGCTTTTAAAGCTTGATATACTCGTACATATAGATGTACATTAGACCGTGCCATTTTTAGGCAACTTTTTTTTTCTTTCCCTACAGATTGTATACTCTCAAAAAGGAAAAAAAAGTAGCCTGTCAACATTTTAGCCCTTAATATTAATATTCAAACGTCGCTCATCACGATTTCCTATTTCCCATCTAAATAACATGGGAAAATTTTTGTTTATATCTGCAAAATTGATGAGCAACCTCTGAATATTAATATTAAAGACGAAAATTTTGACGGACTTCTTTTTTTCCCTTTTTGAGAGTATACAATCTGTTAAGGAAGAAAAGAAAAAGTTGCCCAGTCTCATATGTTTATAATATGAGGGCGATTTTTTTTTCGACTATTTTTTTTTTCAGTCCCCACCTGAAATTTTGTTGGATATATCGAAAAACAAATTCCCTGAAAGTTACAGCTCTCAAAATTAATTCTAAGTACTTTCCCTTAGCGTGAGAAGATTTTCCATCTAAAATACACGTAAATCGATTTTTTTTTTTTTCAAATTTCTATAGCTCAACCGCATTTTATGCTATCATATTGTTCTTGGTTTCGATTTACTCAGAATAGAACAATAAAAAAAAGTGTCTTTTGAGGCGAAAGTGTAAATTGTACTGGTGAGTTGTACTACGGGTCACTGAAGTTGATTTTGACCCAAGATTCTCGTTTTTTGCTGTTATCTCCGAAAGAACTAACTTTACGAAAAAAATGTAAACGAAAAATTTGTTGGAAATTTAATTTCCTATAAAAAAGGGCCTATCGACCCAATTGCTTAGATTAATATTTCTTGGAAAGAAAAAAAAAATGTTGCCCAAAAATGGCACGGTCTAACATACATAAATGAACGGTGGCCGGCCTAAATCTCCCTGGACAAAATCTCCCCGGATAAAGTTCCCCCGGACAAAACCCCCCCTGGACAAAATTTCCCCGAACAAAATCCGCCCCGGATAAAATTCCCCCGGACAAAATCCCGCCCGGACAGAATACTCACGGGTAAAATCTCCCCCGGACTAAATTTCCCCGGACAAAATCTCCTTAGTATGTAGAATTTCTCAAAGTGTCGGACACGGTGTGATATGCTTGATTTATTTTCATTCGTGACCGTAGATGCGTGCGTGAGTTCGCTAGACTGCGGGGTTCGTCTATTTGTTTTTCGATCGAAATATTATAAATGGTGAGATACGAGAACGCTTTGGTGAGTTTCATCGACATATGTGGATGTGTGCGTGATCTGTATCGAACGTTCCTTGATGTATCATTACTAATTAGTTGTATCTTCATGTCCGTTTCGTGTACATCGTACGAGAATTATTATGCCGTTGAAGTTTTTGCCCAGTCAGAAAAAGTCTGGAAAGATACCGGTACATGTCGGATTTTCGTATCATTTTCACGCAGAGGGCCAGGATGAATTTATTTGGCGGTGCATTTCTTATAAAGGCACATGCCGTGGATCGTGCCATTGGAGTACCTTCGTGGAGTCGCACAGAATTTGTCATTGTAGGTCTCGAAGCGGTGTGCCTTCTGGTTCGAAATATAGAGTATTGCTATGTATTGTATTGATATAGTGTTGTGCTCTCTCTCTCTTTCTCTCCGTGTTATATCGAACTGTGCGATGTAATGATGGCAAGTACGTGATGTAGTAATCACGATTATTGATAATACGACAACAATAATAATAATAATAATAATATGACAATGTGATAACAATACTAATAAAATAATAACTGAAGTACCTGTAAGTTAGTGTAATTACTAAAATATATAAGTATATAATGTAATTTCTTGTAGAGTGTTCTGTGCACGGCTCAATAGTGTTGGGCTTAATCTGAGAACCATATGAACGTATGTCAGACGCAACGTTGCCAACAGTCGTGCATTTTATGATTATGTACGCCTTTTTTACAAAAACTTACTGCAATATTGACCAAAACTACTTCCAACCATTCTAAACATGTCCTTTTATACTCAATACGATCAAAATGTTGCTTTACATATTACTGCTTTTATTCCGGGGAAAAAGGCATTTTTTTCTTAACAGTTCTCGTCAGGAAGAGTCTAAGTCATATCAGCAAGTAAATTTACAGTAAACAATCAAAAAATGTAATTTCTGCGCTATATTTTTTTACTTGCAGCATATTAAGACTTCTTTTTAGCATCGGTTGATTAATTTTAGTTATCTTACAAATGCAATAATTGACGACTTGAACGTTTAGTTCAGTATGTACTATCGGACGTGTCGAAACAATATAAAACGATTGGATACATTTATGAATTTTTTCGTTTGACGAATTGTTTGCAAAGAACACAGAATATATCTTTAATTTTCTTTTAGTTTAACCCGAACGTATCTCGCTGTGCAAACAAATCGGAATTGCCGTTCGCAGACAGTCTCGTTTACAAATATCGGACGAATTTTTTCTGATAGCACGTTGGTGGTTGCATTTCTCTGGATTACAGAGCAGCGCCCTGTGTGTCCAGAGAATTGAATGGTCGAACGCGAAAGGACTATATATATTGGGCGGATGTGTTTGCGCGCCAGTGCTTGCTACAGCTTCGTTCACTTCATGAAAGGATTAACCGTGGTTGGGTTTGCCTTCGATGTGAAAACAAAAGGTTGTGGTTGTGAACAAAAAATACTACACATATACATAAAACGAGACGGGATAAACGAAGGTACAAAAAAATGTTGATTGTGAACGGTTATTCGGGAGTCCGTAATCGTTGGTCGGACGGAAATTCCGGGTGTGCGCTATCCAATATCCGAATTTGCGGTGGAGACTCTGAGCGGAAAAACGTGAGTGAAAAGAACTCCACTAATGTGTGTACAGGTATACATGTATTACAATTCAGAGACACGAAAGAGAGGAATCCGTGTCTCCACTTTTCAGGCTTGCATAGCCTCAGACAATAAAAATTTATGGACACCACGGAAATTAGACAGTATTAACAATTACATAATACCCGTTCAACGTCAACGTAAGCATCGGATCAGGCGTGAAAAAAAAGTTCCTAAATCTAAGCTTGCGTTTATCGATTCTCGGCGAATATGATCGCGAAGTGCAAAAAAATATGTTTAAAAAAAACCGAGTCGACAATGGTCTGGGTTTGGCAGACAATGGGATTTACAAACATTTCGAAAGAAATTCCTTTGCATTTTTATGGTGAATAATAGGCTCCCATAAATGGTTCGTTAAATTTTCGTTCGGCATGATGGATCCGAGTTTCAGATTCTAAGAGTCAGGAGTTGAACTTTCGTTGAATTCCAACTATTTTTCAAAATTTCATTCGTCATATTGCGTGCGCCATCTCGAATTTCGAATTCAGCGACGGCTTCAGAAGTGATGCGGCTTCGGAAGTACTCTTAGCGGTTTGCATCAAGGGGAGGATGTCAAAGTCCCGACAGTCAAAATACCGACAGCACGTATTACAAAACAGTATAGGTATACACAAGCGTGGTGTCGGGAGTTTGACTGTCGGGACTTTGACATCCTCCCGCATCAAGAAGGCTCCGTTGGTGTTGTGAAAAGTCTGTTTTACCTACTCTGTATTACCGCCTGAATGCGTGGTCATTTGCGGTCCTAAACCACTCGTAAACTATGAATCGAATGATTTGAAATTTGGTCACGTTATTCTGGATACTTTTGTCCCTTTAATAAATACCATAACATTTTTTAATTCAAAATAGAACTAAATTTTCATCTCAAAATGGAGAGGTCTAAAACAAAAATGGTTATAATTATTAATGTATAGCGTAATTCTGAAAAAATGAGCATTACAATATAGATGGACAGAAACCCTAACTAAGGAACATTTATTTATTGCTATATCTGTAAAATTAACGAAATGGCATTTGACTGAAAAATACACGGTACTCGTGGAAAAGTATTTTGGTTTGGTTCGATTATATTCCACTGGCGCTACTTGCAGACCCAAACGCGAGAGTTTTTGGAGTCCTGCCTGGCAAATTAAAAGTTACAATACCAAAATATATAAGTAAATAGCTCCTGGCACGGTTAAGGCACCTGACCACGGTGCGCGCGCGGTACGGTTTTTTTTATTGATACTAATATTCAATATATGCATATAGAAGACACTACACACATTTTTTTATTCGAATCTTATGAATAGTTTGCGGTGTACGCCGCTTTCGAAAGGACACTTCGGCGAAATTGCTGCTTGATGGTTGACAGCAATTAAGCCATACGGTTCATCAGAAAAATACAAAAAAATATATTTATAAACTAGACATATAGGTTTACAGCATCACGTAGGGGAATTTCGATATCTAAAAAAAAATTGCGGACCAGCGAATTTTATTTCCCATTTTCACAGAAAATTTTCATCGTTTATGAAAAAAAAAAATAGAATAGAAAAATAGGGGGCCCTTTATAAAAAAATCCCCACGTGGTGCCATAGAGACTGGATTTTCGAACATTTTAAGATTTAGTACATGCAAATCGGATGAGTAGTTTTTTAAATATCTTGTCAACCAGGTAGAAAAACGTAGTTTCTAGAAAAACGCGTTTAATGTTTTGCGCGACGCGGTCGTGCGCTTGGAACGGTTTCACATAAAATGCTGTATCTCCGTCAATTTTGCGAATTTCTTTACAAAATTTGGTGAGAGCATTCTTAACAAATGGATCTTTCAGAAAATGAAAAAATAAATAAATTTTTTTTTACCGTGCTCTGGTGCCTTAATTTACGTATTTGGTACATTTTTCATGAATATAACGCAGAATGAAGGATTTCTACGATACCGATGCTGTTGGACTTTCTCGTCGTTTTTCACCTGTTAAATTACTCACATTACCACCGGGGACTTAGGTAGACATCGACTGTATCGGTACATTTTTTCCGCAATTTTCCGTCGCGGGGAATACTATACAGCGGGGTTACGACGAATTGTGGACCGAGCGAAGGGGGTGTGTAAAAGGCAAAAGCTGCCACACATGGTGTAAACCATAAAAGTCGACTATGTGATTTATAAATGCAATATAAATGTCGTAAGCGAATTGTACATTTCATTCCAGCGTAGAAAACCATCTTCTTTATGTATATATACTTGTCATTTTTATTAGAGGTAGAGTAAACTCCCGCCCCCCTCTCGCCGCGGACAAAAACTCATGTTAATAGTGACATTTTGTTTTTTGTACAAATTTGGTCGGGGACTGAGAAATGAAACGCGAAAAGATGCCATGGACTCATCACGAGTAAGGACATATCGGAACTTGATTGTACAATAATTTTCAACGGAGCTTTGTTAATATTGCAACAATGTTTATGAATTGTAATTAATTTTACAACGATCATTGTTTTCGTATACGGTTGTATTAATTCATAATGTCCATGACGACAATCAAGAGACGCGGCAGCGTCTTGACGCGAAGTGATTAAAAAAGAGTTTTTCATTTTAATATATAGGTATTGAATTTAGACTAAACTATTCACTTTCAAACGTAATGCATATCAATTTCAATTTCATGTACCTACAATTTGTAAATTTTATAACATTTTTAATGTGTATATACTGTATATATTCTCGCCACAATTTATCAATTTTTTGTTTGTGATGGGCACTTCGCGTCTCCCACAGCAGGTGTACGGTTCGATTTTTTAAATCGTCTGTTCTCCTTCAGCTCTTTCAGTACTGAAAGCAAGCAACACCACCAAAAGCTTCACTCCATAGTCTCGTTTTTTCTTTATGAAAACTTTTGAGATTCGCCGTTGGCGTGTTGGATCATGGCGAATAAAAAGTATATGTATAGCATGTTTAAATATATAGTACGTAATACTTGCATACTATAGATGCTTCGCTGCTTTTCAAAGAGTTCCCCGACCAGATGGAACACCATTCTCGTACATTCACCGCTGTGGTATATTCCTCGAAGGTTTTTTCCGCTCCCACGAACGAGATGCTATATGAAAAGCAACTAAAGCGGAATGGGGAGGATTCTGCCGTTCGTCCGAACGTGAGGGTGACGGCTTGCCGGTGAAACGACAACGAAAATCTTTGGAGAAAAAAAAAACTGAAAAGTTGTGCGTCGACGAGAACACCGGGACGAGCATTCCATAGATGGATATACATATATGAGACATTCCATGCCAAGTCGATCTGTTTGTGACCCTTATTATTTTGGGGGCGGCGTTGAAATTCCGAACAGTGAAAGCTCCGGAGGTGTAAAACTCCGAAATTATGTGCGAGGATCCTAAAAGTTTTGAAAATTCTAAAATCCAACATTTATAAAACAGAAATTTCGTTGCCAAGAATGGTTATACACTGAGGATTAAATGACAAGAATAATTATGCGATCGACTGAAAAAGTACTGGCATCAAAAACCAACTAGATAAATAACCTTATTTTCATAATTAATTAAATGTGGGTCATTTTTTTATCGCTGTTCATACCATTCGATGTTATCTATAGTCAATTATGTACACTTTCATCGGAATATACTGTACGGAGCCCTGTAGGTCGTAATATTGAAATTCGGAGTTTTACACATACGGAATTTCAAACCCGTCCTTTATTTTGGCTGCTCATTTTTCATGAAGAATAAAAAATCGTGTTTTAAAAACATCGGCAAATCACATTCAGAGAAAAATATCCGGATGTACATGCATGCATGTATGTGTGAAATAAGGGTAAAAAATTGAAACCGATGCAACTCCGAATTGGTTTGTGCTTTCGAGCTGATATTTAGCACCCAAGTAAATCAGTAACGGGTCTTTGCTCACTGTTAATTTTGGGCCAACTGACACATTTTTTTTGATTTTATAATTTTTTTTAATTTTCAAAAATGTTTGTTAAGAGCATGTAATTTTGTAATTATATAATTTTTGAGCTATCGGGTTGAAACATTTTACACAAATAGACTATCACCACAGGATGTTCGCTATTGAATTTTAAGAAAATTGATCAAGGCGATTTAGATTTATGGAATTTTTTATTTTTCGAAAAATTTCCTGGGGTTTGACACAGGTGGTTTTTACGACTCCAGTTCGTGGAATTTGTACCAAACTTTTTAGATTTCGGAGTAAAATGTTGTATATATGGAATATCATTGAACGATGGTTGGGGTTGAAATAAATGAGAATCGATGAAGCGGTTGCGATTTTATGAAATTTAGAAGCATTTGGAAAATGGGGTATTTAAAAAACATGTATGGAAAAAAACTTCAAGTTTCTTCCTTGAAATTTCATACTACGCTTGAGGGGTCACACACAGTTGGAAATTTCATAAAATCGATTTTTTTTATTGTATTTTCGGAATGTACATCTATTTGAGTATATTCTCTGAAAATTTCAAATCGATCCGGCAAATATTCTTGGAGATACATGCCTATTTGTAAGGATGCTCGGAGCGTTACAAGGTAGGCGGTCTTTACCGAAGTAGCAGTATGAAACTTTGAACGCGTTTTTCTCGAAACGGTGTTTTCAAAGCCGGTGAGCACGATTTCTTGAAAAAGGCTCAACCGATCGGTGTGCAATTTTAACACAACCTGCTCAGATATATACTTCAGGTATTGACCGAAGGAATAAGATTTCCGATAATAATTTATATTTTTTTTTAAACAATGCAACGAAAAAATTTTGGTCGAAAATTGGAATTTTTTCTTTTTGGAGACGCCGTTTTGTCAAAAATAAAAATTTCGACTATTTCTTCGATCAATACCCAGATTTATCTATCCACTAATATAATCTTTTTGGTTTTTTAATTTTAAATAATCCAACCCGGAGATATCGTGCTCACCGCCAGACATCTTTTTTTGGAGTACCTCTAGGAGATCGTCTACAGGAGCAGTGTAAATCAATATCTTCGAAAATGAAAAATGCCGATATAAAGTTAAAAGCTATCACTACATTTATTAATACTTCTTGTATTTGTCAAATAAAATCTCGTGTTAGAAAAAATTCGTAAAAAAACGACGTTTTTTTGGCCTTGCAACTGCGTATAACCCTTTAAAGCCTTTTTTATGATGAAGTCAAGTAGTGATGAAAAATTGAGAAAGATATACTTCCTCGTACATAGGGTTTTTGAGCATTGTGTGAAATTCGAGGAAGCAACTTGCTAGTTTTATCTTGTAGCTTTTATTTATTTATTTTTCCTTCAAGTATGTTATACAGTCACACAAAAAAATCGTCCACACCAATTTTCCGATGTTACGAAAGTTGGCGTGATCGTGATAATCTATACATTGTTCGTCAAAGTTAGGATTTTTACACTGCTTCTAAAAATCTGAAAATACATCCTGTCAAAAGAGTACTTAAAATTAAAATTTTTACGAACATACTATTTCTTTGCCCGTCCAATGGTTTCTCACGGCGCATTTAGTTGAAAGTTACTGTTCTCTCGATTTGGAAATTAATGAATTTAAAAAACTCTTTCTAAAGAAAGCAAAAAATACTACAGACACACCCAATGAGCGTACAGTATAGTTCATGCTCGTGAAGTACGGAACTTCGAAATATAGTGAGGGTCGAAATCCCGTGCAATAACTCGCCTGTGATCTAAACCATCATGGTGAAAGGTGAGAGGTCAATTCTTCGAAAGATCCTCTTGAAGTCTGCCTTAGTCGATTTTGGGTATGAAAAGATTTTGCGACACCCAGACACGGGACAAATATTCAGTATAACAGAAGAAATGGCAAAAAAAACGGGAGGAAGTTTTTTTCTACGAGAAAGTAAAACACGCATGCTGTTCAATAACCGATTCTATAGAGTTTCATTCTTATCGTGCAAAAAAATGATATTTCCTAGAGGATCTTCATTGGAGAATATTATTAACGAGTTTCCCGGACTTGCTTTATACTGTGTTGAAAAAAAGTTTTGTTTAATAAAATAAGTAAGTTTAATAAATAAGTAAGCCAAATTTTCATTCCCGCCATCAAAGGTTATTACCTTTGATGGCGGGAATGAAAATTTGGCGGGAAATAATATTGTAATAAAAAAAACATCTATTGTAGTTCGTGTTAATTTCAACAGGCGCTAACACATCAGAATAACATATTGCTCTAATATTACAGGGACAACTAACACAGAAATATCACAAGTAATTTCAACTTTGATAAACCAGAACAAATTGATAACTTCTTTAGGGCCAATTCCGCAAAAAGTTAGAAAAAAAAAAGTTTGAGACTCCGTGAAAAATTGAATCAGTGGGAGAACTGAAAAATAACAATAAAGAATGGATCCTTCTTCCACGTAGCAGTAAAGAACGCTGTTCATTAACTGATCCTGCCTGCGTTAAATGTTGTTTGTGACAAATATATATTTTTAGTGCAGAAGATCTTTTTGAAAATATAATTTGCAAGTGTATTAAACTTTAAACTACTTTGAAAGCAGATTCCATGCTAATTAAAAGAGTAAAATTTTCGTTGTTTGGTTGTTCATACTGGAAAACGTGGATATCGGGTGTGTTGCAACAGAAACGAGATGGTGTAAGCCGTAGGTATCAAGTTGGTTGGTGATGGTTTCGAGAGAGTGTCGACCAGGCGTTCGGGGGATGACGGCGTCGAAAGTTAAGGGTGTCGTCTCTTTGAAGCCTCAGGATTATCAAGGCGGACGGCCCCTTATCTTCTCAAGCATGTGTGCGCATACTCCCGCCCACGCACATATATACATACCTCGAGTCAGTGATTCATTGCCGTGGTCAAGTTTGTGACCCAACAGACACACGGAGCGAATTATATACAGAAGTACAGTTGCATTCTTGCACGCACACGTGGAAATTGAAACTTGGAAATTGCTTCCGCGACATTTCACACAATGCTCAAAGCCCCTTCTATGAGGATAGAAAGGGCTTTGTTTCACAATCTTGGCTTCTTCATGGAGAAAACTTTAAACAGTTGCGTGAAATTTGGAGGAATCAATTGGTAAGCTTTTCACTGCATGTATTGTCAATCCCAGTTGTTCAAAAAAAAGGTTACATTATCATAAAATCCGGAACCCTTTCGTTCTTTTATGACACCCTCTTCATATAAATTTGTTTAGCTTCGCATCTTAAAATTTACGGAAGTTGGAGCGTCCGCAGACATTCCTCGGAAAATTCAACATGTCATAAAATCTGTACCCTTTTGTTGATAATTTATTTCTATAAAAAAGAATTAGCCCGATATCTCAACATTTTCAGAAGTTAAATCGTGTAGACAATTTTCGAAAAATTAAAAAAAACCACAAAATCCGAGTTGGTTTATGAATTTTTATTAAAATGGCAGTAAATAAAGGCGTCGTACTGCTTTACTTGCATGCGGAATCTCGGTACTATATAGCTCAAAGCATTCTCGAAATATAGACGTTTGACTTTTGCAGTATTCACACACACACACGCACACACATTCCAATCATAAAAATGTTTCATTAATGACTCCATATGTAATCATCTCACAAGAACGAAGTATTACGCAGTAATCCTTTGAGCCTTAAGTTACCAGACTACTACCTTAAATTGAACGGACTTACTCGAAACTCAACTCATAGTCATTTGTCGGGTCACTAATTTTGGACTTGAAGTTTTATATTCGGAATTCAAAATATCGGATTGTTCCAGGCGAGGCAACTCGTCGGTGTTAGGTAACGAGTGCGCTCGTAAGTGATATAGCATGTTCGTGGGTTACAGCATGCTCTTTATGCAGTAATCGTGTACAATTATACATCACATTGTAAATGTACAATTGTACATTTACAATTATACATCGATGCATATTATGTAATTTTGGCGTTCCACAACCTTGATTGGCATTTTAATTATTGTATTATCATCAACGACGATTTATCACCATTATCGACTTCGTCCAGGACATGAATAAATGGTCCAACCGAGGCAGCTGGTGCATTGGAACCAACGCAAAAATTGTAGGAAAAAGACCATTTTGCTAAAAGAAAATTGGAGAAAAAAGAAAATTAGAGAAAAAAAAAATTATGCTTACAGAAAATTGTAGAAAAAAATATTTTAGGCCAATGAAAAATTTGGAAACATCTTGCGCACTTTTGTTGTTCAAAGAACGTCGGAAAATTGAAAAAATTCGATTTTTCAAAGCATAAGATTTTTGTAAAGCGCCACCCGCGTTTGTCCGCTACCCGTTATGCATCGTTTTCCCCAACAACTTTAATGAATTGTAACTGTACAAAAATTATTATTATCACAGATTGAGAGAAAATTGCATATATACTCTCGACGAAAGAAATAAAGGCGACATATACCTTATAGAAGAATTACTTTTGAGGAGTTTTTTTGCTGAAATTGTTATCGGTGCAACTGATTTATTTATTGCGAATTACAACGGAGGCTTGGTCTATTCAATGTGGACGCTCATTCCCAGTCAGCCCAAATCAGCCAGCACTCGTTAGCATTGGAAAAAGTAGTAAACCTTCGATTATCGTTTTTAGTACGATGTGATAGTCAGAATTATTACCGTTGACGTTTATGCATGGACAGAATCAACTGCGACAATTGGATACAGACGGAGAACATTATTGCCATAAGGATCCCGTGAGCGTATATGACGTCCCGTGTTTAACCTGAAAATTATAAAAATATCGCCCACCACTGTACAGCTGAATAAATGATTTCGAACAATAAACTATTACTTATAATATCAATCTATCGCATGACGTAATGTTATATTCATAAATTGTTCATTTTTCAACAATTAGGCAATTTCAGTTGCCCCTTTTGTTGTTTAAACGACATGAATAAAACAGTTTTTGGATCTTTCGCGTGGGTTGAAAATCTCATACCCCTCGGAACGAATATCGTCCATGTTCTCACGATTTTTATTTATTACATTGTTGCTATAATAAAGCAGTACATTTTTAATTGTGATTAAAACGTGACACTTTCGCCTAGTAATCATCGGGCACAGGTTGCTGAATGGTAATTCCCCATAGTATGATAACATTGGAAACGCAAACCTTAGTAAGTACACGTACCTCAAGAAAAACTAAACAAAATACAAAAAAGAACTATATATTTTCAAATATATTTTCGACCAAAAATTTGCTTGCATATGCGAGTAAATTGAGATACATTCAAACTATATTTTAGATATGTTTCTGACGTTAAATATTACTTTGAATGTTGACGTTTAACGGCTTACATCTAGTTGAAATGTTTGAAAAAATCGATTTTTCGTTTTCGACGAATTCTTATAATACATATAACCGATCAAGAATATTGTCCGAAAATTTCAGGTCGATCCGTTCAAAATTGAGGGAGTTACAGACGTTTTTACAGTTAGGTACCCGAAACTTTAAACGCGTTTTTCTCGGAATGATTTTTTCAGAATCGGTGACCACAATATCTCAAAGACGACAAGAACGATCTACTTGAAAATTTGAATATATTTTTTGTATATCAAAAGGCAGTCCTTAATCGAAGGATTATTTTTTGATCCATACTTTGTCTTAAATCAAGGAAAATGTAGTGTTTTTGTCACCGAAATTTTGACGATCACTTTCGATCGGTGACCATTTTTAAAAAATTATTATTTTATTGAATCCTTCGATTAAACACTAGATAATACGATAGAAAAACGACATCTATTTGGTTTTTTGATTTCGGATGATTGGTTTCCGAGCAGCAGTGGTCACAGGTCGGAGGACATTGGTCTGCAAAATTTATTGTATTTCTTACATTTACGAATATTATTCAATAAAAAAAATTGTAAAACATACTTCAAATCATACTCTTCAATGTGAAAAAAAAGTTGAAAACCTGCGAACATTTCCTCTAAAACAAAATTCACGAAAACACCCTTTTTTTCGCCTCGAAGTAGATGTAAATTCTTAAATGTGAATATACACGTATCGACAAAAAGTTCTATATGTCGGATATATTCCATTTCCATGGGAGTACTTTTCAATGAAAAGTTTATTATTGATGTATATGATTACGGAAGTAGCCAGCACCGCTCAAACGACAAACGGCCGATGACAAAACTGTATGCAGCAATACATTTACATGCATGTACCATATGCCTATACCCACGGTAGCCCGTACGCCAAAGCTTCGGTTTTCATATAACTGTACTCACGTATAAGAGGCATTTCGCGCCAACTTGATCTCGCTGTGACCCTCACAATTTTATTAATTTTTTTCGTTCAAGTACGTTATAGAGTGACACAGAGAATTGCCGGGTTCCAGAATTTTTCGAAAATTGGATGAATATGGACGAAAAATTACTTTTCGAGTTGTAATATATTATTTGTATGGCCTGTTTCACAATCATTTTTATGCCTTACAAATAATATATGATAATTTGAAGTCTAGATTTTCTTTATTCAGACTGTCTCCTTGTCATATAGAAATATCTTTTCAATATATAATAAATAATAGAAGAACAAATCCAAGATTTATTAAAAGAAGTTGTATTCGCTTGTGCCACCTAAAATGGAGTTACGAGCATAACCGAAATAGTTTCGAAAATCTTGTTTTCTATAAAAAAATGTAGAGTGTAAATTTGAACAAAATCGATAATGGCCCTTATGGTCAAATTAACAGTTTACGTTGTTATAACCACAGCAATTTTCGAAAAAATCTGAGATTTAGTGGGGATTTTTTTTTTTTTCTGTCGATGGATAACGTACTTGAAGGAAAAACAAATAAAGCGAGGTCGTGTTGGCGTGGAATGACCCATAAATAAGCACACCCCCATGTGTTTAGTACTGAAGCATAGTGTTGGAGTGTACTTGAGCTTGTAGTGGCTAACGCCAGCAACTGACCGGGTCAAAGGTAGACGGATCGTTATGGTTATACATAGGCAAACTACGAATATAAATAGCATGTGATGGCCAGTACAGCAAGACAGTCTGAGCTCCATCGTGGGAAAAAACTGTATATTGTACATGTATACTGTTATTCTATTGCTTGGATTTATATACCTGATATATATATACAATATGCGTGTAGCTGAACAGAGAGCGAAAGACAGAGATGGAGAAGTACGAATGGACCGAGCGTGTATAAAACATCGCTGTACTGTTGTTCGGTGTACGAGTTTTTTTTCATCTCCTATTTCGTTGTTGGGAAGTTCTCTAAGCGTTGGTACATAATATGTGTTTCGCGTCGGATATTGCGAAGCTCCAACGGTGAAAAACGATTCATAAGCACATTTATTTGCCTCGTGTAGCTTGCAGTTAAAAAAATTGGACACGAAACAGTTGCTACTGGCGTAATCGCACCTCGTGACTTTCTCATCCCATTTGTTATTGCCGTGAAGTTGTTGCCGTTAAATTACTGGGGTAAAACAAACAATATCGTCAACAAAATATCTATTTTGTAGTTTAATAAATTTCCCGCAAAAAAATTTGTATTTCAGGCCATGGAATATGATCATAGTGCTACGAAAGGTGATCACGAGATGGCGTTCCGTAACATGGTCATTAGCAAGGTTTTTAGATATGGAGGTCAGTACAGGCGTGTCGAGTATTAAATTTAGATCAGGAATAAGCAATTTTTTACACTATTCAGAGTCGCAGTAGCGGCTCGAGATAAGTACACTTCCTACCATACCGACACAACGATACAAAATTAATGTTACCGCCAAAATGTCATTGAAACGACAAAAAATCATTATGCAGCGTTTGTTAACGCTCTAGCTGGAGTCATTTTTGGGTCATCTAGCTAAGACTTTGGACATCGATTGAGTAGTATATAAGAATATTTTGTATCAGGTTTGAGCAAAATCGATTCCGGCATTTTGTATATAAGAATAGTGGAATTTAAAAAAAAAAATCGACATTGGTGATTTTTGAGAATATAGATGGGGAAATTTGTTGGCTATCCAGCAAAAATTTTGTACATCTATTAGGTACCATCGAAGAATGTCTGCTATTGAATCTGCAGAAATTTGGTTCAAACGTTTTGAATTTATGGAATTTTGAATTTAAAAAAATGAGATAGGTGTTTGTCAAGACTCTAGCATGTGGAATTTATGTCGCACAGGTTCGGTTTCAGGGTAACATAATGTATATAGATCGAATGTCATTGGTGGATGATTGGGGTCGAATTTCGCGACAATCGATGAAGTCATTTATGCAAATTCAAGTTAATGGACAAATTTGGGATTTACAATGGACGTAAGGAAAAACGCTGCCGCTTAAAACTTGCATGTTGCTTCCTTGGAATTTCACATAATGTTCAAAGCTCCCTTTGCGAGGAAGCTAAAATGGCGATGGATATATTACCTTGTAGAGGAGGCTTTGAGTATTCAGTGCAATTCCGAGGACGCAACGTGCAAGTTCTTTGAACCGTCTTAACGAGTATACATTCGACGACACTCGTCGTTACCTTATTAGAACACGCTGTTAGCCGAGAGGCTAAATTCAAAAATTGCGTGTGTAGAGCAAAACCACTGATTTAAGTTGCATATACTCGTAATTAATACAGCGTTAGATATTAGAAGCGTGTGCATAGATTGTTTTTTAAATGCAAATAGTTATAAAATTCAAAGTCTATCGATTTTCGTCAAAATCAATACTAACCATTCTTCACTGATATATTCTATTTATATAAAACTTTACTCCCACATCTCGAAAACTACGGCAATCGGAGGAAGCATAGGTATTTTTCTAAAAATTCAAAATTTCAAAAAAATTCCAAAGGAACCTCACGAGCTAAGGCGCTTTCGTTGAGTAATACTCGGATGGATGACCGGTCAGCCATGTACTCTAGCTTTGGCGTTTGTGCATGGATCGCTTGAATCGATCAGGTTTTTCACAGTTTCCATGTGCCATCGTGCTATTATGATAGAGTAAAGAAATATGAATCGTGAGTGCGAAATACTCTTTGGAGTGAGGAGAGATTCTAGAGCTTTAATCGAGGATTTGAAGTTTTTAGATTCACACTTTCGTAAATCTGGTTTTGGTTTTGTTTGATTAATTATATATTTCCATTATTTTATCCGCTTTAAAGTAATTTCCCATCACTCACTTTGTTCACTTTGTTTTTTCTCATTCTTCCGATTTCTTAATCATTCGTATTTTATTTTGCCAAATAAAAATCAAATTACGCGAATTTATGAGTGAAAAACAAAATAAAGTATTGCGAATGACACTTTTTACGGGATACAAAGGGGATGTATATATAGTATTACTGCTGCTTAATAGCCTTGCGACTAACACTCGAGTCAAACACATTAAAATAATAATGAAGAATCTCCATTCAAATACAATGAAAATACAACGTATATTTTTCATTCTCGTTGATGACAATAGGTAGATATGGGTGCATTGGCAAAACCAATATATTCTATGCGCAATCCTTTATTCATGTTTACAATAGTTTGAAAAGTGTTTCTTGTGATATTCCGTGTAGCACTTTCAACTTTTTCGTCAAGGTCAAACCCGTTTCCTGTCTAGTGAATATGATCTTCTGTATCGTCCACAACATTTCTAGTAGTGTTGTGAAGTGTTTACAAGTTCGGTTACCAGACAATACAACCTTACAACGGGGACATAACCACAACTGCCGTTATTCATCTGTGAATACAAAAAAATAAAATAATTCTTGTCGTCTTACTTTTTCTTTCGTTTCTTTTCGATTAGGTTCTTTCTTATTAAGATTTCTCGTTACCTTGCCTACGACTTTATTTACAATGTTATTAAGCGTGTCGTACTCACGCCTTGGAGAAGATTAATTGGTCCGCGTGTCAGTAAAAAAAAAACAAGGTCGGACGTAGAGACACACACACACATTCATCCGTACATTTTTCCAGGTGTACTTTTTCGATGCTTTGGAACATTTTGAATAAGGTAAAAGACCCAGTTTCGGACGCTTTTAGGTTTATGGTCAATATTTGTTGAAATATTAGCGATTTTCGTGCCTATCGATGTAAACTCTTTGCAAAGTTATATATGTAAGGGTTTCCCCTATCAAAATTACCCCTTATCAGTCGTCTTAAATTCATTGGAAATATTATTTTAACAAAAATATATACGAGTCCAAATGTACCGGTTTCGGAACAGACTCAATCCCTCTTGTCCCATTTTCGGATCAAATATACCCCTAGTTCAGAACTGTGTATTTCCGGAACTTCGTCGACCTGCCGTAATCACTGGACTGAAAATAATCACGAACAAATAGACTACCAAAATGAATATAACAATACGCAGAATCGAATAAAATATATATTCTTCCAAACAATTTTAAATATTTAAGAATTACAACAGATATAAGGATATATGGTTATTCCTTAATCGTCCATAAAATTTTTCTTCTTCTTGGCCCTTTGCTTGACGCTTTGTTTCTTCTCTTCTGCTTTTTTCTTGGCCGATTCTATTTTCTCCTGTTTTATTTTCTTTTCATTCAAACGTATTAACTTTCTTTGCTTCTTTACTTCTTCATCTTCTTTTTTCTTTCGCATCTTCTCTCCGTGAAGTGGTGAGACACTCTTTCTCGTCACTGTTTATGCGTGCGTAGACAGCTTTTGTCCCTCGACGAATGATGACTTACCTCCTTTTCGACTTAAAAGGAAAGCCGTTTTATCGCAGTTAAATACGCAGCTAGATCTTTGGAGCTCAGATAACTTTCCACTTCTGCGAACCATTTTCTGATGACTTCTTCGGTCAAAGCTGCTCGACAGTGTGTCAAGTTCTGCGACATTCTCAACGACAGCTCAGGGCGACGTTTCGAAATGGCCTCCCACCAGTGTCGTCCAGGCCTGCCGTTTGTGAATGGGTTGTTTCTCTTCAATTTCTTTAGGAGTTGTTGGACACTGTCGAGCAATTGACATTTGGCAATCGGGAATCCACGTTCACTAATGAAAATTATCCAATTCACTAAGAGCTTTTCCTCTTCCGTTGTTAGTATGGTAGATGGCCCTGATCTTGCATCCACTGGAAATATACCTTTGTACTTTGATCGTAGGGTTGTTTTTGGCACTCCGAATTTTTTGCTCACAGATCCTAAAGACACTCCAGACTTCATTGCACTTAGTGCATTCTTGACATCGTCTAGCGAGTATGGTTTTGAGCGTGACAAACTCATTATCTCGTATAACATGAAAAATGTCACGTTTCGACTACTCTTAGATAACCTAGAAATTATCGGCAGATAACCTAGAAATTATCCACAGTATAGTTTGTGGACTTGTTAGATAAACCCCGATCCGAAATTACTCACATGTATTGTTATATTTTTAAAGAGCGTTATGCAAATCCTCCGAATTATTATTCATACATTACGAGAAGTTTTAAAGTTAAGCAAATGCAAGGTGTGCTCGTCATTTCGGACCGAACTGTCCGAAACTGGGTCGACATGCAAGAACGCTGTACCAGAAACGGACTTTCGTTTCTACGTTAAAATATAACTTGAGACTTAATTTTTGACGCACAATCATGAAATTCTAGATTTTCTTGTACAACTTAAGCAATCCCCCAACTCGTTACGCATTTGCAAAACAAAAAATCATACATCGATATTAAAGTGTTTTCTTAACGTTATTTTAGACGAAATTCTCCTCGACGGCACCCGTTCAGTTTGCTCACGCACCCAGACAGTCACTTAATTGTTATTGTTCTTAAAGTAAATATATTTCTTTCAATTGTTTTTGCACTATTTTTATGAAAACAAAGCTTGCTCTATGAGGTAACAAAATGATTTATGAAAAAAAAAACGAGTTTCAAATGTCATCGTATTTTTTTTTCAATATTAAATGTATTATGCGTATAAAAGTATGAAGTTTGCTACTTGCAAGCTTACATCAACTTTTTCGTTATTTATACTTAGCGCCATTTCTACTCGTACTTAGATTTTGAAATATCTCTATTCTAATCTTCTACTGTAAAATATAAAAAGTTTTATCGTCCTTATAGTATTTTCTTTTATTTTTGACCTGTTTCAATTTTGAATGTACGCGTATGAAAGTATCAAATTTTCATGTAATCAAAGTTTGCAGTGTTGGCGATCAACGGTAAAAGTATTATCCTGCAGCCATCTGTCATTCGCAAATGACGAATGTTAACCTCCAATGCCGATTCTTCTGATTATGAAATTACGCGATCGTTTCTAGGATATTATTTCCTCGATATAGCTTCTAAACGTCGGTACGGCTGATTTATAGGCGTCATGCAATTTTTGCGACCCTCTCTAATTAAGGGTTAAGCAATACGAAAAAACATTTCAGATGTTCGTGCTGCCGAAGAAGAGCTTGAGGATTGCAGCTCTACCGATCTTTCCGCAGATTTATATCTACCTGAAATATTTACTCTCATCAAGCATCTACGGGAGTACGAAGTAATTTTGCTTGCAATTTATTGCAGGGAAAACATTTCACACGAGAAAAACCGTTTCAGTGGAGCGATGGATTGAGCTCATTAAAATCAATGAATTAATCAATTAGTCGGTTCACTTGAATGGAATAAAATCGTATTGTTGAAAATTTCCCCCACAAAAAATTGATTTCAGCTCATAACTATGATATTATTCGCGACAGCAGGAAATACGAGAGCGAGGACGTTCAAGTCTCGGTAGATTTAAAGAATGTAATGACGAATTCAATTAAATTCCTTGAAGTCATCCGAGACAACTGTCTGGCGTCATTCGTGCGTAACGAGTTGTCCGCACTATAAATTTACGTGTAACGTACAAAACACTCTTATGAGTGCTCGATGATTATTATGGAATTTACATGAGCTCATAATTATGTACGTCTTTTAAATCTACCGAGGCTCGAACGTCGTAGCTTTCGCGTTTTATATTGTCGACAATAATATCATAGTTATGGGGCGCATAAAGCCAAAAAATCGTTTCGTTCAAAATTACCAAAAAAATCTGTATAGTCCATATATATTTCTTTGGTAATATTGAACGAAACAATTTTTTGGCTTCGAGAAAACCGACTGATTCATTAATTCATTGATTCTAATGAGCGCAACCCGTTGCTCCACTGAAACACTTTTTCTCGTGTGAAACGTTTTCCCTATCATAGATTGTAAGCAATGTCAATTGTACAATTGTAATGCTCAAGCTGTTCTTCCGCAGCACGGGCATTTGAATATGTTTCAGTATTTCTTAATTCTCAATTGGGAAGGGCTGCAAAAATCGCAGAAGGGTTGTAACTCAGACGTAGCGACGTCTAAAATCTATACCGATTACATAATATCCTGATGAATATGGCATATCATAATTGGAGGAATCGATCTTTGAGTTTAACATTCGTCATTTGCTAATGGCAGATGGTTGTAGGACAGTCTTTTCGCCGTTGATAACATTGATCCGTCAACGTTGCGAACTTTGGTAATATAAATTGTCCGCCTATCATCTTCAACCAACTTTTTCATTATTTTCACTTATCGGAAAGTGAACTCGTATTTACGACTCGACGAAGATCCTTTGTTTTAGTCTTCAATTGTAAATTCACAATACAAAAAATTTTTCTGTTCTTACAGTTCCAATAAAACGGCAGAAATGTGAGTGTCACGGTGCGGGATTTGAGAACACGCGAAAAGGAGAGTAGGACAGGTAGAGCGTGCACGGCTTACCTCTGAACCGTCAAAAAGGTGAGCTATAAATGAAATTTTCTGGAGCTAGTCATTAAAACTACCAGGAGACGCGGCAGCATCTTGACGCCAAGCAATAAAAAAAAGTTTTTAAGTAGACTATGCTCTGTAGCAGGGAACGAGAGAACGAACAATAAAAGTGTCTGAAAGGTATGGCGGAGCGCACACCGTCGCACACAAGCGTGCAGTCAGGCGAGCTCTTTCGATTCGCGAGGTTTTAATGTAGAATCATTTTATTATTGCAACACAAGAAACCAATTCATTTAAGGAAGTATGTTAGATAAGTAATTTTCTACTTTTCGAGTTGAAAAATTAAAATGGTATAAAAGAAGTGACAGGACATTTTTTTGAGATGTACAAAAAAATCATCGTCCACGGGGATGCTTATATGTACTAGCACAAAGTTCAGTCATTTAACATTGAATAGATAGGGCGTTGAGTGGAAAGTATCGTTCACACGTGAATAAAGTATACTTTCAGAGTACTTTTCGTGAAAATAAACTTTTACATGATAGCACCGTAGTGTCTATTCTCCGAAATTTCACACAACACTTAATGTTTCCTCCACGAGGAAGCCAAAATTAAGATAGATATACTTCTTCATAGAGAACGTATTAAGCGTTGTCTGAAATTTCGAGGAAGCTACTTGCAAGTTTCAATTTGCAAAATTTTTTTATGGGTTTCAATGAATAATTTATCATATGAAAAAAAAAATCGAATATCTCGGTGAGAGGTATTCGATTTTGTTAGCTGCTTCCAAAAAATCATCCAATGTTCGAGCTCCCTATTGTCACGTGTCTAAGTTGGTGGAAAAAACCAGATGACAATTGTGTATATATGAATTTATAATTGTTTTATTTTCTCGGCAAATGATTTATCAGTTGCCCGAACAAAGGCTAATTTATATGCTTTCCTCTTGTTAATTGTGTAAAAAGAATACAAATTTCCGTCCGGTTTTTGAAGTGAGAAAATCCATGACAATGATCGGATTATAATTTGCCAAAGCTCTTTGCTTAAAGATACTTCAAAGATTCCACTGACTCCGATGTCAAATAACATTGATAGTTGACAAATTGAATCCATAATTCATTTGAAGCTTATATCATATTGATTTTTTTACTTGATTTTTTTCAAACGGTGAGCATTATTCGATACATCTTTTAGTGTAGTGTAGTATAGGATTTATATAATATGCGTGAGAATGAAGTGAGAGAGCGCGAGACGGAGATGGAGGAGTACGAATCGACCGAGCGTGCATAAAAAACATCGCTATACTGTTGCTCGGTGTATGAGTTTTTTTATCATCCATTATTTTTTTGTTGGCAAAGTTCTCTAAGCGTGTGCACATATTGTATGTGTCCCGTTACATATTGCCAATATCTAACGATAAAAAAAAACGATTCATAAGGACATATATTCGCCTTGCATAGCTGGCAGCTACAATAAAAAAAGAATAACGCCGTTTTTCTCCTGATGGATTCATCGCGTGAAAATTGCAACATGTGGTTTTGTCATTCTTGCAAAACCTTTCTTCCTATATTCCACGATTATTAAATTTTGGCTCGATAAACAACAAATTACACAAGCCGGAGTCTTAAATAGCTAGATCAATTTTCAAAAGAATCTAAATTTCATAATTCTAAAACAACTCAATCAATTTTGTTAAAATTTGATACAAAATATCCTTTAATAGAACCCAATAGATGTACAAATTTTTGGCTCAACAGCTTAAAAATTACACGAGCCTTAACAAACGACTATATCGAATTTACAAAAAATTCGGAATCGATCGATTTACTCCAAATTCAATAGCGAATATCATTTGATGATAACCCTATTTGTGTAAAAAGTTTTGGCCCGATAGTTCGAAAATTACATGTGTTATATTGTTAACACACATTTTTGAAGATTTTCATAATCTTATACAATACATTTTTAAGTATTTCGTTAATTGTTACAAAAATTGTAGTTAATGAACGTGGACGCTGGCGATGATACACACGGGCAGTTTTACATTTTAGTCATGAACACCTCGGGCTCGGTGGAGAGTCGTGTGTGGGCCGTAAAATCTGGCCACTCTCTGTGCAAAAATACATTTGCAGAGTCGAAAGCCTCTTTAATGACCATGCAGCGGCTGCAGCGCCTTGCTTAAATGGTGATAGCTCCGTTATTTATAAATATTTTTCAATAAACGAAAAACTGGGACTCGTTAAAACTATGTACTAACCGTCTGTAAAAGCCCGTCATTTTCATCCCAATACCCGGGTAAAAAAAAATTGAAAACCTTTCTGGTTTTTGAGCGATAAACTTGTGCATACGTCTTAAAGGAAGGGCGATATAATCTATGTATGTGGTCTAAAATACTTATGATCAATTGTAAAATGTATATATGAAGTTATATACACGCTTCCGTGTTTGGTGACTGTACGAGTTATCTCTTTCCATAAAAGCCCGCGTCCTATAGTTACGTTCCCGTAATGAAATTACTCGCGTATCTCTAACAGCGCATAACACAGAGCCGAGGGAGAGACCGTGTACGGTCACTTGCTAATAGCAGCAAATGTCTCATAATGCAGCACGTACACCAATAGAGAAGGAGATACAGACGCATAATCTGTGGTCTACATACTAACCCCATTAGCAAATATATGAACGAGGGCCTAGACATCCCGAATACATAATCAGAATTATCATATTATCACTGTGATGGAAGTTATTCTTTTTTAATGATATATGACTGTAACGGAGCTTTTGGAATTTATATAGCCTTTGATAATGTTGGGAGACGCGAAAATTGCAAGAATATAGAGGAAGATTATCTACGGTATGGGAGGGTACGAAAGATTGAGGGAGGAACAGTCTGGTACATGGGAAATGCCGTGGTTGAATCTGAAAAAATTGCCCCCAAAATTAATGACGGTGGGTTCCTGGGGCGACGTCGGGGGCGAGGGTGGAGGGGAGCGGTCAACGAACACCAAGAAGTTTCTGCGCGATGACTCGGACAAATCCAATAAAACTGGGATAAAGCGAACAAAGGAACGAGCCCCAAAGAATCTCAAAAAAAGGTAAAGAACGCGTGCAGAAATTTGCTAGGGTATCCTTGATTACATACCTATCAAGGTACTCCTCTTCGAATTCCTGGTGGATCCCGGGTTGAATCCCGATTAGCACTGATCGGAAAAACTTCAAATGTATAAATTGAGGTTTTTGATTTCGCTAATCAGACTTGATATCATCTTCCCGTAAAATCCATCGAACATTTTTCGGGATTTCGATAGAAAATTTCCTTCTAGGATTCCAGCTGGATCCCAGGTTGTATCCCGATTAGCTACATATGCTACATGAAAAGGTATGGTACCTTATATGTACGATACGACTCTCGTGTTTTCAGCTTCAGCACGTTATAACTTTATTTGATCATAGGGCTCGCGATTATATAACCCAGCTTTTGTAAGAAATATGGGTAGTTCCATTGTGTACATTTCATTACAATGTAAAAAGCACAAGAACTTCGTGGTGTAGCTAGTATGAAGAAGTTTCCGAATCCGATACTCGATGGGAACCGTCGCGGTGTTTCCGCGTCTCTGCAACCGACAGTCGCGGGCTATAAGAATCAGAAGGCTTGTTCGGATTGATACGGAGTAACCGATTACCGACTTCGGGGTTCCAGTGATTTACACCCGCACACGTTGAATAAATGAGTATTTTTATTTTGTATATTGGTTTACCGAATCTCCAGTTTCTATTTGAAATATTTTATTTTGTCGCCGGACAAATGAGAAGGGACGTACAAATATGAAAACATATACTATGGAAACACTAGCATTGCAGATAAAACAATCATGATCAATTTCAAGACGCTATAAAATTTTGTGAAAATTATGTCAGAACCCACATAATTCTTTAAGAATTCAGTAGGATCCCAGCTGGATATAGTTAGGAATCCAGTCGGGGGTCCCTATCGGGATCCAATTTATAAGCGTGACGTTTCCGTGGTGGAAGAGTAGGGATAATCACAGGGATCCAGCTGGATCCTTACCACAACTTCGCCACGGAAAGGCCAAAAAACTATTTTCCGGGTGCAACTTTATTTCGTCTCGCTCATAAATCTCGCGTTACGAGCAAAGTAGGTTTTGAATTTTATCTTCCTTATACCGAAAGCTTTATGAGCAAGATAAAATAATGCAGAAAAATAGCTCAAGTTTCTAATCTGCACGCTTTTCTCCTAACTTCGATTTCAAGAACCTCAGACTTTATTGTTTTTCAAATACAAAAAAATCTCAAAGTTTCATAAAATCTAAACCCTTTCACCGATTACCGCCAAATTCGATACCAAATATTATTTGATGATCGTCTATTTATGGATACAAATTTCTTTTCGGTGTCTCAAAAATTTCGGAAGCAAATGGTCATAGCCTTTTGGCTAAATAAAAAAAATCGTAATTTGAAAAAATATGAACCCGACCACCGATTCTTGTCAAATCCTAAACCGATCATTCATTAATGACATTGTATTCATGTGCAAAATTTCAGAGATATATTTTAAAATTTGCAGCGGTCGGTTTATATGTATTGTTAAACAAATGAGGCCAAAACTCAATTGAAGCTTATATCCTGTTGATTTTTACTTGATTTTAGTAACGGTAAACATGATTCGATACCTCTTTTACTGAAATCATGAACATTATTTTACTCGATGGAATTAATTAAGAAAAATTTAAATCTACACAATTATTGTGGATTTTATATTTAAGAAAACAAGTTAAAATGTATCGCTAGGCAATTTTCCAATAGAGTGATCTATATATGCGTTTAAATATTTTTGATAATGTTAATTAAACATTCGCTATATCCAACATAATTAATATATCCCGCTTCTTGACAATACTGCAAAAAGAGTTGTTCTTATATTAACGATTTCATAGACCATTTGTTTCTGGACAGACACGGTTCCAGGATTTCACGATTTTGCGGAAAGACAAACAGCGGTAATTTTTATTCACGTCGTATACGAGGGGGGACCCAAAAAAAACGGGAATTTCGTCATAATTTCTTTATTTATTAATATTTTTACACCAAATTTTGATCACCTTCAAAGTATTCTCGTTTGACCACAACACACCTCTGCAAACGATCCTTCTAATGTTCAAAACATTTTTTAAATTCACTTATCGGGATGTTCTTTAGGCCTTCCAGCGATTTTTGTTTTACCTCCTCCACAGTGGCAAAACGCTTGATTGCTGGTTTGTTTCGGGGTCGTATCCATAGCACCACGATTCATCACCGGTAATCACCTTGGAAAAAAGTTCAGGGTCCTCTTCGAGCTGATTTTGAAGTTCAAAACATGCCTGAAGTCGACACTCCCTTTGCTCGTCTGTGAGAAGGCGAGGGACAAATTTGGCGGCAATTCTGCTCATGTGCAAATCTTCTGATAAAATCCTCTGAATTGAACTCCATGATATCCCAGACATCTCACAGAGTTGATCAATGGTTCGGCGACGGTCTTCATGAATGAGAGCATTGATCTTGTCGACGTTTTCGTCACTTCTTGACGTTGAGGGGCGTCCTGAACGGGGTTGGTCTTCAATTGACATTTCTCTATTTTTAAAACGTGAAAACCACTCGTAGACTCTGGTTTTACTTAGGGCAGCATCTCCATAAGCAGTCTTAAGCATTACAGTAGTTTCCGCGGCCGATTTCCCCAACAGGAAACAAAATTTCACAGCCGCGCGTTGCTCTCGACAATCGGCCATGGCAGGACCGCGGTTCTACAGATTCCAACTGTGCACCTACCCATCTGTCACGACCAAACTGACACGAGCATACGAATATTTCACAATATTGTCACGACAAAACTGTTCCCGAACAAAACTTTCACCATTAAAACTGTCACCGCACAAACTGTCACCACTCAACTCTCGTGAATCTCTATTCGACACGTGCAGAATCTTCACGAACAAAACTATCACCGTCTAAACTATCACGGTCTAAACCTTCACCATTCAAACTGTCACCGTCTGAATTGTCACCGACTAAACTATCACCGTTCAATCTGTCACCGTTAAAACTGTCACCGCTTAAATTGTCACCGCAGCAACTGTCACCGGCAAAACTGTCACCGGCAAAACTGTCACGGGCCCAACTGTACACGGCACCAACTGTCACCGCTTAACACGAGATTTACCCACCTCGCACACGTAGACCGTGTACCCGTAGGTAAGAGCGCTCGGGCTGCTTCACCAAACGCGGTGCAATAGCGCGATATTTCGTGCGTGTCCGCTATTACCGATCGCTGAGCACTAGGAAGTTCGCGCGGTGCGAAGGCTGTGGTTGAGATGACAGCGGCGAATGACGTAAGTATTAGCATAATTCGCAAAAATATCCACGTAAAATATTTTAATTTAAATATTGAATAGATTTTTTTCGCTGTATGTTGTATACAAAAAAACCTTTGGCTTGCCATCGTCGAGAAATTTCGTATTGAGTTCGTGAAAATTCTTCGATACATAATTTGATTATTGCTGAAAAGTTATATCGATCGTGTGCACTATTTCTCGAAGGTAAGTGCCTGTAATTAAAAATCTGACCATACTTTTCTAATATAGTGTTATTTCAGAAAAATTATACAGTTGCTCAAGATTTATGGCAATTTGAACTAACTTAAATCGGTGAATTCAAATTCTATGATTTGGGAATTCTCAAATGAGCCTCCCCATGCCATTAAAAACTGTAGACACTGTTCTTATTATAGACACTTACCTTCGAGGAGAAATAGTGCACACGATCGATATAACTTTTCAGCAATAATCAAATTATGTATTGAAACATTTTCACGGAGTCAATACGAAATTTTTCGACGATAGCAAGCCAAAGGTTTTTTTGTATACCACATACAGCGAAAAAAATGTATTCAATATTTAAATTAAAATATTTTACGTGGATATTTTTGCGAATTATGCTAATACTTACGTCATTCGCCGCTGTCATCTCAACTACAGCCTTCGCACCGCGTGAACTTCCTTGTGCTCAGCGATCAGTAACAGCGGACACGCACGAAATATCGCGCGCTATTGCTCCGCGTTTGGTGAAGCAGCCCGAGCGCTCTTACCTACGGGTACAGCTTATACCTGTGTGAGTTAGTTACGACACCTTGGCGCGGTGACAGTTTTGCCGGTGACAGTTTTAGCGGTGACAGTTTTAGCGGTGACAGTTTTGTGCGGTGACGGTTGGAACGGTGACAGTTGGAACGGTGACGGTTGGTGCAGAATACAGTAGACGCCGTGACAGTGTAGACGGGGACTATTCTGCTGCGTTACAGTTGCGCAGAATACAGTTGAAACCGTAATAGTTTAGACGGTGATAGTTTTGTTCGTGAAGATTTCTGCACGTGTCGAATAGAGATTCACGAGAGTTGAGTGGTGAGAGTTTGTGCGGTGACAGTTTTAATGGTGAGAGTGTTGTTCGGGAACAGTTTTGTCGTGACAATATTGCGAAATATTCGTATGCTCGTGTCAGTTTGGTCGTGACAGTTGGGTAGGTGTACAGTTGGAATCGGTAGAACCGCGGTCCTGCCTCGGCCATCACGTTTTCACCGAAATGGAAAAAGGTCTTTCACTACAAAAATTCCCACGGGCGAACCGATGCACTCACGGCGACAGTTCTTCGCACACTAACTCAGGAGACGTGTCCCCAACGGACACCTGGTCGAGCAATGGGTTCCCCCACTCTCCCACCGCGCCGCAGCGCAATTCCCGTTTTTTTTGGGTCCCCCCTCGTATTCATTTATGCGTTTGCGGAAATGCATGGCATTTAACGTAATATTTCGAGCCCGCTATTATCAATGCATTTAAGCTGATGGGAAATGAATGCTCGGAAAAATACAAAAACTCCCGTCTAAAAAGTATCCTATAAATAATACTATCTGTCCCCTTGCTTCGAGAATTTACATCGAAAACGTGGCAACGCCCGACGACTAATGATAAAAATCCAATGTTTTACATTCATTACACTGTTGAATTTGCCGCGCGAGACCAGAAATGTATTTATCATTACACATCAAGAGACGTTTGTCAACACATCGTCAGACGTATACCCACGTCCATTTGCCGTCCAAACGCCAAATGGTATACAAATAAAGTTTCGACCCTCATTGCTCTGCTAAATTGAGTGTGCGAGACCGTAAGTATATTGATTATTAATTGATATATGAGAACATTCCGTGTAGAACGCCCCGTACACTCTACATCAACTAACTTTGGGTTTATCGACGCTAGTAATCTTTTTGGCCGAAACAGACTGGTTGAAACGGTCTTAGCTGAAACGCTACCCCAGAACTCCGATGTCATCCGCGATTTCGTGGACTCCGATCGCGACCGCGTGTGTGATGTCCACGAGTGGACAAAGGTTATACCATGCTCGTTATAAATGCTCCGTCGACGTTAGCATAATTTCCCACATGCAAGAAGCAAGAGGGAATAGGCGACTGTTATAGGCTAATCGGGCATTGTCGGAAGGCGATACTAACACGGCAATAGCTGAAGGCCCGTTGACATCAGTGGTGATAACGCTGAATGAATCTCACCGCGAGCTCTGATATCGCGATATTCCGAATTAATTACCAGAGCTGCGAGCCAATCAATAATTTTCGATCATGTACTGGACGTCCGACAGAAATGGGCTATACTATACGCGGTCTGTTCAAAAAGTATCGCGAATTTTGAATTTCCGCGGGCTACGTATATTCGATTTTCGATTTTTTTGTGGCGTTAGGTTGGCACTCATGTCCCTCACTTATGCTGAAAAAATCGGCCACTTTGAATGTTTAGTTAATTGTTGACAGCTGTTTTGGTTAGACGTGTTTTGGCTTGTCTTCGATTTTTGCCTATTCCAAAAAAGCAGCTTCCATTGCGATGATTGAGCTTTGGTTTCCACGTCATAACCATAAACCCATGTTTCGTCACCAGTTATGACCCTCTGAAGCAAATTTGGGTCGTCGCGGGTCGAGTCCAACAGCTCCTTAGCAATGTTAACGCGACACTCTTTTTGTTCAAAATTGAGCAATTTTGGCACGAATTTCGCGGCGACCCGTCTCATGCCCAAATCATTGGTAAAAATCGAATAGCACGAGCCAATCGATATGTTTAGTTCCTCAGCAGCTTCTCTAACGGTGATTCGACGATTGGCCAATATTATTTTCTTCACTTCATCAATGTTTTCGTCTGTTGTTCATGTGCTCGTGCGTCCGGAACGCATTTCGTTGTTCGCATCTTCTCGGCCCTCTGAGAACATTTCGTACCACCGATAAACGTTGCTTTGGTCCAACGTAGCTTCACCATATGCCACAGTCAACATTCGGAATGCGTCCGCGCACTTAATTTTGTTTTTCACACAAAATTTGATACAGATTCTTTGATCCATTTTTTGGAATAGGCAAAAATCGGAGGCAAGCCAAAACTCGTATAACAAAAACAGCTGTCAACAATTAATTAAACCTAACGCCACAAAAAAATCGAAAATCGAATATACGTAGCCCGCGAAATTTCAAAATTCGCGATACTTTTTGAACGGACCTCGTACGCAGTTGATCATTGCGCAATCGATCAAAGAGTCATAAGATGATTAATATAAGTTTACATACGTAGTAAAATTCGATAATCATTATGCGCCTCCAACAAAATGAGAATTACGGTAATAGGATTCACTCTTTCCAAATGCATTACTGTATCGAATCGAGCTAGGGCATAGGCAACTGCGAAAAATCTGGTCGATACAGGCAGCTACATTTTACTGTAGTTTCTGTTGCATTACCACCAGAGATGGTCACCACTTGATACGTTGAAAAGAGCATCCGTTGCTTATGTTTCTTTACAAATCGGTTATTATTAATTATTTTATATGAGCGATCTTTGGAATTTGTAACTGCATACGTCAATTGTATACTCCAGCGTATAAGTGATGATTTTTTTTAGTGTGTCAGATGAAAAATATAATAAAAATCGAATGTATCAAGTAACGAGCAACGCGTAAAGTATTATTCGATACTTTTCTACGTTACGTTTGTTGTTGATGGTTTTTTCATGGATCGCAAAGGAAAGATGATCAATTTCATTATGGAGTAACGAGTAAACATATGCAACTACAAATACCGTAGGTCATTCACATAAAATAATATATAATAAACGTATTCTAGACAAAATAAACAAAAACTGCTTTTTCCAAAGTATCGACAGATGCCTATGTCTGATTACCACCAGAAACTTAGAAAAACCGGCTCAGTAGTCAGCGTGCAAGCCAGTGCACGGCTAAGCGGTCATCGAGCTCAGTATTGGCCGCGGTCAATACTGCTTGACATGGGACAGCGCCAAAGCCGTCCACCGACCGCACGCCCAATACGGTCGGATATCCATCCCATATACCTATTTTTCGAATTTACTCAATTTCCATGAGCGATATAGAGAACGAAATTTCGATTCGTATCATTATTCGATTTCTCGTTTATGGAATTTTCTCGTTGATGGTCCATCATTGGCGGAGCCACAATTTGCTCCACTGCGGGCACACGCATGTGACCGCCGGGGAACGTTAATGACAATAATAATAATATAAACTGTGTGGTGACATGTCAACGGCCGGTTTTGTTGAATAGCGGGGATCCAGCGGCTTGTGGTATAGTGAGAGAGTATCTCGTGGAACTGCTGCTCGCGTTGCACCGATAAATTCGCGCAAATGTCCCCGAACGGCTGTCTCTCGTGCGTTTTCACCCCTCGCTATATACATCATCGTACTCCATCACATTGAGAGATGCGGGCGTCACGAGAGCTTTCGTTGGGCCTCTGCGTGTGTGATGATGACGCGCATTCGCGAAATCGCTAATTGCGATTTTTTTTTCACTTTTTCTCATTTTGTCATGTAGTGCGGCTAAATCCCCGGAAAATTCGCTGCGCGCCATTAGCATCACACTGTATATATGTGTGTATAAGTAGAGTTACGCTGTGAAAGACAAAAAAAAGGATCGTCCGTTCTCGTTAGTTAACGAGAGCTCTGTTCGAAAGCTTTCGGAATTTCAAACATGAAGAGCAAGGGAATTTTTTTTACGAGATATTACTGTTTTACGATAATAACTGTAAAGAGTATGAGGAAATTATGAAGAATTTTCGTGTGAATACATTACGAAAAACATTGCAGGAAAAGTGAATGATAAAATTGTGTCATTAGTGATAGCAACGGTGGTCAAATTTTCAAGATTTGCCACGAATCATAATGTGATATCCTTTAAGCCTGCCTCATATGAAATGTACAAACGTGTACCGAAATTTCATCCATATTGTTTAGCGATAAAGTGCCAGTAACGTTGTTTATGGAATATTAATAAAAATGCCGAAAAAAGATACTGGTTTCAATGAGATAATGCTGGGGAATCAGCTCACCCCAATTATCCATTAGCTGTTCGTATTCTGTTATATTTCAATATTATTGACTATGCCCGAGATAATTGAAGCGAGTAATCTAAATAGTTTTACAAATCGTTAAGTCGTTCTGTTCACTTATCAATCTATTGATCGTTTCAACTCCAGAGGCTTTGAATTATCAAATGTTCGATTTTAGAAACGTTCAGTTCAGTGTTTTGAGTAGAATCCCTTATGGTAAGACCCGGTTGTCCGTCGGTCCGTCCTCCTGTCACAGATGTCTAACTCCTGGAGAGAAGATGGCCCCGAATCATTTAAAAAAGAAAAAAAAATGTTTTCGAGTATTTGGAGGTCCCAAAATGTGTGGTCTCATAAAAAAAAAATCTTTCCTTACTAGTGGGATATCGTTTGAGAGGACTTACTCTAAAGATTGACAAAATATTTTTTAATATTTTCTTCGATGAATACTTTTAACGATACACATCAAACTGTTCGCTTTCTACCGTGTTCCCCCTCCTTAATTTCGAAACTACTGCGTCGAAAATTCTGAAATAATTCTGATATAAGAAGGGGTATGGGGTAAAATATAAAAATTTTAGTTATAGGTGAAGTTCAGAGGAAAACTATGGCGATGTCATTGGTTTTTGAAATATATGAAATTCAATGAACATATCGAGTAACCGTCAATGGTGTAAATGGGAACGACTTCACTCAGGGGAATGGTACGACGCGTGAAGACAAGGTCCATGCTTGAACGATTTAAAAAAAAATCTTTTTTACTATTTTAATCGCAAAAACGGCCAAATTACCTGGTAACTATAGACCGATGCCAATACGTGACGTCGCCCAATATATAGTAGCTCTTTTTTTTATTGCAATAATTAAGAATTCGGTTTAATTTTATTATCGAATCTTTAACTCGTAGTATCATAAAATTTGTTCATTGTATTCATTTGACAGATCAGCGAATGAGCCATATATTGTGCCAATTGCATTTCAGTTACGTCGGGAATTTTCCGCGGGGAAAACCAATAAACGTTGACCCGAATGTCACCTAGTAGTTCCTGTTAATTAATCACCCGCGTGCGAAATGTTTCCGCATAATAAATTGTCGTGGGTGATAGGCATTTTTAAACTCATGAAGTATTTTCTGAATTTTATTTCGTGTTGTTTGCGGATTAATAATCAATTACTTCTAAAATATTATTAGCGTACGAATTAACACTACAATATAAAACACTTATGAATTTATTAAAATAATTTAAAAGATTGAGCAGCCTGCAGTACTATTCGAGAACGATGTAAATTCGCAACTATTTAATTATAGTTACAAATCTACATTTTTAATAACGATTATCCGTTGATGGTACGCGATGATACGAGGTTTTCCCTCGATAGGTCAAACCTTCGCGAGCTATAGGGTTAACGACCACCTTATTGATTTTTCAAAAAATTAACCATTCTATAAATTCAAAACGTCTTGTTGAATTTTCTTCATATTCGATAGCGAACACTCGAGGATGATAGACTATTTGTGTAGAAAGTTTTAGGCCGATAGCTCTAGAATTGCCTCAACTATACTCTTAAGGTAGTAGTCTGGTAACTTAAGCCGATTTCCATGTCTTTTTTGGAGGGCGTTTTTTTGTAGGAAAATAAAAATGAATCGTTTTGGATATTTAGGATGTTTTTATTTACATATTAAAGATACAAAAAAAAATTTGTTTGAAAAAATTTAATAGTTTATTATTATTATTATTATTGATCGAAGTTGGCACCTCGAAGTTGGCAGCCCGGGTCCTAACTTTTTTTCTATCGAACCGATTGCTTTCCATTTTTAACAGTTTACACACTTATAGTTCTCGTCGGAACCACCAAGAAATTTTTTCACCCCGAACTTTTTATTTTACAACCCCTTCTTTGCTAAAGTCCTTTTATTTCAGCAAAGAAGGGGTTGTAAAATAAAAAGTTAGGGGTGAAAAAATTTCTCAGTGGTTCCGACGAGAACTATTAGTGTGTAGAGTAGCCTGTTGAAATTTGAAAGCAATCGGTTCGGTAGAAAAAAAGTTAGGACCCGGGCTGCCAACTTCGAGGTGCCAACTTCGATCAATAATAATCATAATAATAAACGATTAAATTAAAAAATTTTTTTTTTTTAAATATCTTTAATATGTAAATAAAAACATCCTAAATATCCAAAACGATTCATTTTTATTTTCCTACAAAAAACGCCTTCCAAAAAAGACATGAAAACCGGCTTAAGTTACCAGACTACTACCTTAATGCGTATTTTTGAAAAATGTCAAAGCGTATAAAGTACAAAAAAAAAATGGTCCATTGTTACAAAAATCGTAATGAACAAAGGACCGTTGGTGATTTCCTTGTGAGCAAAGTTTCAGCTTGAAAGGTTCAACCAATTTTAAGTTACGGAGGTTTCAATTTTGCATCGTTATCACACACTTACATATGCACACACACACACACACACACACGCACGTACGGAAATTTCTTTTAAAAGTGTTTTAATATGGTCATTGTTCTTATAAAAAAAAACAATGTCGGCATATGGAGCGCTCAAACTCAATAACATTAATTTTATATAAATACTTCGGTATATCCGTAATGATATTTTCTTCATACGCAACAATTTTTACTCCACTAAAGTAACATTGGTATTTTTTCGAACGAAGGGAATTTCACATACAGGACTTATAGATTATAATGATAAAATAGAAACTATATAAGTTTAAAAAATTATCCAGCGACATGTTACAGGTTCAAAAGGTTGAAATGTAAGTATAACCTGATCCTTAAAAAAAAATTCTTATTAATTTATAATTACTGAATTATTCATAACGAAATTAAGAATTTATCGATATAAAAGTGTCTTTGTCTCTCTGAAAATTCTATTCACCCTCGAGTCATTTACGAGTCGCTGCTATGTGCGGTTGTTGCATATGTGAATACAAGAGCAGTATAGTATCAGCCACAAAGAGACGCGAAGGCGGTTGAGCTGCTCGAGGCTCGTGCTCCCTGGCATGGCGCCATTATATATATATATATATATATATATATATATATATATATAATATATAAAGGGTCCGAGTGCCACCCACACACCCCATTGAGAAGAGGGTAGAAAACGCGAGATATGCGCGCGCTGCAAAAGCGCCTTTTGCACGCGCGTCAACCCACCGATACACAGAGCAGAGTGACGATCGGGTGCCAGATGAACAGTACGCTACGGGCTACCAAGCGTTTTAGCAGTCTGTCGTAACGTGGCGTAATTTTTTTGTTCCTTTTTGTTGTTGTCGATAAAAAAAAATCTCAATGCCGGCTGCTGAATTGATCGAGAATTAACGCGAGTTCTGTACTCGTTGCATATCATAATAATAATAAAAAAAAACTAATAATAATAAACAACAAAATAATAATAAGTTAAATCGTATAGGGTCATATGACTCATAAATATTGACGACGTCGTTTCACGTCGATTTATTTTTCTTTTAACAATCATAAATTCCAATGTGCTGGAAGTTTTTTGTTTTCTTATTTACGGTCGCTCGCTAAATGACGTACGACGCGAACGTGGCGTGCTTTCGCGATGAAGTGATTCGATTCAAGGAGGGTTGAAAAAAAAATTTCAAACTTGGGATATATATCGCACGCAGTGTTGTGTCGCACGGTGTGCTGGCGATCTTCGTTGCAGTATGGAAGATACGATGATATTGCGTTCCACGTTCCGGCTCCTGTTGCTGCTGACAGTCGTTGTCCTCGCTGCCGGTGAGTTATTTTAAAATGGTATAACATCGTAAACGCAATATGTCTCACAATATCCTACGTATAATCTGAACAAGCAGAGGAAACAATAAATTTAATAAATCCGAATCAATATTTTGTTGGATATTGCGAAATAAACGTTTTAGTTACGTTTAATAAATTTCCGAGCCAAACAAGATTTAATTGCGCCAAATCCCTGAAAAAAAAATTACGCAATTATGTGAGAATTTTATTTGGCTAAACGAAAATTTCGTTGTTATAAATACAAATTTATTTCGCCATGTTCAACGAAAAGTTTGTTGTTAACGTTAAAAATAAACTATGCAGCTCGTGAGGAGCATTTTATTCAAAAAATTACTTACAGACTTACAATCCACGAAACGTATGTTTTCATACCATTATTTTACCAGTATCGAAAACAGTAGTGTGATAATTTTATTCGCACACGTTAATTACTTTTCTCGTGAAGTGATGTAAAAATTCAATTGTTTCAAACACCGAATTGATACAATATTGTTTTTTCGAGTACGTGGATAGAGATGTATCGTTGAATTGCCTTTGCGACTATATAGTCGAGTAGACGAATTTGCTGCCTCGTTTACAGGACACCGAACGATGAGAGTCGTAATTTAGTCAGAGGGTTGAAGCAGCATGGGAGGGTTAAAGCATACATATAGAAAGACGGAGTAGTAGAGGGCGAAAGAAAACGATAGAGAGGGTCACAAAACAAAGTTTACGCTCATCGAGTATAAATGCTCCATCCTCGAGACTCGAGTAGTGCGAACCTCCGACGTATACGCTCAATTACGCATATACTCGTATATACGTTCTCCGCATACTTCTCATGCAAATGTATATATATATATATATATATATATATATGAATGGAACGTAACGCAAAAGTTGCAGCACGCGATTTTGCAGCCGCATGCTTCTCGCGTAGGTATATCCACAGGTGAGAGTGCACCCTCGATGATTGCAACGCTCACACGAGTGATAGCACAGACGAATTGATAGATATAGGATTAGTGTTGCAACAGTATGTATAGGGTCGATGCCATATCGTTGAACGATCAATTCACGCCAGTGAATAAAAGCACTTTGGAATTGGAATAAAGGCACTTGGCAATTGGTTTTTAATATTTTTTCCCACTGGGGCTTCATCATTTATCATGATGAAGCCCTACGTTCGTACGTACGTTATCATTTTTAGGGTTCCGTACCGAAAAACGAAATCCGTATGGTGAGAGACCCGACTGTCCGTCTGTCTGTCGGTCTGTCACAGGCCTCTGATTTCTAAACTGCTTAACCTATTAAGGGAGGAAATAGGGTTAGGACAGCGTTTTTCCAATGATTTTCATTGATTTTTTTATAGTATAAAAAATGAATATAATTTATTGAAACTTTGAGAATATTTTATACATATATTTAAGTATATACTATAAAATTTTTGAAGAATGTTCTTGAAAAACACCGCAGATATTAGCGACCCCATATTGCAGGTCACAATCAGACTCAGCATTCTGCGTACATTCTGGAAGCCGCAATGTTCATCTGAAATCAAACGAGGTTGGAATTTACTTTTATTATATGTCTCTCTTCTATATGAACCTAAATGCTGTCAAAAAAATAGAAAATTGAATTTTATACAGAGGTCAAAACAAAAAAGCATGATTTTTTGCCATTTTTTACAACTTTATTTGCAAAAAAAAAATTATTTTAAATAATGATAGTATTCCGATTTTAGGTTCATATAGAGCGCAATACTATGGAGAAAGTAACTGCCAATTTTCAAAACGATTGGTTGAAAACTTTTCAAACTAGCGTGTACGCAAGTTAAAAAAAAGTCGATTTCAGAAAAACGCGTTTGAAAAAAATAGCAAAATGCTGAGTCTGATTGTGACCTGCAATATGGGGTCGCTAATATCTGCGGTGTTTTTCAAGAAAAATTTTCGAAAATTTTATAGTACTTAAATATATGTATAAAATATTCTCAAAGTTTCAATAAATTATATTCATTTTTTATACTATAAAAAAATTCATGAAAATCATTGAGAAAACGCTGTCCTAACCCTATTTCCCCCCTTAATGACTTATAACAATAGAACGAGTCGGCATTTTCATTTAAAATTTTGGGAACATATTTTTTAATAGTTTTATTAACAATTTATGAAATTTAAAAAAAATCGATTTTTTGAATCGTCTAACCCTATTTCCCCCCCTTAACTTGAAATCGGCATGCAGCTAGAGTAAGATGTTCCGAGCAATATCTGGAGTCATTTTTGAAAAAAAAAAATATTTGGTCGAGAATTTGATGGAACCATACTATTTATTCTCAAAAACAAAAATTCTGTCCAGAGGACAGAATTTTTTCAGAGGAATTCTGTTCAGAGGAAAACTATGACGATGACGAAATTGTCATTGATTCTGGAGATATATGAAATTTACTGAAAATTACTGAAAAACTAGTAGTGGTGAAAATGGTAAACAATTTCACTTAGGGAAATAGTACGAAACCCTCGGCGCATGTAATATCTCGATGCTCGATCGGTTTTTTAGGGGTTGGTTACAATGAAATTGCAACTTTCTAAATCGGTAATATGTCACTGTGTAATTTTGTTACTCATACAATTTCTATTTTATTGTTAAGTTCCATAATTTCTGGATAGCTTTAAATTTGAAATGATGGTATTCCCTTCAATATTGAAAATGAGGGTATTCCCTGGATTGGAAGAAGTACGACTGCGCTATCATTTTGGAGGAGTAAATTATGTTCTATTTCACGAAAATGAAATGACAGCTAGAACGGGTTGTTCATGAAGTTAAAGTAATTTATTTCGAATGGCACATTTCGCCGTCATTCTTTTTGTTTGAAGTTATTAGATTAATTCACACGGAAACAAAACGTTGTCGGATAAAAGAAAGTCATTTCGACTAACCAAATCCTGGAGTGGATTAAATGGCTCAATCCACCATTCCTCACATTTTCGAACTGTCTGCCATTCTCACATCCCATATATTCATACTTGACCGGTTTTTTTGGAGTATAGTACTGCCATCGCATCATTTACATGAGAATTCGTTAAAACTTAGCGTATATATAATTGAATCTGTTATTTAAAAGTCTGTGCAATTTAAACAAGATTGGCTGTTCACAAGTTGAGATACAATTACAATTACTGTTGGCACGATTAGCATGTATTTCCTATACCAAATTTCCACAAACGACACGTTTTTCATTCTACCGTCTAAACGCGATATAAAAATTGTATAAGAGATCATTTTAGCGGAACATGATACGAATATGCGAAAAAAATTAGACGACGGTTTATCGTATAGTATTTGAGATATCATAAATTAATGAGGAATGCGGTAGCGCCTGAGTGAAGCACGTATATCACGCAAGTCGCGGTAGAGACTCGAGATAAGTACATTTCCTCCTATACCGACATACGGCGACCGAACATGAGAAGGAGCTCCCAAGGCACTTGTACTCGACATAACTTGCTTGTACACAGGAATATATACAAAAATGTATTTTTGCCATATTTAATGAATTATAACATCTTGGTGAGTACGAATGCTGTAACATATCAATGATACCGCGTTTCTTTTTGTCATACGATCTCGTATAATGCAACGACAATTCGTCAATTTTTTGTACACCTAATTTCTACACGATGTATATCTATGTTTTTTCATAATTCCTACACGATGTATACCTATGTAATCGCACCACCTAGTAACCGATGGCGATGCGTCGTAACCCATAGCAAGTATGTAGTATACGAGGGGGGACCCAAAAAAAACGGGAATTTCGTCATAATTTCTTTATTTTTTAATATTTTTACACCAAATTGCGATCACCTTCAAAGTATTCTCCTTTGACCACAACGCACCTCTGCAATCGATCCTTCCAATGTTCAAAACATTTTTTAAATTCACTTATCGGGATGTTCTTTAGGCCTTCCAGCGATTTTTGTTTTACCTCCTCCACAGTGGCAAAACGCTTTTCTTTCATGTCCCTTTTGAGTTTGGGGAACAAAAAAAAATCACAGGCGGCTAGATGAGTAGGGGGGGGGGGGGGGGGGGGTGGACAATTGGTGTCATGCAGTTTTTTTGTCAAAAACTGCTTTACGGAGAGAGCGGTGTGGGCCGGCGCGTTGTCATGATGGAGGAACCAGTCACGCCAAAGATCTGCCCTTTTCTTCCGGATACTCTCCCTCAATCTTTTCCAAACCTCCAAGTAGAACTTCTGGTTGACAGTTTGACCCGGGGGAACGAACTCCGCGTGCACAACACCTCGGCAATCGAAGAAACAAATGAGCATTGTCTTGATGTTTGACTTCACTTCGCGAGCTTTTTTCGGACGAGGAGAGCGAGGTGTCTTCCACTGGCTTGATTGCTGCTTTGTTTCGGGGTCGTATCCATAGCACCACGATTCATCACCAGTAATCACCTTGGAAAAAAGTTCAGGGTCCTCTTCGAGCTGATTTTGAAGTTCAAAATATGCCTGAAGTCGACGCTCCCCTTCCTCGTCTGTGAGAAGGCGAGGGACAAATTTGGCTGCAACTCTGCTCATGTGCAAATCTTTGGATAACATCCTCTGAATTGAACTCCATGATATCCCAGAAATCTCACAGAGTTGATCAATGGTTCGGCGACGGTCTTCATGAATGAGAGCATTGATTTTGTCGACGTTTTCGTCACTTCTTGACGTTGAGGGGCGTCCTGAACGGGGTTGGTCTTCAATTGACATTTCTCCATTTTTAAAACATGAAAACCACTCGTAGACTCTGGTTTTACTTAGGGCGGCATCTCCATAAGCATTCTTAAGCATTACAATAGTTTCCGCGGCCGATTTCCCCAACAGGAAATAACATTTCACAGCCGCGCGTTCCTCTCGACAATCGAACATCACGTCTTCGCCGAAATAGAAAAAGTTGTTTCATTACAAAAATTCCCACGGACGAACCGATGCACTGACGGCGACAGAACTTCGCACACTAACTCAGGAGACGTGGCCCAACGGACACCTGGTCGAGCATTGGGTTCCCCCACTCTCCCTCCCCGCTACAGCGCAATTCCCGTTTTTTTTGGGTCCCCCCTCGTATCTATAATCTATATCATCGCACCGTATGGCGATATATCTATATATGTATACTAGGGTATACATATATAGATACTAGGGTATATATATATGTATATACATATATGTATACTATGGTATACATATATAGATAGGAGGGGGGGGGGGGGTATACTAGGGTACCATTTGCGGGCAACGTATATTTTTTTCAAGTGGGCAACAGGATGTATACTTCCAGGAAGGTGAAAAAAGAAGCCTGTTCAAATTTGAGCTCTTCATATCAATATTTAGAGGTGCCTCATCGCGAATTTCTATTTCCCATTTAAATAACATGGACAAATTTTTTTTCATATTTGGAATTTTATACTTCGTCAATGGCATATTGTTCGATGACACGCATGACATGTTTATACATTTTCTTATAAAAATGTAATGAACCATTTATTTTCACTGTTATTGGGAATAAAGAAAGATGTTTTACTCGTGAGTATTTTGTCCATCTCTTTGTAACTATTGTGTTAAATACTAGCCCATTAAAACCAGTTTTTTGACTGAAAATAACTTTCTACAGCATTCAATAATTAATGATCAATATTCATTAGTCATAAATGAGACAATTATCATGGCAAATTTAATAATCTACAAAAAAGTCATTTGAAATTTCTTAATAGAATCAATAGTCAATACTTTGGCTGTAATATTAAAAAAAAGATGTATTTTTGTTCATTTTGAACTTTGAACTCGGATATCATCGGAATGGCTACGTTCATCGAAAAACTGCAAGATATCTTTTTTGTAGAGCGTTCAATTATTTATAAAATATGCCACGCGTGGCATCGAACAACATGCCGTTGCCGAAGTATAAAATTTCAAATATAAACAAAATTTTTTCCCATGTTATTTAAATGGGAAATTCGCGATGAGGTAACTCTAAATATTAATATTAAGAGCTCAAATTTGAACAGGCTTCTTTTTTCACTTTTCTGAAAGTATACAACCTGTTCCCCAGTTGAAAAAAAAGTTGCCCCCAAATGGCACACCCTAATGTATACATACATATTCAGTTTATGCGTTGCGTCGTATGGCGATGATGATGATACCCCCTGTAAAAAATACATGTCAGGAAATATGTGGAAATGCGATTTATTTTTAACCCGGCTATAACTCGCCATTGAGATTGTCTGTTGATGTTACGATCGGAGTTCGGTCATGTGCATACTTCAAATCGCACTATCATAAACGACGGATCTAACCCGCAATGCTGCGAAGCGCGCACACCGATCCTAGTGATATATACTCGTATATTCGAGTCTGCCCTCCTATAAAAAAGGGATCTGGGAAAAAAATGGCCGTGGAAAAAATAGCCGCGGAAAAAATAGCCGGAAAAAAAGGCCGAAGGAAAAAATAGCCGATGGAGAAAATAGCCGGAGAAAAAAATGGCCGATAGAAAAAATTCTCAATTTTCGCTTCCTCATAAAGGAAGCGTTAAGCGTTCTGTGAAATTTCGAGGAAGCAACTTGCAACTTTTTTCCATACTCAATACCCCCCCCCCCCCCACACCACAAAAACGCCCCCCCTCCCCCCCGACCCACACACCACACACATCGAAACCGCTTGAAGAGACCTAGCGCTTCATACTAACATTACACGTAAGAGCGAATACCTCTGTAAAAAGAATAAAGTCCCTGTATATCCCTGTCAATATTTTATATAACGCAACATTAAAAAACTATTTTTGTTGGCAGCGGGGGGCTCCGGCCTCCGATTCCCCCTGCGACCTTCATTAAATACCATCCGCGTGGAGGCACCTTCTGAGCGCACTTGACGGAGTACGTATTTAACGATACGAAGACTCGGAAAACTGGTTTTGTTATATAAAGTATCGTGTGCACCATGCAGAGGCAACTTTTTACGTTGAAAGTCAGTTATTTTAACATCCACGTTTTTTATTCCATCAGTCATTTTTGCCTCCGGCCATTTTTTCCATCGGCCATTTTTTCCTCCGGCTATTTTTTCCATCGGCTTTTTTTCGTAGCTATTTTTTGCGCGGCTTTTTTTTCCACGGCCATTTTTTCCTGATAACATAAAAAAGACATGGCACAAAATACCTCGAAATGCGATTTATTTCTGAAACCGGCTAAAACTTGTCATTATAGGAGCGTTATTTAATTCAACTGTTCATCGGATTTTACGGTTTTTCATCATCGTGTCTCTTTTTAATTAAGTATGTGCGACAGAGACATTAGAACGATCAAAAGATAAATTAAAGAACGCACCTGGATGCGGGTCGACGTAGCGAAACACCAAAAAGTCGAACGATCGATGTAGCGAAGATCAAAAAAATGGGTCGGCCGAAATATGAACGAACAAAACGGCAAACGTTCGAAATAGCGGAACACCAAAAAAAGTCGAATAGCAATGGGCGCATGCGAACGACCAATTGGAACGCGACCATTGGTATTCGACTTTTTCGTCTTTCGCTATCTCGGCCGTACGATTTTTTGGATTCTCGCTATTTGAACCGTTCGACTTTATGGTGTTTCGTTATTTCGACGCCCACCCAACGGCTGGCTTCCTATGGCTGGCTCTCGATGTCGTTCTCGTAGTGTTCGGTCATGTGCTACGACCCGATTTCCCGGCGGTGGTTAATCGCGCACAAAATACCCATCGATTCTGTGTCGGATGGGCGCCAGCCGTGAGAGGAAAACTCTCACGATGAAATTTATTTTTCCGACACAAAATCCACGAGACCCGTCCGACTAAGCTGCCGCCTTGTTAGCTGGCAGCGGATGAATTCTCACTTTTAGAATGAACAGAATTGTATTACAATACTTAGAACGTTACGCCGGGCACGGAAGGCGATTGGAAACAATGAACGAAAGTTCACAAACGAAGTTCCAGAAAATATTATCACACTGCTTTCGTTTTCGTAATTAACAACAGCGGTTGGCTCACGATTTGATACCGTGGCAAATCACTTAAATACTATTTCGTTAAACTCCGCATTTGATGCCGTCTCGAGAGTACATGCGGGTTCCTAACTTTCCTTTATTCCCGATTTCTCACAATCCCCTTTCTCTCGAGACTCAAAGTTCACTACTTCTGCCAGTTTGTAAAACAATAATTTATTTGTAAATTACTTTTAATTGTTTTCCATAAAACAATGAATTTAATTTCTCTCGCTTAGCCGCGCTCTACAATACAAAATCAAGGGAAAAATCTAATTCAAGATGGCGGAGAACAAAGTAACGGTTTTCGCGGGCTATGCCACGAAACGTGCTCGCATGAACAATGATCGATTTTTCCCATGCCGAGACAAATTACAAAATTATGAAGTTATTACGTGGCAAAAAAACAAATCGTAATATGATGCTGAATTAACCCAAGATGTCGCACACTCATGCACAATGAAAAATGAATCTCTTTCGATGATTCTATAAGACAAATAATTAAACGAGGCCGCGAAAGATTTCACTCGTAAACAAAAGCTCTAATGGCATCGCGCGTGCACGTACCGTCGCGACAATATTGCTACACTTTTGCAACAACTTTTCAAGACGTACTTGTCCCAAATCATACGACAAAATTGAGCGGAACGAATGTCCTGCCGGTTTCGTTTCTGCAGAACGAGTTCTGGGCTTTCGATAGGCTCGAACTTTCATTTATTCGATATCGTCGCTTTTTTGGGTAAAGATATTTCGATCATGACACGGAACCACGTCTTTTCTCGTCGAAAACACGAGCTTGAGTGCCCGAGATATCTCGAGCGTTCACCGTCGTCACTCCTCTCATCCCTACCTCTCAATTACTCGACAATGAGTTTTCGAAATCGAGCCGTTGTGTGTTGATTTTGAATTAGGTCTAATGCGCGGTGGGATGGCCTCTCGTACAGGACAGGCTGGTATAACCGATTTCGAGCGCTGTACGTTACAATCTTTGGCCAACGATAAAGTGCAGACAATTGCGTCAATGACGTGGATGAATAAATGACGTGGATGCCTTGGAATTCCCTAATAATTAAAGATTTTGGTACTCTCGGTCGATAATGTGTGTGTAGCGGAAACGGTGATTCCAGGTGTGATGGTACGCCGGTGTGGTTCTCTGAAACGTTAGCCGGTTCGTTGCGACGGCGATGGTGAATGATCCCGTGAACGGAAACCGACGCTCTCGTCAGCGATGATGTCGTTTGCACGTGATTTGGAAAATAAATAATATGGAGAATAAGTATTAATACGATAAGTTAACGTTAGGCCCTGTTGGTTTTCGCTCGGTAGCCCACGTAGAAATTGCCAGTATAATTCTACTGGCCAAGCTTTGGGCTAATATTGGCGGCCAAACTTTGGCCGCCCTAACTGGCTCCGTACTGGCTGACTATCTGGCCATACTATGGGCCATACTGCGGGCCATACTACGGGCCGTACTATGGGCCGTACTACGGGCCATACTACGGGCCAGTATAAAATACAGTCTTATGCCAGTACTGGTTGAATTCTACTGGCCAAGCTTTGGGCCAGTATTGGCGGCTAAACTTTAGCAGCCAGTATTGTTTCAGTACTGACTGACAATCTGGCCAAGCCTTGGGTCAGTATAAAAAACGTCTTGTGCCAGTACTGGTTGTCAATCTGGCCGCATTACGGGCCGGTATAATATCCAGATCTGGGCCAAAATAGGCTATAAAATACGGCCAAACTCTGGCTTCGATACAGGCTTAGTACTGGGCTATAGAAAATGCCAATACTGAGAGTATTTCACTTTAACAGTTGCGTTCTGTAATGTAATTGTAGATTAGGTTATTCTGATCAAAAGTCCATTATTTTGCAAACAACCAAATTGTTGAATTATAATTTGCCCCGAACTTGAAATTGCACGATTAATACAATATTTTTTAGTGTAATATTTGCTTCATGTAGCCTATATTTTATAAACACTGTTCTATAAACATTTAAGTACTTATTTTAGACCTGTATATGTACTTAGTCTCTTATTAATAAAAACTACTCCGAGTATTTAGTATATATCAAGTGCATTTAATTATCAAACATTTATGCATAAAGAACCCAGACAACACAGGCATCCAAAGGACGTCCTAAAAACATCCGAAGAACGTCCTTACGTCCAAAGTACATCCTTTGGACGTACGTGTGCTGCTTGGGAAACATCTGGTAACGTGGTGAAAAGAAATATAAATTACTCCCAGAGAGAAATAAAATTTAAATAGACATTGGATCGGCGTCCACTAGACGCCAAAAGTGTCTAAAAGACGTCGATTCGATTTCTATTTAATTTGCCATTTCTCGCTGAGATGTAATTTGCACCGTCGGCAAAATCGTCTGCCAAGATCCAGCCCAATGAAATAACCAGTATTGGTACGACCGTTGGTGCCAGTAGTAAGCCAGAAGTTTGCCAGATCTGGGCCAAAGTCCGGGCCAAAGTCTGGGCCAAAGTCTGGCCCAAAGTCAGAGCCAAAGTCCGGGCCAAAGTCCGGGCCAAAGTTCGGGCCAATTAAATAAACGGTACTGGCCCGACCGTTGGTGCCAGTATAACGGCCGGCTATTACACTCCTGTACCGAATCTGTACTGGCCCAATACTGGCAGCCAGTTCCGGCACTACGGCAACCAGTATTGGCCCAACGCTCGGCCGTTACAATTTTTCTATGTGGGAGAAAATCATGGCGCGAAGGGACGCTATTGTCGCGTGTCGTGTCGTTAGTATACCTGAAATTGGTGTACTTTCGGATGGCAGCGAAAATACGCTGTCACAGTGGATACTTCCGATCGCACGATCGTAGGGTTTCTGGATGGTTGCAATTTGTTGTAAAAAGCGATGTTTCGACACGAGGATCGACTATTTAACGCGCCATGACATAAAAACCCCCTGGCTCAAAGAGTCCGAGTCTCCCCTACAATTCCAGCCCCGAAAGTCTACAGGCTTTCGAGAAAGAAATTATTTCATATTTGCATGATAGAAAAGATTTTCCCTTCTACAGTGCTTTTGCATAATATATGTTGTGCTATATAAAGGTGTCCCTTTGAAACTCGATACGCGCACAGAGGAGGGACACAATAAATTTGGTACTTCGCATCATCGATATTACGTTACTCGCGCTCCAGTGGTGTGTTTGGTTCTAAGGGGATATTGGGTTCTCATTTCGTGCCTTCGCCTCGTTCGTTTTATGTACGATGCTGGATCTCGATTACAAAGTGAATCGAATAATCAATCGCTCGAGGGTGTCATAGAAATCGAGAAAGGGAGAGAAAGAGCGACAGAGAGAGAAAGAGAGATGGTCGCATTTCCCGAAGAGATTATTTCGCTGCTGCGCGTTTACTCGATATTCTAGACATTACTCGACTGGCAAAATTTAGTTACTACGAAAATTTCGCGAGTTTCATTGATAAAGGGGACCCTACCAATTGCATTTACCAATTACATGAATCAGGTATCTTCTCAGTTGTCTAAGTTCATATAAAAGGTATTCCCGCACACTACTTCGTTATATCGGAAACGCTTATTGTTTAAAAAACTTTTGTAACCATTCAAACCCCATACAAAGTAATGGTCATTAGGATTGCCTGTGCTTTATTTAAATAGATCTTTTCATTCGATTGTTTTCAATTTCCGCCAACTTGAAAATCAATGGTGTCCTCTTTTCGACTCACAATCAGTACCTTCATATAGTCCCGGTCCGCGTAAGATAATGAGAGACTCCAACAGCGTCGGTATAGTAGTAACCATTGGAGCCGGGGTAACATTCAAGGCACATGTACCTAATATGCAAGTTAACCGTGCCAAAAGCGATTTACTATGTATTTTGGTGTTTCAACCCTCATTTGCCAATTAGGACCACAAAAACCCATGAAAATTGTCTGTGAACTGAAAATTCAGTAAGGAAAATCTCGTGGTCGGGTCTGCTAGTAGCGCCAGAGTATTTTGTGGCCAAATGCCATTCTGTTAATTTTGCAGATACATCAACAAATTAATGCTTACTAGTTAGGGTTTTCATCCGACTATAACGTAAGGGTCGAGTGTTCGAAAATTTCGGAGTTTTACAAATCTTGAAATTTCCGGAGATCTACGAAATTTACTTATTCTTTTGTCATTCATTAAGCTGACTTTTGCTTCGTAAACGATAATCGCAAGTTAGTGGTACTATCGTGTATACGCAAAAATATGCATGTCATAGAATGATTCGAACATTCCGTTTCTGCGAGAAATTAAATTGTGTCAAAATAAAAGTTCATCGATTTGGTGATTCTATTTATCCTCTATTTATCCTCTCACCATTTCAACAACACCAGAGGAATCATTAGTGAGTGTTTTAATTTTGATTCTTCAGTTAACTATTTCTCCTTGTTCACATTTTAATAAATAATGGGATGATATCAAAAAATATTTGTAACTATTATACGCGATTTGCTCCCAACAATTTCTTCTGAAAGCTCGACAATGTTGGGACAATTAATATCTATTGAATTTAATTTTTCAAACATCATATCCCACTATACAGCTAAAGTCAACATTCCTAGTCCTATCGAGCATGAACATATTTCGGGCACCGAGGCCTTCGTACCCTGTCAGATACCCGTGAGCGAAGGCAGACGGTTGCACAGATAGGCGAGCACACGGACACATGGACGCGAAGACGAACTGACGAGCAGCCGAGTTAGAACATGAAGGTTTTGTTTTTCGGTACGGAATCCTAAAAAACAGGTGAATAGTTATGTTCGGGACTTTTCTCGGAATCCAGAAATTCCCGGCTTACCAACTATTCTGAATCATCCCGATGGCACCGCGATAAAAATATATCGAATGCCTGGCGTAAAATGTATTTTGTTCAACACGCTTATATTATATAATAAAAATATACAGAACGATGTTCGCTGAACCTTTATACGAATAAGGGCTCCACTTACGAGTCACTCGTTGCGAATATCACATTTCCAAACGAATTTAGCTAACGAAAAATCTCAATTGCAATGTGGGTAAAATGAAACGAAAAAATTAAACAAAAACTGACGAAGCGATAACGTAGACGGGAATTTCAGTGAGCATTTTAATGATCTTCCAGTGGATATAGTACCAGCGCGTGATACTGATGTGCGTGTATGTTGTGTATATATTTTGATTTCCATGGCCGTAGCAGAGCATGTACGATATTTACGGGTTTTTGGAAAAACTATAGTTCGTCGAAATAGCAGTTTTACGTTGCTCCGCGTTGCCTGGTGCTGTTTGGAAGGAAAGGGGCGCGAGACCTGTTAAATATGGTGCCAACTTTAATGAAGCGACAAGCCCGGATGACCGCAGGCAACCAAGCATACATACTGTAGCCGGGAAATAGCACACTAGTATATGTTCGTTTCGTGAACAATTGAGGTAGCTGGAAAAGTGAGGGACAAAGGAGACCATCGAAAACTCTAAACACAAAGCACTGAAAGGTTGAAGTTTCGTACATTTTTTAATTATTGGACCCTACCTATAGAGAAAACATCGAGTGCAAGGACAATCGTTTTGTTTTTGTCAATCAATACGTTTTTTCTTTATTTTTTCGTTCCGTTGGTTTTAACGACGTCCGATTTGGTCTATTTTGATCCTTTGAGGTATTGAGGAATACAGTAGCAAATTGCGTAAAGATAATGATGGCATAACAAGGTCCTTACGATGTTTTCTTTCAATTCATATATCTTTTTTTGTTCAACTTTATTTTCTCATGGAGAAAACATTGTTTACCGGAATAAAATGTTTCTCCACATTGCGATACCATTAGTTTCAAAATGTGCCAAGAGCTTGGCAATGATAACATGCAGCAGGGTTAAAACTTTCACTTTTCATTCTCATAATTTTTAAATAGTCGTAAAGTTCTATGAGCAAGTGGCATTCCTATTTGGACGTTCTTAGGAAGGAACCTAATGCAAAACAATTTCCAGCTATGAACTTCAAAAGCTATACGCAATTGGTGGATCGTCGACGACGATGATATATAATTATACAGTAAAATAAGAAATATTGTAGAATAAGCACACAACGACCAATTTCAAGGGAAATCCCCGAATAACTTCAACAACCAGGCGTTTATTGAAGGAAGGTCCCGTGAATTAGTCTCTGGCGACCAGATGTTTTATTGCGGATTAAGCGTCGGGTTTTTTTCCGCGAGTCGAGACCTTTCGCACCTTACGTGCGTGGGACGTCGACCCTTGAAAACAGACATATATTTTCTTGACCAAATTAATAAATCAGGATCCACGACACGAACCGCTGACGCTTTTCTCGTCCACTCACAAAAAGCAAGAGTAATATTTCAAGCGTCGTCCCTTTTTGACATTTCGTCAGTCTATAGCGACTATCACTTTTGATCCACACATACAACAATACTTGTAATAATTTAACCGTGAAGTTCTAAAATATAGTCTATATTTATCGTTATCCTTAATATTGCCCTGATTCATTCAGTCACTTTACACGAAACTAGTTGTCATCAATTAATGTTGACTACAATAAGTACAGTGGAATCTCGTCGCAACACCGCGCATAAGAACTTACAACTCCTGTGAGTAATCTCAATAAATTCGCGAAAGCCACGGTATACTTGGACTAGGAAACAAGGATCCTTGGTATTGAATTTGGCGAAAATCGCTAGCAAAATTTGTGAATTCACAAATATTACGAGGAAGCAATGTGTTAGTTAATAATTTGCACCCTTGATTCACTATGCGATTTATCGTAAATCAACGAATGATTTATTCGATGGCGTATTAATGGAGCCATCGATTACCCATTTGCTCGTTGGTTAAATTGTGCAAAACGTTTCTCGTATACTATACGTATGTGTATAAATGTTTCAAGCATATGGAAATTTCCGTTGAAATTCCAATCGGATGAGCTAGCACTCTACGTTTTTTTTTTTTTCATTTTAAATATACAGTTCTATCCTCACGGGAATTTACCTATGCAGTTATCGACAATTATTTGCCCTCACTGTGCAAGCTGCAGGAAAACGTGGAAAAAAAATTGCAAGCCGGAAAATTGGCTGATTTCAATTTTACGATTTTTTTTTCAAATTGTTGGCATTGTCGCAATGAATTGTGAAAAGTCATACGTACGTCTGAATTATATGCCACCACCCCCCCTCTCTCATAACGGTGTAATTATGTATACAAATTTATATACGCAAACATGAAGAATCGTTTAGATGCCATTCGAGAGGGGGTTGGTATATAATACCACGAAGGCTTTCTCCCCATTTCGAGGGAATAATACCGCAAATTTACCGGACTGAATTTGTTCCTCTATTAGCATACGTCAATGATGAACGATTGTACGTTTTATCGAACCGACGCATACATGCATAGTCGAGTCAGTCCCCATCGGTTGTTGGATGGTCGTTATGAGGGCAATCATCAATAATACTGGTCATCACCGTGTGAATAATAAATATAGATAAAAAAACCAAGTTGAAATTGCACAGCACTTCCTCATAATTTGTTTATACTTACAAAACCCTGTATGAGCAAATGGATTTTTTAATTCTGCGTTACTTATAGATAAAGCTTGATAATCGAAAAAAAACCTCGAGGGAGCAATATGTACGCTTGAGCTTACATCTCATTTCTGAATGTGTACACTTAGTCTGAATCATTGCAGATTATTCAAGCTATCGACTCCACATGAAGCATTTTTTGAAAGATACTAAATATTATCCCGCGAGTCCGTTTCACAATTTACCATCCATAACCTTCTATTAAAATTTGAGAATGTTTTTTTGTCGATCATTCATCTTTCGCACTTCTTTTATGAAATTATGAAAATGCTAAAAACTCTTGAAAATCAAACTCAATCCTGATTTTATAAAAGTTAATGTATTTATTGTTGCCAGAAGTAAAATCTCTATTTTAAGCAATTAAAATGACAAATATTGATTTCTGACACTGACCAATTTATCAAAAAATTCATGTGCGCTTGAAAATAACGGAGAATTTAGTCGATAAAATTCAACAAAAATTCTAACTCTTAAGGAGGGTGGATCCGTTCCAGCGGGGGCGGCAAAGCGGGAGAGGTGTCTTGTGCGTGAATTGTCAGGTGGACAGGGTGCCAGAGAGAGAGGGTCGCGTCACGAGATTCCGAGTGTACACTGTTGTATAAACGGAGTTGTTCTATTTTTTCAATTTCTTGTTAACTATCTAGACAAAGGATTTCGTGAAAGTTCTTCCTAAAAATGTAAAGAATGATTTGGATCTATTTTTATAGAATTCATAACATTTTTAGCATGGCTATTGATTGTTGCATTAGATATCGTATGATTTTTGCTATGTTTCCCGTATATAAGAGTACAATTTCAATAATTAATTACTCGAAAACGATGCAGACGATACACTTGAAATTTTGCATAGAAGCGTCGTTCTACGCAGATGAATATTCTCAATAAATTTGAACTAACTATTCAGATTTGGACGAACGTAAGACCATTACTCCTTAAAGACCATACTTCTATCGCGCACCTATAAACGTCATGTAGATTGAGAACAAAAAGTGTTTGGATTTATTAAATCGGCGTTCACCCTCGTTGAAACGAATGTTTAGTTAGTTCAACTAAGTTATTAGTTTTTTAAACAATAATTAGGGTCAGTTGACTAAAATAATCTTATGGCAAACAAACTATTTGTAGTACCAACTAAAAATTCGTTTGAACGAGAGTAAACGCCGAATTAGTCAATCAAAATACTTTTATTTCTTAGTGTAGGTGCGAATGGGGATTCTGCGATTTTGTGGCAGCATAAATTCAACTTGACTTAACGTAAATTTAACGGAATTGAAACAATATGCGCGGTTTTTACTGGCTTCAAAAAGTTGCAAATTGAAACTCGCATATTGCTTTTCCATCATTCTTTTGTATTTAATAAATCTTCCCCTATGAGCAAGTTAGTTTTTCAAAGCTTCGTCATAAAGGAAGCTTTGTGTATGCCCACAGAAATGACGAAAGCAATATGGAAGTTTAAAGTTGCACGTTTTTTCTCTTTTTTAAATCGATATTGATTTGACGTGATCTAAGTGTGAGTTTTGCATGATTTTTATTGTATTGTAGAGGTGTCAGACGGGAAATCTTTTGATACATGTTTTAAAAAAAGATCGATGAATTTGTCATTGATGATATGCCGATCTGAATTTTCGTGAGCAAGTTTGCGTAGTTCGGAACTTCTAACACTAATGTAACAGTCATAAGGGAACATTTTTAAACCTTTGTTTTGTCACTTTTCCGTGATATTCATTAATTTTTGCTCATTGCGAAAATGTTTGCATGGTTCGACACTTCTGACACCAATGTAACTTTTGTAAAACTGTCTTCTTACGGTACGTGTTTGTGTACTTCGATACTTCTGATACCAATTGTGATGGACGGGCAGTGTGAAAAGGTGAAAACGAATAAATAATATGGTTTAGTATGAACGATGTGTAATGACTTCGTACGAATGATAGTGAGAGAGAGAGAGAGTGCAAGGCTTTTCGATTCGGTTGTAGGATAGAAACTGAAGAGATGAAGGCTCGAAGTTGAGGAGAGGAAAAGGGTCTAAAATTGGCGGGGATGTCGCGAGTCGCGTAGTAATGCCAGTGGGACCGAGGGCACGATGCTAGCGGATGGACAGATTATTAGCTGGAAAAGAAATTAGGTTCAGCTGAGGCGTGAGATTTGAGCGTGACAGCAAGTTGGCAGTGAGAGTGAAATGTGGGATAGAAAGGTAGGTTTGTGTTATGGACTACGGGAATGTTACATTATAACGATTTTGAAAAATTGAAGAATTTGGAAATATAGAACGCCTATATTGATTTTCTCCAAACTCAATACCAAATTTCTTATGATGATACCCAATTCATGTAAGGAGTTGTAATTCAATACACAAAAAATTGCTCGAGTGAAATCCTGCACACAAACACTCGTACGAAATGTTTGAAAAATTCGAAGTTCTATAAATTTGGAATGCTGCGATCGTGCCTGATAGGACGAAAATTGCTGGTGTTATGCGTTCTACTTGCGTGTAGAACGTCAACCCAATCGGATGCCATTTCGGAGTAAAATAGAAGTTTCACTTCTGTAGCCTCATCACACGCACGCACACACAATTATACACACGCGACATGCACGCACGCATTCATTCGAGCGCACTCCGCCCCACACATGCATTAATCTGGATATTAAACAAAATGTTGTTCTGATGTTTTAAGATATATTGAAAAAATGTGTCTTGGTGATTGGAAAAAAAATTCACGAAAGCTTCTTTTATGAGGAAGCTAAATTTATGACAACGATGAAACATTATATGAAAAAAAACATTTTTAGAAAGCGGTACTTGCGTAAATTTAACCGAGGATAATTTCTGAAGTGTCGAAATTTGTACCTGTGCGGTCGTTAAGGTAGTAATCTGGTAACTTAAGCCGATTTTCATGTCTTTTTCGGAGGGCGTTTTTTTGTAGGAAAATAAAAATGAATCTTTTTGGATATTTAGGATGTTTTTATTTACATATTAAAGATAAAAAATAAAATTTGTTTGAAAAAATTTAATAGTCTATTATTATTATTATTATTATTGATCGAAGTTGGGGAAGTAAATATCCAAAACGATTCATTTTTATTTTCCTACAAAAGAACGCCCCCCAAAAAAGACATGAAAATCGGCTTAAGTTAACAGACTACTACCTTAAAGGTTAGTCCTTGTATAAAATTACTTCTTTAAACTCGAGGTTAGAAGTATTCCGAATAAAGTTATTTAAAAAACATATTTATTCCACTGCGTTCCACTACAGTCACACTATTAACTAATTGGGGTCCACACTTATTCCTAGGTCACCGTAAAATATACAAACTGCTAGCCAATGCAGGAATGTTGAACATTGGAATCGATCGAGCGAATAATATAACGTAATTCCGCTGTCAAATTGTAATCACGGGACAATTTTAATAATTATAATGTGTAATTGGAATTAATACATTCAAGAATTTGAATTTTGTCACTTTTCTGCATCTATTTCTTATTTGCAAGTCTCACTAACTCAACTATTCACCCAAGTCATTGCATTCAGTTGAAAAAAAAAATACGTTTAATGACAAATAAATGTTTGCAAATATACGATTGCGTTATTTCTCCAAAATTGCATGTAAATTATTCAATGAGCGAGAGCTACATAACTACTGACACACAAAACCACACCGGCCACTGCTCGAATATCGTAATTGGGTGCGCTCGAATAACGAGGCAGAAAACCGGATTATATTAACGAATTATGCTTAATGCATTCGTAAATAGTATGTGGTATATATATATCTGTATATATACATAGATATTGATGTGTCGATACGATTATACGATATTTTAGCTTTTATCACGTTCCTCGCCATGTTTCGGGGCGATAGTCTCTCACTGTCGGTGACGCCTTTTATTATTTAGGGTTTCATCGTTACCATCGGGATGTCTCCGACGATTTTGTATCGCAAGACCGGTGAATCGCTCGTAAACGTGAGCGTGGTTCAATTTGTTTTAGAACCTAGTATATTTATGCTATTCAGGAATATATTTTTTTTAAATCGTGTGTGTTGGACTGTGATAAATTGCCACTTTTATCCGACACTGAAAAAAAACTACATGCTCGGAAAATAAGAAAATGTCGTGTCCTTGGGACTTTGTGAGTATCGACATACGTGCGTCGTAGAAAGCACTCACCACATATCATACATCCTGCCTCAAGTGTCTGAGATAACTACGCCGGGGTTCGTTGGGTCTAGGTCGACGCAATGTCGTTCTAAGCGTTCAAACAGAGTTCCACGTAGTTCCGAGAGTTCAGGTCAAGTTCTATCGCCGAACGGATGCACCACGGGGAGCACTAGTTTCGCAAGCAATGATGACTCGGAGCGTACAGGAACGTGCTTTATGCTCCGCACATTTCCTTACGAATATCATATGTTTCCATGGTTACGACGCATGAGCGAAGCGATCTGTATATATGCTCCAAACCGCCATTAGTAAGGTTCACAGGATTGCCACGAGTCGCACTGCAAAATCTGTTCTCGAATAGGTAGTTCGCGGAATTCAGGTTGTACGCTACGTAGTTGTCGTGGTCTAAATCGAGTTCTACGTGGTTCTTGCCGTTCAGTTCCATTAATACGTACTTCTCACAGTCCGACTCGACTTCCACGTACTTCACACAGTCCGGATCGTTTTCTACCTATTCACAAAGGCCCGGTCGAGTTAATCGTGGTTCTTGAAGTTGAGTCCGATCTCCTCGCAATTCTGAGAATCCAGGTCCACTTCCACGTACTGCTCGGGCTTCATCACCATTGGATACTATATCGACTGTCAACAGCCTTCCTAATCAACCTATTTCACTACCACTGGGAAATTTAAATTGACGTAGTACAATCACCAACGAAAAGGCAGTTTAAATTGTTCTCATTTGTGAAACCGTCAATGTATGAAAAGTTACCGGATCAGACTTCAATAATCAGAAATAATGTCTCGATTTATCAATGAAAAAGGTTTCGCAGGAATGTCAAGAATCTTTCTTGACAAAATGCTGCTAATTTGTTTACACAAAGGGGTACTCCAGTGGGATTCAACAAAGTATAGGCAGATATAGGTAATAAAGGGAATGAGTTTCGTGTGCAAGTCAAACGCAACACGCTCCTTCCTCTTGGTTGGGGGTTAAAAACGATAATGTCCCAGCAGGCATTCCGATTATATCTCAAACAAATGTTTATGTTGCGTCATTGTCCCGAAACTCTCTTTCTCTCACACTGGCGGAGTCCATTCCAAATGCAAGGTACGAAATTAGGGTTTAAAGAGAACCGAGAGCGGCAGAAAGCAGACAATGATGGGAATAAACAAAACTTTTTGTGTTAGGATCTCTTAATTTATCAGCGGGTCATCTTAAATTTATTGGAAGGTAACTTATCGGATAATTTACTGTACGTACACAATGTTTACTGGGTTATACATGCGTGGATCACGTGATTCGTAGTAGCAATGTGTCAGAGTGAATGTATCACGAGTATACAAATTCCCCGAGGCTCTTATTTGCTTTCGTACCTCACCGTACATTCGATGTATATATAACGTATACTGTATATTATAGAACCGAAGGGCTAGATATATATCTAAGCAACTGATATTCCATACTATATATATGTAATGTGTATATATATAGATATAAAGCTCAGAAGGGCAAAGAGAGAATTTCACAGGCTTGCACAGAAATCACTGGAGAGATTCTCGCGGCTTAGCTCCTTTGGGAGTGAACCAGCAGGCGTTTACAAATGCCATAGTTGGCATAGTTTCTTGGCTCAAGATTGTGTGCGGTGTGCACGGTTCTATACCCTCTTCACCGCGCGTTTTCTCTCTCCATCCATAAAAGAGCCCTCTCGCCCACACAGCTTATTCTCTCTCTCTCTCTCTCTCCTGCAGTCCTCTTTGTCCTCTCAGTGGGATGAAAACGTCTCTACGGCTTTCCTCGGGAAAACTTTTGCACCGGGGGGTGAATGAAAATACCCGCGGTAACTCCTGTCTTCGTGCGAAACGGAAGAAAGGGGATGATACAGGGAGAAGCAAAAATTGTTTTGCGAACGACTGCGAGCAGTACGATAAAACATATTCTATAAATATAACGAGCTGAAACGGACATCATTCGTCGTACAAAACAACATTTTTTAGTTTTATGACGAATTAATATCGCAAAAAAACGACAATTGTATCATTTACCGAATGTTTAAGGTTAATTGTTCTTTGGTAATATATATTAGTATTCTTTTAAATAATTATTCATCATAAATTTCTAAGTTAATTATTTCGAACGTTACACATTTCTGATAAATGAGTGATGACCAAAATTACCTACTGAGCATTGAGCACATTACATGATAACGTTTTTTGCTGTTGGTAATGAATCGTAAATATTTGATAATAGATGTTTTATATCAGCTGCCACTACGTCATACGTAAAAACGCGAGAGGGTATACGTTGGAACAAAGGAAAAATATATTATTTACTGAGTTTCAGTTTGTGGTGCCATCAGAAGTGCAGAAAAACTGTCAATATTGACTACAACCAATACTGCCTAATTTGGAAAGAGTCGAAGTGGCGCCCCCAACAGCTCGTCTGCTGCTGTCAGTTTTTCTCCTACACTATATTTACCCGTTTGCCAAGTAGAGGAAAGAAAAAAAAATCGACTCATCCACCCGCGATGTACGCAAAACGAAAAGAAAGTAGAAAATATGAACTCGGACAATGAGACGTGGGTACATTAGCTGGGTAAGGGTGAAATACTATGACAGCAATTGAAAAATCTCTGCAAGACTCACATTATAGAGCTATCGGCCGACGCTGTACAATAAATTTATCCATATATACCGATTTGGTCTACACACTTCTCTTCCACACTCGTCAGCCACTGGTTGAATGTTATCACTAGTACTCGGGCTCGCCATAGTTGTACAGACCGAAAAGAATAAAAATGGAATCTGCAAGAAGATATAAACCTGCAATTCCGTAAAATGAAGTTAAAGAAAATGGAAAAAGCAAAACGAAGAAGAAATAAAAGAAATGAGCTATGTGTAACCGGATATCGTAGATCGTAGGAACGGTAAAACGGCAGAGGTGCGTCATATTGCTTGTATTATTATCGTTACTACTATTATATCTATGACCACTACTACCTCTTTTATTACTTGTAAGGGAAATAACAGTCTACAGACTTATCGGGCCCGGCTTACCGATATGATATTTTTACAGTTTTACAGTTGCAAATATCCATAATTTATGCATTCACTTCAGCAAATAAATTGCGAATTACCATTATTGGTAAAAAACAATTGGGAGTGAACATTTTTTTCGGTCAACATAACTTCCACGCTTCGAAAAGTTGAGATGCAAATTTCACTTATTTATTTATCCACAATTATGATTAAATGAAATAAATGGTTGTGAGTTTACAGTTGGCAATCAATAGTTCTCGAATGTAAAATAATATCATCATTGCAATGAACATAATTTGGACATTATGAAAGTAGGAGAAGCAGTACATTTTCATGATGTATCTGTTCATATTTTTTTAAGCAGTGAAATTGTGTGTATACGGATACGAATATATGCGCATGTGTTGAGGTCAACGGGACAGCGGAATTGAAGTATTGCCTTTAGTTGTATATTAAAAATGTATTAATTTCTATAACACGGAAAGCGATTTGATTTATTCGGATTGCAATCGACAGATACTTGTCGAATTATGTAACGAATGTGTTATCGAAAAACAATATATCGGAATAGCTATTCCCGTATTCATCGTATACGAGGTCTGTTCAAAAAGTATCGCGAATTTTTAATTTCCGCGGGCTACGTATATTCGATTGTCGATTTTTTTGTGGCGTTAGGTTGGTACTCATGTCCCTCACTTATGCTGAAAAAATCGGCCATTTTGAATGTTTAGTTAATTGTTGACAGCTGTTTTGGTTATCCGTGTTTTGGCTTGTCTTCGATTTTTGCCTATTCCAAAAAATGGATCAAAGAATCTGTATCAAATTTTGTGTGAAAAACAAAATTAAGTGCGCGGACGCATTCCGAATGTTGACTGTGGCATATGGTGAAGCTACCTTGGACCAAAGCAACGTTTATCGGTGGGGTAAAATGTTATCAGAGGGCCGAGAAGATGCGAACAACGAAATGCGTTCCGGACGCTCGAGCACATCAACAACAGACGAAAACATTGTTGAAGTGAAGAAAATAATATTGGCCAATCGTCGAATCACCGTTAGAGAAGTTGCTGAGGAACTAAACATATCGATTGGCTCGTGCTATTCGATTTTAACCAATGATTTGGGCATGAGACGGGTCGCCGCGAAATTCGTGCCAAAATTTCTCAATTTCGAACAAAAACAGTGTCGCGTTAACATTGCTATGGAGCTGTTGGACCCGGTCCGCGACGACCCAAATTTGCTCCAGAGGGTCATAACTGGTGACGAATCATGGGTTTATGGTTATGACGTGGAAACCAAAGCTCAATCATCGCAATGGAAGCTGCTTTTTAGGAATAGGCAAAAATCGAAGACAAGCCAAAACACGTCTAAACAAAACAGCTGTCAACAATTAACTAAACATTCAAAATGGCCGATTTTTTCAGCATAAGTCAGGGACATGAGTGTCAACCTAACGCCACACAAAAATCGAAAATCGAATATACGTAGCCCGCGGAAATTCAAAATTCGCGATACTTTTTGAACAGACCTCGTATGTAAAATGACGATGATTCGAGGAAAGATACGTCGAGCGAGACCAGTCCCGCCAGATGACCGTGAAGATATCTGCATCAGACAAAATTTCATCTTTGGACAGGTATAACTACCGTGTTTTTTATCGTACAGACTTCGCTTAGGTCTCATTCTCTTCGTTTTGCGATTCTGCAAAATCCAATTTTATTGTTTTTTTTTAAAGAATTCTTTAAGGGTATACAACGAAAAGAACATATTGGACAGCTACAACTACCGTGTTTTTTATCGTACAAACTTCGCTCAGGTCTCATTTTCTTCGTTTTGCGATTGTTCAGAGTTGCAATTTTTTTTCAAACCTTCCTTAAAGGGATACAACGAAAAGAAATTTTCGGAACACCATAACTACCGTTTTTTTTTATCGGACAAACTCAGTATCATTTTATTCATTATGAAATTCTCGAGCTGATATTTTTTTCCATCTCTCTTTGTTTTATCGATTCCTGTGTTCGATAGACACGATATAAGCCTATTCGAACAAATTTTTTTTATTATCATTTTGCTACAAAATGGAGGCGACAGAGCCCATCTTGAAAATGGTTTTTTTTTTTAAACATCTTCACGAGAGGACGGTTTTCTCGTAAAGTATAAGACCTGGAAGATAAAACCAAAAAACTTATAATCTATATACTATTGGCTATGGGATTTCGTAGGGGTTTTGTTTAAATCAAATTTTGTAGGAATTGTGCATTTTGTAAAAATGAATCGATTTTTTGCCAAAAAATAAGCAGTAAATTGTTTATAATCATTTTTTTTTCATTAAATCAAAAAACGACTACGTACACCAATAGAAAATGTAATTGTGAGGGTACTATCAAAATTGCAAATCGATCCATCCAACGGTGTTCAAGTAATACGCCCTCCCAGTTTGAAAAAGTGGTTTCAAGTAAAACGCGTTGGTGTTCAGTTCGTGCTCCGAGCTCCTGCGGCAAAATGGATAATTGAACCTTTAAAAATTTGTTTTTCACTATAGTACCAACTGCATATTGTTTTTATGATCCTAAAGTATTGATTAAGCCAAAAAACAATCTACTTTTCGAAAATCCTAGAGTGGTGAGACCCCTTATCTGAAGTCAAACGTACGCTAGGAAAAAAGAAACATGAAAAACTCATGAACGGCCTAATCAATTGACGTCTTTTTGTTATTGTTTGGAAGCTGTTAGGCAAATTTTATTATGAAAGTGTTCTTAATTTTTCCCTCCAAGGTGTTCATTGCCTGTGCATCACTAAAGTAAACATGGCAATGCGCGTCAAACCACGAGCCTCTAGTATGTAACCCTCTGATGAGGCACACCGACAAATGTACTTGGCCCGAGACTCTGCCGAGTCTCTTGATATATGTTGACCGTAGTTATAGAGTGTCATTACGTGAATATCGACAAAATAATATAATAATTCGGACGAAAAGCTCGGGCTTACGGAACGGAGAATGCGCCACTTCAATAAACTCTTCGGCTTTGGTGGATCGCCTCTCTCACGACGATAGTGGAGGAAGAGAGGATGATAACCTACCGCAATTACGATAAATATATACAGTTTTTCAGTGGGAGAGAAAGAAATAAAATGCGAGAGGAAATTATTACGTCCTTGCTCTCGTGATTCCACTGAAGCTAAAATCCCTCGTTCCCATGTTCTCCACACCATTCGCGATAGTGGAATCTCCGTAAAATATAGAATGTCTCGCTTTCTCCGACGTTCATTGGTGCATAAGCGGTTGACTATTATGTTCATTAGTATATTTGGGGTATTCCACCTGATGCAGGAAGGTTTATAGCCCGAGTGACTTTTGGACGCCTTTTAATTCGCAAATGGTGGCGACAAAAAATAAAAGGAATAAGAACAGCGTAATAAACCATTTTAGTTAAGCTTTTTTTTTATTTATTTTTTTTGTTCACCCACTGTTCATAAATTACACAGACTTTAGGAACCACCGTGACTAAAAATAGCAGCATTCATGTGGGATATCTCATATACTAGTGTACATTTGCATACCCTCGTCGAAGAAGTACTGCTGTAATTGCATGCGTGTATAATGAGACAACGAAGAGGGAGAAAGTCGCCAAATTCTCTGTCTAGCATTTTCCCCCCCAAACCGTGAATATATGTATATACGAGGGATTTAATTCCAAGCGGACCGCCGTCTGACCACCATCATTCACGATTTTTGCTTCCTCCGCTGAGGAAGCTTAGTTTTCGTGAAGAATTTTATTTTTTTGCTTTCAATACCAAATGTGTTTAAAATGTGTCAATACGTCGGAAAAAACGAATCTACAAACACAATACCGATGGATGTGTGCGACGAAATTGCAAAAATCGAATTTCTATAACTCTAAGATTACCCCAACCGATTCGGCCGAAATAGAGCACGCAAGAGATGCTGCTAACTCCTTTGGTCGGATATAAGGGTGGTGGTTTGAACACGCCGTTCAGATGTTACACGATATTGAATTTTTTGAAAAATGTTAATCAATGAATTTATTTTTAGTATATAACGTCTTACGCTTTTTACGTCGCTAGTCTTATGGAACTGATAAATAATTTCTGGTAACTATGAAAGTGAAAATGTTTAATCCGCAAACCCTTTAGTCACTATTCATCCCTGTCTTTGCTCTTACCGAAGTGTTTACTTGTCCCCAACTTTTCCATCGTTCCTCTGCTCGACACTCGAACTTTGTATTCATTCAAAAGATGTTAGGCATTCATATACATATTTCCACCCTTGTTCGACCTTTTAGAGTTTCTGTTGTCCATTATTTTAGCTCCAATTCTTTCCTATTATCTCTCCACTTGTGAATTCCCTCTATGGATTCCTTTCTAATATATCAATGCGTTTTTTAGCCTCCAGACATACCAAGATGTTTTTTCAAAAATATCTGTAATTGTTTAACTCGTGCAATTTTTGAGCTTACACGCAAAAACTTTCTACACAATCAGAGTGTTGCAAATGTGTGAAATTTGTTATTTTTCGAAAAATTAATATAGACGCTTGCTAAGGGTTTAGCTCGTGTCATTTTTCTGCTATCAAGCCCAAACTTCGTAAATTGATTCGGTATTATGAAAGGATATGCCGTATCAAAATTCAACAAAATCAACTGAAGCGTTATAGATTTACGAAATTTAGAATTTTTCAAAATGATCGATCTAGGTGTTTATTGAAACTTTAGCTCGTGTAATATTGTGGTTATCGAGCCAAAAATTCGTACATCTATCGGACACCATTGAAGGATGTTCGCTATTATAATTGGAGAAATTCGATTCACACGTTTTGAATGTCTGAAATTTTGAATTAAAAAAAAAAATCATATAGGTGTTTTTAAAGACTTTTGCTGGTGCAATTTGTATCGAACTTTTGAGATTTCAGGGAAAAGCTTTGTATATAAAAAAAATGTCATTGAAGAAAGATTGAAGTCGATTTTTGGCGAGAATCAATGAATCGGTTGCCGCTTTATGAAATTTCACATTATTTGAGAAAATTGGTATTTAAAGTATATCTAGGGAAAAAAGCTGCAACTTGTAAGTTGCTTCCCTTAAATTTTACACAATGCTAAAAGCACCCTCTATGAGACACGAAAATTGAAAGAAATATGTTGCCTCAAAATAGTGGGCTTTGAGGGTTGTGTGAAATGCCGAGGAAGCAATGTGCAAGTTTCAATTTTCAGCTTTTTTTCTTCGTGAAAGTATTAAACTAGCATTCATTTAAATAAAATCTATTTATTTTCTTTCAGATGGCGAAGGTGAGTTTGTCTTCTGGGTTTCACGTTCAATCTAAATAAACGACCGAGTCGAAAGATTCATGGAATACCTATATGATAGGAAACGTGTGGCGTGTTGAGTACCATATTTATCATCTTTCTTTTATTTTCGCTTTAAATCATACTTCTACATCATCAGCTTTTCATTCGTCTATATATATATTTTTTATCTTTCCCTCTTTGCTCATTTCCCAGCTTTGTGCAATACTGCTGCCACGACGTATTATATATACATATAAAACCGCAAGAGCTTTACTGATAGATACGTTCAGTGACCTCGTGCTCTACTTCCGCTTCGTTATTCTCACCAGAAACGAGTTTACGCCAGATGCTCTTTCTTGAACGTCGTATATATATATATATATATATATATATATATATATATATATATATATATTCTCAGGTGCAACTTCCGGGATCCTGGCAGTTTCACGATTCTTCAAAAGAAAAAAGGACTCGTGACGAGGGCAAGACGCTTATGCGCTCCTCCACTCATCCTTGTCCCGGATTTTTCTCTCGCGAGAGAAATAAATGCGCGATAAAGAGAGGGAGTTTTCCGACTGAGCGAATCGACAAGAAGAGAGAAAGAGGGAAATAATTTTGAAAATTCTTTAGCGCAACCGACACGGAAACATTCTCCAGCTTCTTGTACTATTTCAACACAATCATCTATAATATATTGGAATGCATGAAAAATTCAACGACAACTCGAGGAACGTCTGATCATTTCGGATCTGTTCCATCGTTGTTCATACTCTGAAACTTGTTTGAAAGTGGAAGAAGTTAATTGAAACTAAAAATTCATTTCATTTTAATTAAACGTTATTATTTGATAGATTTATTAAACTTTACAAAAAAAGGCGCTAATGAAAATTATCTTTTGAATACTTCTAAAAATATATTTGCGTCTTGTTTAATATTCCAGGTAACGTCGTATTCTTTGCTTCGGAACATTCTGGAAATTTTAAACAAACAGTATTTCCAAGGGAAATTAAAAAGAGAATATAAAAGAAGAACTATTGGCAAATTTTTTTTTCGTATCTCATTTTTTTAATCGAGTTGATCGAATTATCATGGAATAGCCCATATAGTATATACGTGTATGCGTACAATCCTATTTTACCAGTTCTGTGTAATGACACGTGGTAAACCACGAAATCCACCTTGCGTTTTCTCTCTTTTTCTCTCATACCAAACTCAAGAGCACGGGTACGAAAGGACTCAAGGAGAAAGTTGAATTTCCGTGTTTCGCAACCCCCATTGCGAATGCGTACTATATATTATATATTTATAGCGAACGCTCCGTATATATGCCACTTCAGCATTTTATTTCCTTCTGTCGACCTACGCGCGATTCTCTTCCGAGAAATGGTTTTTCTACGCTCTCGTGTATATTTCGTTTCGTAGATTTTTTTCTTTCCGCCAAACCTCTATAAGCAACTTAAGAGGGAGAGTTGTACTGTTCGTGTATAAAAGCGTTCCATTCATTCTGAAATAACTGGAGATGGGGTAGAGAGAGAGAGAGAGAGAGAGAGAGGAAGAAATAGTCTTCTATTTCTTCCTCTCTCTCTACCCCAGAAGAAGAAGGAGAAGAAGAAAAGAATATACACATATAGATGGGCTTTGGGGATGAATTTATCGTTGCTCTCTCGACCCTCTCGACAAACTAACTCGAGAGAACGCTGAGATGCGCCCATAGAACCGAACTCTCTCACCGAGCTATGTCGAGATCCTCGGCATGCACAATTCCCTGTCATGAAAAATGTGAGACTAGCTGTGGCCGTGAGCACACAGCGTGTCTTTGAAATATACAATGAGCACCCGCGAATGGATAACCACGAAACTCTTTCTCTACTGTACATTTCTATATCATATTCGTAGGTATATATATATATCAAGAGACACAACAGCGTCCCCACGCCAAGTAATGAATAAAAAAAAATATGAATGAAACCAACGTTCATTGTCCATTCATCTACGTTTTTTTTCTTGGTTTTAAGGGCATTCGTTTGTTTTTATTAATATTTATTTTACAACGTGTTGTGATTTCAGGGTATTTGCTTTATATTGCCCTGCTGAGGAAAACATTTTGGTTGGATTTTAAACAAACCTCACTACGAAAAGACATATTCGACATACAGAACTTTTCGTTGGTTTATATATATACCGCGTGCTTTGCGCCCCCCCCCCCTCCGTTCCATCTCGCCCCGGCCTACCCCCCCCCCGTTCCATCTCGCCCCGGGCTCCCCCCTTCAACTCTTGTACACGGCGGCGGCGGAATATTTATATAATATAGAGAGATATACATCAGAAATATAGGTTAGGTTAGATTTAGTAATGCCTATGCTCGGCGTTCTTCCTTTTTTCACAGTCGTTCACTTTATCAACATTTCCCACTGTGTTGCATTCGGCGATGGCATAAGTAAAATGCCAAAAACCTGTGCTGATAAAGTAGGTGCCAGCTTTACTCGCATCAACACAAGCACCCTTCTATTGATGGGATTAAACTGAAGTACGAAAACGTACTTTAATTCGTAACTTTCACAAGCTGTTCGAGGTTAATGAAAAAGAAAATCTTTCATCATAATGGGACTTGATAGAGTGGTCAGGCACACAGTCATTGTTTCTGCGACATGCACGAATCGGGAAAAAAAATTAGTTTTTATTCTCTACGCCCGCGGTGGAACTCTGGACGGTGGACCAGGAGATGGATTTGTTGCACTCGTAGTTTTTGTGAACTGTACAACTCGAGAAAAAAAAATGTTCCCATCGTTGCAGTGTGCAACGATGCAATCTCGGTGCAATCTGGCGAGATTGACCAGACGATCCACTTCGTCGCACTACTAGTAATTCTCAAATGATGCACGAGTTAAATAAAAAGGATTATTATTCTTCACGTGAAGAGTGGCACTGGCGGGACGATCGAATGATAGATTTCATCACATTGATCTTGTTTCTGAGGTATCCAAATTGACAATAAAAAATGATCGATAGTAGTGGTCATTGGGAGTTTGACCAAATCATACATAGATTTTGTCGTGCTAGTCATTCTGAAAGTTACTGGCGATTTAAAGACATTATTTCTTTGAATTTCTGATTATTCAGCTTCAGATTTTGTCACCGTTTTATAAAAAAAATGACGATTTTTCATTATTTTTCATCCTTCGTTCAATCTTCGTTTATCCGTTCGATCCGATTTTCGAGTAACATTCCAAATTTAGCCAATGCCGTTGATAAACGAAAAAGCGAATGCAAATCAGATTTGCATATTGCTTCCTAACAAATGTCTAAGAACGACAAAGCTTATCCGTATTTTCCTCAATTGTGACTTTCTCATATACAGAGGAAGCTTTGTCAGCTTTAGAAAATTATGGAAGAATCGCGAATCCAATTGGCATCTTTGGTTTTATTACCTAATGTATCTGAATAATGAACATGGTTGCCGCTTAACTTATTTATATAATCAATGTCAACTGGATAATTGTAAATTCACGAATATTAAAGAAATCGTTCTATTCTTCATGAAAATTTAAAATTTGAAAAGAATTCAAATTTAATAAAATCTGAAACCTTTCACCGATTCTCACCCTATTCAATATCAACTATTATTTAATGGTAGTCTTAATATCATATGACAAAACTAGGCCAAAAATCCCGAAAATTTGTAGGCCAATACCTACAAATTTTCAGAATTAGAGTAATCACAGTCATTTAGGAAAAATTCAAAATTTCCTAAAATCTGAATCTATCGATTGTCTCCAAATTCAATACCAAATTTCCCTATACTCTATTTAAGTTTTGTCCCGAATTTCAGCCCTTTATCTAAGAAATTGCGCAAGTTAGATCAATTTCCAAGAACTTTTGGAAAATTCAAAATTTCCTAAATATACTCAATGACCGCACTAATTTACTTCTTAGTTGCGGTAAAGGAAATTTCTATGACGTTACAGTCCGCAAAGAACGTGATGGGTCGTTTGCGAAATCCGGGAAATATGACGATTCCACGCTTTGTTCGGGAACTTAATGTGTTCGCTAACGCATTATTACCCCGGGATTTTGCACTTCAGTGATGTAAGCTAGAACCCAGTTCAAGGTAATATGGAGGAGGGTAGTGTACCAAGATCGGGATAGGATTATATAACGAGCAGCGCTGTTCCAAGAATCATTACCTATGACTTTGTCAGATTATGTCATGGTGCATTTGAGGATGCGTAAGTGGGAATAGCATCAACAACATCGTGAGAAATGTTCTGAAGCGTTTGGGGACAACTGCGTGGTAAGGCAATTAAGGTGGATCTGGATGTCATCGGCGAATATCATGTGATCTGAGGACGTGACAGAGTTTCCAATATCGTTGATGAAAATGGAGAAAAGTAGGTCTCCATTTTCATCAACGATAAGCCCAAGGACTGAACCCCGAGGAACTCCAGACCACTCGTTATAGGGGGCAGTATAACCACATGAGAGTCGACGATGAAAAATCTAGATTGTAGAGCTTGGACAGATGGCCAAGATGCGAGCCAATGTCGAAGACTTTACTAAAATCGAGAAGAATGAGAATTGTTGAGCGCCGATCGCCAATACCCTTGAGAATTTCATCATAGACTCGAAGCACTGTTTTAGTACTATACCATATCTACTCCGAGAGCCTGATTCTGGATGAAAAATATTATTCATATCGACGAAATTGACCACTTATTGGTGTCTAATTATCTCGAAAATTTTAGAGTGCTCGGACAGCTTAGCTGGTGGTGTATCGGATGGTTGATAACGGGATTTTAGACAGAGGATGAATAAAGACCTATAGTTCAATTGATCTACCATAAAGAGCCGTTAAAAAATGTGCTATGTCAGGAAAAAACACTTCGGAGTGCCGAAGAGCGGAATACCGTCAAATCCTGATGCGTAAGAGCCTAGCACACAGTTAATATGTTTTCGCAATGTACCAATTGTGCTTGGTAAAAATAAGAAGATAGTGACTGGTTTCATATATATGTGATAGGGGGCACTACCAGTCAATTCTGCACGCGGGCATGGGGGTAGTAGAGTGTGGGGATTGATCCATAATATAGATTGAGTTCATCAGAAGTGAAAAAATGAAGAGGAGAGATTAATTTATGAGAGAGAAGAGAGAGAAAGAGAGAGAGAGAATGATTAGAAGAGGATAAGAGGAACAGGAGTAGAGTACGGTAAAAGAGAGTGATGAAATAATGAAGTGCTGGCGCACACATCGTCAGAGCATCAGCTGTAAAAGCTAATGGACGGGACATATTGCGTACCGAGGTCGAGCCGTTACCTTTCATATAATCCTTTTATATATACATATATGTATATACGTATATACAAAAGGCAAACATGAACATCCTCGGTTATCCTCCCTCATAAGTTAAATAATCAGACTTGCCAACCAACGTCATCATAAGTTAAACTCAAGGGCTGACCAATATTAAACCCCATCGCGGTAAGTTCGGGCTCAGATAATAAGCGACGCAGTGCACTTGTATGCATAATGACATAGTGAAAAAATCATGAATGTAATATTTTTCGATGATCGGTAGGGATAATTTGTAATAATGAGCAGAAGACTGGGATTGATGGATATTTTTAAATAACTGTATTTTATTTTCTATTATTGTTATTAGTGTTTCCATCGTATAATTTTGGCACGTTTGTACGTCCCTTCCCCTCTGTTACCATTTCGACTGCATCGCATTTGCAAGAGAGCACAGGGAAACTACGGAAACCTGGCCGATAGAGTCTATATTTTACTGAGTTTGATTTGTATTACCTTTAGAAACTCCGAAAAATTGCCTCCCGTTCAGTAGTCGGCGTGCAATTCAGTGCACGGTTAAGCGGTCACGAATCCCAGTACTGATCGCTGTCTATACTACTTACGGGGAATCACCGGAGCTACGCACCAACAGTGCATCTATTGCTGTCGGTATTTCTTTTCTAATAAATATTCATATTTTTTAATCAAAATCTTTCGTAATTATGAATTAGCATTATTATAAGGGCTTTTTCATTCGAGTGACCTCTGTTCAATAGCAAATAATAATTAAATGAGGATGGCATCAGCGGCAAAAAAGCGGAACGTTATTCTTGAATATAATTCAATATGTTTTCGAATTATTTTTGTGATTCCGTAGTATATTTCAACACATTTTTTTACCACCGGATTTCGTTATTTGCTCGTGTTTTGTAACGGTGATAAAAAAAACATTTCTAATATTATTGCGCCGAAGTTCTCAAAATAGTCTGTGAAGTCCAAAGATCATGTTTAAAATGATGTTCGGATGGATGGTTGTTTGTCTAATACTATAATTTAAATGCGTTAGACAAAAAAAGAACATTCCGCAATAATCCAAGTTTAGAAGCGAAGCAAACCTTATGATCGCGGAAGTTGGGAACGAACCTTAATAAAAATAGTCGATTCAACAATAATATTTTGATGCAGGTAAATTATGAACATTATCGAAATAATTATGATGGCAACAGTTAGGATCTGTATATAAATACAGGCATATATACAGGCATATATATTCAGGGAATTTGTTTTTCGACATATCCAACAAAATTTCAAGCGGGGACTTAGAAAAAAAAATAGTCGAAAAAAAAAAATCGCCCTAATATATATATATTAGGGCAATTTTTTTTTTCGACTATTTTTTTTTCTAAGTCCCCGCCCTAATATATATATGTATATATATATATACATATATATATTAGGGCGATTTTTTTTTTCGACTATTTTTTTTTCTGAGTCCCCGCTTGAAATTTTGTTTGATATGTCGAAAAACAAATTCCGTGAAAGTCACAGCCCTTAATATTAATTCTAAGTACTTTCCCTTAGCGTGAAAAGATTTTCCATCTAAAATACACGTAAACCGAATTTTTTTTTTTTCAAAATTCTGTAACTCATGCCGCATTTTACGCTATCATATTGTTCTTGGTTTCGATTTACTCAGAATAAAACAATCTAGAAAAGTGCCTATTGCGGCGAAAGTGTAAATTGTACTGGTGAGTTGGTACGGGTCACTGAAGTTGATTTTTACCCAAAATTCTCGTTTTTTTGCTGTTATCTCCGGATCAATTAACTATACGAAAAAAATGTAAATGAAAAATTTGTTCGAAATTTAATTTCTTAGAAAAAAGGTCCTATCGACCCAATTGCTTAGATTAATATTTCTTCAGATATTGAACTTTAACTTATGAGTAGTATACAATTTTTACGGTTTATATTACCGTAAAAGTACTAGAATTAATATTAAGGGCTGTAACTTTCAGGAAATTTGTTTTTCGACATATCCAACAAAATTTCAAGTGGGGACTGAGGAAAAAAAAATAGTCGAAAAAAAAAATTGCCCTATTATATATATACGAAAATTATGTTAAGATTGAACTACTAATTTCGATTGCAAGGAAAATTGTATCTCGAACATTTTCTTAAGATTCTAGCGCGCGAAATTTTCCACTTCTCTCGACAAAATTCGGTACCTAAATAGACGATTATCAAACACAAGACGTTAATCCAATTCGAATTATTACGTTTTACATATTTTTAAATAGCACGAAAAATTGGGAAAACGCTGTTAACGCCGTTACCGCGCGCAATTTTGAAAAAAAAACCCGCGTAAACTAGAAACTTTCACATTGCTTCCTCCATAAGGAAGGCAGCACTGAAAAACCCAACACTTACTCATAGAGAAGACACTTTCTGAATGAGGTAATGAGCAAGCAACGTGCAAGTTGCTCATTTGCATGGTTTTTTTAAATTCCTGTGAACTCGTATATTTTGTCTCGCGAATAATATTTTCTTATTACACTTGTCAGTGCAAAAAATATTTTTATGAAATTTCCTCATATCTCATCTGCCAAGTCTTTATTTTACGTCATAGAGAATGAAGCTTAATGTAACGAATTTTTCTTGGCAAGAAAAGCACACTCGGCAGTACTCGGAGAAGAAAGGTTTTTCACGAATATATGTATGTATTCAATGAAAAATAGATGTTCGTCACCGAAAAGTATATATGTCGCGAGGATATATATACTTATGAAGTTCCGCTCCTGATGCTTTCTCACCTACCACTCCATTTTCTTCTTCTTCTTCTGGTGTACCACTTCTGATGATTCGCTTGAAATACTTTAAATGAGTATAAACCAGAGAGAGGGAGAGCTCGAACGAGGGTGACGTGACTCAAACCATCCGACAGTTTGCAAATGAGATTGCAATTATCCAAATTAGAAGAACGAATCCAGGGAAGCTGTATAATGAGAAAAAAGAGACGAGTAAAAAAAGCGATGGAAAAGAATGAAGTGAGAATCTCGTTGAATTTTGTTGAATTAAAAATCCACTGACATTAAAAAAAACTGCAGAAAATGACTATTTGAGAATTTTTAAAAATGAATACGAGATTTTTAGCAATGAGATGACAAATAGAAATTGTTTTAACGATGCTAATAACTTGGGCAACCGGTTGCTGTTATGGTTGCTGGTTGCTTTTTGGTTGCTTTACCGTCCTTCAACCAGATAGTAACCGTCCCTTTTCTGAAAAAAGATGACCAACAGACGCAACCATAAAACAACAGTTGCTTTATGGTTACTAATTTTTTTTTTGCGTTTGGGTTATTTTTTAGGGCTGTACAACGATAGCTAAATGGTTCCTTTTCGGTCGTCTTTCCAAACCGACCAACAAACACAACCAAAAAGCGAAGGTTGCTTTATACTTATTGAATTAGTAGCGTTTGAGTTACTTTTGAAGACCGTCCAGGTCAATAGCAGTTTTTTGATCGTTATCATTGGTCGTTCTTCGGTTGTCGGTTACGGTTTGGTTGCTCGATGTGGTTATTTTTTTAGGGAAATCAACTGGTTGCTTTATAGTTACCCGTGATGGTGGCTCAAGTTGTTACGGTAGTAGGTGGATTAGCACGCTTTCCAAAGGGTCACCCATTTCAACTTAAGTCCAGGACTGGTCGAAAATCAGTCATAATTCGAATTAACATCTCTATAGAACAAAAAAAAGTCTTAATCTTATAATAACTCATAACGAAAGATCTTATATTATACGATCTCTATTCTTGTTTTTTTTGTCTTAAAAAATGATTTTGTACGAATAGTACAGTATTTTTATTTGAGATGAGACGGTAATTCTTTTCATATTGGACATAAGCCTGGTCGAATTTATACGAAAGTCCTGACTGGTATCGGCATAATTATTTCGATATTGCACGAGGTCTGTTCAAAAAGTATCGCGAATTTTGAATTTCCGCGGGCTACGTATATTCGATTTTCGATTTTTTTGTGGCGTTAGGTTGGTACTCATGTCCCTCGCCTATGCTGAAAAAATCGGCCATTTTGAATGTTTAGTTAATTGTTGACAGCTGTTTTGGTTAGACGTGTTTTGGCTTGTCTTCGATTCTGGCTATTCCAAAAAATGGATCAAAGAATCTGTACCAAATTTTGTGTGAAAAACAAAATTAAGTGCGCGGACACATTCTAAATGTTGACTGTGACATATGGTGAAGCTACCTTGGACCAAGGCAACGTTTATCGGTGGTACAAAATGTTCTCAGAGGGCCGAGAAGATGCGAACAACGAAATGCCTTCCGGACGTCCGAGCACATCAACTACAGACGAAAACATTTATGAAGGGAAGAAAATAATATTGGCCAATCGTCGAATCACCATTGGAGAAGTTGCTGAGGAACTAAACATATCGATTGGCTCGTGCTATTCGATTTTTACCAATGATTTGGGCATGAGATGGGTCGCCGCGAAATTCGTGCCAAAATTGCTCAATTTCGAACAAAAACAGTGTCGCGTTGACATTGTTAAGGAGCTGTTGGACTCGGTCCGCGACGACCCAAATTTGCTCCAGAGGGTCATAACTGGTGACGAATCATGGGTTTATGATTATGACGTGGAAACCAAAGCTCAATCATCGCAATGGAAGCTGCTTTTTTGGAATAGGCAAAAATCGAAGACATGCCAAAACACGTCTAACCAAAACAGCTGTCAACAATTAACTAAAGATTCAAAATGGGCGATTTTTTTAGCATAAGTAAGGGACATGAGTACCAACCTAACGCCACAAAAAAAAAATCAAAAATCGAATATACGTAGCCCGCGGAAATTCAAAATTCGCGATACTTTTTGAACAGACCTCGTACATAATGTACCTGCGTCATTATATTATTTCCGAATCGACTATTATTATTGAGGTTCGTTCCCAACTTCCTATGTCCATGGCTTCGGTGGCTATCGACGCTCATAATCTCAATAAATCTATTAATGTTGGTAATTAAATACCACAACTAAATCTATTGTTTCTAACTTAAGAAAGTGTTGAAATTCCGAAAAACCACTATTTTCAACCGCCGATTGAAAATTAAGGAGTGTTATGAATTTGACATGAACTCGAAGTTTCCGTTTTTCTGCTTGAACACGCGGTATACTCGCATATGAGCGAAATATAGTACTTATGCCATCAAACATAGGCACCTATTAGGAACCCGCTTATGAAAATGTGAAGATTTTTTAAAAGTAGTAATCTTCGCGCAGTTTCACAATTATTCAGCAATATTTTCACTGGTAACTTCACACAGGCGCAGGCAATCATATTTTACCAAGTTTCATTTGTATTATCATCAGAAAAATTGTCAACCGCTCAATAGTTGGCGCACGAGCTGGTGCATTACTAAGCGGTCACCTATCTCATTATCGACCGCGGCAAATAGCGTTTAATTTGGAAGATCGACGAAGCCACACACTGACCGCGCAACCATTTCTATCGATTCACCTCAATAGAATAATTCGAAAAAATGAAAATAAAAACAAGATTTGCAAACTTCCGACTGGAAAATTGGTAATTTTTTAAAGTAAGAGATAATTTGAGGACAATTTCTGCCGCAGTGCGGTGAATGCCAACGAGAAAAAAAATCGTTCTTATCTAGATACAGAAAGTGCGGTTCCTCTGACGGTAACAGACAAAAGCGAAAAGTGATTTTTTACTTAAAAAAATAAACAATTTTGCATGGAGCAGCATGGAGATAAACATTTATTTTTATTTTGTTTTGTAATTTTGTTTTTGTTTTTATTTTGGGATAGTTACGGTCGTGAAAAGTACGTTAAAAAAAATAAACTTTTTTCAAGGTCTTAAGGTAGTAATCTGGTAACTTAAGCCGATTTTCATGTCTTTTTTGGAGGGCGTTTTTTTGTAGGAACATAAAAATGAATCGTTTTGGATATTGAGGATGTCTTTATTTACATATTAAAGATACAAAAAAAATTTGTTTGAAAAAATTTAATAGTTTTTTATTATTATTATTATCTATCGAAGTTGGCACCTCGAAAAAAAAACGCCTGGGTGGCTCCGGTGATTTTGGCTCTTGATGTTATTTGAAATAAAAAATTCTTGATAATTCTTAATCTATAGACATGTCATGCTGGTCGGCACTACTGAAGCTAAATTTCATGGATAAATAAATAACAAAATGGCGGACTTTGGAAAAAAAAACTTTATTTTCCAAAGTCCGCCATTTTGTTATTTATCCATGGAATTTAGCTTCAGTAGTCCGACCAGCATGACATGTCTATAGACTAAGAATTATCAAGAATTTTTTATTTCAGATAACATCACGAGCCAAAATCACCGGGGCCACCCACGCGCTTTTTTTTCGGGGTGCCAACTTCGATCAATAAAAATAATAATAATAAACTATTAAATTTTTTCAAACAAATTTTTTTTTGTATCTTTAATATGTAAATAAAAACATCCTAAATATCCAAAACGATTCATCTTTATTTTCCTACAAAAAAACGCCCTCCAAAAAAGACATGAAAATCGACTTAAGTTACCAGACTACTATTTTAATGCTTTTCAGCCAAAGAGTAATGTATTTTTATTTTTACTCTGTGATTGTCGAGCAAATTATCTGAAAATAAAAAATACAAGGGTACTTTATATAACATGTATACCTTCATAAAAAATGTTCGGTTAAATTGGGAACATAGAGGCCCCGGCGAATATCGGAAATTGTCGGAATCACGCATATACACATGTATGTTATATAGTCCTGAATGAATTGAATTTCTGATATTCGGAGAAAATTTCAAGACTAGTTTCATTATTATATACGGAATCCCGGGAGATATTACCGTACTCGGATCTAAAGTTTGAGAAGAAGATTCGTGCCAATTATAACTATGTAATTGTCTACGGATTTAGAACACCTTCGGCCAACTAAAATCGTACGAGCTCACTGGCTTTACGGTGGGTAGCATGGTTATTGACGCACTAAACTAATTATTTGATACTTTATGGATTGTAATGTGCGTTAAAATTTTTTTTAAATTGTTTCGTAGTTTAATAGAAAATATCTTTTATTTTAGGGCATCTCCGGATGTGAAGTGTGGTCAATAAACTCAAATAGTTCTTTAATTAAGTATTACTCTTCTCGACGACTTCACTGTTTTGTAATTTTTTTGATATCATAGAATATAAATGATGATTTTTTCCCTAACCATGCCATAAGTTTCCAAAAAATTCGTTAAAAATGTATAAATATATGCCGTATTATTATTAGTGTTGTTGTTGCCATAATCGCCATCACTTTTATTACGAGTTGTAAAATACTTTAAACACTCAATTCTTGAGTGATATCCTTCTACCAAATTCATCGATTGATTCTTACGGTCCCATTTTGCACTGCCGACTGTCTACCGGCATCGATTTTTATCAAAAAGTCTGTCGGGATCTCAAGAGCATGTGAAAGGTCTGTTTTGAATTTTTGGGCCAAACGCGATTCCTAAGCTATCAAGCGGAATGATCTAAAATTTGGTTCAGTGATTCTGAATACCTCTATCTAGAACGTAGGAGTCAGAAAATGTTGAAATTCAAAATAGAAATATATATTTTCAGCCAAATGCGGAGAGGTCTAAAACGAAAATGGAAATATTAGTAATTTCGAAAAATGTAACCGTTACGTTGTAGACAGATAAAAAATCTAACACCCTTTATTTGATGTTATATGTGAAAAATGGACGAAACGACATTTGGTCCAACAATACACAGTAATCATGGAAAAGTGCTTTGGTTCAGTTCGTTTATATTCCGCTGGTGCCACTTGCAAACCCCCGAGTGTGAGACTTTTCTTACTCAATTTTCAGTCCACAGACAATTTTCGCGAGTGCTTGGAATCCTACTTGGTAAATTAGAGTTACAATATGAAAATGACAAATTAGAGGGTATAACTTGCGTATTGGGTACGTGTGCCTTGAATGTTACGCCGATTTCAATGGTTTCCACTATACTGACGCTGTTGGAGATTCTCATCGTCTTATACATATTATGAAGAAGAAGGTGTCTTAAGGGAGATGTACCTGGTGAAATATGAATGCGAGAGAGATAGCTGGTAAACGAGATTTATGATTTCTCCGCAATGGTAAAGATTCGCGAAACAGGGATCGAGTGAGAGTGAGCGAGAACGTATTTAGCTTCGCTTTAACAAATTTTCCGACACTAATTAATTTGTAACTGAATGACTGGGTTCAAGGCTAGAAACTGTCAACACTAGATGCTGCTGGCAGTTCCCCAGAGTTGTATTCCATATGTCCAAATCGGTTTCAGTACGGTTTTGTATACCATCAGCTTGTTATATATAATACAACGATAGCTTGGATTTCTTGCCTATTAGCCAGTACATCTTTTTTAATTTTAAGTCAAGTTCTTTTCTTTTCTTTTTTATGTGACTTGCCCAGGTTAATCTTTTATCAAGATGCATGCCGAGGTATTTTATCTCTTCATATCAGAACATTACCATCAATGATTGACTGGTGATAGGTCTATTCATGCTGCTTAAGCGGAGTTTGATTTGAATCAAATAAAAACATTAATTTCAATAAAACAAATTTTATTTCCAAGATAAATAAATTTTGCCCCATTAAACTTAATTTGAGTCTATGTTTTTCTTGCTGCGCTGCCGGAATACGAAAGATTTCAGGATGTGTTTCGAGGTTCATGAATAATTTAGAAAAAATCGTAATCTGACATTCCCTCGGAAGAATTATGTGGCGGACGCAATCAAGTATCTATGGGAACTCAAATGAAAAAGCAGATGAAAAAAAAGAGATCATATCTTCTGTATCCAGGGGAATATATCCGGATACACCGGATAAATATCGGAACTGATATATCATGAAGTTATAGAGAATGTTCCTATAGATATAACCCATGTATATACGAGGGGGAACCCAATAAAAACGGGAATTTCGTCATAATTTCTTCATTTTTTAATATTTTTACACCAAATTTTGATCACCTTCAAAGTATTCTCCTTTGACCACAACGCACCTCTGCAAACGATCCTTCCAATGTTCAAAACATTTTTTAAATTGACTTATCGGGATGTTCTTTAGGCCTTCCAGCGATTTTTGTTTTACCTCCTCCACAGTGGCAAAACGCTTGATTGCTGCTTTGTTTCGGGGTCGTATCCATAGCACCACGATTCATCACCAGTAATCACCTTGGAAAAAAGTTCAGGGTCCTCTTCGAGCTGATTTTGAAGTTCAAAACATGCCTGAAGTCGACGCTCCCTTTGCTCGTCTGTGAGAACGCGAGGGACAAATTTGGCTGCAACTCTGCTCATGTGCAAATCTTTGGATAAAATCCTCTGAATTGAACTCCATGATATTCCAGACATCTCACAGAGTTGATCAATGGTTCGGCGACGGTCTTCACGAATGAGAGCATTGATTTTGTCGACGTTTTCGTCACTTCTTGACGTTGAGGGGCGTCCTGAACAGGGTTGGTCTTCAATTGACATTTCTCCATTTTTAAAACGTCAAAACCACTCGTAGACTCTGGTTTTACTTAGGGCAGCATCTAGGGTGATATCTCCATAAGCAGTCTTAAGCATTACAGTAGTTTCCGCGGCCGATTTCCCCATCAGGAAACAAAATTTCACAGCCGCGCGTTGCTCTCGACAATCGGCCATTACGTTTTCACCGAAATGGAAAAAGTTGTTTCACTACAAAAATTTCCACGGGCGAACCGATGCACTCACGGCGACAGAACTTCGCACACTAACTCAGGAGACGTGTCCCCAACGGACACCTGGTCGAGCAATGGGTTCCCCCACTCTCCCTCCCCGCCGCAGTGCAATTCCCGTTTTTTTGGGTCCCCCCTCGTAATATAATACGCAATAAATTTTTTGATAGAAAACAACATTTTTCAGACTATTTTGGCTATACGCGTGTCTTTAGTTTTGGTTGCACAATCAAATCAAGATACAATTTTCTTTGGCAAATGTATATATTGTTTGTCTATTACTATTTATTTTATCGTGCAACAATGTTTTTACGTGACAAGGAGAGAGCGTAAATACAAAAAAACTTCAGATTTCGAGTTATAATATATTGTTTTTAAACAAATTAAAATGAAAAATGCCATATAAATAATATATTGTAACTCGAAGAATTAATTTTATTTTTGTTCAGGCTCTCTGTCCATGTCACATGGAAATACTTTTTTAATAAAAATAAAATAAACAACAAAAGGCAAATTCCAACATTTGTTGAAAAAGATTGTATCTTGTTTTGGTTGTGCTACCTAAAATGAAGCTATGGGTATTAACCGAAAGAGTCTCAATAGTACCGTTTCTATCAATGAATTCACTGTGCGAGTTTGAACAAAATCGATAACGGCCTTCATCGTTGAAGAAATTCGAAAATCGGTGAAGGTTTGTTGTTTGTGGCACTCTATGACATATTTGAAGGAAAAAAAAAATGGCGAGAGTCGCAATCAGGTAAAGTTAGGGTCGGATGTCCCATGTACAGAGTTGTTCAAAATACCCGTATCACCGGTACCGGTCGGATTCGGGATGATCTTTTAAGGTAGTAGTCTGGTAACTTAAGCCGATTTTCATGTCTTTTTTGGAGGGCGTTTTTTTGTAGAAAAATAAAAATGAATCGTTTTAAATATTTAGGATGTTTTTATTTACATATTAAAGATACAAAAAAATTTTTTTTTGAAAAAATGTAATAGTTTATTATTATTATTATTATTGATCGAAGTTGGTACCTCGAAAAAAAAGCGCGTGGGTGGCCCCGGTGATTTTGGCTCTTGATGTTATCTGATATAAAAAATTCTTGATAATTCTTAATCTATAGACATGTCATTCTGGTCGGAACTACTGAAGTTAAATTTCATGGATAAATAACAAAATGGCGGACCCCTTCTTTGCTAAAATAAAAGGAATTTTTTTTCCAAAGTCCGCCATTTTGTTATTTATCCATGAAATTTAACTTCAGTAGTTCCGACCAGAATGACATGTCTATAGATTAAGAATTATCAAGAATTTTTGATTTCAGATAACATCAAGAGCCAAAATCACCGGGGCCACCCACGCGCTTTTTTTTCGAGGTGCCAACTTCGATCAATAATAATAATGATAATAAACTATTAAATTTTGTCAACAAATTTTTTTTTGTAACTTTAATATGTAAATAAAAACATCCTAAATATCCAAAACGATTCATTTTTATTTTCCTACAAAAAAATGCCCTCCAAAAAAGACATGAAAATCGGCTTAAGTTACCAGACTACTACCTTAAGACAAGGTGACTGGTCGGCAATCTGCTGTTATTTCGGAAGGTGATCCACGTGCGGAAAAACATTTTAATTCGTAAAAATGAAGATATCCGGAAAGATATCGAGCAAAATGTCCATAGAGGGATATCTCGGTCATGATAGCGAACAAGACGTCGAGCAAGATATCTAACGATGAAATCCATGCCGTGATTGGCTGAATTATCTCGCAATTATATTTGGTCGCGATTTTTTCATTTTCCAAGCGGAGTTCGATTACGGACATCATCCTGAATCTGAATAACCCTGTAAATAAATATGAGCCGAGCTTATTGTATATGTACACGTGATGTAAACGGGGCGTCGAGTATCGACCGACGTACCCCTCGATCTTCAACCCCGCGCGTCACGTACGGCCTGGTTGCAGCAGGGTTAACGACGTCGTACCGAGCCCTTGGGCTAGTTCCCTCTCTCAATTTGTAATATGAATTCCGCGTGCCGTGTACGAGAAGGTATTACAAGCTGTCCGCTGATAAAGAACATGACAGGTCAGATCCCGGCGTGAAGGAACGGGGCCGTAATTGCATAGTAAATATGATTATTTATTATTCTATCGCCTCCCGCACGAAACTACTCTAACCTACTACTCAACGAAACCCAAATACGAAAAATTATTCATAAATCGTAACTTATTGTTACCTGAAAAAAAAACATGGTAAAAAAACGTGAGAAATAATCTAATGAAAAGCGGCTGCAGAGCCAGACGACGAAACGTCCACTGGGCGGATGGAGAGCAAAGAAAACGACGCCTCGCTCTCGGTCTTTTCACTCTTGGACGTTCACATACTTTTCTGCTTTTTATTATCTCCCGGGTCGGTCTCGTTTATTATCCGCAAATGCACGGCAAAGAGTACGTCAAGGGACGTGAAAGTGGTTCGCAATTTCACCTTCGCGTATGACGATGTACGTGTGTCGTAACCTCATGTCTCTATACATTGAATGTACTGCGGTATAAAGGGGAAAAAAGAAATATTTCCAGCGCGGTAATTCCGAGAGAAATTGCAAAATCCTTGTACAGCCCGCAACTCTATTTGCTACAAATATACAAGTACCATTCTGTGGTACTTGTTTGAAAAGGTCCACGTTACAACGTCTACCTTTGCAGGTATTGACGACCTTATACTGAGACTTTCTCCTTTTAATTTTCTGTAACCCCCCACTCCTCTCATATACGTCATCTGCCGTCTCACGGAAAAATGAAGAAAAAAAACCCGTGCCGATAAAGTGCGATCAATTCGCCGGAATTGACGTTGCTACAGGGACATCGCCGGAAAAATTACCGTCTATTGAGCGATTTAATGCATTAACCACGGGACACAGCTACACGGCCACTGATCCAAGTATTCTAACCGCGAGTGATGCAGCTTAATTTTAGAGTGGGCCGACCACGCACCAATCTCTAACGCTCCAAATATACAAGTATATAAACATGTAAATACATTATATGTTACTTTCGTATCGAAATGCTTCAAATTAATCGCCGTAACATAGTTATGCTTCGCCCTTCGGAGACTTCTAAAGATGTAACGGATGTGGAATTACGTGAGTGATAAAAACTGTGATTAACTCGACACCGCAAATTTTCCTGACACGTGTCGATTTTGTAAAACATTACTATGAATAGACGTCGATCTATTAATTATGACATAATTATTACGGTCATTATTGCAACGGCGAAGGTTTTGCCACACGAAAAACTGCCATTTGGTATGGAAAAGTGAGCTTTGCATTTTTAATCGACTGCTAAGCACAGGTTGTCTCCGTCATAAAAAGAGACGTCAATTAGATGATCTTTGATTAGAATTTCCATGCATATTACTCATGGGGTTTCCACGTATTGACGGGAGGCCCTGCAGCATTTTATAAACGCGGAGGTCACTTATGAAATTGTAAGATGGACTTATAGTGCAATTATAATGGGTATTAAGTCCCTGTGTTTCCGAGATATATACTCATATACTCGTGCTTTTCGAGATAGAAAATTTCATTTGTGACATTTTTATTCGTCAACATTTTTGTTTAGTAAATTATTACCTTGGAAATACTCGATATCACGATACGAGGTCTGTTCAAAAAGTATCGCGAATTTTGAATTTCCGCGGGCTACGTATATTCGATTTTCTTTTTTTTTGTGGCGTTAGGTTGGTACTCATTAGGGTGGTTCTTAATTTGGTGATGTTGGAAATTCTTTGGTATTGTTCCTCAAATGAATCAACATATCTAGAAAAAAAATTGGGCGCAAGCGGAACTTTATCCAATAATTCTAACCCACCCCACCGAGCTGCAGAATTTTTATATGAAAAAATGCATGCATTCAAAATTTAAGAAAATTGTTTATTATTTCAAAACTATTTATGATAAAAGAATTTTATATAACGTTTTAGTAGGAAATATAATGCTCTACAAAAAAGGTATCTTGTAAAATTCTCGTGAATCTAATATTTATTACGTAATTAGCAAAAAACTGTCATCATTTATTCCAAAAGTCGATCATTATGGTCAAAACAGGAGTTTGACGTCGAATAGCTGCAATTTATTTTTCGTATGTACATAAGATTATCAAGAAATACGTAGCGCACTCAACAATGAAATGTAAACAATATTCAAATTTTCAATTTTATCAATTTTATTGTGAATTATAATGAATGATCTCATATATTTTAAAAATCAACTTACAATAATGAATTACATCGATTGGAGCAAAGTTGCTTTGTTAATATCAGGATATTTTTTTAAATATTGTTCAATTATTTGTACAATGAATTGTTTCTGATCTTCATCATCAGTGAGACGATCATTGTACTCTGTAATAAGTTTCACTTCTCTTTCTGCAACATCGTTATCCACTCTAATTCCTTTAACTATTTTTAAGCCTTGTAAATAATTTTCATTAGAAATCCACTCGCTCACATCGATATCAAAAAATGGGGAGTTGATTTCAAATCTTTCGAAAAAAGCCATCGATTTGGAACTGATATAGAAATCAATGTCCTTATCGATCAAGGAAGAAAAATTTATCATGAATGATAATAAAATTGATAAAATTGAAAATTCAAATATCGTTCACATACTGTTATTGACTGCACTACGTATCTCTTCATATTTCTCATTGCATATGGAGAATACATTGCAGTTTTTCGACGTCAAACTCTTGTTTTGGCCATAATGATGGACTTTTGGAATAAATGATGACAGTTTTTTGCTAATAACGTGATAAATATTAGATTCACCATAATTTTACACGATACCTTTTTTGTAGAGCATTAAATTTCCTATGAAAACATAATATACAATTTTTTTATCATGCATAGTTTTGAAATAATAAACAATTTTTTTAACAAAATTTTGAATGCATGCGATTTTTCATTTAAAAATTTCGACAGCTCGGTGGGGTGGGTTAGAATTATTGGACAAATTTCCGCTTGCGTCCAATTTTTTTTCTGGATATGTTGATTACTTTCTAGGCACAATACCAAAGAATTTCCAACATCACCAAATTAAGAACCACCCTTGTACTCATGTCCCTCACTTATGCTGAAAAAATCGGCCATTTTGAATGTTTAGTTAATTGTTGACAGCTGTTTTGGTTAGACGTGTTTTGGCTTGTCTTCGATTTTTGCCTATTCCAAAAAATGGATCAAAGAATCTGTATGAAATTTTGTGGGAAAAACAAAACTAAGTGCGCGGACGCATTCCGAATGTTGACTGTGGCATATGGTGAAGCTACCTTGGACCAAAGCAACGTTTATCGGCGGTACAAAATGAGGGCCGAGAAGATGCGAACAACGAAATGCATTCCGGACGCCCGAGCACATCAACAACAGACAAAAACATTGATGAAGTGAAGAAAATAATATTAGCCAATCGTCGAATCACCGTTAGAGAAGTTGCTGAGGAACTAAACATATCGATTGGCTCGTGCTATTCGATTTTTACCAATGATTTGGGCATGAGCCGGGTCGCCGCGAAATTCGTGCCAAAATTGCTCAATTTCGAAGAAAAACAGTGTCGCGTTAACATTGCTAAGGAGCTGTTGGACTCGGTCCGCAACGACCCAAATTTGCTCCAGAGGGTCATAACTGGTGACGAATCATGGGTTTATGGTTATGACGTGGAAACCAAAGCTCAATCACCGCAATGGAAGCTGCTTTTTTGGAATAGGCAAAAATCGAAGAGAAGCCAAAACACGTCTAACCAAAACAGCTGTCAGCAATTAACTATACATTCAAAATGGCCGATTTTTTCGGCATAAGTGAGGGACACAAGTATAAACCTAACACCACAAAAAAATCGAAAATCGAATATACGTAGTCCGCGGAAATTCAAAATTCGCGATACTTTTTGAACAGACCTCGTATAATTGACTCCGCAACGGTCCTGATTTAAAGACTATTCAGAGAATAGTTTTGTTCGTTTTCACGGCAAATCCGAGCTCGCGGTGCCTGGGGGACAGGAAACTTGTGTTCGTTCATGAGCCCGGGATTCTAGTTTGTCGTGAAAACGAAGAGACCTAATGTCCATATATATATATATATATCACTATACCTTTCGGGCGTCATGTGATCCGAGCTAGTATATCATAGCAATCGCGTATCTATGTGATTGCCGATTCAAATTGCTTATACGGTTGTGATGGCAAAATCAGAGACGATTTTTGTGACAAATGATCCTAGGTCTTATCTAGACAGAATTACAAAGAGAAATAACAAGGTGAGAAAGAGAAAGATGCATGTGGAAGATTCCATCCCTGATCAACCACTGTTCAAACCTCACCATTATTTATTCGATTCATAATTTTTTATATAGTTCACCTCAGTAAATAGGGCGTACACAATGTATTGAAGATTTTTTATGCTTCGCGTTCTAGACTTATAATTTTAGAAATATTAATTGCAATTCAATTTGAATATATTAAACTCCGTATACCTTGAATTATAAACCGTATCGGAAAAGATATCAGGTCAAATTGATCGCCGTCATATGTAATTTCGTGATGTGGATATACTAAAAAAAATGAACACGTTATCTATATCGGACGTTCCTTTTTCACCTGACCCTCTTCCAGTGGGTTTATGACCTTTTGAACTTATTGTCTCGCTATGAAGTATCCACTAAAACGGTACAACGAAAATGTACATTGATCTAAGAAAATGTACATGTTATTCTCTGTAGATTTTTCAAATTCACAAACAACCCTTTACTTGACAGTCTGAACACTTTTTCAACAGTTACTTTGTCAGATGACGCATTTTTTAATTGAACGACAACAATGTACATTTTTCGATTTTGCACTTTCGACTGTCCGTAGGTAAAAAACACGGGATACACACATCCACACGTTCCTAGGCATACACACACACAAATGGGGTTTTCCGACGTATTCACACGTTTTAAACGCATCGGCATTGAACTCTTGATAAAAATGGTTCCACTACGACAAATCTTCTTCTATGAGGAAGCAAAAAAATAGAGATAGAAAAGGGTGGCGTAAAATTTTGGATGAGCTGCACTCGAGTACCAATATAAAAATATACAGATACTTTTGCCGGTCTATTGTTTCTATTTCGTATCTTCTCGCTTTTGCTCTTCGAAATTCTTTTTACCGTTCCGCCGGAATGTCTATTTGTTTGTGTAGGATTGAAAAAAAAGTTGCCTGGTTGAAGCAGCAGTTCCTGGTGTGTTAGTGATTCGCTTACCCTACTCTGCTCCGCTATATTTATATAGTGGAGCAGGGGAAAGAAAGAAGCAAATCCACGGGGAGGTAAGAAAATCCAAGCAGCCACGAGGATAGTACTTTCCCGACCATATTGCTCCCCGGTTCGCGATTATCCACGAGAATCCGCGTAAAACCTCTCCTTCCCACATTTTCCGTTTCTTCCACGTAGTCGGGTAACGAAGTAAAAAACGAGTCCAAGTATAGAGAGGTATTACACGACTCGGTATAGCAAGAATAATACGCGAGAAATGACCGACCCACCCGTTTTGCCGCTGGAAGTTTTTCCAGCAGTTCCTCTCCGACACGCTCTTACATTTTCACTTGCGAAAGATTTCCCGAACTTTGCTGATTATACCCGACCCTCTGTACTCCCTTCGATATTGCTCATGTTTCGTATATATTTAGCCTCACTCTCACTCGTGAATGGGGGTGCAATACAAAACAAGCTTTGTGTTTACCTTATGTACAGGTAAATGCAAAGTAACGAAATTTTCTCTTTCGTTACGACGAATGGAGTTTGCAAGACAAGAGATTTCACAACTAAATAGTATACACAAGACATACCTAAAATCTCACTCCATATAGCAAACTTCATTGCCAAAGTTTGTGAACGTGTGTAACAAACTTCGGTGGTCATTCGGACGGTTAAAAAATGTACTTTTTTTCAAGTTTAGTTATTCATAGATTTCTTGGACCTCGCATAAACGCAATAATTCTCACGAAAGGAGAAGCTTGAGAATTTTTTTTTTACTATAGCCTCGTTGGCGTTCAAATTTTCCAAAATGGCCGTTCTTGCGAATTTCAAAGCTAAAGTATGGTGCCTCTCATCAACGTTTATGTTGCTTCATTAGAATACAACATTGTGGTTTACGCGGAGATCTCATAACTTTTTTCACTACTGCCTGATTGATATAAGAGCTGTCTAGATTCGATCTTTATTATACAGGTCTAATCTGTCACCTCATCTACCTTGTTGCTGTTTATTGCTACCCACGAAAAATTGTAGACTTTCAAAGTTACATTCAATACTGCCTCATCGATATAAGCTTGAAAAAGTGATGGTACATCGATATATGGCTTAGCACGGTATTTTGTTTTTCTAACGTGTGTATAGCAACAATAACATTTGAAAAAAAATAAGAAATACAGCTTGGCCGGTTATTCATCGGCTAAAGTGGTTTGTTTAAGCGTTTGTAAGCTTGTTTCAGCGAGAATGACGATACGTCCTTCTTAGTAAAATCACTACGTAATCGTCGCTTCAATTCTTGTGTCTTGTTTAACAGAGATACGATATCGTTTTACAATAATATTCTTTGGATTAACAATAGTCAGATTGTTCACTTTCACGTAAACCCAGCTTGGTCGACGCAGTGTACGAGCGCGTGAACGGACGTCTCATACGTGTTTCGTCTTGGTATCTCGGTCAATGTTGTTTCATGTGCGAGCATCTTTATGCCGCGAAAAAGAAAAGGGTCGTCCGAGCGAAATTTACGCGAAACGCATCTCGGAATGTCGCTCCAAACTGAATAGCGCAAGACTCGCTGGCAAATAAGTGATAAATACTTATGGAAATAAGTGGACAACATTTGCCAAAATAGCTGGCGATATACAAAACATCTGATTGAAAAATATCTAAGAGTCTACTGTCCTTCGCATCTCACGCTTAATAATGTATGCATTCATTGGGACGTTCAATAAAAAAGAAGTCAAGTAGGACAATGTATTTTTCCATCAAGACCAACAGCAAATTTCGCGACAAGCTTCGAATTTTCCACGCGGTTGATCTCAACCTACTACAGTACGAAATTTTCCGAAGGAAATATATCGTCCTATCGGTTTTCAATTGAATAAAAATTCGTAGTCTCACGTCGACAAAGAATTCCTGACGTTGAGGGTAAAGACGCGTGCTTCCATACGAGCTGGAAGAGTGGAGTTGAGGGTATTAGGAGTCTCGAATATCCCACTTTCCACAGTACACATACATTATACATACATATTATATATATATACTCCCCCCGCCCTAGCCCCCACCCACGCCTCCCCCGCCCCCGCTCGATCCCCGCAACTCTTGTACACGGCGGCGGCGGCGAAATATTTATATAATATAGAGATATATATATATCTCTCTATATTATATAAATATTTCGCCGCCGCCGTGTACAAGAGTTGAGGAGAGCGAGCGGGATCGAGTAGGCTGGGTGAGCGGATCGAGCGGGGGCGGTGGAGGCGCGGGTGGGGGGGGGGGGGGGGGGGGTGGCGCGCGAAGCGCGCAGGGGGGCAGAGCCCCCCTAGTATATATATATATATATGTAGAAGCCTCAGACCGAATGTAAGGTATCCGTTTTCAAGGAAGATGTCGTGAGCTTTTCTCCGAAATCCGTCCTTTCCGAACGCTCGTTTCTTTCATTTCTTCACATATAAGTATGTATATACATGTATATACGTCGAAGAGAAAGAACGAGCCCGAGTCGGGTGTCCGAAAGCAATCAACTTAATGGTCCGGGAGAAGTAATAGACCGGCGATTGGATCGATGGAAGTTGTTGTCCGAGCACGATGAAGTAGAAAGAAAGAGAGAGAGAGAGGGAGAGAGAGAGAGAGAGAGAGAGAGAGAGAGAGAGAGAGAGAGAGAGTATACACACCCTCCCTCACGTATACCCACGTACACGGCAACAATTATATGGAAGCCCACGTGTTTTCGAAAGTTTTCCGAGGGGATATTCCATCACCAAGGAATTCCGAGGCGATATTCCATCACGATGGGATTTCGTACTAAAGCAATATATCGCATCATTTTTCAAACGGAGTTTTTTACCACGGACAATCAGATTATAAGATTTTAACTAATCCATGTTCTATATATATTGACAAGCATCATTATTGTTTACATAGTACCAGATACTACAAGTAATTATATATTTACCATATTTAACTATTCCCGTTGAACAATTATATATGTCGAATGTTAGCAAATTGGGCTTGCACAAATGTCAACAACGATAATTTGATCGAAAAATGTCACACAGTGTACAGGTTTGACAATAAAACTTCGGTTTCGTTACGAACGGCATGTCTGACGCATCAAAGGATATCGCGACGTCTGAATTTTGAAATTCTCGAAACAATGGGAGTTTTTTCGAAATTTGAAGGTTGTTGCGCCAGCAGTAAAAAAATTCGGATGGATTTCAGCTTGTGCGAGAGCTATTTGTTTTGTAGTGAAAATGGATCTGAATGATAAAGGAATGAAGACGTATGAATCGCCCTAGTACATACGTATCTTTCGTATTAGGGCGAGCGCCATAGTGGAGGGGGGGGAGAGGTCTACCACCCGACGCTACGCGCCGTTTCGCTCCGTAATATCTCAAACAACCCCAAACACATAACCTTAAGGCCTTACATACGTCCAGCGGTACCGAAAACGTACCAAAAGAAAAACTGTTTTTAGGAGGGATAAAAATAGATTGATAAAAAAATTCTTACACATTGTTTATTACTGTGTTAAGTTTGTAAAAAGATTTATTTCAATTTTTTTTTTCAAAAATTACACCATGAAAAATCACATTTTTTGAAGCACTGTAAAAAAAAAGTTGCTCCACGGTCGGCAGTATTTCTTCCTCAAATGTTGACGGATCTGCAAAATGTAAAGAAATTCTTGTAAAATAAGGTAGTAGTTATAGTTTGTCGAGCCGGATTTTTGAAATTCGAAAAATTAACCAATTTACAGTAATTTAAAAAAAAATGTTAAGTTTGTGTAAAAAAAGTCACACTTTAATTGTTTTTTAAAAATTTTCTAATTATAATTTAAAAAATCCGGCTCGACAGACTATAGTAAAAACCATTCCGAATATTTAAAAAAAAAAATCATCAAAAAATATTAAAAACCGTACGAGTTATCATGCCGACCGTGTCAGAAAAAGTAGTTTTGAGAAAAACGCATTTAAAGTTTCAAGCGCGTTTCGCTCGAAGTCGCGCGCGGCTGGAGCAAGAACTTTATGAATTTTTTAAATTTATTTAGTTAACTTACGTCTAATCTCCCATTCCAGCTTCATATTGTACGCCTTCCTTGTCAGTAAAAAATTGTTGTTGTTTATTTTTTTCTAATCGACGAATTGTTCGAATAACTCAAACAACTCAACTCAGGTAGGCGCGCGTCAGACCTTTGTCCTTTCGTCGGGCAGTCACATTATCTACAATAACTTTTGAACTATGGGGAATTTTTACAATCAGCTTACACAGAAATACGCCTAAGACTATAAGGAATAATAATCTATAAACAAAAAAATTGATTTTTTGAAAATTCTCGACGTATGTAAGGCCTTAACCAACATTTTTCACCACCTTTGATGCTAAATCTTGAACCTTCTGTCAGTATAGATTTGAGGCTTCTTTCCGCCTAAATTTTGAATTTCCCCGTCTGGCCATGAATGCTTGGCCCGAAGTAGAACAGGCAACCATAATTCTGTTATGTACACGGCGGCCATGATATTTATATAATAGAGGGACATCCATAGCAAGCGTTATCCCCGCCAAGAGCTCCGTTCCGTCTGACCAGCTTCGACCATCACTACTATGCCGAGACCAGGCCAAGTCATGTGTAATCATCGCTTATTGGTACATATCACTGCTCAGACCCCCAACTGTCGTGTTTCTGATGAGTAAGGTTTGTTACCAATGCTGAGAGCTCGGGTTGCGTCATGGCTGACCTGCGTTTACCATTACTACTGCGTCGCTACTACTGCTTTGATCGCATCGGTAATACCGAGTCTCATCAGCGTTGATTTATATCACTGGCACGCACAGATGTTGCCGTAGCTCTACAAGTACGTGAAACGTGGAGCCACTTGAATATATAACACACGAAGGGCGTGGGATGGCTCATATAACACACGTGTATACACATAGATAATGCCATATCAAATTGACCGGAAGACTTTCAGCCTCATCAATAATTCAAACAAAAATTTACTCGATCACGAGTAGCCGAATAAATGGATTACTATTGAGCTGTTATGCCACTTCGCAATTTTGATATGTTTAACGATCGACTTAAAAAAGAGTTTTTACTTAAGGTAGTAGTCTGGTAACTTAAGCCGATTTTCATGTCTTTTTTGGAGGACATTTTTTTGTAAGGAAATAAGAATAAATCGTTTCGGATATTTAGGATGTTTTTATTTACATATTAAAGATACAAACAAAAATTTTTTTGAAAAAATTTAATAGTTTATTATCATTATTATTATTGATCGAAGTTGGCACCTCGAAGAAAAAGCGCGTGGGTGGCCCCGGTGATTTTGGCTCTTGATGTTATCTGAAATAAAAAATTCTTGATAATTCTTAATCTATAGACATGTCATTCTGGTCGGAACTACTGAAGTTAAATTTCATGGATAAATAACAAAATGGCAAACTTTGGAAAAGGACTTTTTTTTCCAAAGTCCGCCATTTTGTTATTTATCCATGAAATTTAACTTCAGTAGTTCCGACCAGAATGACATGTCTATAGATTAAGAATTATCAAGAATTTTTTATTTCAGATAACATCAAGAGCCAAAATCACCGGGGCCACCCACGCGCTTTTTCTTCGAGGTGCCAACTTCGATCAATAATAATAATAATAAACTATTGAATGTTTTCAAACAAATTTTTTTTTGTATCTCTAATATGTAAATAAAAACATCCTAAATATCCAAAACGATTTATTTTTATTTTCCTACAAAAAAAACGCCCTCCAGAAAGGACATGAAAATCGGCTTAAGTTACCAGACTACTACCTTAAAGAAGCATTTCTTGTTATGAGAGGGTTGCAATCTCACATCTCTTCCTACTAGCGACGACCATACAAAAATAAAATTCTATATGTTATTTTTTATATAAGGCATCTAGATATCACATTTTTCACGCTTTTTAGTTTTTGGGATTTACTCCCTTGAAAAAAATTCAGAATTACAAAATTTAGATTACGGAAATGACTGGTCATCGCCATTAGACCTGTAGTCCCTCGTCCCCCTTTTTCTACGCAAAATTGGCTGAAGTAAATAAAAGTATTGGCACTAAAAGCACGCTGATGCTAAATAATCGGTAGTTTACGAGAATGTTATATGATATTAGTCCATTTAATGTTTTGAAAGATCAATGAAACTCATTGTTTGCGCGATATAAACAAAGAGTCAAAAAAAATTGAAGGCTGGTCAATCTATTGTTGTCTAATAGACGTTTGTCTTAGGTCATTCATTTAGATCAGGTCTATCGAGTATCCTAGATCCCTCTCCATGCTTTGTTCGAGCAAGCCCGACACTTCTAACAGAATCGGCCGACAAAAGCTCTTCCGATCCGGTTGGGCAGGGAGTGGCGAGCCGTGCCAGTATTCGGGGCCTCGAGTCTCAGCAGTCGAATTCCATTCGTGCCACTGCCAGGGCTAATTGAAAAGTAACGTACCGCGTTTCGCCATGCCACTCGCATACACCGCATGCACCTTTAGAGTGGCGCTGCCAGCACTGCTTTTACTAGGTGCTTCCGGGAAACCACCGGCGTTGGAGCTAATTTCCCGTGGCCTCTGCGCGGCCATGTTTCACGCTAATGTGCTGAAACCGCTGGCCTGCAGAGGCGTTTCTCCTTCAATCCTCGACATCTCTGGTATTTTCTTGTATATACATGTAATGCATCCCTTCGTTCGTGTGCGTTGGAGTATACGGCTGAATACACTAGCTGAGGCGCTGGGGTCGTATACATCGTTTTATTTCGCGCCAGGTGTCATCAACTGGTTGGGATCCACAAGGAAACGTATACACTCCGTATAACTAGTATACTACCGGCAATGTTTGCATCTACGATTCACGGATTTAATTTCCTACTTGGATTACATGGCCTCCGGCTTGTCGCGTTCTTGGCGATGTCGTGGGATTGCTTTTTTGCTCCTTTATTTCAGTTCAAAGACATATATCGAAGTAACTGCAATTCCTTAGTTAGAACAAGGTGTGGTGTTATGTTTAAATGAACAACCATTTTAAATCATTCAATGAAAAAATGAATGTTGATAATTGTTTTGGAATTATTTTATACTAAATATTAATACAGGAAGAGTTTCCGAAAGTATTAGCTTCTGCTCTGCCATCCACCTTCTATCCAAGCGTTTGGTTTGGCCGGTAATTGAAGCACGAGACTATTATACTTGATTAGATATCGCTATTGAAAACGAGCATGTAACAAGGTGACATCTGCTCATAAAACTCCATACTAGTTTTTGTTAAACCTTATTCAAAGGGGTTAGGCCACTCTAGAGTCCCAAAACATCGGCTTTTTGGGGATTTTTTTTTCAGAAAAACTATAAAATAAATCGAGATTACAAAATAGGGTGTTTATCATACATATCAGTGACTGTACACAATCATTTTTTTCAAGCGGATCAATTTCAAAATGACGACTCTGCAGTATTTTGCGATGACGTCTCCGTTTTTGTTGGCCGGAAACATAACACAGACAATTTTCAACCGATTCACTTGAAATTTTGAATATATTTTAATCTCGATTTATTTTGTAGTTTTTCTGAAAAAAAAAATCCCCAAAAAAGCCTATTTTTTCGGCCGCTAGAATGGCCTAATCCGTTAAAAGCAAAATTTGAAAATATGCCGATGTCTTCGCCCGTTAAGAACCAAATACAATACATTTTACACATTGTTATTTACAATGGAATTGTTATGTTTTAGCTCCTTCTTAATATAATGACTCAGGCGAAATGGCTCATTGTAGCTCAGTAGTGGGGGACTGTGGGCCAAAAGGTAAAGATTTTGTTTTGCCGGGATAACTCTAGGGATAGGGAGAAATCCCTGGAACTATGAATTGTGTCGCATGCTAAATTTCTGTTTTGCTGATTGAGCGTCACTGCGACCCTCTCGTCGATACGGATTTTTTTCCATGGAAAAGTAACACGAGATGAAATCAATAAAATACAAGGGTTGCCTTCTATCAACGCTCCGTAGTTGTCCAAACTCGTGACTGAGATCAGAGGTGTTGAATGTCCGGAGGTCGAATTAGGGAAACGGGGAAAAAGGGTAAATAGTATCGTCCCTTTGAAAATCAAATACCAGATACATCTATACAGTGTTGGGTAAGCTGGGAATGGAGCAGATCCGAAACATTGCAGTTTCACACCATCTCCAGCTTCGGTCTTGATCAAACGTGTTTTCGAGACTGCAGAATTCTCGATGTCCCGTTTTGCGGTCAGGACTGACAACAACTGACACACTGTACGTTGAATAGTCACGCGAGGATGTCTCTCGCCCTGTCGTTTATCTCGTTTGCAATGGCTTTCTCGATTCCCGCCTGTGAGCTAAACGCCTATAGTAGGTAGAGTTACAGGCAGTCAAACGAAACATTACGTTGCTCAAAGGATTTCCTAGATTTACGATATACACAGCCGTTAAGCATGCTAGCAATTTTTTTCAATATGCATACCTCACGCGTCTTCTTTCTCCTTGTCAATTACTTGTCAATTACTCACTTTATTGCAGGGTATAATATCGCTCGAATAACAAAACTATTATTAATATATTCTTCACAAAAATAATCGTAATTTTCATCCTATGTGAATAAAAATGATTCTTCTTTTTCGTATCCTTACATTAAATTAGTGTTTGTAATACTCAAAGAGTTACACCGACGGCAGTCGACGTGTGGCCGGTGTACGGCTCTGCCGGTTCGCTAAGTTAAGGGCATGTGAAAGATCTGTTTTATTGACTCTGTATTACCGACAAAATGAATTTTTGGCCAAACGGCATTCCTAAATTATCAAACCGAATGATTTGAGTTTCGGTCAAGTAATTCTGGACACGTCTATTTAGAACTTAACGACCAGAAAATCTCGAAAATTCAAAATAGAAGCTTACATTTCAGCCAAAAACGGAGTGGTCGAAAAAAAAAAATTGATGTACTTACTATTGTATAGCGTAATTCCGAATAATTTAACCCTTACGGTATAGATGGAAAAAAAGCTTAATTAACAAAGCCTTTGCTCAGTTGCTGTACGTGTAGAATTAACGAAATGGCATTTGGCCAAAAAACAAAGTAATCGTGGAAAAGTGATTTGGTTTAGTTCGTTTATATTCCAGTGGTGCTATTTGCAATCCTAAACGCGAGATTTTCCTTGCTCAATTTTCAGTTCGCAGACAGTTTTCGTGAATTTTCGAGGTTCTACTTTGCAAATTACGCGTTACAATACAAAAATATGTAGTGAATCGCTTTTGGTACGGTTAAACTTGCGTATTTGGTATGTCTCTTTAATGTTACCTCAATTTCAATGGGCCCTACTATACCGACGGTGTTCGAGTTTTTTAATTTGATTTCATTATGTACACAGCGTTGAATCGGATTAGGTTAGATAATGGGTGGTACGAATATGGAGAAAAAACACCCTCTGAAAACACCCCTGAGATGGAAAATGGCCGATACATCGATAAATTTCAATACATACAGTCAGATGATTAAACACTTTTTTTTAAATCGCGTATCTTTGCGAGTGCATCACCTAACTTTAATAATTTATGAAAAAAGATCTGTCCCTTTATCGACAAGTTTACAAAATCCCGCTAAGACAAATTTAGCCGTTTATGGGAACACCGAAGCTGATAAAGCCCGAAAAGTTATATAACCTTCAGTGAAACGCATAGCTTCGTCTTTTGCCCGACGGAGAGTCGGGAGTATAAATAGTGTCGAAAAAGGCTGTAAAATAGATGTCGGTATTTAATTGGCCTCAACGAATGTCAGGTGATGCCGATGTGACCGTAAGAGTCTATTAAATGTAATTGTGCGGATGAGAGTTTAGTTCTGACCCAGAGAAATGAAAAGGCAAAAACGAGGACTGGAGCATTAATCGTGGTCTAAGGAAAAGTAAGAGGGAGAACCCTTGGCGAAATATATACTTAATTAACGTTACGTGGGACGTGGCACCGAAGCTCCTTCGTTCCACTTAGCCGTCGTTGTCGTCTTAGCTTTCGTCGTAAGGAGAAGAGCCCAAGAGTCGTGCAATATAGAATACACATAATATAGTGTACCACCGGGTTAAGGTTACTCGCATGCGGCTTAAAAAATATAGAAAATTAAAAAGCTCCTCTGTGAGCTAAAAATGTTCAAACTATGTTCCGCAGTTGTTCGATAGTATTTTTTCAAGCAACTCTCAAAGAAAAAATATTGAAGAGAAATAGAAGAGAACGCCGGCCTACTTTGGGATATGGCTTAACATTTTTTATCACCGACAGACATTTAAAAAATATTGTTTGATATTCAATGATTTAAAACAAATCCCAAAATTTTGGCCATCATGTTGATTTTTAGAAAATCGTTAATAAATAGGAGCAGACAAAAAATCTACGAAAAACCGCATAACTTTGAGAGTGGTAACAACAATATAAAAAAACTATAGACCAAATCCCAGAGGGTGCGGGTAACAGACTGGTCGATTTGGCTTCGCATGCCCCATGAACATATAAGCCGTATACGAAGCTATAAGCTGATGTGAAAATTAATAATTTATTCATTATGATATTTCAATTTCGGTCTTTCAATGATAGAAGTTGACGGTTATTAAATGAGGACAAAAGTAGATGTTAACGGATAGTGTTAGAAATGTACTATCCCGTAGGATATTTTATGTTTCATAGAGAAGGATCACTATGTTCATTGTAAGAGTAAGTATTTATTTGTCTTATATATATATTGTTTACTTGGGGACCGTGCCTCGTGTGCGCTTCGCGCGCCAATCCCCCAGAGAGCCTCCTCATCTGGCCACCCGCCCCCGCATGATCCTGTCACCCTGCCGCCCCACCCGTGATCGAACCTTCCACTCAGCCTACCCGCCCCCGCTCACTCTCGCCAACTTTTGTACACCCCTGACCTTCTGAACTTTTGTACACGGTGTCGTCGACGGCGATATCTCTCTATATTATATAAATATTTTGCCGCCGCCGCCGCCGCCGTGTGCAAGAGTTGAGGGGGGTGGGAGACGGAACGGCAGGGGAGGGGGGGGGGAGGGGTTGGCGCGCGAAGCGCGCAGGAGGGTGAAGCCCCCCTAGTATTTATATAATATAGTTTTATATCTTTGGTAAATATGGAGCAAAGGGGACCCACTTCCGATTGACTTGCCTTTAATATATGTTGTCTAAGGACCCTTTCTGAACAACTTTTTCCTCTGACACAATTGGAGGTCGTTATTTATTAAAAAGTTATTAACAAATAAAATTAATAATTCATATAGCTATTTTCCTTATAGCAGCCAGTCCCAATCATCTTGTCCTTCATATGTGTTGTTAAGAATATCCCCCTGAGTAACATACCAAAAGTTTTATCCGTCCTCATTGTTTGTTAAAAAGTTATTAACAAAGGAAAATTCATAAATATCATATGAAATTCTTGCATGGTGGCCAGTACACGTATGACCGGAGGGGCTGCGGCCCCTCTGCCCCCGCCGCATACCAGCCCGTAGACAAATCAAAAAACACCCAAAACAACCCCAGTAAGCTAAAGAAACAAACAGAAAAACCCAACAAACAAACACACAAACCCAAAACAAACCCAAAACCCAAACGAACAAACCCAACAAACAAATCCAAAACAAACAAAAAACCCAAATAACCCAAACAAACCAAAAACAACCGAAATAATCCAAACAAACAACCCAACTAAACAACCTAACCTAACAACCTAAACGAACAAACCCAACAAATCTAAAATAAACCCAAACCAAAAACAAACCAAAAACCCAAACCTAAAACCCAAACCAAAAACCCAAACAACCTAAACAACCCAACCCAACAAACAAACCCAACAAACAAGCCAACATTTATGAAAATTTTTTTGTTAATAACTTTTTAACAAACAATGAGCGACGGATAACATTTTTTGTATGCTACTGAGGGGTGTATTCGTAACAACAAATGTGAAGGACAAGATGATTAGGACTAGCTGGTATAAGGAAAATAGCTATATGAATTATTAACTTTATTTGTTAATAACTTTTTAATAAATAACGACCCCCAATTGTGTCAGAGGAAAAAGTTGTTCAGGAAGGGTCCCTACACAACATATATTAAAGACAAGTCAATCGGAAGTGCGTCCCCTTTGCTCCATATTTACCATTTCTCTCTATATTATATAAATATATCGCCGCCGCCGCAGTGTACAAGAGTTGATGAGAACGAGCGGGATCGAGTAGGCTGGGTGAGGGGATCGAGCGGCGGCGCGGGTGGCGGGTGGCGCAGGGGGGCAGAGCCCCCCTAGTCTTTATATATACATTTAGTAAATTTGCATCATTTCAAATAAATCTTTTTTCTAAGTGTGCACATTTATCGGGCACCATAGAATTCACGTCAATGGGGGGGGGGGGGGGGGGGGGGGGGCATTGAACAGCATTTAATAAATAATAATTAACAATAAATAATTTATTTACTGAAAATAAATCACTTATCAAAACAAACTAACGAAAATAATATTATCATTGTTGTCGAATATATAGCTGAAAGGACACATCAAATGAAATTATACTTTTACTAGAGATGAACGTAGACACGCAAAATTTAATAAATGTTATTTCGAATTAAATAAGAATATACTAAATTCAAACAAATAAATTTCAAAGATACTTAATAATTACGGTCTAACAAATGTTTTCTGCGGTTGCACATTGCACAGTGGTCCGGGAGTTGATTCTATCTTTTTCAATCATTTATATTCTACAAATCTTTCAAATATCGAGAACCAAGAACCGACCCACTATGGGATGCTGATAAATAATGCGTATATCTACCACAGGATTGCTGACAGTTTTTTAGAGAATTTTAAATTCCTGTTTAAAATCTTGACAGCGAATGCCATTGCCGTTTACCGGTACAGAAATGTTCTAAATTTGTATTGGTCGACACATTAACATTTATGATGGTCTTTAAAAAAACCCCGGGAAAGCTTAATGTATCCGCAAGTGCATCGTCTAAAATCACACGTATCAACAAGTTCTTATTGTGAACCTATTTTGAACCTTTCTGTATATGGCTACCGACTATAGTTAGGACGACATGCGGTTCCATGTGGCAAGTCACGTGTTACAAGCCTAGTCTGTCACGGTTGGGTTTTGTACCGGCGGTAATTTTGACACCGTCCGATTAAATTACCTCGAACTTTCCCAGCCGCCCTTTTGCGGACAGGCGAGACACCAAGTAGAGGAGATGAGAGTCGACTATTCCTCTCTCTCTCTCTCTCTCTCTATCTTTCTCTCTCTTGCTGTCCTTTCCTCTGTGAGAATTTGTCGTTAGATACACCGGAGGGTTAGGTCTTGTTATATTTGTTGCTTTCTTGTATATCTATATGTATGTATGTATGCGCTAGAAGCTCCCTCCTTTATGTTACCATAGCTACTGCATTAATAAAATTCTCAAAGATATTCTTGTAAAGGACAATTGCTTGTTCCACGCTATCACTCTACCCTTTCTCTTTCCTCTTCTCGTCGTTCAACAGCCCTGTGAAATGAACATTTTTCTCTAAAAGGGAAAATTATCAATAATGTTACATCAATAATGAGTACCTTATTAGCGAAACGTATTATTGTACTATTTGAAGGAAGCTTCGTAGTACTCAAGCCATTATAAAAAAATAAGTAAAAACGAAAGTTGAAGATTTCCAATTAAAACGGCTCTGCTTTGAAAGAGTTATTGCCAGTTATTGGTTATATTAAGTTAAACCTTTGGACGTAAGTTATTTTCCAATTGTCAATTTGTAAGCCAAAAAAATAGTAAACTACCAGAATTTCGTTTGGTATTAAGATAGATATTTAAATTCATGACTCTTGAGAATTCACTCTCTGCAATTTCCACCCTCCGATATGACAGGGAACGTCGTGTATATATATATATATACATATATATTAGTTTGCAACAGTGTTTTCCCCTCAATTAGCAGTCTCATCGTGCTCTCTCTCTCTCTCTTTCTATATTCACCCATCCATCCGTCCGTCCATCCATCTATCTACTGATCTATCTTGTCGTATTTACCATTGATATCTCGTTTTATTTCCCCACCGCCTCTATCATAGCTTTTGTTAGCTACTGGTGAAAAGAGAAAGCGATAGAGAGAGGGAAAAGCTGTACAGGCTCTTTTTATTTATACTTTTCCGGGCAAACTTTGTACTTTACACATTATTGTTGACGTACTTGATCTCTTCCTGTTCACGCACTGTCCAACTCAACCCCAGTAGCTCGAAGTTGCAATTTGAAAAAAAAAACGATTGGGGGTCTGGTGGGGTTCAAACCTTATCCGCCGCCGAGAGAACAAACGGTATTCGATTTGTCTTCGGTTTGAGGTAACCATTCGCGGATACGCGATCATTTAGGCAGGACCGCGGTTCTACAGATTCCAACTGTACACTTACCCAACTGTCAAGACCAAACTGACACGAGCATACGAATATTTCGCAATATTATCACGACAAAACTGTTCCCGAACAAAACTCTCACCATTAAAACTGTCACCGCACAAACTGTCACCACTTAACTCTCCTGAATCTCTATTCGACACGTGCAGAAATCTTCACGAACAAAACTATCACCGTCTGAACTGTCACGGTCTCAACTGTATTCTGTGCAACTGTAACGCAGCAGAATAATCCCCGTCTACACTGTCAGGGCGTCTATTGTATTCTGCACCAGCCGTCACCGTTCCAACCGTCACCGCACAAAACTGTCACCGGCAAAACTGTCACCGCGCCAAGGCGCGGTAACTAACTCACACGGGTATAAGCTGAACTTGTATGGTAGATAAGAGCGCTCGGGCTGCTTCACCAAACGAGGCGCAATAGCGCGCGATATTTCGTGCGTGTCTGCTATTACCGATCGCTGAGCACAAGCAAGTTCGCGTAGTGCGAAGGCTGTGGTTGAGACGACAGCGGCGAATGACGTAAGTATTAGCAGACACGCACAAAATATCGCGTGCTATTGCGCCGCGTTTGGTGAAGCAGCCCAAGCGCTCTTACCTACGGGTACAGCGTCTACGAGTGTGAGTTGGGTAAATCTCGCGTTAAGCGGTGACGGTTGGTGCTGTGTACAGTTTTGCCGGTGACAGTTTTGCCGGTGACAATTGCCGCGGTTACAGTTGCTGCGGTGACAATTTAAGTGGTGACAGTCTGAACGGTGACAGATTAAACGGTGATTGTTTAGACGGTGACAATTCAGACGGTGACAGTTTAGATGGTGAAGGTTCAGACCGTGACAGTTTAGACGGTGATAGTTTTGTTCGTGAAGATTCTGCACGTGTCCAATAGAGATCGGGGAGAGTTGAGTGGTGACAGTTTGTGCGGTGACAGTTTTAATGGTGAGAGTTTTGTTCGGGAACAGTTCTGTCGTGACAATATTGTGAAATATTCGTATGCTCGTGTCAGTTTGGTCGTGACAGTTGGGTAGGTGTACAGTTGGAATCTGTAGAACCGCGGTCCTGCCATAATTTACAGTGCTGGGCAGTTGAAGTGGAACGTGGATATCTTTGCCGATATTCACGACAATTTGATGAATTTGAAAATTGCACTTCGACGATGCACCTCCCCATTGTTTCCGGGGAACGATAACGCCAATTGCTTTCCACAAGGTGATAGGCCCTCGTAAATAATACATCCACGATAAAAATGAGCCCAATCGGTCCAACAGTTTTTGCGCTATCCCCGACAAAAGATTTTCACTGTAACCCCCTCCCCTGCCCCCGGGGGGTTTCGCATCCAATTGATGCTGGAGTAGTTTTTATCTCTGTTCGTAATCCTTTAGTTGGATACCATATTTACCCTCTATCGGATCCGAAACCATTAAATTACGAGGTCGACGAATCACCCGATTTTCTACCCGCCCATATTTTTGTTGCGCACATGCTCAATTGTCGACCAATCTCAATGGGACCCGTTTCGTTCGATAGATTATCTAATTTCCTTGAATGTACTCTTTTTTATTTTCAAATGCGTCAAATTTTCTCGAAAATCGGCCGCCGTGTACAAGAATTTCATGGATGCTTGGTCCGGTCCAGGCATCTTCATGGATAGTTGTTCTGGCACATCAGGCGCCCGTGCCACAGGCGCCAAATTTCTGCTGAAAAGAGGTTCGAAATATCGGTTTCAGTTGCGGTTGAAAGAAAGAACTACACTCACATATACTGTACGTGCAAGGCATGCAGAAATGCACTTATTACCAGCAATACAACGTGGTTAGTGAAAATTTTGAAAATTTTCAAATATTGTGTTACGCCACACTGACTGTTGGCGCTTTTGACACTGTGCGCAGACCATGCCTTATTGCTGTACAAGTTTGCAAATAATTTAAGAATAAAAATTCTGTATGGTCGAAAGTAATTGAAACTATAAAACGGAGAAAAGGAAACGTCCTCCATTAAGTTGGTTCCGAATTGCAGTATTCTTCTATGCGAGCTTCTAGACGGACCAAAAATGTTCACTGCGGTGTAATCTAAATTCGGAAATTTCTGACAGTTATCATTGCGTAATATTTACTGTATATATACAAATATACAACTTTTGTGAGGTGGACCTACGAACTTCTTCATTCTTACCTGTATCTATTTTAGTTTGTTATGTATTGGTAGATAATTTAGTGAAATGCTTGCGGAGAATTAGAAAATAACTTCTTTGTATCGAATGATATTACAAATTCATGTACGTACACGGGGTCAGCTTGCAGTTCGGGCAGTCATCGAAATGAAGGAGAAGTGCAGTGGTTGAGCTGATTATACCATGAAATAACCCGAATATTACAAATTTATAACACATTTGGGATTAATATCGCAGATATCTCTATTTAGAAATGGGAATGAGGACAAGAAGAACTGATTTTTTTTTCTCGTAGAGAACTATATTGAAATTAATCTGTCGTTTATTTACTATTAATCTGTCCTTTTTTTTACTTTTTTTTTACCTCATCATTTCGTCATTGCGTTGAGAATAACCGTTGTATGTCGAGGGCTCTGCAGAAAGGATCGTTGCTCTGGAAAAAGGGTCAATAACGTACACATGGTATACATATACATGTAGCTATGTTATGCATGATCTCCAACGGTAACTGCCACGGTCGATTTTCTCTCGATTCATTCCAATTTCATTCAATCAGTATTCCCTTCTCTTTAGTTTCAGCTTTCGTTAATTAGTTGCCGAACGGACTTCCCACCCCCGAGAGTAAATTGTACCGAGAACTCTCTCGTTCGGATGATTGATCAAACGCGAGAGGGATAGTCACGTACGGCACCAACAGCCATTGAGTAATCGACATAAACTTTGTAATATGAGCCTGCTGAGAGCGAAAAAAACGGACATGGAACGCTCAGGTCAGAATGTGATTGGCAGTAAAAGTATACCTAAAGGTCTGATGAATGGTGCACCCAGTTTTTATTTGAAACAGGAGAGATTTTTATTTGAAAAGTAAATATTCATTAAAAGTTCACGTTTGAAGTAGACACTTTTTGAGGATCATTTAAAAAATTACGGTTTGCCGTTACTTCATTCATGTACTTATCGAATAAACTATTTTGAAGGGTTGAAAGTGTAAGGATATTCGATACTATGTGCATTTGGCAAATCAAATTAAAACTAAAAGTTCACACTGATCATTAATGTATCGAATTTTTTACAATTACCCGACAAAATTTTAGTCCCAATTCTTGTCACACTAAATTATAGTCCTTGGCCTAAAAATACGTCAGATAAAATTAGAGGACTGCTTAAAATTTCTAAGGCTCCATTTCGCCACAAATCTCGATTATAAGCACGAACTTAAGCATGGGGTTAAGCTCCAACTGAAGCATGAGATTAAGTATGAGTTTCTAAGGTTCGCCTCAAAAAATCCTAATTTATAACCTATAATGTAACTAGGTACAGATATATATTTTATTTTAGAAATCAGGATTTTGTAAGAAGGAGCTTAAGCTCGAGCGTAAATTCGTATTTAATTTGGAACTTAAGCTCATGCACACATGCTGATCATTACGATGTACAATAATAATTATATCTACCTATTTTTTCAGATCTCTTCGTTTTAACTTGGAAATGTACATTTTTGTTTTGAATTTCAAAATTTTCTGGTCATTATGATAAAAATAGAGGTGTGCAGTATTGACCAAATTTTAAATCTTTCGGTTCGATAATTTAGAAATGGCATTTGGCCGAAAATTTCAATGCATTCTGTCGGTAATACAAAGCCGGTAAAACAGACTTTTCACATGCTCTTGACAAACCTGCAAACATATCTTATCACATTTTTTTCGATCATTATTTTAAACAATATTCATCAAAATGTTCGTTTATTACTATGCCTCCTCCTTCGCCGTGGCTATGTACATCATTATTACGGATCAGTAATATCGTAACACATTGTTAGACATAAATAATGCTGTACTTCATTGGTATAAGCCAGCGGTCTCGTACTTCCATACTAAATATCATTGATCGTGTACTTTGCTCAAATGTACCAGTCATCCCGTTCTCCATTAACATGCACCACTCAACTCGTATACTTCGCGGTAAGGTAGAATTGAGATCTCGGATATCGCTCGTGAGGATGAATGAGACTATCTCATTTTGTTTCCCTCTATTGAACATAAAAAGACGCTTTGTCGTGGGAACCGACTTTGCAGTTTTAATGTTATCTCAACCCCATCTATATATGTATATCTCTCTATATTATATATATATCTCCCCGCAGCTGCCGCTGCCGTGTACCATAGCTGAGGAGGTCAGCTTAATCGTACGGGACGACTCCTCACTCGTATGGTGAAGCTGACCCCGCGCAAAACCAAACAAACCCCAACAAACCCAAACAAAAGGGTTTATATTTGTTTGCGTTCGTTTGGATTTGGTTAATTCCAAGACCGTACGAAATCCTAGCATATATATTAGGGTGTGCCATTTCAGGGTAACTTTTTTTTTCCCCGGGGACCAGGTTGTATACTTCCAGGAAGGTGAAAAAATAGCCTGTTTAAATTTGAGCTCTTAATATTAATATTTCGATGCGCCTCATCGCGAATTTCTATTTCCCATTTGAATAACATGGGAAAACATTTTTTTCATATTTGGAATTTCATGCTTCAGCAATGGCATATTGTTCGATGACGCGCCTAACATATTTTATAGAGCATTGAACGCTCTACAAAAAAGATATCTTGGAGTTTTTCGATAAACGTAGCCATTCCGATGATATCCGAGTTCGAAGTTCAAAATGAACAAAAACTCATCTTTTTTTTCAATATTATCGCGAAACTATTGACTCTATTGAGAAATTTCGAATGACTTTTTTGTAGATTATTAAATTTGCCATGAAAATTAACTCATTTATGATTAATCAATATTAATCATTAATTGTTCAATGCTGGTAGAAAGTTATTTTCTGTCACAAAACTGGTTCTAATGGGCTAGTATTTAACACAATAGTTACAAAGAGATGGGCAAAATACTCACGAGTAAAACATCTTTCTTTATTCCCAATAACAGTGAAAAGAAATGGATCATTACATTTTTCTAAACAAATAAATTAATGAAAAATTATACATTTTTAATAATTTATTACAGCGTGGAAATTCTCAAGACTTCATTGAAATTTATAGGTGAATGGTTTTCAAATGTATCATAATTGATTTCGAGGTCGAGAAGAAATAAGTCAATATTATATACTTAATGTTACTTCTTTGTTTTTATTCAAACTTCATTTAACCTGATTTGTTAACTATATTATCGCCATATTTTGGATTATATTCGTTCGGAATTCGGCTGAAGAGGATCCGGCAATCTTCGGTCCAAAATTTGGAGTTTTCAAAAAATTAAAAGTTGTCAATGACACTGCAGAACGTGGAGTGGCATTATTGGCATGCATGCATAACCAAAAATGAAGAGCAGTTTCAATATTTGGTACGAATAGTGAAAGAGCATCGTCGAAAATATCCACTTTGCCATAAAAAAATACTTGAATAATTATTATTGCATTGGCGAATTTGTTATATTCGGTATAACAAGACTTAAAATAATTGAAACAAAAAGTAAAAAAATGTTAACACTGTAATAAATTATTGAATATTTATAATTTTTCATTAATAAATTTATTTAGAAAAATTAAATGAACCATGTCTTTTCACTCTTATTGGGAATAAAGAAAGATGTTTTACTCGTAAGTATTTGGTCCACCTCTTTGTAACTATTGTGTTAAATACTAGCCCACTAGAATCCGTTTTCTGACAGAAAATAACTTTTTACAGCGTTGAACAATTAACGATGAATATTAATTAATCATAAATGAGACAATTTTCATGGAAAATTTAATAATCTACAAAAAAGTCATTTGAAATTTTTCAATAGAGTCAATAGTTTCGCTGAAATATTAAAAAAAAGATGAATTGTTGTTCATTTTGAACATTGAACTCGGATATCATCGGAATGACTACGTTTATCGAAAAACTGCAAAATATCTTTTTTGTAGAGCGTTCAATTCTCTATAAAATATGTCATGCGCGTCATCGAAAAATATGCCATTGCCGAAGTATAAAATTCCAAATATGAACACAATTCGTTCCCATGTTATTTAAATGGGAACTAGAAATTCGCGATGAGGCGCATCTAAATATTAATATTAAGGTAGTTCTAACACAAGAAATGGGAGGGGATAGAAGGAGCGGTGCGCGAGACGGGCAGCCACGTCGCGCAGCGACGTTGTCATGCTCACGAGTTCTTCTAGCCTCAAAACAATATTTTTTCAATAATCCATACTTTTTTACTGTATGGTCGAAAATTTACTATAAAATATATGTTATTCTTCATCTACTAAACTACTTTCGTGCCAAATTTCAAGAATTTTTCATTACTCCTTCGTACATTTTGGTGACTAAATATCCGGGAAGTGCTCATTTCGTACGGTATAGGTATACGTTCGTATGCAAATTTTGCAATTTTTGATAAACGATATCTTGAAAACGGTACGGTGAAACAGTCTCAAATTTCGCATAAGTATTCTTCAGTACTTTTCTAGGTTTTCCCAAAAATTCATTAAATTTGCATTACTCTTCATTTGCGTTAGAACTACCTTAAGAGCTCAAATTTAAACAGGCTTCTTTTTTCACCTTTCTGGAAGTATACAACCTGGTTCCCGGAGAAAAAAAAGTTGCCCTGAAATAGCACACCCCAATATATATATACAGATATTGCTTTTGTGCCACGTTTTTTTTCATCTTCACTTCATGCCTATACAAACTGTAGTGTGAATACACGGAGACGTGTATACATGAAATATATATTTTTGTCCTCGCTTATATGAGAAGAGACGAATCACGAGTTTGCCAACCCCATATACGTTTCTCATGTTCTTTTGCAAAATTTTGTATTCATAGAAATCTCGATACATATATACAGTATAAACCGTATACATATGTATATAGCAGTCTATGAATGTAGTATCCAAGATCGCAACTGTCGCGCGTTTAATACAGGAGAGAATCTCGTGCCGTTATTATTATATACATATGTGAACCCGCATATATTATAGGGTATTCTTTGTCAGCTGGGCCAAAAGTTTCGTTTGACAACTTGGATATTTTTTAGTATTGAATTTTTTCTGGTGCCTTTTCAGAAAATATTTTGTAATTTTGTTTTATTTTTATTATTTTTAGAGTTCCAACTGTAACCATTGCAGTGGACCACTTTGTTTAATTGCTTTGTTATTTATATTCTTCGCAACTACGTCATGAGTGTCATGTTCGAGATTTTTATGTAGGTTTTTGTGTCTTGACAAATTTCCAAAAAGTCCGTATGCTTACTGGGAAAAAAGAATTTTTCTAGTTGGTAAAAAATTACTAAAACTTTGTTGTTCCTTGAACTGTATCGTCAAACCAAAATGAATAAAATAAATAAAAACTCAATGTACAATCAAGCATTGATTTTAAAAAATTCATCTTCAAGCGTTTCTGTTTAATAATCTCGAAAAAATCGCAGAAGCTTTTGCTTTTGCTCTTTGCACGACAAACTGGCAGCGTATGAAAAAGTCTCAAAGAGGTTAAGCGGAAAAGTTGCCCGTTTGATGAAGAATACACTATATTCTTATATATAGATACCCAGAACCATTTTCGTGATACGATTATAATACGCGAGCTTGCATTTGGTGAAAAATACATCGTGTTAGAAGATGGCAAAGAGTACGAATATAAGGAATGCTTTCGGAAACATGGGGTGTATATGGAAAGCTTGAGATCAGGAAATCATGAAAGTCTCTTTCGGGACAACAGTATAGTCGTCCTGGGCGCTCTGTATAGTATAGTATATATGTTAGTATGTGGCATTGGTTAGTATTGTGGTATCGCGAAGGAAATTTGTATGTGATAAAAATCTGGCAAGGAGCCCATAGCCTGCCGAGATCCTTGAGAAGATTATGTGGTACGTCTTTCTAGCACGAGAGCGAGCGATTTCTAACGTATACAGTGGGTCAAAAAAGTATTCATACACCTTGTTTTTTTGCGATAACTTTATAGACATAGGCGATACGCAAAGAAAGCCAATTTTATTTAATAGTACATCAGGTGCAGAGATAAACTGCAAATGGAGAATTTTTTCCCAGGAATAATAGAAGAATTATGCCAAAAAAACGAACATTTTCGGGCAAAAAAAGTATTCATACACTTACGATTATAGTGAAAACCTACATCATCATAGTGGTTAATTATAAGTAATATTTGGTGTGCATCCCTTTTGCTTCAATTATCCACTAGCTTTTGCGTTGTTTCTTTCGCTATTTTCGTCCATTCTTCTAAAATCACTCTTTGGAGATCGGATTTGTTTACTATTTTTCTTTCTCTAATTTCTACATCCACCAAGTGCCATAAATATTCAATAGGATTGATGTCCGGAGATTGTGGTGGTGTAATCAATTGTTTGCGGACATTATAGAGTAACCATTCCCTCGTTTTCATGGCAGTATGTTTCGGGTCGTATATGTTGGATGTAGAAATTTCCATCCAGGCTCATTTTATCTACACTTGCTTTCAAATTGCTGCGCAACACGTCGATATACTTCTGGGCATTCATTGTACCATCTATAAAAGCCAGATTACCAACGCCATAATACCCCATACAGCCCCAAATCATGACGCTTCCTCCGCCGTGCTTTACAGTCGGTATTAAATTTTTCTGCTGGGGCTCGGTATTTGGTTTCCGCCAGACGAATTTTTTTCCATCGGATCCGAAGATGTTAAACTTCGATTCATCCGAGAATACGACACGTTTCCAAAATTCTATAGATTTTTTTGCGTAGGTTTTTGCGAAACCTAAACGTTTTTCTCGATTTATATTATTAATTAATGGTTTTTTGCGGGCAGTTCTGCCGTATATTTGGGCAGAATGCAAAACGTTTCGAATAGTCTGGGGACACACGCTCTTCCCCGATGTTGACGCGACATCATTCGCTAAACTGCGAGCACTTGTGAACGGTTTTTTTTGTAGCCTCTGTAACAATACTCCGACGCTCTCGTACCGTTAGTATTCTCGGTCGATCGGTTCGTGGCTTATTTTCTGTGCTGTTTGTTCTTTCGTATTTCTTTATTATACATTGCACTGTTGCGAAACTTAGATTTAGTTCTTTACTAATTTTTCGATAACTTTCACCGCGTTTCCGAAGAAAAATCACTCTATCTCGCATGGATATTGATATTTCGCTTTTCTTTGCCATCTTGTCTGTTCAGAGCTTGAAGATGTACTACCGCATGGAATAGGTCAAAACCATTGTGTAAACGAAGACTTGTTTACATTGTACGCGGAGGTCAGACCGTCCGTGAGTGAATATCGAGGTTTAGCAGCTCAATCGTAAGTGTACGAATACTTTTTTGGCCCGAAAATTTTCGTTTTTTTTTGCATAATTCTTCTGTTATTCCTGGGAAAAAATTCTCCATTTGCAGTTCATCTCTGTACCTGATGTACTATTAAATAAAATTGGCTTTGTTTGCGTATCGCTTATGTCTATAAAGTTATCGAAAAAAAACAAGGTGTATGAATACTTTTTTGACCCACTGTATATACAATTGAACGTGAAAAACAGATATCATCGTTTTCACAATATACATTTTCTCTCTTTGCCCCGGGATATTTCGAATTTCTTGAACAGAAAAGAATACATTTTGAGCGTGATAGCGTGGGTGGCATTCGCATATTTTCCATAAATTCACCATGGGCGTATACATGTCATGAATCGGTAACGCAATACCGACTCATTCCGTCTCTGAATCGGTTGATCTCCAATTGGTTCCAAGATGTTTTATACTGTTGTGTCGACTGTAAAAGGCACTAAGGTTTTTATTGACCATTTTCAGGGTTCCAACTCGAAAAACAAAACCCTTATCGTTGTCCGTCTGTCCGTCCGTCTGTTCTTCTGATACGGGTCTCTAGTTCCTCAAAGGTTTAACCTATCATATTCTTGAAATTTGGTATGTGACTAGGGATGGTCCGAAGATGGCCTCCCCGAATCATTTGAATAAATAAATTTCCCGAATCCGGATGGACAAAGTGTATTATCTTTAAAAAAAATTGCTCCGTTCTGGGGTATCGTTTGATAGGGCTTACTTTAAGGATCGGAAAAATATTTTTTGCGATGAATATATTTCAAAGTGTTCCTAAAACTTTCTTTATTTTACTGTGCCCCTGTAACTTATGTATTGAATATAACATATGCCCTAACTTACTATGCCCAAACAATGTATGAGACGAGACGTCTCAAAGCCTCGTCTCGTCTCATCTCGTGACGACTTTCCAAAATCTCGTCTCGTCTGAAACTTTTTCGAGACCCTTGGGTCTCCGGGTCGATATCTCCATAGTTTTTGATGTTTTCGAATTTTCGAATTTTCGATGTCTAGGTGTATCCCTCCATAGTTTTTGTTGTTCAGGTATAATTCGTTCACAGTTTTTGGCACGCCGGTCAATCTCTCCATAATTTGTGATATCTAGGAATATCCCTCTGTCGTTTTTAGTATCTAGGTACATTTCCTCATCATTTTCCGATATACAATTCCGTAGGTTTCGATGTTTAGGCATATCTCTCTGCAGTTGTTGGTGTCTAGATAATCCTCGATAGTTTTCAGTGTCAAGATCTGTTGGGAGCTTAGAAAATATTGACTGATCGCACTGGAAACTAAAAACTATGGACCGGTCGACCTGGCGACTAACAACTATGAAGAGTACCACCCGGACGTCGAAAACTGTGGGGAGTTTACCTGGATACGAGAAATTATGGAGCGATGGACCGAAACCTATGGATATACTACAAACTATGGAGGGGTCAACCTGGGTATCGCAAACTATGTAGAATTCGCCCGGGACATCGTAAACTGTGAAGAGGTCGATGTTGACGGCGAAAAGTATGTAGAGTTTGACCTGCACGCCGAAAATTGTGAGGAGTTTGGCCCAAATATAAAAAATTATGGAGCAATCTCCGAGATTTCGAAAACTATGGACAGATCGCCCTGGACCCTAATAACCATGCAGTGGTCAACCTGGACACTAAAAGCTGTTCAGAGTTTGATCTGGACACCAAAAACTGTGAAGAGATCAATGTAGACGACGAAAACTATGAGAAGTTTGACCTGAACACGAAAAACTATGCAACGATCGACATTAACCTCGAAAACTATGGACAGATCGCCCTAGACACGAAAAACTCGGAAATCTCGAAAATCTGAACGAGGTTCTTATTTCGTTTCTAGACATGGCAAGACAAGAGTAAAAAAAGAGTAGCGAGCTTGAATTGATTTAACTTTTTTTAGGTCTCGAACATCTTAACGAGACTCTTGTCTCGGCGGCCCTACCTCAAACAACTTGTAACTTTTAACTTGGATTTTTTTTTTATCATGACACAAAGCTTCCTATAATGATGAGCCGCATTGGTAGGGTACATAATAGTGTTAGTATTAGTATCATTATATTACTACTATAGCGTACTATTGGTATTATTATTGGCTGTATTATAGTTAGGCCCGTAATAGACTAGTATAGGAGATACCGGAGAGTTGTTAGCTCGCAAAGTTGTTATTCGGTAGAGATGTTCGTAAAAAGCTCATTTTAATATAAATTTTTCTGGGTGGAGATATTAGCAGCTGCTGATCTCTGATAAAGTTGTAAATTAGTCGGCCTCTACAGGGAGCCGATAAATTCTGATAAAGTTCTTATTGGGTTTTAAAGTTTTGGGTAGTTTTACTCAATGGTTGCCAATTATATTTCCGTAATTCCGTAACAACTATTGGCCGCCAGTAGCTTTGCTATCAGTTGCCAATTATACTTTCGTCAAATAGTAATGATTATTTTTATTTGGGTTGCTCCAACGTGTAACTTCTTCAGGTTTTCATGATTCCCGGCCTAATTATCCCTGCAGACGTGTTACCAATTATTACATTCGTACAAGAGCACGGGGCATCTGCGAAAAACCCATGCCGATATACAGGTCACCCTTACAAGAATTCCTGAGCTTTCAGAAAGCTTATTGTCCCTTCTCGAGATAGTATCTCGTAGGAATATTAAGGCCTCGCACAAATGACCCCCGCTCAGCGATTGTTGCGCGGGCATGCGTGCGACTAAGGGTTGATAACTAACAACCCTCCAAGTATATCAGATACGCCTAAGGAGGCGGTAACGCCAAAGCCGATGATATTTTATACAACTAATAATAATAATAACTGACAGCAGGGGTCTCGCGGTCAGTGTGCGGCTTAGACGATCTCCCATGTTAAACAGTATTAGTCGCGCAGTATTAGTAATACTGAGGTGGGTGACCGTTTAGCCAGGCACTGGCTTGCATGCCGACAACTTGGCGGCAGGCAGTTTTTTCAGAGGTTCTGATGGTAATATAACTGAAATTCAGTAAAATGTATCAACGCCCTTCGGCCAGATTTTCTATAATTTCCCTGTGCCCTCATGCAAATGTAATACAGTAGTGTATTAGTAAAGAGTGCGAATAATACTCAGGGGAGGGTTTCCCCCAACCGCCATTTCCATTCATTAATGAAAAGGCCATTGGAACAAAGGGGAGGAGACTTAAAAACCTGAAAAGGTATACGATGGAAACGTTAACAACACAAAGAATTTGGATAAGAAGAAGAGTGCGAATAATACTCAGGGGAGGGTCCCTCCCCGCCACTGCCATTTCCATTCATTAAGGGGGGGTAGGGTTTTTAAATTATTTTTTTTGCATTTTTTTTATTATTTTTTTCTGAATGAACAATATGTCGAGAATAATGTGTATAAATTTTAAGTCAATCGGAGTAAAACTAACGGAGTTACAGCGTTTCAAACGACCGGCCGTGATACCTGATTTTTATACCTGCTCGGTAGCCGCTCGGTACGTATAAAAAACTTTAAATCGATTTTCCCGAAAACGTCATTTTTGAAGTTTGTGAACATTAGAACTCAAAATCTACTGAACCGATCCTTTTGAAAATTTAAACATTACTTCTTCACATAAATCAACAGGTAATCAGGAGAAGTTTTTTTTTTTTTGCAATTTTTTCAATTTTTTAATAACAAATTAAGCGCGATTTTTTGAGCTACAATTGCGTTTTTCACTTCCAAGTGCTGCAAAAAATAGAAAAAAAAAAAAAAAAAACTCTTCCTGATTACCTCGAGAAATACATCACCTTTAAAATGCATATCAATTTTTTTATTTCAGATTTCAGAAAATTTTTTCTGAGATACTTCAATAGTTGTACAATAATATGTAATTCTATTTAATAAAATTATATTACTCATGTCGCCGCAAAAAAATCATAAAAATATGCTTTTTTTTCGCCTTTAAACCCCCCCCCCCCCCCCTTAATGAAAAGGCCATTGAAACAAAGGGGAGGAGACGTAAAAACCTGAACAGGTATACGATGGAAACGTTAACAACACAAAGAATTTGGATAAGAAGAAGATATTTACATATGTTCATCCAGATGGCGGACAACGCTTAGTTCACTCGCATACCGTCACAGTGTCAATTGATCTATCTTCCTCCCTCACTCCTGCGCTCTCTCACTCCTCGTCGCCAATGAATTTCCGCTTCATTTAATTTATATACGCAAGAAAAGAATCGGACAAATTACTCCATTCGACTTTCACGCCCGAGCTCACATTGAACGATCCATGTTCCTTTTGCTCCTGATTCGTCGCATTTGGAGACGATGGGAGACGCTTATATTCATTATCGACGATATATATCGTATATATATATATATATATATAGATATATATATATGTACATTACTAGATAAAAAGGCCGGGAAAGCCGCTTGGGCACCCCCTCCCTGGATCGTCTAGCGATCGGATAATCCAGATAGGGCCGGTTATGTGAAGAGAGAAAATTGTCGTAAAATAAGAAGTCACTGGAGAATAGAAGGGAAGAAGACCGAGATACCGGGGTAGGGATAAAAGGAAAACGCCATATCAGGCTTCGTGAACGAAGACGATCTGATGAAGCGACACAAAGTGACAGGTCGACAGACTTGAAATAATCTGGAAGGTATATGGCTCTTGCTTAAGATATAAAAAGATGCGACAGCATCCCGAGGCCAAGTTATGCTGTTACCCTGCAGTGAGCCATAAAAGTAGCTGAGCTATCTCAGGAATTTCTTTATAACTTCGTATACGAGTATATATGTACTGAAAACGACAACAATATATTTTTTTCAAATATATTCCACGTATAATTCTCGTGGGCGAAAAAATATATAAATGAATAACAGGTACAAGTTCGTCGATTTAAGTCGAATTTTAGTGAAAAAGTTTTGAGAAATAAGTTAACGGTAAGTTTTAACAAGAATATATGTAATTCGAACTTGTTGGAAATGTCGAGGGTTAACTCGGTAGAAAATGCAATTTTTGCGTGATTGTAATCACAGACTTATTATGGCTAAAGATGTCTATGTTAAGCAGCTTCCCGACAGTGATGTTTGCTCAAATGCTAATTCGCGGTTGTGTAATGCATCAAACCTCTTCAAAACCTTTATAATGTCATTGTATGCATATTTTTTCTGTATACTTTCTGAAACTTTTCTTGAATGTTCTCATTACAAAATAGTGTATGAAATAAACCGTTTTCGTTCATAACATTGGTCGAAAAAAAAACCAGATGAGAGTCGGACTCTCATGCTCCGTCTTCAGGGTGATAAGACGCCATTTGGTGAAAGGTTCGACAGCGGATTCATCAGTGTAAGTGATAAGGTATAATAAAATTTAAATCAATTGTGCATTTCGGTTTTGAGGGAATATGAATTAAATAACATTTTAAATTGTCGATGGATTTTATATGAAATATAATTTTTCCTATCATTATAATTATGGCAGGAGGAGGGACAATCAAGCGGATAATTTTCATAAAATAATTTCAATGAATAATTTATTTATTCGTAAGAAGAGAGGAAGATATAATTATGGGAGAAGTAAAATTTATTAAATATTTGTTAAATTGGTTACCGAAAAACAATGAAGCATGAATGTACGCGTAGCGTGGATTTCTTCCATTGAGGGAAAAGCGTAATATCGTTACAGTTATGTACATGTCTGTATATATACCTAGGATTTTTTGCCTCTACGATTGTCTATGTCGTTTGCATCCACAGACGAAAGTTAAGGTACGAAACTTAATTACCATTGGAACGTAATAGTCATACAGGCTGTATATATTTTTCGTTATTGCAAGCGAGGAGCGTAGGGGTTTAGCTTTGTTGGCTTAAGGTTCATTCGAGTGATTGGCTCTCCTATGTAAAGGTTCGGTGACGAGAGAAACTGCCTCGATAACGAGCATACGAAGCTCCGTCTGCTCGCTTTTCTACTAGAATGGGTAGCATATACAGTGGGTCAAAAAAGTATTCATACACCTTGTTTTTTGGCGATAACTTTATAAACATAAGCGATACGCGAGGGAAGCCAATTTTATTTAATAGTACATCAGGTACAGAGATAAACTGCAAATGGAGAAATTTTTCCCAGCAATAATAGAAGAACTATGCCAAAAAAACGAAAATTTTCGGGCAAAAAAAGTATTCATACACTTACGATTATAGTGAAAACCTACATCATCATAGTTGTTAATTATAACTAATATTTGGTTTGCATCCCTTTTGCTTCAATTATCGCCTCGAGTCTCTTAGGCATGGATTCTACTAGCTTTTGCGTTGTTTCTTTTGCTATTTCCGTCCATTCTTCTAAAAGCACTCTTTGGAGATCGGATTTGTTTGTTATTTTTCTTTTTCTAATTTCTACATCCACCAAGTGCCATACATTTTCAATAGGATTGATGTCCGGAGATTGTGGTGGTGTAATCAATGGTTTGCGGTCATTATAGAGTAACCATTCCCTCGTTTTCATGGCAGTATGTTTCGGGTCGTTATCTTGTTGGAAGTAGACATTTCCATCCAGGCCCATTTTATCTACACTTGCTTTCAAATTGCTGCGCAACACGTCGATATACTTCTGGGCATTCATTGTACCATCTATAAAAGCCAGATTACCAACGCCATAATATCCCATACAGCCACAGCCCCAAACCATGACGCTTCCTCCGCCGTGCTTTACAGTCGGTATTAAATTTTTCTGCTGGAGCTCGGTATTTGGTTTTTCCATCGGACCCGAAGATGTTAAACTTCGATTCATCCGAGAATACGAGACACGTTTCCAAAATTGTATAGATTTTTTTAAGTAGGTTTTTGCGAAACCAAAACGTTTTTCTCGATTTATATTATTAATTAATGGTTTTTTGCGGGCAGATCTGCTGTATATTTGGGCAGAATGCGAAACGTTTCGAATAGTCTGGGGACACACGCTCTTCCCCGATGTTGACGCGACATCATTCGCTAAACTGCGAGGACTTATGAACGGTTTTTTTGTAGCCTCTGTAACAATATTCCGACGCTCTCATACTGTTAGTATTCTCGGTCGACCGGTTCGTGGCTTATTTTCTGTGCTGTTTATTCTTTCGTATTTTTTTTTATTATATATTGCACTGTTGCGAAACTTATATTTAGTTCTTTACTAATTTTGCGATAACTTTCACCGCGTTTCCGAAGAAAAGTCACTCTATCTTGCATGGATATTGATATTTCGCTTTTGTTTGCCATCATGTCTGTTCAGAGCTTGAAGATCTACTACCGCATGGAATAGGTTAAAACCATTGTGTAAACGAAGACTTGTTTACATTGTACGCAGAGGTCAGACTGTCCGTGAGTGAATATTGAGGTTTAGCAGCTCAATCGTAAGTTACGAATACTTTTTTTGCCCGAAAATTTTCGTTTTTTCGGCACAATTCTTCTATTATTCCTGGGGAAAAATTTTCCATTTGCAGTTTATCTCTGCACCTGATGTACTATTAAATAAAATTGGCTTTCTTTGCGTATCGCTTATTTGTATAAAGTTATCGCAAAAAAACAAGGTGTATGAATACTTGTTTGACCCACTGTATATACTATATATATTCGGGGCATTCCATTTCGAATCGATAAGCGCCTGACCCTTAGGTTTTTCATTTGGTTGCCGATATTTGTATTGTATTGTATAAAATGACCGTGCGGTTTTTTTTTCTCAATTTTAAACTCAACTAGTTTCAATATAAATATTTTTAAACATCAATCCAGCTAATATCCAACTGATTTATTTTATTGACCATGCCAATGTTCACCGTTGTTTGCGGAACTGCGCTATTTGGAAAACAATGTAAAGAAATCCCTGAGTTGCTGACAGTGATTGAATTCAGCCTTTTCTAGTCACATTTCTGCCTTTTCAAAACTATGGATTAGACTAAGGAATGTTAAGCACAAAAAAGATTGCGATTTTTTATGAACTATTGACAGGAAATACTGACTCAATTTCAAAGGAGAAAAAATGTTAGCTTACTAAATAATGTTTTTTTAGAAAAGTGTATGTCCTGCGATGTTACCAACATTTTTTAATCATTTTCTTTTCATTTTCTCCAGATATCTGACAGTGATATTACCATTATGGCCTATCTATATTAATCACGGGGTACATTTCAAATTCTACCCGATAGTTCACTACCAATAGAATCTCTACCGGAATCAAGGCTATTCGAAAACTCTTACTAAATTACAACTCTACCAGACGTAAGCAGCGGTTAAGATGCTACAGAATAGCATCTCTACGAGAGTAAGGCTTTCGCAAACATCCCTATTACGCAATTACAAATCTACGACAAAACAACTCTCCGGCATTGCTGATAAGTTAACGATAACTTACTGTATTATCCAGAAGTATACTTATCATTAGCCAACCTGGCTAATTGTTAGGTGGGCAAATTATAATAATAGAGTAAGCATGTTCGTGAACGTTTCACTCTGTTAGAGATGTCTGTTGAGTACAGATATTAGCCACTGCTCATGTCTGGTGGAATTGTTTCGTGGTGAAATTGTAATTTCGTTGGCTTGTTCGGGGAGCCTACATTCTGGTAGAACCGTTATTAGGCATTGAATTTTCGGGTAGAGGTATAAATGTACCAATCACGGGATGTGATCGGCACATTTATTCATACTTTTACAGTACCTCCGTGTCTCATTCTACTTGTTATGTCATTTAGCAGGTCAGTTCAGTCATTTTTACATTATTTTGCTTTTTCATAGAGAAAACTTTGTTTTTATGAAAACAAAATCGTATTTTTAAGGTAATACTTCCACGGCATGACTTTTTTAAAAAATCTTAGAAACCCTGCTCATCTGTTAATTAATATGCTCTCTGAACGCTTGTGCAATTTCAAAGGGTTTGACCGTTCGGAACGTGAGATAATTATAGTTGAATTTGGCCTGGTTGGCATGTATGCTATGCACCAACCATGCACGAACGATACCTTTTTTGTTGTACAAGCCGAACGTAATTTAAGAATTGAATAATACACGAGAGAAGGCTAGAGGGGTATTACACGAATTTGAGAATGGTTTAACGTTTAGTTTTTGAGATATTGTGAATGAAAGAAGTATGCTCCAGCTTGTAAGCGATGCAAGTATCTCGAACTCATGCATCGACGCCGCGCACGGCCATGTCTACATTTTTTCGTGTTTCCCACCATCACTCGCGGAGGAACTACCTTAATGCCATTCTGTTCAAAATGATACAAAATCATCGGAAATTCACATTAGGAATATAAAAATGTCCGGATATATGTGTGTGCGCTTGCCTGTATATGTATGTTTGTGACGAAGTCGCGCTATCCCACACATTTCGATTCTCCACATTCAGTTCTCAACACTTTCTATCCTACACGGCTCGATTGTACGTACTCTCTTTCCGACACATCCCGATCTTTCACGTTCAGTGCTTGACGTACACAGTTCTCCGCACTCTCTACCCTTCACACCTGGTGGTGAGGAAGAGATTCGCACAATTCGGTTGGCGAACGGAGGGTTTCACTCGCGGAGGAAGTACCTTAATGCCATTCTGTTCAAAATGATACAAACTCATCGGAAATTCACATTTGGAATATAAAAATGTCCGGATATATGTGTGTGCGCTTGCGTGTATATGTATGGGGATACCCTCATTGTCTCGGAAACGCAAAGTCTCGAAAACTCAAACTCTCGAAAAAAGCGATGGTAATCGTTTTAGTTGAACACGTCGCCGCTGAGAGCGTTCGTGGTTAAAGTCGACGCAACCGCGGGTCACAGTCTTACATTGGCGGGTAGCCCCGTAACCACAATCTTTCAAATCTACACTTGCAAACTGTCAGTAACCTACAAAAGTTAAACGTCAGTATCAGATAGGTTAAACAGAGTGTATTTGACGTCGTAATTTATATCAAAATCGGTATATTGTGACAATACGTCAGTTAAATAAAGTACGCAGTTTATTTATTTAAAGTTCCTCTCAATAGTTTTATTCGAATTATAATTATCAGTATTTAGAGTTTATAAAGACGACTGTTATTAGTATTTATGACTGTGATTAAAAACTTATATCTGCCCTGAGTAGAGCTACAATCGGTGAACGAGCCTAATTCAAACAGTGTTTGTAAGCCATGTGTATATATACCAGTATTTTCTGCGAAACAGTTTGTCGCCGTGTTGTCTGTCACACTCATCGGTTGCTCTGGCAAAGAGGTCCTTCGTCGGAATGTTGTAATGGCCCACTGCCGCTTATGAAAGTCCAATAGGTACGCCGTCTGTTTTTTTCCAGTGAGAGCGGCTCGAGAATGTACAGATAGTTCTCATATACCGTGCCCTCAACTTCTGTTAGGATTTGACTTCCTGTAGAAGATCCAGGTCTTTTTCAAAGGGTGACAGACTCTTTTAAAGTTTGCCCTAGCGATTGTCGCATAATCAGTTTGCCGATATTGTATCTTTGAAGTATTCCTCATGACAACAGGGCGGTACGAGCTAAAGTTTTGAACAGATCCGTCAGCGCACAATGGTGAGAAAGGTGAGACTTTAACGAGACTTGATGTTAATGTGAATTAAGAATTTCAAAAGATGAGACAAATGGCAAAGCAAAGTTTGTTGAATGTTGTATTTTGACAGTCGGAACTTGTCCAAGAAGAGTTGTATCCCGATACAATGGGTGATACGGCTGCTATCACCGCAGAAGATTGGGGGCTCCGACACTCAACTCATAACGTTGAGCAATAGCTATCAGTCCAGAACCTCGAAAAATGATCCTAAGATTCATAAAAAAGCTAACGTGGTTGGTAAAGCTAAAGTAGGTGCCAGCGGACAAGGAATTGGGCAACCGGCTGTGAACATGTCCGTAAGTACAAAATACTCTCTCATTAAACAATTCCGACGATTAAATGAACACGCAAGGGTTATAATGAAATAGATTAATTTCTTATTGTTTGTTGCCTTACATCTAGATATTGCCTTTGCAAATTGAGACACTCGAAGATTATATGAATGTTGTCTTACAAAGTACAATATTAATTAGAGTCACGTACGAAGGGAAAAAAAAGAAGAGAAGAATAAAATTGCACAGAATTTGTGGACCTGTTAATATACCAAACTCGTTTTGACCAGGCGATTACAATGTATTATAATATAGAAAATTTGTACAGTAAAAATATGATTGAAAGGCGATGATTGGATGTACAATAAATAATAAAGATCAGATAAGATATTAGATATCGTAATATAATAGTTCCTTTTGTTTTTGTTGCAGGAGAGTTATGTTTTCGTCATAACGTTTACAAAAATACAACTCTGATGTGAATGAGACTTCGTCAGAAGCAAGTTGTCAGGATTTGGAGATGTTTTCTTCCCGTTTCTCTCTTCCTCTTTCATTTGTAGCGCTACTGCCGATTCTAGCTTGGGAATTCTGCCTTCGCATCTCAAGATTACCGTCTTCAACTTTCATATTTCTTCGTCGAACTCCTTCGTAATGTCATCCTGATGTACAATAAACAAAATAAAATACATCAGGGAGCAATAAACTTCTTGGCATTGTTTAAGTAATTTAAAATACAAACAAAAATCCAAATATAATTCTATTGTGTATATACGAGGGGGGATCCAAAAAAAACGGGAATTTCGTCATAATTTCTTTATTTTTTAATATTTTTACACCAAATTTTGAGCACCTTCAAAGTATTCTCATTTGACCACAACGCACCTCTGCAAACGATCCCTTTAATGTTCAAAACATTTTTTAAATTCACTTATCGAGATGTTCTTTAGGCCTTCCAGCGATTTTTGTTTTACCTCCTCCACAGTGGCAAAACGCTTGATTGCTGCTTTGTTTCGGGGTCGTATCCATAGCACCACGATTCAACACCAGTAATCACCTTGGAAAAAAGTTCAGGGTCCTTTTCGAGCTGATTTTGAAGTTCGAAAACATGCCTGAAGTCGACGCTCCCTTTGCTCGTCTGTGAGAAGGCAAGGGACAAATTTGGCTGCAACTCTGATCATGTGCAAATCTTTGGATAAAATCCTCCGAATTGAACTCCATGATATCCCAGACATCTGACAGAGTTGATCAATGGTTCGGCGACGGTCTTCATGAATGAGAGCATTGATTTTATCGACGTTTTCGTCACTTGTTGACGTTGAGGGGCGTCCTGAACGGGGTTGGTCTTCAATTGACATTTCTCCATTTTTATAACGTGAAAACCACTCGTAGACTCTGGTTTTACTTAGGGCGGCATCTCCATAAGCAGTCTTAAGCATTACAGTAGTTTCCGCGGCCGATTTCACCAACAGGAAACAAAATTTCACAGCCGCGCGTTGCTCTCGACAATCGGCCATCACGTTTTCGCCGAAATGGAAAATGTTGATTCACTACAAAAATTCCCACAGGCGAACCGATGCACTCACGGCGACAGAACTTTGCACAACTCAGGAAACGTGTCCCCAACGGACACCTGGTCGAGCAATGGGTTCCCCCACTCTCCCTCCCCGTTTCTCCAATTCCCGTTTTATTTGGGTCCCCCCTCGTATATCATTATATGAGAGAGTATTTTGTACTTACGGACATGCTCAGAGCCGGTTGCTCAATTGCTTGTCCGCTGGCACCAACTTTGGCTTCCGTGCCAAGCACGTTAGCTTTTTTATGAATCTTAGGATCATTTTTCGAGGCTCTGGACTGATAGCTATTGCTCAACGATATGAGTTGAGTGTCGGAGCCCCCAATCTTCTGCGGTGATAGCAGCCGTATCACCCATTGTATCGGGATACAACTCTTCTTGGACAAGTTCCGACTGTTAAAATACAACATTCAACAAACTTTGCTATGCCATTTGTCTCACCTTTTGAAATTCTTAATTCTCATTAACATCAAGTCTCGTTAAAGTCTCACCTTTCTCACCATTGTGTGCTGACGGATCTGTTCAAAACTTTAGCTCGTACCGCCCTGTTGTCATGAGGAATACTTCAAAGATACAATATCGGCAAACTGATTATGCGACAATCGCTAGGGCAAACTTTAAAAAAGTCTGTCACCCTTTGACAAAGACCTGGATCTTCTACAGGAAGTCAAATCCTAACAGAAGTTGAGGGCACGGTATATGACAACTATCTGTACATTCTCGAGCCGCTCTCACTGGAGAAAAACAGACGGCGTATCTATTGGACTTTCATAAGCGGCAGTGGGCCATTACAACATTCCGACGAAGGACCTCTTTGCCAGAGCAACCGATGAGTGTGACAGACAACACGGTGACAAACTGTTTCGCAGAAAATACTGGTAAATATAAACATGGCTTACAAACACTGTTTGAATTAGGCTCGTTCCCTGATTGTAGCTCTACTCAGGGCAGACATAAGTTTTTAATCACAGTCATAAATACTAATAACAGTCGTCTTTATAAACTCTAAATACTGATAATTATAATTCAAATAAAACTATTGAGAGGAACTTTAAATAAATTAACTGCGTACTTTATTTAACTGACGTATTGTCACAATATACCGATTTTGATATAAATTATGACGTCAAATACACTCTGTTTAACCTATCTGATACTGACGTTTAACTTTTGTGGGTTACTGACAGTTTGCAAGTGTAGATTTGAAAGATTGCGGTTACGGGGCTACTCGCCAATGTAAGACTGTGACCCGCGGTTGCGTCGGCTTTAACCACTAACGCTCTCAGCGGCGACGTGATCAACTAAAACGATTACCATCACTTTTTTCGAGAGTTTGAGTTTTCGAGACTTTGCGTTTTCGAGACAATGAGGGTATCCCTATGGATGTTTGTGACGACGCCTCGCTATCCTACACATTTCGATTCTCCACATTCAGTTCTCAACACTTTCTATCCTACACGGCTCGATTGTACGTACTCTCTTTCCGACACATCCCGATCTTTCACGTTCAGTGCTTGACGTACACAGTTCTCCGCACTCTCTACCCTTCACACCTGGTGGTAAGGAAGAGATTCGCACAATTCGGTTGGCGAACGGAGGGTTTGACGCGGCTCACGCGGTTTGACGGAAACAGAGTGTGGAGAGCAGGGAAGTAGAGAACTGAACGCAGATGATCGGGATGTGTGGAATCGTAACATGTCGGAAAGAGAGTGCGTACAAACGAGATCTGAAGGATCTAGAGTGTGTAGAACTGGGAATGTGGTGAATGGAGATGTGTAGGATGGAGGCGCTCCCATGCGTGACAGCAGTGCAAAAGTGAAACCGCTTCAACTTCGAAATGGTTTGAATTTTCAGGATGAAATTTGGCACGCAAGTAAATCAGTAATGGCCCTTCACGACAATTTTTATAACAATTGATGATATTTTTGAATTTCATAAGATTTTGAAAATTTTCTAAGGGACGTGTTCTGAGCACGAGAATTGTATAACTCATGCAATTCTCGGGTAATTGGGTGAAAAGTGTCGACACAAAAGGACTATCACCATAGAACGTTCGCTATTGAATTTAACGAATATCAATGTAGGCGTTTTTAATTTAAAGAATTTTGAATTTTCCGGAAAATTGATATAGGTTTTTGTTAAGGCTTCAGTTTGTGCAATTTGTAGGTTGTCGATCGAAAACTTTGTACATCGATTGAGTAGCGTCAAAGGATATTCCGTAATAGATGTGGTGAAAACCGATCGGGTTGTTCTACATTTATGGAATTTAACATTTTTTGAGTAAATCGATATAAGTACTCAAAAGCGGCTTGAGATTCACTACCGCGCTGAAATTCCACCGACGGATAAAGCAGTATGTCTTCTTTATTAATAATCATATTATAACAATCCGTTCAACAATAGACATTTACTGGTAATTTTAATACAAAAAAGCTGCAAGTTGAAACTCGGAATCGAAATTTGCTTCATCGAAAATTCACACAATATGCTCGACGCTTCTTGTATAAGGAAGCCAAAAATTGAGAAAGAACGAAGAAGTAAGTAATTTGGAAGTTTTAATTTCCATCTATTTTTATTTTCCCGTTCAAAGTTTCACAACTAATAACGTAACGTAAAGACTTCGGATTTGCTGTATCACTTCTACTTATTATTATTATCATTATTCATTAATTATTTTAATTATTATTATCATAAAATGCATTTCTGCACGCCTCGATTATTTTGACGATTGTTGGAGGAAGCTGTAAGCCGAATACGAAAGTTTCTATAAGCTACGACATAGTTCTACACGTACGAAAAAAACAATAACAAAAAAATAATCTTTGGCAATCAGTGGGTAATTATTATTCATGCTGTTGAATGAGTCGAGGGAGAGCGACTCGGTATAAAGATAATTAATATAATATATAATTATAATACATTATCTTTATATAGAAATATGCACAATGTCCCATGGAGCATTGTTCGCATCTGCACAGAGTGCCCCACAAATGTTTCATTTATTAATTTTATTTCGATTTGGCAAAACGAAACCCGAATGCATAATAAATACTTGAATTCATATGCAGAAGGACACTTGAATTCATATGCAGTGGACCCGGGTATGATTCCCGGTTGCCACCAATGGATACTTTTACTTCCTCATAGGAAGCTTCGCTTTTGTGAATTGTTTTTTCGAGATTTTCATACCAGTATGTGGATTATGTGCACCGAACTGATCCGATTGCGATTCCGTCAAAACGAGAATGTGTCATCAGTAACCAATCTTCACATGTGATTAGTAAATGGCCTGTTACCTATTCGCCTATGAACAGTAAGGATGAATCAGATATTATCGGATTCGTTCGGCGCACATAATCCAAGCCCAGACCTTTCAAAATGTTCCAAAACATCAGAAAAACATATTTATAAAAAATTTCTATCCGTATCCGAGCGACAACCTAATAGTTATTAGAAAAGTTTATAACGTGGGCGAAATTTCACAAGTCTTTGACTTGTTAAAAAATAGTTGTGGTGACTCTAACTTTCGTAAATTTTGAGATATTAAGCAATTTTGTTTACGCTGTACGCGGCCCTGAATACCTCCAATCAGCGTGAGCAAAAGTTCGCGTAAACAAACTCATTGGCACTTCAAATTTTTTTTTTTTTTTTTTGAAAAGTTAGGTAAAATTATTGTTGATATAAATAATAATTGCAAATAATTATAAACAATACCTAAAATGTCAATTCTTCACCGTAGAAGCAGAAAATGAATATCTGAACGAGCATGAAAGTCAGATACATAACTATAGCAATGTATTCGGAGCTGAAGAGTTTTATCCTCGATACTTCGAAGACACTGCCGCAAAGTACCAGAGAGCTCATGACATATTGGTGAGAAACGACGATGCTGAATATAGCATTTGAGTTATCGGCAAATCTGTCATTTAGAAGAGGTTTTCGAAAATTATTTTATAATAAACTCCCCGTCGAGTTCGATCCTACCGATATGATTTTTTTTACCGAAATATTTTGATGTTATGCTTGATGCATTCCGTCAACAATTCAGACTCCAAAGAATGATCGTCCCTCTGATATTCCTCGTCGATTTCATTGCAAAACCGCATTCGTCTCGCTTGTATAGGTCGTGGTATAGCTTCGATTCGATACTTGGGAATTTTCATCTGAGCGCAAGTTTGCATCATGAGACCAGGAACGAGGGTGTCGAATGAGCTGTTTATCATAGCTCCGGTAGCGGAGGTAATTCGTTGATGAAGATAGGCGAACCAAAAACCGATTGGCGTTAAATCGTGGTAATACGGAAGCCAAACTTTGAACGATAGAGTACGTTCACGTAGGTCCACAAATAACGGTCTCAGCATTACTCAGAATTTGATCTAAAAAAAAATTAAAAGCATAGCAATTTTTTGCGATATTATCTATATAATAATATAATATTGGTAGTACAAATTAGCTCGGTCCATTTTCCAAAGATGGCGCTGGCTGTTATGAATGTTTCATAGTGACAGCTGATTTCGGTGGTTTCAGAGAGGTTAGACATCTGTCAATAATATTCAGTTTATATCGCTTTGAGTTTCATACAAAAGTCTTGATTTTTACTGTGTTGAATATGTCAAATTTTGTGTTAACTAAGCACCATTTGTGGGAGATTTTAGTTTTCTGCTTTAATTGGAAGAAATTGCTTTTCTTTAATTGGTTTTGACGTTTCAAGAATGGTTATCTCAGCGTTGAAGACAAGCCTCGCTCTGGACAGCCAAAAAAATTCGAAACAAAGAATTGGAGGCATTACTCGATAAAGATCCGAGTCAAACGCAAGAGGAGCTTGCAGAATCATTGGGAGCGACTCAACAAGCAGTTTCCGTACGATTGAACTCTATGGGAATGATTCAAAAGCAATGCATTTTATACCACAAAAAACGGACTGAACTAATTTGTATTTCTAATACAAATCATAGACACTTATGGCCACACCCATAATTACTCATCGCGAGGTCCCAAAGCACAGTTTTTGGGCAACTTTTATTCGAATCATAAATTCGATAATCTACATTCCACCGATATTAATAAAACATAGATTCGACCAATAATTACTCCGTAATGTTATATACTTGATTCTAGCTTGTAACGTTAAGATTGTTATTATTCGAATAAATGTTCAACTCTGATGTGAAGCATTCACCAACTTCGTGTATAGAAGAGTGCGATAGACGTTTTAAAAACTTTTAATAAAATTATTTTGTAAAGTTACGTTCGCACTCGAACTATATCTGTATTTGTTCCACATTTCGATGAATGCAAAGATTGTTCCTCAGAACATTCGTTAAATCGATTATTTCTTCCTGTTTCTACAACAAATTTAGTGTTTTTCCGCAAACCCCCAATCATCGTCAATAATGTGAAAGAACCGTGAGCAAATTCCTCGACATCGTCGATCGTGACAAAGAGTTCGATAGATTCTGATATCGTGAACAGGTAAACGATAAATAACATAACAATCGTGTAAGAGACATAGAGCACAGACTTCCAGCCAGAAGACCACGTCAACGGCCGCCGCAATTTGCAAAATTGAAGAATTACGAAATTCAATGACAGTGCATGCATTTTGTGGCTAGATACAATCTTTCTTCAGTTAGTTAAAGTCAACTCTTTGACAACACTGACTCAAAGTGACCTCGATAATAAAGTTGTGCTATGACACGAGAAAGGAAGTTCCTTGGAAAATGTTCCGGGGAGAATGAAGTAAATAGGACCGAAAATGTGGCCCTACGATAATATTTGTATTTTATATTTGATGACTAACAATTTAGGTTGAAGAAAACACACAGTGGATCTATTTCGCATCTGATTCATGGGAAACCGAGAAAATGTTTTACCTACCTAAAGTTGTTTCTTGAAAAATGATCCCGGGAAGAATAGAGGAAATGGCACAAAAAGTATATTCCTGCAATATTTGCATTTTACATTCGATGGCTAATAATGCAGGGAGAGGAAAACACATTGAGTTAATTTCATATCGAATTCGTGGATAATCGAGAAAATGTTTTACCCATAATATTGTTATCTTATATTCGCAGACTAATCATATAGGTAGACGAAAAAAAAAACATAGTGGACTTATTTCCGAGAAAAATTTTTACATATTTAAGTAGATTCTTGAAAAATTGTCGAGAGGAGAATGGAAGAAATAGCAGGGAAAATGCATTCCTCCAATATTTGCATTTTATATTCGATGAATAATAATATAGGGAGAGAAAAACACACAGTGGACTTTCGTATAATATTTAAATTGCATCTTAAGTTCCACGGATAATCATATAGAAAAGAAAGCCAAATAGACGGACTTATTCCCTTACAAATCTCGTGTATAATATGTAATTGCATTTTGAGCGAACAACAAGTATAGCTAATAGTATATCGAGCCAATGGCGAGAAAATATCGAAGACGACAACTCACTGCAGTACGCTGACAAACGTCTGGGAGCTCTTAACATGTCCTATTGAACTCTTCATAAATATCCTATTGAACTCGAGAAATATCTTGGATATGCTCGCTACTGATACCCCGAAAGAAATCGTTCGAAAGACTACCTTCCAATATCATGTACATACGAAGTCTAAATGATCTCCAATCTACGTCTTAGGGTACGAAAAATGGTCTAAAATTTATTCGACATCATGTGACTCTAGCTCAAATGAAACAAGCCTACCGGTTTATTGGGGACTCCTAAATTCCCTCTATTAAGGGGGAAATAGGGTTAGGACAGCGTTTTCTCAATGATTTTCATGAATTTTTTTATAGTATAAAAAATGAATATAATTTATTGAAAATTTGAGAATATTTTATATATATATTTAAGTATATACTATCAAATTTTTGAAGAATTTCCTTGAAAAACACCGCAGATATTAGCGACCGCATATTGCAGGTCACAATCAGACACAGCAATTTGCGTACATTCTGGAAGCCGCAATTTTCATCTGAAATCAAACGAGGTTGGAATTAACTTTTATTATACGTCTCTCTTCTATATGAACCTAAATGCTATCAAAAAAATAGAAAATTGAATTTTTTACAGGGGTCAAAACAAAAAAGCATGATTTTTTGCCATTTTTTACAACTTTATTTAAAAAAAAATATTTTAAATAACGATAATATTCCGATTTTTGGTTCATATAGAGCGCAATACGATGAAAAAAGTAACTGCCAATTTTCAAAACGATTGGTTGAAAACTTTTCAAACTAGCGTGTACGCAAGTTCAAAAAAGTCGTTTTCAGAAAAACGCGTTTGAAAAAATAGCAAAATGCTGAGTCTGATTGTGACCTGCAATATCGGGTCGCTAATATCTGCGTTGTTTTTCAAGGAAATTCTTCAAACATTTTATAGTATATACTTAAATATATGTATAAAATATTCTGAAAGTTTCAATAAATAATATTAATTTTTTATACTATAAAAAAATTCATGAAAATCATTGAGAAAACGCTGTCCTAACCCTATTTCTTCCCTTAATGGCTTATAAGAATAGAACGAGTCGGAATTTCCATTTCAAAATTTTGGGAACATATTTTTCAATAGTTTTACTAACAATTTATGAAATTAAAAAAAAATCGATTTTTTTAACCGTCAACCCTATTTCCCCCCTTAAAATATCCCTAAAGGACATTGTGAAATAAAAAGCACCCCGAGAGTGTAGAAAGATGCAGAGTTGGTTGCGGGGCATCGTCTACACGTTGCTCTTCGTATTTTGACATGTTTGTACTACATACGGTTGCCTGTTTCGAATAATAATGATCAAGCAATTGGGTGATGATCACAAAAACTATTACAAACAAAGAAAATGTGCGACTGTACTCGTCAATTTTTCTGTAAATTTATTTGCTGACTTATTTAGAACATTTTGACTACTCTAGTATGAGTATTTGGAAAAACACTGGTCCTACAAAAACCAAGGAGTCTCCGATGTCAGTAAGTGTAATTGTTGAATATTCTTTGCGACAGGGCACTTTTATTGCATCGTAAAAAACTCTTCGTTTTCTGATTATTTTAAAACAGTTCAATTCGGAAGTAACCGATTGTACGAAATTTATATCAGACAATTATTAAAAAATCTTATACCTATTCCTTTCTCTTTTTCTCTACGGGTCTGTTCCTTATTACCATCAGATGGTGATCGGTAGCTGGCAGTGTTCTCTGAAATGGTAACATGGCGTACACAGCATAACGACATACATGCAAATATCCGCCACGATACGATTTGAGCAAACATCGTCAGCGACGGATCAGTAGGAGATGGAAATAAAAAGGACACCCTCTGCCGCTTCCTGTCGGTTGCGCTTCATGATTATCGTCGTTTTTGTGCTCTGCCTGACCCGATGGTGATTGTTTATGGAGACCTAGCAGCCGAATTCAGTCAGTCAATAATCAATCAGCGCAATCAACGTAGTTTATTCACAGCCATATTAGCAGCCAGTGTTCGGCTAAGGATTAAATCCATAACGAGATGTAAAATATGAGAGCAAAAAATTGGATAGGAAACAGTTGCTACTGGTATAATCACAACTCGGGACTTTCTCGTCATATTTGCTATCGGCGTGAACTTGTTACTGTGAAATTACTGGGGTGAAATTACGAAAAATACAAACAAAAAATTGTAATTTCATTAAATAATTTAACCTCAATTTCCTGAAAAACAATATTGAACTGTAGCTCATGAGATACGAGCCATAGCGCAGTGCTAGGTAAGGTAATCACGAGATGGCCTTGCGTGACATGGGCATTAGTAGAGCTCTTTGATATATGGGAGGTCAGGTCACGCGTGTTCCAGTTCCAATTTTAGACTAGGCGCAAACAAATTTAAACTATACCTATATTTACATAGTTTTCCCGAATGACTACTGTAACAGTTTGACAGGTATTGTTTAATTCTCGGTACTTTTCATGTCAAAGTTATTAAAAGTTATGTGTATATACTCCTAGGTCACAGTTGGGATACGCTGATATACATACGGTGACGAATCGTTTTTTTTTTAAATGAATTGCCAGTTATGTCAGCGAGAAACACTATAAGTATATATGTATGTGTTTATAAACACAAAGTATCTCAACGTCAAATCCGTTCGGCTGAAACAATTTTTCGGCTTTAATATTGAGAGTGAATTATCAGTATACTAGCTGACCCGACAGACGTTGTCCTGTCTGAGCTATGAATATTCAATTCGAACTGGAATAAATCATTTTAAAAAAAAATTATTTCAAAAACATAGTGTTTAGTGTAACTGAAAAAAAAATCACTCGCTTAGTGTTTCTGTATAACCATGTATACCACGTGTTAGTCTATCAAAACTTACCAAAAATCGATATTAAATTAAACTTTTAATATAAGGCGTGATTGCGGTGAACTAACTGCAATGAACAAGCACTTCTCAAAAAACTCACTCAACCAACTCAAAACTGGATAAACGTTCAGATCGAATGGACTGTGCACTAAGAAATGAATAAATGAATTTTTTGATCGATAGATGCCGACCGATGCATCTATTAAATCACATTTGCTTCGCGCGAACTGTCAAACGCGCGAAGGTTAAATAGTCGTTAAGTTTTCTGACATTTTTCAATTTTCTGCGCAATTTTCTTAATTTTTCTTTCCGTAAGAACCTTCTACGAAGTATTAGAAAACTTTCAAAAAAAAGATGAATGAAATCGGTAAAGTCGTTCTCAAGTTATGGCGCGGCCAAGGGAAATAGGGATTCATTTTTATATAGATTGACTAGTTGACCCGACAGACGTTGTCCCGTCTGAGCTATGAATATTCAATTCAAACTGGAATAAACAATTGAAAAAAAAATGATTTCAAAAACATGTTTATTGTAATGCTTTTTGATACACAACATTGTTAGTTTTGTTTTCTGGCACGTAAATAAATAATGTTAATGGTTTTCCGACACGGGAACAGGCGACACACAATTGGCCATGTGAAAAACATGGATTGTCAAGATTGATGCCACAAACACTTAACGACTGCCCTTGCGATTTATTTATCAATATTGCAAATGCAAGCCGCACTGGAAATTGTAACCGTTTAAAGTCGAATGGCATGTCGTTCGGAATCATAGGGATGCGTGGAATCAAAACTTCCTTGCCTTTGTACTTCCCTTTCAAAATTGTGGCTTCGCTGACGTTGTTCAATAATTTCTTCACCGCAAGCCGGGTGCCATTACAAAGACTGGCAGGTTTATGTTCCGCAACATAATGATTACTGATCCGACAATTTTTATTGCAGATTATAAATTCCGTTGGATAGTTGACAACATCATCTTGGTTAGTAACGGAATCAACCGATTTGTATGTCATCAATTTGCCAGCTATCTTATTTTGAATCTGAAAATTAATTTTAGGGTTATCTCTGTGTAGCCTATAAGTTGGTAGTCTCATAGGCGCGAATGTTTGAATTTGAATTTATCGCTTACACAATGAATTTTCTGATCGATAGATACCGACCGATGCTTCTATTAAATCACATTTGCTTCGCGCGAACTGTCAAACGCGCGAAGGTCGAATAGTCGTTAAGTTTTCTGAATTTTTCCAATTTTCTGCGCAATTTTCTTAATTTTTCTTTCCGTAAGAACGTTCTACGAAGTATTCGAAAACTTAAAAAAAAAAAGATGAATGAAATCGGTAAAGTCGTTCTCAAGTTATGGCGTGACCAAGGGAAATAGGGATTCATTTTTATATATATAGATGATAGATAGATATAGATAATATAGATAAATAGATTCCCGATCGAAAGCCACTTAAGATCATCCGCCGTGTGGTAATAATAGGTTATCAGTGGAGCTGCTCAAAGATTCATATTTGATTTAATGTTTATTTGCAACCGATGGTTTGTTTTTATTTCAATCAAGTGACTACTTGAGGTATCAAAGACACGGTTGTCCTCTGTAACACTCATTCTCTGATGGCTTTCACATTTTTGCTTCCTGATAGAGGATACTTTATTTTCGTGAAAAAAAAGAATTGTCTTTATAATGTAAATGTGTTTAAAATATTTGAAAACCTCGAAAAATCACATTTAGGAAAAATGTCTCGATGCCTGGATATGTGTGCGCGTTGATGTGCATGAGTCTGTATGCCAGGGGTGAAAAATTGAAACCGCTGTAACGATCAATTCGTTTGAGATTCGAGAGAAGAGCGTCAAGAGTCCGCCTCTTCAGTAACTGTTTAGAACGAGACAGACAGCAAAACTTCCACGGCTCGCGACTTATCGATACGACAACGTAATTACCTCATTAAAATGTACATTGGTGCAAAATCGTTGTGGTGGAAAAAAAGAACCGTATCACTGCCAAAGATATTCGACCGAAAAGTTACAACGACTATTGCTAATGTTATTCTGAGATTATCTTCACGAAAAATGGAATGGCGCAAGAATTTGATTCTTGAAACAAGAGTAAAAAGTATGAGAACAAAGCAAATATATGCAAATATATGCTTGGCTCAAGAATTCTTTTCTTAGAGTGTACACATCACGCACAATTGCCAAATAGTGTTGACTGAAATGATATGTTAACCGCAACCAGGATTTGTCGGGGCACATTGGAGAAAACTGTCCGCCGATTGCAACGTGTTTGTCTTATCGTTGATCGGACAAAACCATTTTCCAAAACTACACGCTAATCCAGTACAACGAATAGCCAATAAGAAATGTTCTATACATCTTTTTTTCCTTTTTCAACCATAACAACTAAACTACAAGAGCAGGTCATCGGTAGAGATTGCGTGCCAAATTTGGTCCTGATCCATGAGCTCATTAAAAAATTATAATATTTTCGGACGAAACTCCGGACAAATAGACGGTACTGCGAAACTTCTGTTCTTTTCTGTTCGATGGTAACTAAAGCAGAATGCGAAGCTCGGTTGAATGCACTTTACCAATCGAGAGGCAGACAATCGAATAATCGTAGGAATCAAATTATCGTCCTACTGCGCATTCCACATTTGCCACTGGTTAGGCAAATGGTTTTTTGATGGAAAGTTAACAGGGTAATTAGTTCGTACGATCGGTGCATGTAGTACAAAAAATCGTGCAAATTGAAACTTGCAAATTGCCTCCACATTATTTGTATGCATGCACAAATTTTCTTTAATGAACCAAATATTATTTCAATTTTGGCTTTCTCATAGAGGAAGCTTTGTGTATGCGTAAACGTGGTGAGAAAGCAATAGGCAGAATTTTCAATTTGCACCCTTAACTTGATAAGGCGTGGTTTATTTGATGATGAATGTATTATTCGAAAAAAATGTATAATTCCAATATAGAATGCTTCTATTTGTTTTCTTCAAATTCACCCAAAATGCTCTTGTTAAATATTTTTCAAAAATTAAAAAATATTGGAACATTTGAACGACTAGGTCGAACTTCACGAAAATTCTATCAGACACAAAGGGCTGCCATGCTCCACTTGCATGCACAATTTTGATCCGATCGGTGAAGCGATTCCAGAAATTCAGGGCTTCAATTTTTGAACCGCGTCACGCACACATCCATGCGAATATTTTTTTGCAAATGTGGTTTTCCGTTATTTTGATACATTTGGACCACATTGGTATTGAAAACTAAAAAAAAAAAATTCGTGATAACCAAATTTTCTCTACAAGGAAGCAAAAAGTACAATGATTAACTTTTCAATCAGTGGCTTGAAATTTTGACTACAACATTGCAATAGGTGGTGAGAAAAATCAGTAAAACATCATGAATCACTGAAGATTCCGCACCATTCTCCTGAACGAAGTTGTTTAACGTTAACACCATTGTTAGATACTAGATATTTTCATAAAATTTCATATATCTCAAAAACCAATTCCGACAACTGTATAGTTTTCTTTCATGATTTTTATATGACTTCATATACGAGGTCTGTTCAAAAAGTATCACAAATTTTGAATTTCTGCGGGCTACGTATATTCGATTTTCGATTTTTTTTGTGGCGTTAGGTTGGTACTCATGTCCCTCACTTATCCTGAAAAAATCGGCCATTTTGAATGTTTAGTTAATTGTTGACAGCTGTTTTGGTTAGGCGTGTTTTGGCTTGCCTTCGATTTTTGCCTATTCCAAAAAATGGATCAAAGAATCTTTTGTGTGAAAAACAAAATTAAGTGCGCGGACGCATTCCGAATATTGACTGTGGCATATGGTGAAGCTACCTTGGACCAAAGCAACGTTTATCGGTGGTGCAAAATGTTCTCAGAGGGTCGAGAAGATGCGAACAACGAAATGCGTTCCGGACGCCCGAGCACATCAACAACAGACGAAAACATTGATGAAGTGAAGAAAATAATATTGGCCAATCGTCGAATCACCGTTAGAGAAGTTGCTGAGGAACTAAACATATCGATTGGCTCGTGCTATTCCATTTTTACCAACGATTTGGGCATGAGACGGGTCGCCGCAAAATTCGTGCCAAAATTGCTCAATTTCGAACAAAAACAGTGTCGCGTTAACATTGCTAAGGAGCTGTTGGACTCGGTCCGCGACGACCCAAATTCGCTCCCGAGGGTCATAACTGGTGACGAATCATGGGTTTATGGTTATGACGTGGAAACCAAAGCTCAATCATCGCAATGGAAGCTGCTTTTTTGGAATAGGCAAAAGTCGAAGACAAGCCAAAACACGTCTAACCAAAACAGCTGTCAACAATTAACTAAACATTCAAAATGGCCGATTTTTTCAGCATATGTGAGGGACATGAGTACCAACCTAACGCGATAAAAAAATCGGAAATCGAATATACGTAGCCCGCGGAAATTAAAAATTCGCGATACTTTTTGAACAGACCTCGTATCAGCATTATTTTAGAATTTTTTACGCAGTAACTTCGAAATAAACGGAGAATGTGCATAATAATAAGGAATCAACATTTTGATGAATGATGTTGAAAATATTCATTGATAAAAAAAATAAAAAAATATCTTTTTCATCCTTCAGCCCTTTCAAACGATATCCCACTCGCCAGGACAGGATAACATTTTTTTTGGGATCACACATTTCAGCCCCTCTTAGTTCTCGAAAAAATGTGTTTTCAAAAATGTCTCGAGGCCCGTCGACGTAACATCACACTGTAGCTGGATGCCAAATTTCAAATTGTTAGGTTCAATCGTTTAGGAGCTAGATACCTGTGATAAAGGGACGGACGGACGGACCGGGAACCATGTTTCACTGTAAGGGTTCCGTATTTCGGTACGAAACTCTAAAATAACGGCGCACCGATTTGTCGTTATTCTTTTAATCACAACCATAAAATTAGTTATTGTTTGTGTTTGCATACTTTTCGATAGCTCTCGTTTCAACATGTATCGGAATCTGAAGCATATATATCCTAATCGTTCTCTTAAACGATTTTTGATCGATTTTCCGATAAATGCAATTTCATGATCCACCCCATTAATTCGTCCGGGATTATAACTCACACTCTCATCATGACTATCTATTTTGTACATATATATCCTCGGTCGAGTCGTGTACCGATCGCGTCGAGCTCGTAAATAGCGCCTTTCCCACACCGCGTCGTTTCTGTGTTGATCGCGTTGTGGAATGATCAAATGATACGAGAATGGGAAATAGCTGCGGCAACTCGCGTTCTGGGCAAATGGCAAATTTCATTATCGTATTACTGGTCAGTAAACCGGAGACATGCGAACAGAAACCACAAGAGAGTGTAATATGTAACGTGGCGTCGAGACGCTACCGCATCTTTTGGTATAGTTAATACTGTATATAGTGTTCTGGTAGAAGTTGATATATTTTCAATCTAAGCATACTGTACGCATTTATACAGTTCTACAGTGCATGCGCCAAATATAGTGTGGGCTTTCACGTATACATATATTATATCTATGTTATAAAAAGATAACAATGAACGGCAAGTGTAAAAAAAAAAAGCGACCCTTACAGTAGTCGCATATGATGTGTAACATCTGACATCTCACCTTGGTAATAAGCAACACTAACATTATATCCCGAAAAAAATGATTCAGGTATTATTTGAAATTATTTTTCGTAACGAAGAATAATTCTTCTTAATGAAAATTGTATTATATTTAATTAATGCTAGGAGTAATGCAATTTTTTTATTGGAGACAGTTATTTTTGTTCAATTTGGAGGAGAGCAGAGACATTTCATCGAAGTATTACATGCAGTCGCTGGCAATGGCAAAATGGCAACGATGGCAATTGTAAAGTTGCATGACTGACAACCAGATTTGGTAAAGCAGTAGTTGGGTCGGCCGTTGATGCTGCGAGAGAATTAAGTTCGCTGCACGTGCCCGAAAATCCCTGCTACGTTGAGTCGAATTATGCGCATTATTTTTGGTTCTACCTTTCCAGTTTTTTATTTTTCCTCACGTTTTTTCTGCCGGTAATCTCGCATATATTCTGCTCTGGATTCACCCATCTCTGCAACTCACGAAGTCATGAGAATTAAATTAGTATTATAATTATTTAAGAAATTATTAATATCAAAGAAATTATCCGTGTAATTAATTAATTTGTTTTTTTTTATCAAAATAAAAAATATCCATTGAGCAGCGACAGAAATTAACCTCAAAAGTTAAAAAAGCTATTTGTTTTTTTTTAATCAAAATTAAAAATATCAATTGAGCAGCGACAGAAATCAACCTCGAAATTTAAAAAAGCTAAATATTCAAATATTTGTTCGAATAATTATTCATTATTGCACACTTGCATTTTTTATGCATGATCTGCACTTTTTTCAGACACATTATCAATAGTAAATACACTGTATGTTAAGCGCACAGCTGATGCGTTCTCCTCTATTTCACTTTCTCTTTCTCGTCACACGCACACGCTGTTGGCTGACAGTACCAACCTCTCGGAGAATGGGTTGGTACCATCTGACGGCCAACGTTACCACCGCGCGCGCTCATTGGTCAAATCAAATAGAGCGCGCTTCTCGGGCTTTCTGTTACACACTTCCGTCCCTTTTCGCGAAATCCGCGCCACAGAAACCGAGCGGAAAGATATTACACATCAAAAAAGTGTATCATTGCTTAAAAAATGTTGGTGAAAAAAAAAATTTGCCCTCATTTAAGTAAAACTCTTTTTATAATATTTGTTCTATCTTAAAAAAACTTCACAAAAAATGTTCTACTACTTTCCATGAAAAGTATTTGAAATCACTGTACAATAGTCAGTAGAATTTCTAGTATGTACCGCACGTACTAGAAATGCCATACAAACCCTTGACGTGCAGCGTTAAGAAGAATAATCCCGGGATCCCATGGGATACTTTATACTTTCCGGAAGAATAATATACTCGTTCACTATGAAACACAATGTGACACAGCATATTTCTGTTAGATATTGTGGAATAAGTTTCTAGTCATTGTAACGAAATTTCAGTTTTGCCGAATAAGATTGAATTAGTCTAGATATTAGGTGTACAACTTTGCTTCTGCCATTTTTTTTTCCGAAATTCGAAGCTTTATTGTAAAAAACTGGATATATATTTATGATTTAAAGTATTGTCTATCGCCGGCTATTTTCTCCTATCTTTCGGGCAGCATACGAATCCCGCGTTGAAAAAACTGGTCATCTTTTGAAGCGATCCACGAATCGATCCAATTTTTTACTTCTTCATAAGACCGGAAGTGCTGGTCAGCCAGGCCGTGTGCCATTGATCGAAACAAGTGATAGTCAGAGAGAGCAACATCTGGAGAATACGTCGGGTAGGGTGGAACTTCCCATTTTAACGATTCCAGGTATGCTTGATCACTTTCGCAACATGGGCTCGAGCATTCCCATGCTGCAAAATCACTTTATCGTGTCTCTCGTCGTATTGCGGCCGTTTGTCTTTCAATGCTCGGCTCAAACGCACTAATTGCGTTCGATAACGATCGCCTATGATTGTTTCAGTCTGTTTTAATCGCTCATAATACACTACGCCGAGCTGTTCCCCCCAAATACACAGCATGATCTTGGAGCCGTGAATATTCGGGTTGGTCGTCGACGTGGAAACATAGCCGAGATATCCCGATGATTTTCTGCGCTTGGGGTAATCGCAATGAACTCATTTTTCGTTCCCGGTCACAATGCGATGCTGAAATTCCTTCTGTTTTTGCCACAAATCGACACAAATCGACTAATGTTGTCATGGAATTATGTTGACAGATGCCCAAGTTTATTGCATGAAGTCTATGATCTATTTATTTCGACCATGACTTAGCGCTAACGCCATCATAGGAAAACGGCGGAAGCAAAGTTGTACACCTAACATAACCAAACTAGAATTGATAATAACTAACATGTGGTTACTCTCTGCGCTTCAGGGGAGGCTAAATACTGATATTCCCACTTTACAACTTTCGACGCATTTTCCTTGGGAATGCCTTAATTGAACGTAACGAACTTATGCCAAGGGTTGTAAAAGAATGGTACGGGGACAGCCCCACTCTTTTCTCGTCAAAATAAATACGAAATTTTTCTTGCTTCGGAAAACGTCGTCTTACCTTTCGGTTAAATAACTTTAAGGGGATGAAGAAACCCCTTCCCCCACCTACCTGCGATTATACGAAATACAACAAAATATTGCTAACATATTTTTCTTGAAGACGGCTTCATTGAATGGAAAAAAAGAAGTGGGGCCATCTGGGAAATTCATAGACGAAGATGGCCTCGCTATTTTTCTTCCATTCGATGAAGCCGTCTTCTTCCTCCCGTTAAACTCATTTCACCGAGGGGTAAGAGAACGTTTCCACAGGCGCGCCGTACTATTTGCTGTGCTATTCAAAATTTAGTTTTGTTCCACTCCCTCGCTCTGGGACACACTGCCTCTGCTCCCTGTCGGAACTTTACTGCTGGACGCCGTTAGACGATTCGCCTCAGAAGGACGCCGACATGTTGATTTGTCTGGTGTGGAAAGGAAGTGAATTTATGGAAGAGTGAGGATATATACGAGTATCTTGTAATATTTATCGTCAAACAAATTTAGACATTAGTTATAATTTGAATGAGTTATATTATATATATTTCATCGCAACACATGGAAGGACTCGGATGAAGCCGGTGCTCGTTCACCTACTTTGTCACGTCGAGCTTTGTCATTGATCACGTTCGTGTCGCCAGTGTCGAATTGAGACGTATATTATTTTATAATCACTTGATATTGCTGCTATAATCCTGTGGATATCCGCCAACAATTGTCAGGTGCTTTCGTACTCATATATTATTAATATTCCCGCTATAATGGCAACATAATATCTCGAGCTATATATAAATAAATAAATATGACATATATATATATGGATATACCATATCCCGTCAATTAATAATTATCAGAAAGCTCATACGCAAAGTTCTCACCATATTACGTGTATATATACTTTAGTACGCTACGGACCATCTGTTGGTTTATAATTCATTTTCGCGCTAATGCACCCTGGTTAAAAAGTTATGTCTCTATTGATCAATGTGTTGGCAAACCGTTTATTTTCTGTAAGAAAAAACTTTAACGACAATAAAAGTACCTTCTTCTGCTCTCTGCTTGCCACATAACCAGTGTCCTGGTCGATATTTTAATTATTTGAAATATGCCATTTTATAGATACATACCTTACAGGTCTTGTGGCGTCGAAATTTTACATTCAAATCAGTAAAATGTATCACTAAAATAGGAGCCAACGCTTATTTTCTCAGGTAACGTGTTGTGCAAGTAATAACGAAACAAATTATCCACACCACTCGTTCGTCTAACGTCCACTCATTATTTACTGAAAGTGTGGTGATCGCAAATTTGTTTCTTAACGTAGTAGTCTGGTAACTTAAGCCGATTTTCATGTCTTTTTTGGAGGGCGTTTTTTTGTAGGAAAATAAAAATGAATCGTTTTGGATATTTAGGATGTTTTTATTTACATATTGAAAATACAAAAAAAAATTTTTTTTTTTAATTTAATAGTTTATTATTATTATTATTATTGATCGAAGTTGGCACCTCGAAAAAAAAGCGCGTGGGTGGCCCCGGTGATTTTGGCTCTTGATGCTATCTGAAATAAAAAATTCTTGATAATTCTTAATCTATAGACATGTCATTCTGGTCGGAGATACTGAAGTTAAATTTCATGGATAACAAAATGGCGGACTTTGGAAAAAAGTTTCTTTTTTTCAAAGTCCGCGATTTCGTTATTTATCCATGAAATTTAACTTCAGTAGTTCCGACCAGAATGACATGTCTATGGATTAAGAATTATCAAGAATTTTTTATTTCAGATAACATCAAGAGCCAAAATCACCGGGGCCACCCATGCGCTTTTTTTTCGAGGTGCCAACTTCGATCAATAATAATAATAATAATAAACTATGAAATTTTTCCAAACAAAATTTTTTTTGTGTCTTTAATATGTAAATAAAAACATCCTAAATATCCAAAATGATTCATTTTTATTTTCCTACAAAAAAACGCCCTCTAAAGAAGACATGAAAATCGGCATAACTTACCAAACTACTACCTTAAGCGTTTATAAGAAAAAAAAACCACAAAATGTATCTAGTTTCTTGTTGCGGCATCGATAGGTAAGACCTCGAAGTACTTTACAATTAAATCGATTTTGTCCGATTTGTATAATATTGAAAACTTATGTTTCCTGATGGAGAAAGATTTGTTTTCGTGGAAAAAAATCTGAGTTTTTAATATCACTGTATTTAGAGTGTGCCAACACATCGAAAAATCACATCTAAAAGAAATGTGTGTGTATGCGTGTGCGATAGGCTTAAAAAATTTAACTTGTTATATTTCGAGAACTGAACCAATTTTTTGCTAGGCTTGCGCGGATTTGGGGCATGAGGCTCCATTGTTTGCTGCAATACTTGTTGCAATTTCCGTTGGAGTTACTTAAATGTTACAGATTTTACGCCATTTTGAAATTTTCGTAAAATGCGTGTGATCGCTCCAACTTTCATACATTTTCAGCTGTCGAGTCAAAACTTTTTATTACACATGAAAGAATTAGGGGATGAGGACACGTGGGAGCATCTCGACGCTAAGTAATAAGATAGTACTATTTTTAGCTTTAGTTTTATACACAAATATATTTGTGGGACCTCGAGTGACGGCAGCAGCAGGTAAGCGGTTAGTGTAAGGGACTCCGACGATCCACCAGATTATCCAGTTAATACCTAATATTGGTACCAATACCTCTACGCGCGATACCTAATGAGCGGGAGGTAATTTTTCCGGAAACTTGCAATTCCGTGTAGGAACACCAATTAATCACAGGACATGGGAGTGAAGCGTTATTTGAAGGTGTAGTTACATAAAAAAGGGATTAGGGGCAACCTCCCTAACAATCCAACAGGGTACGCGTTGAAATATTACAAATAAAATAAAGAAAGACTAGGATTCTAGAGCCTTGATCTCTATCTCTCTCCCCTCGGCACCTCTCTCTCTCTCTCGTCGCAATCTCGGCAATTTTTCTCTCGTGAGCTTTTCCTCACCGCATTGCAAGCACGAACCAACACTTTCCATAGGTATAAAAAACTCCTAACGACCGCGGGCTCGGTCGACAAGGGAGACGTCGTTGTAGTGGAGCGGACTACGTCGACGACGATGACGACGTCGACGCTTAATTATGCAGTCGCGGGTCCCGGTGTGCACGGGCTCGCTGGTTCTCAACTGTGCTTCACCCCCCACTCTTCTTCCCTTCCCTTCTCGCTCTTCTTCGTGAGACGCCCTAGAAACTCATAATACGCGACACTCGGCCGATCAATGTCGCGTGCATGCTCCGATTCTTCCCATGCATAATTCATCGTATAGTGATTTCCGTTTCCCTTTTGACTTTCCGGACGCGGGTCTGTATTTGCCTGGTAACATGCACAATGCGGCGGAGTAGGGGGATATGCTCACTCGGGCATCCCTCTTTCCTTGACAGTCTATATATATCGATTATTGAGAAGCAAAAGCTCGTAACCGACGTTACTTTACGTGAGAAATGACGTGGGTTACGTCTTTTTTCTGTTCAGCAGTTCATGTAGCATCAGAAAGGTTCAATCCACGTTTCTCTAGTTGTTAAATGCTCGTGTGAGCTAGGCCTTTCGCTTTTTATCCATCGATATTTATCCATCGAAATGTAATCCGTCCGTGTAGTACGATCGAAGGATATGACGAGAATACGAAGGATTTTCCGCTCATGCTTATCGATCGTACATTCATTTCAAGCGCCACTGCATTTTTTTCTCATTACGAACACGACCGGGAAAAAAATGCGAGAAGGAATAAATATGCAGTGATGCTGACATACCACATGTTTCGATAAAAAAAAATACATATATATCAAACGTATGTCAATCATTTTTTATTCGAGCAAAAAGTTTGGACCATATGCATCGAGTATAAAGCACGACTGCAGAAAAGACTGCTGGCGTTCTTGCCTATGCTAAATCACGTACTAGATCAGAAAAATGGATATAGAATGAATGTTTGGTATGGTAATGAATGGCTCGGCGCTCGCGGTCTTATAGGAATCCTTGCGACAATCTCTTGCGAGAGACACTTTCCGAAAAGCCATCTGGCTGACCTTTGGCAAGGTTTGACGTAGTGCGATCGAACACTGCTCGCACACGATGACAATCTTTTGTACAGCGAATGATAGATACAGTTTCGTGACAATACATAAGATTTTATTCTTAATAAATCGTTCGATACTAGGCTAGAATAAAAAAAAATGTCCTTCACACCGAGAATTGCTGTCTTTTCTCGTATTACGATTGTCAAATATGTCGAGTATTGGATGACGAGAAAGTAAACGAGAGATCTGTTATTACAGTAGTAACAGTAGATCGATCGTCCGACATGCGAAAGCCCATCCCGAGCGAACGGTCACCGGCAGCAAGTGCGAAATACACACACACACACATACGCACGTGGAGTAGCAGCACCGTAGCCTGTGGCGTGTGTACTCGACGCGGTGTTATTGCTTTGCCGGATTATCTCCAAGTCCGTAGCGCGGGTTGTGTCACGAAGTACAGGATCCTTGGCAGATTCACGGGTATGTATCTCATAAATCGCGCTGTGCTCACGATATCCTATTATATCAGGTACATCACTATATATAATTGGTATAATCTCAACTACGACAATGTAATCGCATATGACTGTGGTATCATATCATACTACTATGTATTGATTGCCTAACGCCAGAATGGCGTCAACTGCTATGCTTGAACGAACTCGATCCGTCGTTTTAACTATGTACTTTTGCTTCATTTTCGGCTTCCTGATACAAGAAGTTTTGTGAATATTCGAAAATCATAAGGAACCAATGTGCAAGCATCAACTGCAACTAAGTTGTTACTCCTTCTTCGCTAATGTAACGTTTGTTTGAGTTTGGTCGGTATTACAGAGTTACAAAAAAGTGTGTACTTCGTCAAAAGTCCACATCGATTTATTGTAATCGGCGATCCACCATAACTCATTGTAACCTGCTTACAGATTAATAAATATTGTGCTTCGCTGTAAATATTTGCTGATTTGACAACAAATTAATATGGATCGTTGGTTGCAACAAATTGTTGTAGACTTTCAACGAAGCTTACACTTTTTTTTAACTGTGCAACAATTATTCTGTAAGTTTATAATTGGATGAAATCAGAAGCGTTACACCATCAAACGCCAAAAATCCAACCATCATAAAACTTTTCAGACATGTTACAACATCATTATAATACATTTATGGAACAAATTTTTATATAATAGTTGTAGAGCAGGCGAACAACTGACGACCACAGGGGAGGGCGGTCGAAAGGGAGTCAATACTACTGACAATGTTCGCCTTGGCCCTGGGAGTAAGAAAAGTACACATCACGAGGAACAGTAAATCAACCAATCTGTGAGACCATGGACAACTTTGAGGAAAATAAAGATGTAGGGTTTGGCAGTAGCGAAAATGATAAGATCACAATTTTCCGCAAGTATCACTGCGAGTATGTAATCGACTTGTACTTTACTACTATATATGTAGATAAATGATCTTGAACAATTTGGGCTATCCTCAAAAGTCTACAATCAATGTTGTGAGAGTACGATGTATTTTGAAAGTTCGCGCGTGAAAGAAATGACAGATTATTATTGTGGTACGAGTGTCACGAGTGTAATAATAGTGGGGACGACGGTGTGCGTCACCGACATTGGGAGTTTCTCGCCCTCTTTCTCCCTGGAACGCCGAGCGAACAACACCTATCGAGTTTGACGAGCCGTCTCGATTATCCAGTCCGAAAACACCGTCGTGCGATTTACTCCGTCTACAATAACGACGATACGGGAATTACACAACCTTTATCGTGGATCCCGAAGGACTGTCGAGAAGGCCATAGTGTGAAGATTTCCAACTCCAGGGAGAAAGTAGCCATCGTGACTCATCGCAAAAATTAATAAAAGATGAGTACTCATTTATATTATCGGACATTACGGTGTAACTCGTGACCAATTGGCACCGAGAAATGAGAAAAGAAAGAGGATATTGTATTTTGTATGATTTGTAAGTGAGGCGTGATTCGTGTGACTGTCTTGTATTATGTGCTTGAAATACGGGTTATCGAGAATACGTGAGATATACCCAAAGACGATTATCGCACTGTGACTGTGAAGGAGGAAGTGACTTGTGAAAAGAAGAATGTTTGAATTTGGTTATTTTATTGAATGATACATCGATATATGTTTATGTGTTCATTTTTACTTATTTTCTTTAGCGAGTTATTCAAACCTGAAATCGCTTTTACAGTTTCTGTCAATCGACAATACTTTATTTTTCGTTCTGTCATGAAACATAAACTCTCATTAGTAACGCCCAACGTGGGGCCTCTCTATCGTTTTTCTGTTATAATTTAAAATAAACTCTTATAATGTACTCCCTGCTCGAGCTCCGAATTCTATAGATATTTGACAACGTTGTTTCAAAAATGAATGTCAATAGTACTCGATACCGTTCCCATGTGCGCGCAAAGAAAGAGAAGAGATCACAAAGAAAAGAGACAAAGTGAAGCCAAGAAAAGGGACAATTTTCGTTACATATGTAACTCAATATTTATTGGCCACCGACAGCAGCGGTCTCCCAGTCGGTGCGCAGCTCCGGCTTTCTCCGACGTTATTAAGCAACAGTTTTACACTCGGTCAATATCGGGGTGGGTGACTGCTTGGCCCCTGACCAATTAGAGTGAGGCAGTTTGTCTGAGTTTCTGACGGTAATTCTTGAACTCACTTGAATTTCAGTAAAATAGCCACGTGGATCGATCAGGTTTTCCGGAGTTTCTCCATGCCATCGTGCGAATACGATACCGTGGTGATTTAAGAAAGAATGCCTGGGTAAAATTCTTGGAGGGGGTCTCAAATAATGGAAAGGAAGAAAGAGAAAGAGCCATGAAAATCTGAAAACGGTGTACGACGGAGACACTAATGATTATATAAAATATTACATTCCCAGACCGTCAAATTGATATGCGTTCATGTCGTCGTAACATCTTTCAGTTAGCATCGGAGTTGGCCGCGTGTCCACATGGACTGAAGGAGGACGCGTTAGTGTGTGTAGCACATGCACGGTCAGTATACCCTCTCACTGCCTCCCCTGACTTTTCCATCGCCGGTGACGATGACCAGTGCGTGTGCGCCGTTAGCAGGTGCATGGATATCGCTCTGTATATACATAATTTACTAAATCGCTATATATCGGTTGAGTCAGCCGTTCGCCCCCCCCCCCCCCCTTCCGCGTCTTCGCGGGACACTCACATACGTCCATAAATACAAAGGCACCTGAATATGACAGCGGCAAATAAGCGATACTACACTATATTGATCCGTCTATAACGGAAAGATAGGTAGATATTCATACCGCTATATAGTGTATAGATAGTATGTTTATGAAAATAGGGGAGAGAGAAACAGAGGGAGAGAGAGAGAGAGGGAAAAAGACAGAGAGGTGGTTCTATACTATTATGTAATATTCAGACAGCACAAACTTTTGTAAATGTTTTTGCGAATACAGGTGTGTCCGTGTAGAAATTGCAAAATCGACCAGGCATGGTTCAATGCTTGGGCCGAGGCTACTAGCGCTGCCTGAATAGCTGGCTGCTTCAAGGGGCCAGACTCGTGTCAAAAGATGAATAATAGTGGGCCAATTCTGTAATGATTGCACGAATTCAAGGCTTGGCAATAGCATTGGCACGATACTGAATATCAGTAGTGGCTCAGTAATGGCCCGTCACGAGTAGTGAGCCGTGCCTCGGCCATTCTGCAATTTCGGCAAGTCGAGAACACTCATTTTGAGAATTATATTCTTATGTCAATACTATAGGTATCCAGATAACGTTGTCGAATTTTACGGGTCAAGACTTGTGAACTCCATAGAAAAAACCGGGTCAATGTGCGCTTAAATTGTACACGCAGTTGGAATGATATTCGACTTGAAGTCTGTTTGAAATAGTTGCCGAAGAGGTTTAGACTCTTTTTTTTCAAGCTTACTTGCCCAGTATTGAGTCAACACTCAAGTTTTAACCAGAATAGTCATTTAAGGTATTCCTTGCACGAACTCGAAGACTCTAGAATGAATTGATTTTCCTGTAGAATGAAGTTTAAACACATGCAATTACGCCAGAACAAAATGAAGCCAACTTTACCTCGAAATATTTTAAGGGTATCAGCAAATCTTTGTACCACCTGTTGAAATCTTTCGAGGGGACCAAGTTTCTTTGTGTATTGAATAATAATTGGGGCATCAAACATGTTGGAAAAAAATCCGATGACAATATGTTTGCAGTCTTCATGGAGCATATTTATTGTTAGTGCACGTAATGAAATCCTTTTCATGGCGTTGGTAATAATACAGTTGAAATATACCTAAATCCGTTCTGTGCAACCAGAATTACGCGTACGTCAGAACGAAGATACTGAAGAAATTTTCAAATAGTCATGCTAGGGGGAAGAGTATTAAGCCATTTGACCATTTGTTACTCGCAAACCAGTCGCTACCGATGCTTCAGAGGACCCATTGACGGAACGCATTCTCAATGCGTTATTCTCAATATATTCTTAACAGAAAGCAGTAATCTAAAACGTGGTCGCAAAATGCTGTAATTTGTAATTAAATTTATCTGGAAACTGGTTTTCACGACCTAGACAATTTCTGATAATTTAGACAATCCAGTGGTTTTGACGTCAAAAAGCACTACTTTGCAGTTATTGAAATGGATTAGTGGTCCCCTTTCATCTATAATGAAAATAGATATTCAAACAATAGTAATATGGATAAATTGGGAAGTACCGAATTATTCCAGGTGGTAAAACAATTAATGCATTGCCTAGCAATCCCGAGACAGTACTGAAACCACAATTTGATTGGTGTGTGATAGCTTCTCAGTTTTCTGTAGCAGCAGCTGTGCTAGATCTATATTTCGCAAAAAGTCTTCTTCACTTTATTTCATTGGTCTTGAATTGTTTCAACTTGCGCTCGTAAATCTCATCTGTTGCCCCACGAAATTTTTTAGTTTCATGACCAGGTGAGAGTAAGGCTTTTTCATTGACTTTCAAAGTGTATTGAGATTCGAGGTCAGGGGCTCGAAAAAAGGAGTTTTTTCAATAATTTTCTTTTGATATTAAGTTCATTTCATAAAACTGATTACACAGAGTTTTAATATCATGTTTCAACTTGACTTTGGCAAAATTACGAAAAAAAAAAATTAATTATTTATAAAAATATCGCTATCTTTGTGGACCCCCTTTTCCAAGTAGCGCTTCGCTACTTGGAAAAGGGGGTCCACAAAGACCAAAAAAAAAAAATTTACTGGATCATCTGATATCAAAAAACCAAATAAAAATTATTAGTTTAATAATAAATCTAGTCCTCAATCGTAGCTTTTTTTTAAATAAAAAAAATGGCGGCTTTTGACAGAAAACTCTCGATTTTCGACCAAAAAATCACTCGCTTATTGTTAAAAAAAAATAGTCATGTTCAACAAAAATAAAAAACCTACAATCAAGGACTAGTTTTTAATGGTATTAATAAGCAGTACAAATTTCATCAAAATCCATCGAGTGGTTGTTGAATTATAGTGGTTACCGACTTGAAAAACATAGTTTCGAGAAAAACGCATTTAAAGTTTTTCGATGTATATTTTCGTAAAATTTTGAGCTCGATGGATGACGCTAAATTTTTTAAATGTATTTTGATCCATTGAATTCGAATATCACAATTTTTTGCCGAAAAGTCGAGTATTCAATTGTTTATAGCCAATTGTTCAAACAATTTTTCCAAAAAATTATAGTTTTTCGGGGTGAATTAATGGTTCTTAAATATTTTGGGCAATTTCGAAACGAAAGTATTCTCTACAAAATCTTGCCAAAGCTCATAGTTTTTGATTTATACATTTTTCCAAACTAGCTGATTGAAGCTTTCGTTACTGTTTTGATTGAAGCCCTGCCATGGGGACCCGAGTCCCCTCCACTAATTGTGGGATATCTCGGAAACTATTAATCGGAATAACTTACAATTTTCAGAGAATATTTTCGAAACATAATACTTCAAGAAAATGCAAAAAAAAGAAATCGATTTTTTGAAAATTCTAACTGCATCTCACCCCTTAAGTATGTGTTAAGTGTGAATCTTTTGTAACCAATAATCCGTTCCCAGACTTGACCAATGATAACAATACACTCTATCAGGCGATGTAACGGTGAAGAGCGTCGTATGAAATTGAACGAAAGAGAGGGGTATTCGTCTCGAGACGGGCTCACGGTATGGTCGACTCTTTTATACCAACGAACGATAATAAAATTGCTATACACGATAGGAAATTATAACGCCGGAGTAAAGTCTTTTCTTTCCTTCCTTCAATGTCCTACACTATTAACTTTGTCGGTAGACGTAGCGCGTACAAGGCCAGTACAAACTAGTCAGTCCTTTATTCACATGATTCAAATCGAACCATTTTTTTAAATTTCGATCGGGGATTCTCTGTCTACCGCAGAAATAGTGCTGCATTCATCGTTGTCGATCAATACAGAAATAATCACATTATTCTCTTGAAAAATGGGATTGCGATTGATGAGTTCGATAGCCATATTGCTTCCCATCGCCTTGAAGGATCCCGACATTTTTCTTGTACAGTCGTGATCCTCTCGTTTTCAACCACTTTCACACTTGGCACACCCGTTCCTCCGCGAGGTGTAGGACAAAATCTTCTCAGTATTATAGCCTATTATATAGGAATATGAGGAATACTCGAGATAGTACATAGGAAAATATTACAAAAATAGAACCAAATAATAATGCAAAACAGATGACTGTAGTCGGACCCGCGTCGTTGCTACCCAGCGTCCAATGAGGCTTCAAAATGTACCCTCGAGTCTATTTCGCGTCACTACATGCGGGTAGATTATTGTTCAATCCCACGTTCAAACCGATCAAATTTATTTCTTCATTCGTCGTTTGACTACAAACAAATACCGTCCAGCTTGTTAACAGAATTACACTATGATATTTATGTTGCAGACACAGATATAAAAATATTCCGTTTTTTTTAGGGACAGGAATTACGAAAAGGTGATTGTAATCGGACAGATAGTGCAGAGGAAGAAAAAGCTGTCCATGCTGTAAAAATTCGTTTGTTTCGTACTATAAAAAATTGTACATTGTAAATACGTAGTACCCGGGATCGGTCAATGTGATAATGTAAATATATAAATCCGTTTATCAATAAATTCGATGGCGTCCCCAATTCATTTGTACATATTAATTCCGTTCAATAATTTCTTTGTGAATGATTCGTGGAACATTTTGAAAAGCTTGGCTTCTACAGAAATTTGTTATGAAAAAACGCTTTGCATATAAACAATTCGTTGCAAATTAATTTGTTCCTATGAAACATTGAATATGCAAGGCGTAATTCATTTTCACCTCTGTATATAGATCCAGAGTATTCCGCAATGGAAATGAAAAAAAATGTAATGTACAATTGGAACTTAGCCTACTCCTAAGTCGTTGCAAGTTTTTGTTAACGCGATCTCCTGACGAACATTTTCTTGGCAAGTCTCGAGTGCCGCAGCCTCAATAACTAGAACTACGACACGCTCGTATCCTTTCAAGATAGATGCAGAGAGTGCCGGTACATTAATTGCTGACAAAACCGCTCGTCCGCACAAGGAATACTCTAACAATAAGTATTAGGTTCAACCAGAGCATGCCAGTAGATAGGTTCAGCCAGAGTACACCCAGTATTGAGCCGACGCCGGCCTGGAGCCTTTCGAACCGTATTAGCAGCCTGTGCCGGCACGGCAGTCGGTACTTACTATTCCTCATGCTGTGCCGACTTTCAGTCTATCATCCGCCGTGTTGTTCCGCCAGTAAAGAAACGAAAGTCGCTCCAATGCATACCTAAGTATTGAGTCGACCTCAAGTTCTAACCGGAATAATTATTTATGCCAGTAGATTGACAAAATTCAATCGAATCATATCCTGTACTGAGACGGCTCTCGGGTGAGGTCTAAATATATGTTCTGTCGAATCGACCGGCAACCTGAATTGACAAATTATTAACAAGTGATGAATAAATCAGAAAACGTCAGAGACACAATTTCGAATATTATGAAAAACTAGAAAAACCATTTTTTCCTTTACAATTTCGTACCTTTTTCCATAAAAAAAGGAAAAGAAAAATCAAAATGTTCGTACTGGTATTGTATTATAAATCGTGATACCACGACGAATTGATGCATCTATTCTACATCTGCGATGTTCCTAACCCATGGTATTCTTGCTGGATAGCAATGTCAACGCGGAGTATTCCCTGGGAAATCCGTTTATAATCGACAAGGAGTGACAGGAAGTCGGAGCTTCTCCATGCAATATTCAGAGAAGGAGCTTTGAAAGTACCCAGGCGTGGTACGCTATGTAAGTACACTAGAGAATTCTTTGCTCCGAATTCTCGCGTTAAGAGATAGAGAAAGAGAGAAAGAGATTCATTGATTGATAGATTCAATTTATTTATACCCGAAAGAGAGAGAGAGAGAGACAGACAGAGACTTCGGATACCGTCTCGTGGTTCTACGGATGAGTGAGCTCTTGCTACCCATTATTAATGGCACCGCTAACACCAAAAAGAGGAGCGAGACTACGAACGGATGGGCTTACAAATCGGCAGATAGACATCTATGGTACCCATATACAGACCGGGGGGAAATGTAACACGTTGCGTTTCTGTTGTTGGCATTGTTCTCCGAAAACGCGCAAATAATCGTAATTTATGTTTATATACATTCGATACTATTATCCACTACCTCCAAAGAAATGTGTGAAACATTATCCCACGTATTTAGCTATAGTGGCTGTTACAATGAGGATCCTCATTTGTTACTATTCTCCCCAATACGAGCCGCTCTAAACATAGACGATAGTCATTGTTGTATATAATAGTCAAGTGTTCATCAACTGTATCAATGTTAAAATCGCTGTTGAAGACAATAAAGTCTAATAACTTGTATATACATTTCATTGAACTGTACGAATTCGTATAGTCAAATGTTGATAAATAATTGAAATTGTCATGAAAATCAACATACCATTCGTATTGAAGGGGCTATCAGATGATCGTTGTATTTACTGATGAAACTATACCGTCGTTTTCGGTTACCCGGCTTACTCAAAGTGATGTGATTAATTATCACATTTGCGCTAACCACACACTCAAAATAATATACAGAGTCAAGCTAACCGAAAATGGCGTATGTTGTGTTGATTCTTAATTCGAATCCATTGTCTTTAAATAATCGACAGAAAGCTTAAATGATCGCGAGTGAAATGACTATAGAAAACCGTGTTTCTGCAGATATTTTCTTGAGTTCACTTTTCGACATAACTCAACGCTGGTAGATTGTACTGTAAAAGTCAATGCTATATATTTTGGAGTTGGAAAAAGGTTTTGTTCGAAAAGGTCGGTTGAGTGATTTTAATCTGGGCAGATTTGAACTAAAAGTATTTAAGGATTCATATATGTCAAAATCGTACATTATTTCTGCAATTGGCACAAGCACGACCTAAACATATGAAAATTCAAACTCGCACATTGTTCCCTCATAATTCTTACTTATCTTTCATAAATCTTCCTTTATGAGTGAGTAAGACTCACTATTCGGGTCTCACTTACAGGCGAAACTTGTTGAATGCACAAATATCTCATACCTTAAAGTTTATACGCTACAAGTACATTACATTCGATTATTATAATATCGATGTTAAAAAAAATTATGATTCTACATTAAATCATTGTGAAAGCTGCATATATGGCGTATACTACACCTGGAATAATATGCAATAGGTATATGATAGGTATAGGTTATTTATATAATTGGTAATAGGTATATGTATATATTTATATAATAGGCTGAGGAACAGATATATGAGAAGATTGCCGCGGAAATTTACAATCAATCCCGACACAGAGAGATTTAGGAGTATTTTATATCGCGCACGAGTACCATTCACTGGCGAACTGAATGCAGACCAGCACATCCTTCGTGCCATTCCCGTACGATTTACGGTTACGACGCGAGATGGACAAGGGAGAAGGAGAGAGAGAGAGAGAGAGAGAGAGAGAGAGAGAGAGAGAGAGAGAAAACGGGAGAGAGAAAAAACGAGCTTTCCTTTGGCTGCAATTGAGGGATGGAAACTAATCCGACGTCAGCATGTTGAACAGCTCGCTGCGTAGGTTTATATACAGATATGCGCACACACATACATATATGAGGGTCTATATATCGGATGATTCAGAATAGGTATTGAACCTGGAATTGTCCGATCCCGGGTGATGTTCTGTCCATAACTACATAGCCGTTTTTATTGCTCCACTATTGTTTACAAATTGGAGTCATTAGGATATGTTAATGATTCGACCGACGGCAGCGTCTGATCTTCCCGTACTGAGTAGTCGATGGTAAGGGTTGATGTCTACCAATATTTAATTTGGTAATCGTGGGACCAATTTTGCGGTCACGGCGTCGTGAGTCCCACGGGTGTATTGATCGAACTGACAGAGTAGATAAAGGTTATCTTTGTTATATAGATTTGCGCAATACTATTGCTCAATATCTTCCTCTATGTTTTGCTGACATCTTTCTTGGTGCCTTGTTGAATTTCGTTCTTCATATCTTATTCAAAATATTGCTGGATGTCTGGATTATAATTTTTGTATTGAATATAACCTTTATCTATTGTCCGGTCACTTGAAAAACCCCCGCAAGGTTAGATCCGACTTGGATACATAATCGGTCTCATGGCTGTCAACCCACATACCTCGATATTAATTCTCCATAACCGACTTCCAGCGAGGGAAGATTGCTTGTTATACGATCCATCAACATATTGTAATAACTGTAATACAAAAACTATTTCAAATTTGGAGAAATGCCTGAGTAGTTATGTTCAGGACACCATCCGGAATTTGAATATTTCGGGTAAAGGCGCTTATTCTGAATCACCCTGTAGATATCCAAATATATATATATGTTTGCGTCTCTCTCTTTCTCTCTCTCTCTATGTGTGTGTGTGTGTGTGTGTGTGTGTATGTGGATGCGTGTTTGTGTGAGTGTATATATACGATTTCGATCTCGCTCTTGCTAACTTGACTCTTCCACATCTCTCCCTCACTCTATTTCATCCTTCTTTCTCCGGTCACCGTCCGATTCCGACCGCTTGATTGAATTCCTTCAGTTCGACTCTCTTTTTCCAACGCGCTCTATGGAACCAGGTAAATATGAGCAAAAAAACTACCGCGGTGATTCGAGAGGAACATTTTTTTTTATTCTTCTTATTTAACGACGCGCTTTGTATAACTAAAAATAGAGAAAGCTTTCGTTACACAGCATGTGAAACGCCAATGAATTTCTTCTTCCAGAAACGTAACGCACCGAATGGACGCGCGTAGTAGAAGAGAGACGGATATGTATGCGTTTGCAAAATAATGTCAGAGACAGAGCTTTTTGAAAACATTGGAGGTCAATCAGCATGTCTATTTGCGAGATTCAGTGACTAAAAATAACGCTCGGATAATCTGGAGTGTTTCATGTACATGGGAGCTTTGATTTTGCTCTGCGTCACTCAAACATGTCTCATCCCTATACTGGTGCAACGTTATTTGTTATTTGCTCTGTTACGATATATTTATACGACAGAAACGGTGTCATGACCAGCGTGGAAATAGTTAATTGGTTGGCTCAGACGAGTGATGTGCACATGATATATATGTAAAAGAAAACAAAATCGACAACAAACTGATTGTCCATCACCCGATTTCGCGAGCGAATAAATCGAACCGTTATATCGGCGTTACACGACGTCAGCACTTTTCCACGAAACTTACTATACACATGGGGTATATAATGTGAAGTCGAATGGTTTTTGGCCGGAAGTCAGCGAATTTGACGGTCGTCTGAAATTTACTTCTATAGAATCAGCGACCACCAATCATTTCTACAGAACCGGATTCTACACATCCCTGATTCTACTTATCAGTGACTCAAAAATGGCCCAATTTGACATTTGACCGACTGTACGCAAGTGAAGTCTACATCGGATCAACTCTGCGCAATAAAACTCTAAAATTGAATGATTGCGTGGCAATACTCGCTGCAAGGTCAACTTGTGTGATCTCTCCTTGCAGTAATTCTATACAACACTTCGTTAAGTTACCCGCATTTTTCCCAAACGTGGCATTTATTTACCCACGGTCTGGTCATTTTCAATACTCGTTTCACTGAACATACGATTGTATAAGGTATAATACTGAATGGTAAGACGCTATCCGGAGAAATTACGTCTTATTAAATTATATTGTAACGGCATTCCTTAGGACCCGTATCAAGCCACTTTTCTTGGGATCCTCGAAAGAGCAGATGATACAAGCATCAGGAGCATATCACTCGTAAAAAGGTCCTCGCGAACGCAGCACATAACCGAATATCATATCGACTTACGGACACAGCAATTTATCCTGGATAAATTGGAGGATATAGAGTTTTCTAGAATATCGAATCGCGTGCATAGCGATCTACATTATCGATATCGTTATAGAGCGATCGACCACATGCAATCGCCGAGAGAACACAAACCGCACACACAACGCATGCGCAACGAAGCAGCGAGGAGTTTTCATTGAGTCGCATAACCGAGGCACCCACTTGGTTCCTATTTCCCACGTCCCATGTAGGAATGCCGGAACCATGACAGAGTTCCCGATATGACTCGGTATTGGGGCAGCTCTGATTGCAAAGTTCTGTTGGCCAATAGAGCTACAATATTAGTACACTAGTTTATCAATATAGTGCTAACCCAGGCTGTCAAGTCTGTGTCAGTACTAACCCAGCTTTGGTAAACTAAGTTGTCAATACCGTGCCAAGCCTGGCCGCCAAGTCTGTTTGCCAATATAACGTCAGCTCTGGCAAACCAAGTTATCAATATCGGGCCAACCCTGGCCGCCAAATCCATTTGCCAGTTCTACGCCAGCTTTGCTAGATCAAGTTGTCAATAGCATGCCAGTACTAGTTGCGGCCGCTAGGTGGGGAATCAGTTAGGTGTTTCTCTCAAGTGAACCAGCACTAGTATTTGCATGCACGCTTGAAATGTGAGGACCTAAATGTGTTTGGACACTATCTCAACCAGACTTCTAGTCAGATATATCGCTAACTGAGTACACAATTTATGTGCACATTATCCGCATTTTTTGTAGGCAGGTCATAAATCTGAACCTGTAAAATTTAATAATATTAACCCGATATTGGGATAGTATCATCTTCTTATTTATGGCCGGTATTGGCGCAACGACATAATTTTGAAAATGAGTGTTCTCGACTCACTCGAATTAAATAATACATTTTCGATTATTTACTCATGTAGAAATTGCAGAATGGCCCAGATACGGACTAAAAGGCTGGCTGCATCAGGGAGCGGACTTGAACCAAAGTATGAACGAGTCTGGGCCAACTCTGGAATGACCACACCGGTCCAAGGCTTGGTAATAGCATCGGCACGATACGGATTATCAGTAAAGCAACAATCCTGGTCCAACCAGTACTGACTGGCTCTCGATTTTGGAGCCATTATTGATACTCAGTATCGTGGCAATGCTATTGCCAAGCCTTGGACCCGTGTAATCATTTCAGAGTTAGCCTACAGTCGTGCCTCCTTTCACACCAGCCCGGCCCCTGATGCAGCCAGCTTCCAGTACTGATAGTCCCGGCGCGAGCAATGAGCCGTTTCTGCGCCATTCTGCAATTCCTACATGGGATCCTCCGAATCGTTCATTGCGAACGATTCAATCCTTTCGGATAAAATCTTGACTACTGTGTCTCGGCGGAAGTGCCCTGTGATATATACGATTTTGACTATATCAATATCGTCACACCATATTCTGGTACCTATGCTATTGGAATTGTACTACATCATATACCTGGAATACCATACTATATGTATATGATAGTATGTATCCTATATAAAAGCACTGTACTATTGTAAATTACTCTAGATATGTCGACGGCTGTGGATATGCAGTTGGTGCGTGGCTTCGGCAGTCTCCTAAGTTAAGCTGTGTTGGCCGCCGCCTACCAGGCCGGAGGCAGTTTTTCAGGGTTTCTGATGGTAACACAACTGAAACTCAGTAAAATGTCCCCGCCTGTATCGGCCAGGTTTTTCGCAATTTCCTTGTGCCCTTGTCCAAATGCTGCTGAATTAAGAAAGGGTGACTGCGGACAACACTCTGGGGGGGTCTCCAGGAATGGAATTCAAATTGGAATAAACAGCAATGGACGTAAAAACCTCAAAAGGTATACGATGGAAATACTAATAATAAAATATTTAGATATATTGTTACATCCTGGCACCGACGGTGTCAAAAAGATATAAAGTAGCAACTTCCTTTTGACCATCTCTGTAAATAGATATACGTACAAACTCTTTTTTGATCACTAAGCGTCAACTCGGCCGTGTCTGTTAATTTTGTTGTTCCTTAATTTAATGATGCATTTACACAAAATATTTATTTGATTAACCCGCTACGCCCATATACACTTGATTCGAAACAGGTTGTTATGGTTTACGCATCGCGCGAAAGTACACCTGTCTATAAATTACTTTCATCGAGTTTGTTAAAAATAAACAAAACTCGAGTATCTATGCCGACAAATTTGAGAATACATTGAAGTCGATCTGCGAAAAAGTAACATTCGGGGAAGTAATGAAAATATGCAAACGAAAAAATGGCCGATTAGATGATCTCTGGATGTCTTTACTCCAAAAAAATTAACGCTCATACCAAAAAGGTCCTGATTTGTCTCACGGGAACGCTGACCTTGGAAGAAGTTTGCCTGTGAATATTTAATCGACAACCGGAAGGGAGAGTCACTCCTAGCATAGAGACCGGTATGACGCGGTTAGCCCAGCCGGTAAAACCGAGTTTATTACTATGACGAAGAGTCTGATTGACGTAGTCTGCAACTCTCGGGCGGATTATCAGGAGAAGTGTGAAGCACGCCAAAAAAAACAAAACTGGTATGATGAAAAAGGAATTGACTTTTCAAGTAGAGGAGATTGAGAATAAAAAACATCACCACATTGAAAGCTGAACAGAGGAGAAAGCTGTCCTACGGGAGCAAATAAAATCTCTGAAACAAAAAATGTAAATAACGGATGTGTGATAGGTTCGATTTTTCTACACATCGAATCATTACGAAAAACTAATGCCGATGTTGATATAGAACTGGACAATGTGGAAATTGGATTAAAAAAGATTTTCTGTCTAAGTTCAATAAATTCGATGAGATTTAATCTATCTCCATTTCGGCGACGGAAAGTTGGATCACTGGAATGCCGGGAAAACTTCAGGGCATTTTTTTCTCTATTTTCTGTCAACATACTGCAGCCGAAAATCACACCTGCGTCCAACGTATGTGAATCCTGTAGTATTGATTCGATCTTAACGGGTGACGGCTCATTTTGTTTGTTCAAAGTTGCCCTTAGAATTCATCACTAAAAATGTGCTATTTACAAACCAATATCTGAATCATCAGAATTGGCTATACGCATATCTGAACTGAGGAACTAAATAATAAATATTCTGGAGCTGGTGTATTCATGCGCAGAGTATTCACAAGTAAACGAACGAAATGAGCTATCACTCATCCTAAACAAGACAATTTCACGGATTTAAGAGCCGCTTATCCTTAATTCCGTAAGCTTTGCATAATTGCATAATTCTGCATATGAGTATGATTAATTTTTCGATACATCTGTGTGGCAGTGTCCTGGTTGGAGTGACAATTGAGGTACATTCGTACGGGTTGGGCACGATTGGCGTGTAACGTCGAGACTCGAGAAATTTGAATACAAAACGCAGCCTAATACTTAAAGTAGCTAATGCTCGACTGTATATAACCATACACATTTATGTATGTAGCTGTATACTGTAGCAGAAAAGTATCCACATCCGGCCATTGTCTGGACAAAAGCTGGGCGCGAGCCATGCACGGTTTTTAATGGCATTTAATACTTAATCAAAACGTATATCATACGTTTTGCTGACAATTTAACGCCATCTATAGTGTTGAAAGGTGCAAAAGAATATGTTATAATATGGTGAATGATTTAGGTCGATACCTCCAAGTCGCGATTCCCTGGTATTAGATAGAACAGAAATATTTTTACAACATATCTATATATGTACGAAAATGTATTATTATTACAATTAATGAATTATAGCGTCTTGGAGAATACTAGCTATGTGATTTTTTTCTCCTGTGATTGAGCCTACAACAAATTGTTTAGCTATACGAATATCAGTGATATCGTCTTGTTTGTCATACGATTCCGTACAATACAACGAAAATTGTTTTAATTTTCATAATTTCTGCACGATGCATACCTACGCAATCAAATTAATAATAGGCAAATAATAATACAAATTTGTTAATATCTCAAACAATCTCGGATGAACTGAGATTTTTTGTGGGTCACTGGAAACATGGTGCATCCATTAGTGGGAATACGCAATTGGTTATGCGTGTGACTGAAGATTATTAAACTCCGGCAAAAAATTGATGATTATTCTTGACATTAAACTATATATTGTGTGAATATATGTATCAGAGAATTTATCATGATTACGTCATGGTCTTTTACTTTATCACGGGAATTCTTTCTCACGGAACATTGATTTATTTATTTTTAAGAGCAGTTATAATGTCGTCATTCGCAGATACTACAATTGTACGTTGTAAGAAGAAATTCATTTAAGGTAGTAGTCTGGTAACTTGAGCCGATTTTCATGTCTTTTTTGGAGGGCGTTTATTTGTAGGAAAATACAAATGAATCGTTTTGGATATTTAGGATGTTTTTATTTGCATATTAAAGATACAAAAAAAATCTTAAGATACTTTTGTATCTTAAGATACAAAAATTTTTTTTTAATTTATTTTATTTTTTCAAAGAAATTTTTTTCAAACAAAATTTTTTTTTCCAAAAAAAAATTTGTTTGAAAATTTTTTTTTTTGTATCTTTAATATGTAAATAAAAACATCCTAAATATCCAAAACGATTCATTTTTATTTTCCTACAAAAAAACGCCCTCCAAATAAGACATGAAAATCGGCTTAAGTTATCAGACTACTCGTTAAGCTCGTTTACGAAAATAGATGTGTTGAATTTTCGTTGGAATCCATATTGATTGAAATCGCAACGGTGTGTATCATTTATCCTGAATTGGAATGAAAAAAAATCATTATATGAGACGACACAGCAAGTATTATTCGAATAGCTGGATGTGATTATTCTTAATTCTCGTACTTTCAACCAAACAGCAATCGATTTCATGCTGTCCACACGAATACTCAACGCATCTTCCTGGATTTCCTTCAAATTCCCTTGACGGGAATGTCTGAGCGGACAATGAATAAAATTTATGAAACTTTCCATGAATTCGGATTATTGATTCTCGAAAATCGTTACTTTGAAATCTGTTTGAGACTCAGAAACGTCGACATTATAGTTTGGAAGAGCAAGAGTCTACCATTTCGAAACTACATAGCATCGAAATAATACAGAAAAACACACGTTACTATGATCGTATGGAACATTTATACAAGCACGTCAATTACTATAAACATTCAAACAGTATAACATTTTTAAATTTAATTCCTCGAAACTTTTTGTACGATTTATAAAAAAATAACAATTTTAATTCATTAAAAATTGCAATTCCCATGTTTATTAGTTAATTATAATCCTCTGACAAGCAAGTTTTTTCTGGTTAAAATAGCCCGTATAGCAAAATAATATTTTATCGATAGAAATTTAATGCGAACCTCATCCCCACCTTGATTCAATGCTTAAAAGTGTGGAATACATTTGAAAGCCTTTGAACATCGAGAAAAGGTTAATGGGATAATTCACAACAGTGATATATGAATAATCCTTTTCCGGATGGTACGCAGACCCGCGTAAATGTTTGTACGTCTAACTTTTCGATGTCGATTCTAAATCACAAAAGAACCTTCATTGCCAAACTTCATCCTTAGATCTATATGAAGAATTTATACTATATATACACTAGTGTAAGATGGCTGTAAGGCAGCTTACCCGATGAACAAAATAATAACACCGCTAAAATAAGTTTGCACTTTTGGCTGAGTTCGGCTCTACAGATGCAATGTAAGGTCGTAATTGTTCCCTTGGTATTTAGTATAACATTAATTTCATGAGGCTTATCCTACAATTTTTCTAGACAATATGGTCTCATTTTAATGGTACTGTATCATCATCGGTGTTTTCACATCTGTCACACCGAATGATATGACCGGCATTTAACGTAGTAGCCTAGTAACTTAAGCCGATTTTCATGTCTTTTTTGGAGGGCATTTTTTTGTAGGAAAATAAAAATGAATCGTTTTGGATATTTAGGATGTTTTTATTTACATATTAAGGATACAAAAAAAAATTTTTTGAAAAAATGTAATAGTTTATTATTATTATTATTATTGATCGAAGTTGGCACCTCGAAGTTGGCAGCCCGGGTCCTAACTTTTTTTCTACCGAACCGATTGCTTTCAAATTTTAACAGGCTACTCTACACACTTATGGTTCTCGTCGGAACCACCGAGAAATTTGTTCACCCCTAACTTTTTATTTTACAACCCCTTCTTTGCTAAAATAAAAGGACTTTAGCAAAGAAGGGGTTGTAAAATAAAATTTTCTTTTTGTATCTTTAATATGTAAATAAAAACATCCTAAATATCCAAAACGATTCATTTTTATTTTCCTACAAAAAAAAACGCCCTCCACAAAAGACATGAAAATCGGCTTAAGTTACCAGACTACTTCCTTAAGATTTTCTCTCCCTCTATAAGGTTTCGGAGAGTCTCAGTTGTTTTAACCTACGCACAACCATCTGCACTAATGAGCCTCATCAAAATATCGTATACGAAACCCTAAAATTCGTATTAAAGTTCAACGAAATTGCTTTTTTGTACTATCGTTGTATATTTCACGTGTTAACGAGTGCTAGATGGCTGGGAATGAATGGTCTTATTGCCTGGACCACGCCCCCATGTTAATTTCGAATAGATCTTTTAGATCCACTATGAATTTAGTACTCGTGCTTTCCTCTGAGTAAAGCCCAGGTGTATGTTTATCTTTTATGAATTATATTAATTCAGTTCTCCTCTCCGTAAGCTCGCCCAGTTTACTTGGCCAACACTGTGTAAATGTACGTTGTGAATTTTATTAATTTTTCAAACTTATCCATCAACCTTTGCTGTCTGATGATGAAAGTTACTTTCTCCAAATGCCAAGCTGATGCAAGTATCTCCCAGGACGGTTCCCTTTCCTCTAAACGTTCTTCCTCTCCAATCTGATTAAAAAATCTGAATTATTTCGATACTTGAATAAATTATATTTATTGAAATATCGAAACGCTTCGACGCATGTATATTTTATACAAATACCTGGCAGAACCGTAAACGGTGATGATAGAGAGAAAGGGAAGTAGAGCTGCGAACAAACATTATTTAACCAGAGATAGCCACGAAAATCGCCATATACCGTGTACCTTTCGTCCGGAATTCCAAGAGTTAAGCCGGTTATCCACTTCCGCCGGATGTGCCGTGTAACGTTTGTGTATATGTACGTTTATGTAAATATGCCCTACGGTATATCCGGTGGTAACGTTATGTATGTATCGATATAAATATATCGATTTCAGAATGAAGGAATATAAATGTCACAAACGATCACGAATATATTTCATCTCGATTTTATTATTTTTGGAGCTGTGGATTCGGAAAAGGAAGCTGATATGAAAAGAGAAAGAGAGAAGGTAAATATCAAGAGCCGCGGGATTTTTGTCTACCGTTTGCTTTTACTTTGTGTGATACCTCGATCACTTTAATTGACCGGTGACGTGGTGTACCATTTATAATCGTACACTCTGGGCCACACTATATATCTCGGCTAATATATTCAGATCCTACAATTTCCGCATGGAATAAACAGCGAGAGTTCAAACATATTTGATCTTCGTAAGAAGCACTTTAATATACGATTTGAAAAAAAAATTCAAAATTCGCGATACTTTTTGAACAGACCTCGTATATATGGGAAATTATAGTGAAATATAAAACGCAACAACGCGTTTTCAATTCAAGATTCTGCCTAAACTTTTCGTCATCTTCTGTTTTTCGACGTCTCTTTATCTGCGGAGCTTTCCTTGACAGCGCTATGGCGGTAATATAAAACAATTATTTTTATATAAGCTCATTACGCAAGCGGAATTCCTCTGCCAAAGGAATTACATGATCAAGGTTATTATGTGCGAGGTAAATAAGCTTTCATTAAAATTATTGCTATAGATTATTCCTATGAGCCTACTATGTGTAGTTTCACTCAAAACTACACACAGTAGTTTATTTTAGTGAAAAATAAATGGTTAGCGCTTATCAGAGGAATGACCCGTTTGTTTGTGGTACTCTCGACACACAACATCGGCGAAAAAAGACGAAACCTACGTTTGTTTCGAAATATTATCAATGAATATATTCTGAGAAAAGAATTCGGAGAAATCATAGCGATTATTAAAAACAAATAAAACATATTTATTGTACCGATATCACCTATCGTTAACATTTAGTTAACAATGTAGAAACAAAAATGCCTGTGAAGGTTCGAAACTCAAGCAGGGGGTGAATTAATTAAAGGCTTTAGCGGATAATGTAAAATCGTTAAGTTAATTTAAGGTAGTAGTCTGGTAACTTAAGCCGATTTTCATGTCTTTATTGCAGGGCGTTTTTTTGTAGGAAAATAAAAATGAATCGTTTTGGATATTTAGGATGTTTTTATTTACATATCAAAGATACAAAAAAAAAATTTTTTGAAAAAATGTAATAGTTTATTATTATTATTATTATTGATCGAAGTTAGCACCTCGAAAAAAAAGCGCGTGAGTGGCCCCGGTGATTTTGGCTCTTGATGTTATCTGAAATAAAAAATTCTTGATAATTCTTAATCTATAGACATGTCATTCTGGTCGGAACTACCGGATCATCCGAAACAAAAAAATTGATATGCATTTTAAAGGTGATGTATTTCTCGAGGTAATCAGGAAGAGTTTTTTTTTTTTTTTTTTTCTATTTTTTGCAGCACTTGGAAGTGAAAAACGCAATTTTAGCTCAAAAAATCGCGCTTAATTTGTTATTAAAAAATTGAAAAAATTGAAAAAAAAAACTCCTACTGATTACCTGTTGATTTATGTGAAAAAGTAATGATTAAATTTTCAAATAGATCGGTTCAGTAGATTTTGAGTTCTAATGTTCACAAACTTCAATAATGACGTTTTCGGGAAAATCGTTTTAAAGTTTTCACGTATCACGTATCACGGCCGGTCGTTTGAAACGCTGTAACTCCGTTAGTTTTACTCCGATTGACTTAAAATTTATACACAATATTCTCGACATATTGTTCATTCAGAAAAAAAAATTAAAAAAGAAATGCAAAAAAAATAATTTAAAAACCCTACCCCCCCCCCCCTCCCCCCCTTAAACAATGATAATCGTGGTACTTATTACTTATTACATTATTCTCACAAGAAGTGACAAAGATGGAAACTTGAATTGCTCTATTAAAGACAAAGTCACGTCTTGTGAGAATATTTGGATATTTTCAAACCAATTGCTTTTTCGCGCTGTCACACAGTTTTTTTTATATAACCGTAGCACGTGTTGCGAAAGCTCGCCTGACTGCATGCATATGTATGTTGGGATGCGTTGCCCGTTATACCTCTCACACATCACTATCACTCACTCTCCGGTCCTCATTACAGTATAGGGGCACTGCTCCCGTTGTGATTACTCCCGAAAATTCTATTCATTACTCGTGTTTCTCGACGGCGAGAGATAGTTGTGGAGTACCTCACTGATGTGAGACTTACATTTCTGTCTCTTGTTGGAACGGCTGCACTGGCAATGATTTTACACGATTTTAATTATGGGATTTCATATTTTAGACAATTTTATCATTATTTTTAAACAGTCTTAATCAGTTTAATTTATTTTGTCACTTTCTTTCACGATTCACAATCTTTTGTTCGCATTTTTGTCTCGTTTCTCGAACCTTAAACGGGAATTGTATGTTACTCCATTACAGTATTTCTCAGCTTCTTAACGCGTTACTTATCGGACTTTACCTAACTTCTTATACCGTAGATCACACACTACATCGAGTTTTCGTAAATTTTTATTATTCAGATCGAGTGTCTGCTTTCCCAATCCTCTCTTGCTTTCCCTACGACCAGGACCTGTATGGAAAAAGACTCATGGTAATTCATTCTTCTCTTTCATCCTCATAACCTATACTGTCTTTTCTGTTTAGTCATCTATTTTCCAAAAAAATTGTTTTTCCTACGACCCCCCAGACTCCAGCAAACCATGCCATACTCGTCGAAATTGGTCCTTTTACAACCTTTGGAGCCCTGCCCTCCATGATCTTTCCTCTTTTCTATTTCGTTCTTTGCTTCCATGCGGTATTCTCTTGTGGAGTTGCGCGATGGGTTATCGCTGTAGTTAATAATACGTGGGTAAAATTTTTACTGATTAATCATTTCGTAAATATCGATGCCGCGAATTATATTGGTGCCATCTAGTGTCTTTCCTCACTCCCCGCTCCCCGCGTCGCTAGTAAAAGGGATCGCTAAAGCTCTTATGCTAATATATTTCTCAATGCAATCGAACATATTCTATCGTAGTTTGAGTTCCCTTAGTGAGTAGAATCAGCAATCCAATCACGAATTCTGGGTTATCCCGTGAAAAGTGTATATACGAGATATAGTATATAACCTCGAGATTATATCAAGAGAGAGAGAGAGAGAGAGAGAGAGACGAGTGACAGTGGACAGAGTAAAGTTCGTAATGTTATTGCCTCAAATTCTACATGGGGAAATAGTTTTGGGTTCCGTTGGAACGATTGCCAATGCTGAAGACAATTACATCGGCAAAACACCGACGACAATAGTTTCATGGATCCTTTGCCCGCGCGACTGTAAGTTAACGCAGTTAGTGAAGATCGGAAGTATAGCCGCTAGAGGGGAATGATCGGAGAGGAATGGAGAAACGGTCCATCGATAATTAGGGAAAACCGGAGTGATTTGAGTCATCCTCATAACAGAACATCCATAACAGATATGACAATAACGATTTTATATCGCAAATATGATTGAACAATTTCATAATAATTAGATTTTGTTGTTCATATCAACAGACTCGGATAGGGAATGAGGAAGGCGATTTATTTACAGAACGCGGTACCTTTGACATTGGCCTTAAGGGCGGGGTAAGGTATTTAAACTTTTTTTTTTGCATTTTTTTTTAATTTTTTCAAAATGAATGTATAACATCTCAAGAATATTGTGTCAAAATTTCAAATTGATCGGAGCAAAATTAACGGAGTTATGAGCATTTGAGCGTCCGTTGCTCCAGACTGCCGCTCATGACTGGGCGCGATCAACTGACTCCATACGTGTAAGCCGAGCAGAGCAGGAAGCTGAAAAAACAACTAAAGAAGGCAGGATTCGTCGTAGACAGGAGCAAAAAGGTGCTTTAGACATCTTTGATGATAGCAACATCCTTTATGGACCTGGCATTGACGATCCAGTGTGAGGTAAGCCGATAAAATTCGCTTATGAACGTTTTATACTCACGTTTTCAAAGTCGGTGTCCCTCATAACTTGAAAACTACAGCACCGATCCCTTTGAAATTTTGAACACTAATTCTGTACATAATTTACGAGGTAACGCTGGAGAGTTTTTTCAAATTTGTTAATAATTTTCATTTTACAATAACAAATTAACCGATTTTTTTCGTAAAAATCGCGTTTTTCCCTTCAAAATGTTCTAAAAAATTGAAAAATTGAAATTTCGAAAAACCTTCCCAGCGTTACCTGGGGAAAACTATTATCTAACAAATGAACTTTCATTTTTTCATTTCAGATGATCCAGCACCAAGTTATGAGGGACACCGCAATTCTACTTTTTTCCGAGACACGTCCGAATAATTGCTGCCATTGCCGTATTTTTTAATATTTCTTCGTGAAAATTTTATATAATATTCTTCGAATGTCATATTTTACTGTATCATTAGTTTTAATAAAGAGATTTTAACTGCGTCGTCACAAAAAAAATCACAAAAACATGCCTTTTTTTGTACGAATTAACCTTACCCCCCCCCCCCCCCCCCCCCGCCGTTAACGGCATTGCATCGATTCGTCACGTTTTCTTTCATATGACTAACGTCATATGAAACGCATGCCCGTTTCCGTTTAATCTCGTCGTCATAATGGTTAGAATGAAGGATTATTTCATCGAAAGTCTTTAAGGTAGTAGTCTGGTAACTTAATCCGATTTCCATGTCTTTTTTGGAGGGCGTTTTTTTGTAGGAAAATAAAAATGAATCGTTTTGGATATTTAGGATGTTTTTATTTACGTATTAAAGATACAAAAAAAAATTTGTTGAAAAAATTTAATAGTTTATTATTATTATTATTATTGATCGAAGTTGGCACCTCGAAAAAAAGCGCGTGGGTGGCCCCGGTGATTTTGGCTCTTGATGTTATCTGAAATCAAAAATTCTTGATAATTTTTAATCTATAGACATGTCATTCTGGTCGGAACTACTGAAGTTAAATTTCATGGGTAAATAACAAAATGGAAAAGGACGTTTTTTTCCAAAGTCCGCCATTTTGTTATTTATCTATGAAATTTAACTTCAGTAGTTCCGACCAGTATGACATGTCTATAGATTAAGAATTATCAAGTATTTTTGATTTCAGATAACATCAAGAGCCAACATCACCGGGGCCATCCACGCGCTTTTTTTTCGAGGTGCCAACTTCGATCAATAATAATAATAATAATAAACTATTAAATTTTCAAACAAATTTTTTTTTGTATCTTTAATATGTAAATAAAAAGATCCTAAATATCCAAAACGATTCATTTTTATTTTCCTAAAAAAAGCGCCCTCCAAAAAAGACATGAAAATCGGCTTAAGTTACCAGACTACTACCTTAAGTCTTCATCACCGATGAAATAATTATAATGTATGATATAATGTCACTCAGCTCGGAATCATTTCTAACAACGCTGCAACTCGCCCATTTTCTTATCAGATCGTTCATCGTGACTTGTAGAACAATCACCCTTCTGAGTTTCTTTTTTACTTTTATACTTCGGGAAACCGTCATATTGTTTCCAGAAATCGCAAGATTCCCAGAAACCAGATTTTATTACCAAGTTTATTACTTTCTCCGTATAACAGCCAACAAGCGGAAACAGTTGCCCTCTGAGATTGTGTTTTCAGCAACCAACTTTTCTTCCTGGCCACAGCATTTCCAATCGATAACTCACAAACAGTTTTCCCAGCACGGTAAGTGGACTTAACAATTTTTGCGGAGCATGAGTGAAGCATAAACCTCGGCATGTCTGTAAACCCACAAAATTTCTCCATTCTTGCCAAATATTATAAATGTCATTGGTGATTAGCGGCGAAGAATTTTTGCCAACACGAGCGTCCGAGATACATTTCATCTTGCAATTCTTGCAATCCACATCTTCATTTATTGATGAGGAAATTGCGAAAAAAGAATGAGAATGCGATATTTAAACGAGTGTTTCTACGCTAACGCCCTTTCCACACTTCAACTGGCCTTGGTCCGGTTTGAAAATACCGCTTACCGATTTAGAAATGAATACGATAACCGTGATTAATCCAAAAGGTTTTGGGAACGTTTAGGAATGAGAAGATCGAGCTCAGACAAAACGCTATAACTCGGTGAATTTTGAAAATATTACCATCTGATTTGGTGCCAGCTATTGTTAAGACTTCAAAATGAAAGAAAATGAAACAAAATGAATCAAAATGAAACAATATGAAAGAAAATGACGGAAAATGAAAGAAAATGAAACAAAATGAAATAAAATGAAAGAAAAAAACGGTTTTAATTTTCAGGGCCGCTGTGTACGCTTAAACCTCACGGATCAGTGATGTAATTTTTTTTTAATTATTATTGTGTGTTCCAACGCATACCCTTCGGGTTTTTACGTATGACCCTTTCCAATTCCATTTCTTCCATTTTTCCCCGCTATCACTCCCTACCGGCGGTTCGCTAAGCTAACCTAATTTCCATTGCGTCCGCAGATGTCTCAGCTACACCGTATCGCATTTACCGTGGACACAGGGAAACTGCGGAAAACCTGTATCGATACAGACGGCTTTTTGTTTTGAATGAGTTTCAGTTGAATTACCATCAGAATCTTAGAAAAACTGCCTCCCGCTCAGTTGTCCGAGTGCAAGCCAGTGGACCGCCAAGCGGTCATCCATCCCAGTACCGACCGCGACCAATACTGCTTAATATGGGAGATCGCCGAAGCCTCGCACTGACCGCGCGTCCACCGCTGTCGGTGAAGTGATGTATTATATCAGGAAAACTAATATTTCTCGAATACAAAATAATTTGAGGGAGGAAATAGGGTGAGACGGTTCAAAAAATCGATTTTTTTAAATTTCATAAATTGTTAGTAAAACTATTGAAAAATATGTTCCGAAAATTTTAAATGAAAATTCCGACTCGTTCTATTGTTATATGTCATTAAGTGGGGAAATAGGGTTAGGATAGCGTTTTCTCAATGATTTTCATGAATTTTCTTATAGTATAAAAAATGAATATAATTTATTGAAACTTTGAGAATATTTTATACATATATTTAAGTATATGCTATAAAATTTTTGAAGAATTTCCTTGAAAAACACTGCAGATATTAGCGACCCCATACTGCAGGTCAGAGTCAGACTCAGCATTTTGCTATTTTTTCAAACCCGTTTTTCTGAAAACGACTTTTTTTGAACTTTCGTACGCGCTAGTTTGAAAAGTTTTCAACCAATCGTTTTAAAAATTGGCAGTTACTTTCTTCATAGTATTGCGCTCTATATGAACCTAAAATCGGAATATTATCATTATTTAAAATAATTTTTTTTTGCAAATAAAGTTGTAAAAAATGGCAAAAACCATGCTTTTTTGTTTTGACCCCTGTAAAAAATTCAATTTTCTATTTTTTTTATAGCATTTAGGTTCATATAGAAGAGAGACATATAATGAAAGTAAATTCCAACCTCGTTTGATTTCAGTTGAAAATTGCGGCTTCCAGAATGTACGCAAAATGCTGAGTCTGATTGTGACCAATATGTGGTCGCTAATATCTGAGTTGTTTTTCAAGGAAATTCTTCAAAAATTTTATAGTATATACTTAAATATATGTATAAAATATTCTCAAAGTTTCAATAAATTATATTGATTTTTTATACTATAAAAAATTCATGAAAATCATTGAGAAAACGCTGTCCTAACCCTATTTCCCCCCTTAAGGATAATGTTGCAACGACTCGTGGTACTTCTCGGAAGAATCTCTTACACGAAACCCACCCGGATCGAATCACGATTCGTTCGTTAAATTAATTAAGACCGTTTTATTTCCCTGCATATGCATATGCCTTGAAGCGACTCCGGTTACTGGCTGTATTTGCATAGTGCATACTTCGATAGTTCAGAAAGCGAGCGTTTCAACGTATTTAATAATACGTTCACTTGTTCTTTCGAAGTATTCTTTTCAACCTTTGGTTCAATGTCCGTTGCGAAAAATAAGATTAGACACCCCTTTAAGGTTCTTACGACTGACTCCCTTTTCACTGACACATATACACTATGTTCCATCCTTCAGACTCTTCTCAAAGTGTTGTCTGTAACGACGCTTTTCCTAAAGCACTACTGTATGGTATTTGCAGACGGGCACAGTTAATGGAGAAATGTCAACTGTCAGCTGTCAACAATTAACTAAACATTCAAAATGACCGATTTTTTCAGCATAAGTGAGGGACATGAGTACCAACCTAACGCCACAAAAAAATCGAAAATCGAATATACGTAGCCCGCGGAAATTCAAAATTCGCGATACTTTTTGAACAGACCTCGTATAGACTTTTGAAGCTTTAGAGTTTCGACAATGCCAGATCCGCATCTTGTCTTTCTATATATTCTCATTGATACTGCACTCGAGTGCCTCTGGTAAATTCCACTTTGATCTCTGCTTGGTAGGAAAATGGAAAACGCAGCTTTTTCCGAGAGGTATAAAGAAGAATGCTGTACGTTACAAGTGAACGACACAAAACGGGAAAAATGACTACAGCACGGAAAATAGGGAATGAAGTGTAATTCGCGGAAAAGTGTGCATTTCAAGGTGAAAGCCGAAATGAAAAAAAAATTAAAAAGTCACCGTTATTATAAAGGACGAAAAAGAAGATTGCACAATTGCCAGATTCTTTGAACTTAAAAAATAATCACACATTAAAGGAGTTTCATTAGTAGAATTCGAAGTTGCAATTAAGATTTTACTTGTGAAATTAATAAATTTATATTCTGACGGTATTTTGTACAATGTGAAAATCGGTTATTTCGATCGAATTATACTCTCAATTAATAATTATTTTCTGAAGTGCCTTACTATTTAGAATTTAATCTGGGTGTTAGCATCAAAATATCAGGGGACACTATCAAAAATATCGAAAAAATATAATGACCATGCAAAGTTTCCAATTTCTGAAATGATAAAAAAAATGACATGTAACAGAAATGAGTCTATAAGAAATTATGGGTGAAATGCTATCTTTATTTTTTTAAATTAAATATTAAAGAACTCAACCAACAACAGTGGATGCACGGTCGTTGCGCGGCTCTGATGATCATCCCAGGTAAGCAGCTTTGGCCGCGGTTACTACTTGGATGGGTGACCATTAAGCGGTGCACCGGTTGGCGCGCCAACTTGTGGCGCGCCGAGCGGGAGACAGTTTTATTGAGTTTCTGATGTAGTAAATATAACTGAAACTCAGTGAAGACAAAGCCGTCTGTAACGACACAGGTTTCCGCAGTTTCCCTGTGTACATGGCAAATGCGATACAGTGTAGCTGAGAAGCTGCGAGCCTAATGGAAGTTAGGTTATTTTAGCGAAGTGGGATTAGGGAACGATTGGAGGAAAAATGGAAAAAATGGAATTAAGAAGGCTTATAGGTGAAAACGCGAACGGATATACGTTGGGCCAAAGAAAAATAAAATAAAATATTAAAGAAGTTAGCTTTTCATAGAGATAAAGCTATGATATATTCTGGTTGTTAAACCTTACAAGAGGTCTACGGATTGACTGCGCGCAATGTCTGCTTTGTGGAAAACAGAGGCAATGCAAAATGACAGATAGTGAATACATGCTATAAAATATACAAACTCCAACCGCCGTGAGGGTCTTCCGAGCAGCCGAGCACGTAAATCTCAGTTCGAAACTGTAAACAGTGCAAACATGAAGAGCAAACGAGAAGGTGAACGGGGAGAGCAATTCCGTCAATTGTTAATTTAACTTCCTTTAATTGTTAACACAAATTCTTTAGATTGTAAATTCAAAGCGACGGGTGCACACACAGGGTAATTCCGTAAATTGTTAATTCGTACACTAAATATCTAGAGCTACGGTAGCATGTTACTGTCACAGAAGCCGTCGTTACGTTTCTGTGTGAAAGATCGGATCGAAAACAGAAAAAGTGCAAATAAAAGTGCAAGTTGAGATTATCTGATACGTCAAGAATGCCCGGCCACAATCGTACCCGAAATAAGACCATTTATCTCATGATTGACATAGGTAGTCACAGGAAAATCTACGATTTTTTGTTCACTCCGTGGTATTATGAATGGAATTAATGCTTTAGTGGAGTACAGTTTAAATACCGGCTTCAACATGGTCTTATAAAATTTAAAAATAAAATCGATTGTCACCGAATTTATAATGAACAAACGGTCGTTACTGATTTCATTGTGAGCCAAGTTTCAGCCTGAAAGCTTACGAGGGGGGACCCAAAAAAAACGGGAATTGTGCTGCGGCGTGGAGGGAGAGTGGGGGAACCCATTGCTCGACCAGGTGTCCGTTGGGGACACGTCTTCTGAGTTAGTGTGCGAAGTTCTGTCGCCGTGAGTGCATCGGTTCGCCCGTGGGAATTTTTGTAGTGAAACAACTTTTTCCATTTCGGCGAAAACGTGATGGCCGATTGTCGAGAGCAACGCGCGGCTGTGAAATTTTGTTTCCTGTTGGGGAAATCGGCCGCGGAAACTACTGTAATGCTTAAAACTGCTTATGAAGATGCTGCCCTAAGTAAAACCAGAGTCTACGAGTGGTTTTCACGTTTTAAAAATGGAGAAATGACAATTGAAGACCAACCCCGCTCAGGACGTCCCTCAACGTCAAGATGTGACGAAAACGTCGACAAAATCAATGCTCTCATTTATGAAGTCCGTCGCCGAACCATTGATCAACTCTGTGAGATGTCTGGGATATCATGGAGTTCAATTCAAAGGATTTTATCCAAAGATTTGCACATGAGCAGAGTTGCAGCCAAATTTGTCCCTCGCCTTCTCACAGACGAGCAAAGGGAGCGTCGACTTCAGGCATGTTTTGAACTTCAAAATCAGCTCGAAGAGGACCCTGAACTTTTTTCCAAGGTGATTACTGGTGATGGATCGCGGTGCTATGGATACGACCCCGAAACAAAGCAGCAATCAAGCGTTTTGCCACTGTGGAGGAGGTAAAACAAAAATTGCTGGAAGGCCTAAAGAACATCCCGATAAGTGAATTTAAAAAATGTTTTGAACTGTGGAAGGATCGTTTGCAGAGGTGCGTTGTGATCAAAGTAGAATACTTTGAAGGTGATCAAAATTTGGTGTAAAAATATTAAAAAATAAAGAAATTATGAGAAAATTCCCGTTTTTTTTGGGTCCCTCATCGTATATCGGTTCGAAGTCAAGGCACCACACCACGGCGCGCAGTATGGGGGTGTATTTTTCATATTTTTTTTCGAGCAAACGATGAATGGTTTTTTTTATTATTGATACTAATATTCAATATATACATATAGAAGATACTAAACAAATTTTTTAATTCGAATCTTAAGAATAGTTTGCGGTGTACGCCGCTTCTGAAAGAACACTCCGACGAAGTTGCTGCTTGGTGGTTGACAGCAATTAAGCCATACGGTTCATCTGAAAAATACAAAAAATATATATTTATAAACTAGACATATAGGTTTATAGTATCAGGTAGAGGAATTTCGATATCTAAAAAAAAAATCACCGGGGCCACTCACGCGCTTTTTTTCGAGATGCCAACTTCGCTCAATAATAATAATAATAAACTATTAAATTAAAAAAAAAATTCTTTTTTGTATCTTTAATATGTAAATAAAAACATCCTAAATATCCAAACGATTCATTTTTATTTTCCTACAAAAAAACGCCCTCCAAAAAAGACATGAAAATCGGCTTAAGTTACCAGACTCCTACCTTAAATATATATTTACTTCGAAATATCTGCAGTTTTTTTACTTATTTTATGGGTTTTCCCGACCGAAAAAGTCGTATTTTGGTTTCTAGAACATATACTTTTTAATAAATATATAATAATCGTACAATATAATAATGAATTTGATGATCGTCTCTTTTTTTGTTCGTTATTAGTGAGGTAAGTTATTATTATATACCCATATATAACTATATCAATTATTCATGATAAAAAATCATCAACAGAGGAAGAATACCCACGTTATTCTCGGAATTCATTTCGAATTCATCACCTACGATTTTTGTGTAGTTACGTGGATTCAGCGAGTCATATGTCACACTGGCAACGTGAATTTGACATTAAAATAACAGATACAATGCCGTGCGGTTACCCTTATATTTATTTACTTCTGCATATACGCATATATAGTACATAGCGATTGTGCGGCTGCTGAGAACACGGCAAGGGCGGAACTTCAATGCTGCTGGCACTAAAAGGGGTTAATTGCGAATCCGTATCGCGCGTGGCGAACCGGCTAACGCGGTTTCCCAACCTGCGGTTTAATTACGCACCCCGCACATGCGGGTAAACGTCGTGGTCCCCTCGAGGGTCCGAGATAAAACCTTTGGTATGCTTCCAGAAGTTATTCCGCTCTCTGTTTCTACCCTCAACACCCTTCCAGACTTTCCTTGAATTGTTTATGAGTCTTGTCGTTGAATTTTCTTTTCCTAGAGTTGTTGGATTCTCTGGTATATCCGGGAAACTCGGCAACACTCACTTTTACTTAAGATTTTTTTCAGGAAAAGCCCTCACGCTAATGTGCATAGCTATTATTTAAACTAAAATGCATTATTTGGTAGTTCCTTCAGAACGAAATAAAGCTTTCGAGGAGAGTTTGTAAGCTTAAGAAGCTGAAAACATCTGCTTCCTCACTTCAAAATATTTTTATATTTTGCTTCCTCATAACGGAAACTTTGGTATCGTAAATTATTATTTTTCAGATTATAATGACAATGGCATCAAAATATGGCCAGCATTGAAAAATCACATTTAAAAAAAAAACGTGTGTGTGGCAACCTTGGAAAATTCAACTTACTATCTCGTGAACGACTTGACAGATTTGGCGCAAGCTTTGGATAGCGCAAACTGCAATTTTCGTTCAAATTACTTGACGAAATTTAACGAAATTTGACGAAATTTGGAAATTTTCGAAAAATACCTGTGATCCCTCTAACTTTCGTAAATTTTCGCCCATCAAGTCAAATTTTTCTACACAAATAGACCAGAAGACAAGGATGTTTGTTATTAAATTTGGCGAGAGTCACTCAGAGTGTTTAGATTTTACAGAAGTTTCAATTTTTTGAAAAATGCTGTGATTGCTTTACCTTCTGCAAATTTTGATATCTTCGTTTAATTTTTCTTTCACGAATAGAGTATCATTAAAGGATTATTGGTATTGAATTTGACATCAATAGGTAAAAGGGCTAAGATTCTATTGAATTTTGAATTTTTTAACGTTTTCATTTTTTGTGGTAAATAGTATGTTTGCTTTAACGTTCTTGAATTCACAATTATCGAGGCGGTACTTTCCATAAATAAATTAGGGGACAATCATATTGAGTATTGAGTTTGGAAAAAATTGTTAAACAACTTGAAGTTTGTATGAAAGAATAATTTTGCAGAAGGCTAGGAAAAAAGTAGGGGGTAAACGGTTGCTCGTGCCCAGCGGTGTTGGTTTAAATCGTGTTTAATCGTTGGTGTGTTTTCTTAATCTACATTTCTCTTACGTACTACATAGCGGTGGTGTGGGGGACTTCGGAAATCGTGCCGGGAAAATAGTGTTGCAACGTGACAATATACATCGTCTATATTATATACACGGTGACAATTATTTTGTCACCCTGTGGCCATGTATTTTTTGCCGCTTTGGCGTTGAAAAATCGTGGCGTTTGAAGTGCGGCTTCCGAAAGATTTTGGATGCTCTCTTCGAAAAAAAATATGCCGTTAATGTGGGACGAACCATTTTTGCGGATCGAGACATTTTTTTCGTCAAGAATTTTTTGGCAGAGCCCCCCCACCCGCCCGTTCCCTCTCGCTCCGCCCCCACGCCTCCTTCTCAGCTCTTATACACGGCGGCGGCGGCGGTGGCGGCGGCGGCGATGTAATTATATTATATATATATATTAGGGTGGGTCAAATAAAATGACTAATTTTTTTTTTCCTCGATAAAATGAAAAATGTATTGTTTGGCATCTCAAAAAAAACCCTCTGCAAGTATGAGTCTTTCATATTTAAATTAAGAGGTGCCTCATCGCGAATTTTCATTTCCCATTTAAATAACATGGAAACTATTTTTTTTTTACTTTTGAATTTTATTAAACTTAAACCGTTGATGTTACAAGAGTTTTTTAGCACATTTTTGTAGAACATTTGATGCTCTACAAAAAATCTCTCTTGTGTCTAGTCGATAAAAGTAACCGTATAAAAAATAATCGGTGATAATTAGCTCTGGATTCTCTCATATTTGTTTGAAAACAATTAGTAATATATTAGTATATTATTAATATATTAGTAGTATATTAATATATTAGTAGTATATTAGTATATTAGTAATATATTAGTAGTATATTTATTCATATTGATAACTAAAATTTTCAAAAATTTAAATTTATGTACTAATAAACGAGATAAGTAGAATCCAGAGCTAATTATCACCTATTATTTTTTGTACGGTTACTTTTATCGATTAGATACAAGAGAGTTTTTTTGTAGAGCATCAAATGTTCTAAAAAAATGTGCTAAAAGACTCTCGTAACATCAACGGTTTAAGTCTAATAAATTCCGAAGTAAAAAAAAAAAATTTTTCATATCATTTAAATGGGAAATGAAAATCGCGATGAGGGACCTCTTAATTTAAATACGAAGGGCTCATACTTGCAGAGGGTTTTTTTTTAGATGCCAAACAATACATTTTTCATTATATCGAGGAAAAAATAAATTTGTCATTTTATTTGACCTAACCTAATATATATATATATATATATATATATATATATATATATTTATTTATTTATTTATTTATTTATATATATATATATATACATATATATATATATATATATATATATATATATATCTATGGTTCTTTGAAAAATACGAAGAAAATGGAGAACCAAGAAAAATCTGTGCCCTTCTGTCTCAATTTTTTTGTTTTTTTTCTCAGTATACTTCGCGGTAATCCAGCTTTATATCGAAGGAACAGAACTTAAGCCCGCAGACGAACTCGACGAGAAACTCGTCGATTCCCTCGTGGTCGCAGCAGCAAGAGCAGCCAAGGCGGAGTTCCATTAAGTTATTTCAATATTGACCGCGACTCGCCAACCCCTATTAAAACCAAACTACTTTTATCGTACAAGTCGTGGCGTTTACTGAAAAAAAACTGTGGGAAGCCTCATTTCCCTCGGGTTTCTCGTGATGTCATTTTGTAAAAAAAAAAAAAATGAATCGCGTTGTGGATTTTTAGTTTTAATCAGTTCTATCGAGAAACTTACGAATGTCCATTGCATTGGAATTCGATGGTTAATAGAGGTTTTACAAAATTGGAAGAGAAGACGATAAATTCAATCGTAACGTATTCGTAAGATCCATCGTTAACGACAGTTAAATTGACTAATTATTGTAATTATGTTGCATAGTTATGAATAATAATCCTAAAGTTATATTAATAGATGGCTGGATAGATTTGTTCTTAGTGTACAGCGTCCACCGCATTTTACAATCTCTTACAATAGCATCCCGTTACACATATCATATCCCTTTTCTTCATATACCTATAAACTCTATCCACTTTGGTTACAGCTGTCGCCTCGTTTGGTTGTGGTTCATAAAAATCAATTAATAAACAAATATGAATTAACAATTACAAAAATATTGGATCATTTCATAAATGTGTAAACAAATATGCCCAATAGAACAAATACCCAATAACAAAGTCACGAAATAAATGTAAACATTATTTGAAGCTGCTGGAATTGCGTGGTTAGTTGAGATGTACCGGAATCATTTTTTTAGTAACCCGTGTCGAAAATTATGAAGGTAAAGTCGCACGAAGCAGCCAATTGTTCCGATTATGACCCAGGTGCAATGTGCTTCAAAAATCAGGTTTTTCAAAAGTTCGTGCTTAAAATTAAACCCTATCTATCTATGCTTGGAATTAAACCCTATCTATCTACTTTCCGACTTTTCTTTAGACTTTATAAACATACATACGAGGTCTGTTCAAAAAGTATCGCGAATTTTGAATTTCCGCGGGCTACGTATATTCGATGTTCGATTTTTTTATGGCGTTAGGTTGGTACTCATGTCCCTCACTTATGCTGAAAAAATCGGCGATTTTGAATGTTTAGTTAATTGTTGACAGCTATTTTGGTTAGACGTGTTTTGGCTTGTCTTCGATTTTTGCCTATTCCAAAAAAGCAGCTTCCATTGCGATGATTGAGCTTTGGTTTCCACGTCATAACCACGACCCCATGATTCGTCACCAGTTATGACCCTCTGGAGCAATTTTGGGTCGTCGCGGACCGAGTCCAACAGCTCCTTAGCAATGTTAACGCGACACTGTTTTTCTTCGTAATTGAGCAATTTTGGCACGAATTTCGCGGCGACCCGTCTCATGCCCAAATCATTGGTTAAAATCGAATAGCACGAGCCAATCAATATGTTTAGTTCCTCAGCAACTTCTCTAACGGTGATTCGACGATTGGCCAATAGTATTTTCTTTACTTCATCAATGTTTTCGTCTGTTATTAATGTGCTAGGGCGTCCGGAACGCATTTCGTTGTTCGCATCTTCTCGGTCCTCTGAGAACATTTTGTACCACCGATAAACGTTGCTTTGGTCCAAGGTAGCTTCATCATATACCACAAACAACATTCGGAATGCGTCCGCGCACTCAATTTTGTTTTTCACACAAAATGTGATACAGATTCTTTGATGCATTTTTTGAAATAGGCAAAAATCGAAGACAAGCCAAAGCACGTCTAACCAAAACAGCTGTCAACAATCAACTAAACATTTAAAATGGCCGATTCTTTCAGCATAAGTGAGGGACACGAGTACCAACCTAACGCCACAAAAAAATCGAAAATCGAATATACGTAGCCCGCCGAAATTCAAAGTTCGCGATACTTTTTGAACAGACCTCGTATGCGTAAAGTATCCATTTCCAGGCGATTGAGGAGATTAAACCGGTTTATTGTATGGAAATTAACTAGAGGGGGGAGAAATTGGTATTTGTCAAATACCAGTTACGACATCTACGTCTGGTCTGACAATATGATTACCATGGGATTATATTCATCGATAATCGATTATTAAATCCGTATTTTCATCACACGAGGGAGCTAATCCGCAAGAGATACATCGCGGTAGGGAAATCGTCACTAGAGCCATTTTGGTACCGAAGTCCCCTATATGGTAACACACTTAGGAATGTTCGATTTCATAGCAGGATGTACGATTTACTATTATCATAATGTAGTATATAATAATTACTGCTCATCGTTATCTCACCGTGTTGAGGTGGCAGAGGAACACCAAGATTTTTGTTAATGGTGTAAATTTTGACCATCAAGTAAGGTGCACATTGGAGAATACTGGGGGGTCAATCAATCGATACTAGGGATTTTATTATTCATCACGATTCACGCAGGATATATATATTTGCTTTTTATTGAACTTCGCAAGCGTGTTGGATGCACGTACACGTGCTCTTTCTCTCCACTTGATATTCTCCTTCCTTTTTCACGATTACGTATTTAATATTGTTTCCCAATCCACCATGGAAGATGCACAATTAATTTGAGTTTCAACCTCACTTTGTTGGCAGATTTCACCCAGCAGTCAAACCGCCAAACGCAGGAAGCAAATGTTTCTAACGTTACACGATTTCGCTTTGGAAAAAAAGTAGTCCAAAATGACAGTCCTATATTTTTGATGCAAACGCCAATTTTAATTCCCGAAAAGTGGGCAGTGAAATGTACGTGAGATGTACAATAAATTCAATTAATTTCACATTGGGCAGCTGCATTCTGAATGGAATGACTTATCTACATGTGGTTCATGCTTGGCAGTAATGTATACCGAAACTGAAATGGTGATTTGTACCTCTATGTATGTTTTTCACGAAAATGTTGAGAAATACGAAAGTGGTCGAAGTTTTATCGAACTATTCGAATATCGACTCGAACCTGAGTGTCGTTCGCCTTTTTATTATATATTATGTAATATGTCTGACCGCAAGGAGACTCTTTCTACTTGCGTCGCTTCGAGAGTCACGGTAGGCTTCCGAGCCATCGCGAATCATATGCAATTTCTGTATGGCTGACTTTGAGCATCCAGTCCCCAGAAGCCTTAGCCGATATCATGCAAAATCCCCACTATCCCCTTTCCACCATCGACTCCCTTCAGCCCCCTCGATATGAAGAGAGAATGCTGGGATGTGTGAGATGCGAACATTTCAAATACCACCGTGGCAAACGCTTTTTGGGACATGAAGTTGAATGCATCTATGAAGATCCCTCTCACGCTCTCTGTCTTTCTCTTTCTATCTTTCTCTCGTTCTCCCTCTCACCTTCTTTCTCGCTAGATATATACGTAAGATATAATACTTCCTCGCCGAGCTCTTTGACCCCAATCGCTTCGCATTTTCTCGTCCTCGATCTTCGTGAATGCAAGATTCAAACATTCAAATCCTTGGAGTAAGAGCCGTATACGTTACATGTAAATCGTATGCTTTGCGATCGAGTCTCACATCCGCAACTAGAAGTAGATTCTCGCAGCTAGTAGATACAGCCTACAAGAATATATTTTCATTTTAAAACGAATTTTATAGAACAACTTTCGAATTGGACTCAACAATTGAAAAGGTTTTTTTTTCATCTATTTGACTGTGAAGTGATGCAAAATTTGATGGGCAGTAAAAAAAATCTCATTTCATTATTCACTCTGAGATCGTTGACATTTCAGCGTATCATTCTCTGCCTGTGCTAAATTATCTTAAGGTAGTAGTCTGGTAACTTAAGCCGATTTTCATGTCTTTTTTGGAGGGCGTTTTTTTGTAGGAAAATAAAAATGAATCGTTTTCGATATTTAGGATGTTTTTATTTACATATTAGAGATACAAAAAAAAAATTGTTTGAAAAAATTTAATAGTTTATTATTATTATTATTGATCGAAGTTGGCACCTCGAAAAAAGCGCGTGAGTGGCCCAGGTGATTTTGGCTCTCGATGTTATCTGAAATAAAAAATTCTTGATAATTCTTGATCTATAGACATGTCATTCTGGTCGGAACTACTGAAGTTTAATTTCATGGAGAAATAACAAAATGGCGGGCTTTGGAAAAGAATACTTTTTTTCCAAAGTCCGCCATTTTGTTATTTATCCATGAAATTTAACTTCAGTAGTTCCGACCAGAATGACATGTCTATAGATTAAGAATTATCAAGAATTGTTTATTTCAGATAACATCAAGAGTCAAAATCACCGGGGTCACCCACGCGCTTTTTTTTCGAGGTGCCAACTTCGATCAATAATAACAATAATAATAAACTATTAAATTTTTTCAAAAAAATTTTTGTTTGTATTCTTAATATGTAAATAAAAATATCCTAAATATCCAAAACGATTCATTTTTATTTTCCTACAAAAATACGCCCTCCAAAAAAGACATGAAAATCGGCTTAAGTTACCAAACTACTACCTTAAATGTGACTCTCGTCCGAAATATCGAGCGATTCGGAAAAAAATACGAAACCTTTCAAAATGGAGAAAAAGTCAAATTAATTGCTCGATAAAATCTTTAAAAACCTCACACTTTATATTTTTATTTCACCGGAAAATTACGAAGGATTATAATACACGAATTTTCGTGAAATGGTCGAAGAGAACGATTTCAGGGTTATCCGGATCTTCAGATCTCTCTACAAGCTGCGATTATATATGATTTTCTTCCAACCTTTGCCTGTCTCCTCATTTCGTCGTTTTCTCGACTGCAGAATCCAATAATGAAATTATATTCCCTTCGTCGTCGAAGCATATTGTGGTTATTGCGTTTTCTCGGATGCGAGGTTATCCACTCTTTCAACTGTGGCTCCCGTGCGCTAACCCACTTGGCAAATAGTTTCGTTTGCTTGCCGTATATCCAATTCCCACATTTATTGGTGCAATATCCCGTTCGTATTCCTGGAATATACATATATAGGATATAACAATTTCTCTCTGCGTTATTATCGGTAAAAAATCGAAGGTATTTGACACCGCAGTCTTCGTCTCTCTGTACACTCGAGGCAATACCATCAACGCTATTTATACGAATATATTTTCATCTTTATTTTTTTTGTTGAATTAAGTCTTACTTGAAGCGAAAAAAAATCATATTAATTGCCAGTTTATTCCCTTTGAACGAAAATTAATTGAATTAATTAAAGTTCGAATAACACAAAATCTATTTAATAAAGTTTTTGAAATATCTATTTAAATCTATTTAATAAAGTTTTTGAAATATCTATTTAAATCTATTTAATAAAGTTTTTGAAAAAAATTTTAATTTAATAAAGTTTTTGAAATATCGCCACTGCTAATACTCTAGGAATTATTGTTTGAGCGAAGTAAAACGTATAATAATCGTTCCGTTTGTTCGATATAACTTCTGACTGATGAATATACAGGCCATTATAATGATTAATGAAACAACCGAAGATAATATTATAAAATTCTTTGTTTTCAATTTTCCTGCGTATTAAAATACATTATTAAAATGCTTAACTTACTCAGTTACATCCAATTATATTATATATTCTGAGAATTAACGCGCACACATTCCTGATTATGACCATATTAGTTCATCAATTTTCTCTTCCTCGTAGAGGAAGAGAAAAAGAAAAGCTGTTTTCGTTAAATAATAAGGCAGCAAAGTGCGAATTTCTAATTTGCATGTTTTTTTTACTGAATTCGAACTGAACAATTGCAAGTCACCACGGAATACGAAACTCCATGATTTGATGAGTTTTTACCCGATAGTTGAACAATTTACGATGGTCAGAACTATCGAAGACTTTCTTCGAAAATCTCAAGATCCTGTAAAATCTCAAATCCTTCAGTAATTTGACTGAGAATTTAAGCGCACAAAGGGGGAGTCATTTTCATGATACAGCAAGTTGAATTTTGCAAACTGAAACGATAGCATGCGCTCTAGTTGCTCACCAAATATGCACGGAGTTTAATCACGTTTACGATGTAAATATGTTTGAACGAAATATGTTACGCACCACTACTATCGTTCCGTACATTTTTCTACCCCCGACAGTTTCCTATATTGAACAGCCCCAACTGGACTTCGGGGCAACATTAATACAAGTGGAAATATGAGGAAGCGGATAAGCACCCGATCCACAGTAACAGGAGAACAGCATAAAGAGAATATGTCAGTTTCATGCAACCCGTGTTCCCCAGTTCTACCCGTGTTTCAATGCTTCCACACGGGTAGAATTTTCACAACTTACTATAGTTTTCATTTGATAGTGATCATAACAGACAAATTAATTTATTGAGCAATGTATTTCTCGTATAATCGCAAATGGCCCTCGACGTTAATGAATTTCTGTTAATCGCATGGATGCGCAACCCAAACGAATAATCGCTTCCTATTGTCCAATGTATTATAATGAATATATTATACGTGTGCGTGTCCCACGTAGCGAAACTTGCCTTGCTAATCGATTGCGAGAAAGAAGGATTGAATTTCAAATCCTCCACGAGATCTTTCCTCACGTTGAATTTCTGTGTCTCCCTGCGTCTGCTATAGTTTAATAATATAGCACAGTATCTTGGATCGCTTAAACTTTTTCGTACATCGAATGCAATATAATTGCAGGAGAATTGCGGTGTACACTTTCTTCGATAAGTATGTTTCATCGACATGACAGTAAACATGTATATTTGTTGAGATTCTTCGTCGAATTTGCTCACTCATTTTCTATCAGTTAAGCTTCCGAGAAACATTATGCAAATTGAAACATCTACATTATTTCCTCGTAATTCTTGACGATTCACAATTTTTTTTAAGAGTTTGTGATTTTCTTAATTTGATTTCCTCATATAGAAAGGTTCTTGAATGTCCGAACACTATTAGGAAGGAATGTGCCAGTTTCAATATGCATCTTGTTTCCACCTCCTTTTCGGTAGAGCTATTGCAACAGTAAAACATTTTCAACCCTTAGCAAAATATGGCATTAAGTACTCAATGGCAGTCAATGGAAAAGCCCGGTTTTACCATACACTTTCAATGCGAATCGTATGGGAACGTCAAGGGAAAACTTTTAATGGCAGCAAGCTGAATGGAAAGATAATGGCAAGCTCGAAGGGCAGTTTCTTTCCATAGAAACTGAATGCGAATGCCAATGGATTATGAAGGATAAAATTGCTTGCCATTTGTTTCACCATTGGCGAATGTCGTTTAGAGCGAATTCCAATGGAAATATGAGCTAGTGGAAAAGTATGCGTACGGGAAGATGTGTATGGTGTTTATTGTCACTGACATCACAATGGTGTATCACAATGAATGTCCATGCAATATATATTTCCCTCACGTCTATGCAAGGTGATACTAATAATAGTATTTTCAACGGCTCAGAGGTCAATAAGTAATAGTGGTAACGACGCGGGAACTCTCGAGATGGCGTTGACGATCAAAGGATGATGACTCCCGCTCGTTGTATGTAGCACCCGCGTGACTAGTGAAGCGGTCAACCAAAATTTCAGGCTCGAAACCACTGGTGTTCAACCTCTAACGATATCACGTGAGCTAGTAACTCGCTACCATTATACTACCTCTATATGTATACCTTTATGACTTCTACACCATAGGGGTCTTCGTTATGGTGTCTCGCCAGTCAGATTCATGTGGGAATATTACGCGGTTGAGACTTAAGTTTTCAGATTTCGCTACGAGAGAAGTAGGGATGCGTTATCGAATTTTTTGCTAGTACTCAGGGACCTGGTCGCGAGGTGTCTTACGGCGATCCGTATGTATACAAATCCGTCTATTAGTTGGGCACGTGACCTGATTTTTCTTTTTCACGTTATGCCAATCTCCTCTAAGGACACTCATTCCGAACACTGCAGCTATCTTTCTTGCACTCATATGTGTTTCACATCGCCTTAAGATGATGTGTAACGTCAGCATAACTTCACAAATTCGCAACCAAACCAGTCTCAGAGATGTTTTATATTTCGGTGCGAAAACAAACCATTAGGTTATGCGTCGGTTAATTCAGCAGAGTTTAAGGTAGTAGTCTGGTAACTTGAGCCGATTTTCATGTTTTTTTGGAGGGCGTTTTTTTGTAGGAAAATAGAAATGAATTGTTTTGGATATTTAGGATATTTTTATTTACATATTAAAGATACAAAATAATTTTTTTGAAAAAATTTAATAGTTTATTATTATTATTATTATTATTGATCGAAGTTGGCACCTCGAAAAAAAGCGCATGGGTGGCCCCGGTGATTTTGGCTCTTGATGTTATCTGAAATAAAAAATTCTTGATAATTCTTAATCTATAGACATGTCATACTGGTCGGAACTACTGAAGTTAAATTAATTTTCATTGTACAACCCCTTCTTTGCCAAAATAAAAGGACTTTTTTTCCAAAGTCCGCCATTTTGTTATTTATCCATGAAATTTAACTTCAGTAGTTCCGACCAGATGACATGTCTATAGATTAAGAATTATCAAGAACTTTTGATCTCAGATAACATCAAGAGCCAAAATCACCGAGGCCATCCACGGGCTTTTTTTTCGAGGTGCTAACTTCGATTAATAATAATAATAACAATAAACTATTAAATTTGTTCAAAAAAATTTTTTTTTGGATCTTTAATATGTAAATAAAAACATCCTAAATATCCGAAACGATTCATCCTTATTTTCCTGCAAAAAAACGCCCTCCAAAAAAGACATGAAAATCGGCTTGAGTTACCACACTAATACCTTATTTATTTGTTTCTACGCTAAATGTTAAGCAGCTCTGAGAATGATTTGGCCGAAAATTTCAGCTATCTCTCTCGCATTTACGTGTCACCATGTATGTCTTTATTGGATATGGAAGATAAATAAACGTAGAAATGCAGTAGATTATATTTATCTGTCTTTGTTTTATTTCTCTTGTACGAGGAAGGAACGTCTGTTCTGTCTAGAATTCTACAAGAGACTAAAAGCTGGTCATGACGACGAAAACAATGTTACCACCTAATCACAATATTCTGTCGCTAGAATTTCGAGTGTTGCCTTTGAGAGGTACGGGAACTCGAGACTCGTCTAGGGTGCCATAAACAGTGTTGGTCGCGCCGGACAGACGGTCACTCTTATTACAGCAAGGCCCGCTCTCACCTTAAGGGTTTTTCCCGTTAAATAAGAAAATATGGATAATGTAAATAGAGCCTTCGAAAAAAAAAACAGGCCTGGTTTAATCACTGAGAACCCTCGTGTTAACTCTCTACATCGATTCGCAAGCAAACTCATAATTTACATGAGAAAATCCAACCGCCTTTCACATCGTCTTGTGAGTCTTCGGTTGTTCGTACTCACTTCCGAATCAACTCGAGGCAGAATCTCGACAATTTCAGACTGAGTGTCCAATATTTGATTGGATAGTTCCATCGGGATGGGCGAATCAGATAGCAGACGGTACACGGCAGCAAAACAACGCCGAACGTGCTCCGTGATACAATTCGAAGTTTACGTCATAGATATGACCCTCCACTTGGCGTGGAATCCCATCAACCTCCCAGTATTCAAATTAACAACGAGATAAATTGGCGTGCGCAAAGGATATGCGATATTGGCTTTTCTTGCGACTGGAATACCCCAAATATCAAGTTAGCCAAATCTTCCAGTTCGCTTTGCCACAGTGCGATCTAACACTCCTCATTTCACCATTGAACGTTAACGATATTCATAGATTTTCTGTAGTGTATATCTCACTAATCGCCCGTGCATTAGAATTAATTATGGAAAGTTCATAATTGCATGAAATTGGCATGAAATAATGTTTCATATTTTAGTTTGTTTACAGCCTCGGCAAAACGTGATGAAGCTGCGAAAGGGGGAAATGAGTCTGAGCTCGGCTGTATCGACACAGGTTTTTTCACTAGTTTTTTTTTTTTATATACTTGGCAGAAATGTCATGATGAGTATGATGCAGAGGATAAGTCGTATGCGGCCTCGTGGCGAGAATTACTGGCTACTAACGCGGGTCGATCCTGCAATAGGTATTAATCTGCACACGGGGTAAACATATATTAAGAAGATATATATAATTTAGATTGCAAAAATTCCGCCTCAGCACTCTGAATTCACCATGCAAACTCATGTAGAGTTAAGTTTGAACTCGAGTTCAACTTCAGTTCGTGCTAATGCTAACGACTTTTGAGTGGGGCCGTGGCGGAATCGAAGTTGAAAAATAATTAGCAATTCTACTGCAAGCATCCTTTTGGATCAAAAGCAAAGAGGCAGTACAATAGATATGTCTGTATTCTACTTGCAGACATTTTGTTTGTGCAATTTGTATGTCGCGAGCCTTACAAATGTTGCTTCACCTTGTGCAATGCAATTCATCCCTTCGGTGGATTAAACCTCTGGTCTCATCATGCTATAAAACAGACATCAGATGGTTAAAACTGTTCAGAAGTTCTTTGACCGCTGACATTGAGGTCGAGGGACCCCGAGCTCTGATATCTAAAAGGGTGGTTGATAAATCAGAGTACCCAGTACTCGATTAGATACTCCTTCAGCATGAGCCGCAAAGCTAAGCTTTTTATTACCATGACGACTTGAATACCACGATTTCCTTGCCTCTACACGGAAAGCCGGATATTATATGATAACAATACGAAATCGTGAAACGGACTGCAAAATTTGATGAGCTACACGCGTCATTACGCTGCCCTGGAGAGTCAAAACGAAGTCATTGACTGTGATGGGTGGAAACCTTCCTCCACTCATTACCCCGTTGCGCTCGTAACCGTTGATGATCGACAATGAACACGGCGATAAACGGGAAGTAACGCAGGAAAGAAAAATCTCTCGGCTTGGCGGTCTGAATGAGCGACGGGACCGTTGACTCGCCTATCGGGATGATTATTGAAGCGACCCGCGGCGTTATAAGCTGCGAGGTTGCGCACTCATCTCATACTATAATCGGGAAATAATTGTAAAGAATTCTTAATATCCGGATATTGCCATACAAAATCATTCGTAAGTGAATGTCGAGCATGGCCGACGAGTTAGATAAAAATTGTGTCACCAGGAAAAGGACGCACCACGATATAACAAGCTAATCTAACAGGCACACGTAACGATGGTGGTAACGGAACATCTATCTCCAAATTGTTAATTTTTATTTAATCCCGAGAGACATTTGTTCTTTGCAACAATGTCAAATTTGGGAAGAAGAAATCCCGTTTTATTACACAACAGCTTTAGGTCGAAAAATCATTTATTACAGAAACTTTTGATACCGATAAGCCGTCTGAAAGTCGACCTTTCTGAGCGAATAGCCAGTCGCGTTAAGGGGTCACTGTCTCCACTGTCTCTCAACATTCTTTTTCTATCATAAAGAGAATTTTTCTTTCTGCAACGACGGTGGTCCTTCCATAGAATTTCAGACTATTTAAAAACGTTTGTATTGCCTATAGCGTCTGTGAACTACGTGCTTTCTGGGCAACATTGTCTGACAAGATAGCTCCATATAATTTTTTTAAACTTGCATATTGCTTCCTCCTTGTTTTCGCAGATTCATAAATTTCCCTCTATTAGCAAGAGGCTTTCTTGGTTTTGTCTTCGACATAGATACGAAACAATGTGAATCTCGGAAAACGAGGAGGAGGCAAGGTAGAATTCCAATTTGCACTTTTTAAAAATGATGACGTATATTCGTAAGTATCTGACCTAGCACATGCCTCTAGAAAATTTCAGCGAAATAGTTCGTAGTTCAGAAATGTTACAACGAAATCAGAATTTTTAATTATTTTGGAATAATTTAAAATTCTATAAGAATCAATAGCTTACAAAACCAAAACCGCGTATCGAGCGGGTCTAAGCAATATGAATATGGACTTGACGACCTTATGGAGTTAGACCATCGATATATTCCGTCTCTTTCGGACGATATTGAATCCCTTGTGCGCCCTTCCTCCCCCTCCTCGCTCTCTCTCTGTCTACCTCAACAATGCTAAAGCGATTACCGAACGGGGAAACCCTGTGTGCGAATATCATCGATCCCCTCGAAGCCATCCGTCGATCGGTTTCGAGCGTCGCTATTCGGACATTCAAGAATGTCTGATCCTCGATCACTATATCTACTATGAATCACAGGGGTTGTTGCGATTCATGATGCTTTTGTGGTGTATCGATTGCACTCATGAATAGACGCGCTCTTTGTATTATATATACCGAATATTTGACATCGAAACCGTGCCGCGCTTCTTTATATATGAGGAATTCAATGCGAACTCTTATTATATAACTGTTCAAACTCCAAAAGTTGTTGGGTTTTTTATTTTCTTCGCTAACCTCTATTCAATAACGATTTTAAAAAATAGATGCGTTTTTCGTAAAGGACTCCCGATTTAAATATTCGGAAAAAGATTTCAGAAATACCGTGTGACATATCAATATTTTTAAAACCGTGATTTTTTTATTTCCGAGTCTTAAGAGTTTCATCATGATATAATAAGTACAAAGGTCAAACCAGGAAACTTTTAGACTCAATGTGGTGAGCTACTCCCTTTCTCGACCTGTTTTTTCCGAATGACGTGATCATCGTATTTCTCATATTTTTATGCAAGAACAATAGCTCAATTAACGTTGAAAACGCGTTATATACCGATTTTAGCTATGGCCGACTTCAGGCAGCTTGAAATGCCCTAGAATGCCTTATATATTTAATGTATCTGTATAGTGAGGAGAGGATAGGAAAGTGAGAGGGTTCGCACGTTCGTTTCATACTATATTTAACGTCTGGTTTTCGATTCCAGTTCAATCGTACGCCGAAATCCAACCAAGTCTATTTGTCGAAGGGAGTAACGGATGGGCACACACAGGTCGTGTGCATCGAATGACCAACGAGAAGGTTCCACCCCAGAAGTATAGTGTATAGTGTAGTTGTAGCCATGACTGTAGCATCGACAGTCGACAGTAGCAGCAACGGTAGTTTCAATACTATAGAGAGAGCGGTATAGGAACAGCATAGTTGTATCGATAGAATCGATTTGATCGGTCCTTCACAGCGCGTCGCGTATATATGTACTCATATAATTTCGATAGTTCACTTTACATCCTCTTTATTAGACCGATGGCACGTTGACTTTTTTTGTCAGAATACAAATTTGCTACTTTTCATTCATAGAAAAAGGGTGTAGCCCGAAATATCTCGGCTTGCATGCTGACTACCGAGCGGCAGACAGTTTTTCTGGATTTCTCCCAGTAATACAACTGAAACTCACTCAGTAAAATGTAGCCGGCTGTATCGGGCAGGTGTTTCAGTTTCCCTGTGCTCTCATGCGAATACGATACAAGTACCGCATTAGGAAAAAGTGGCTGTGGGCAATACTTTGGTGAAAACCTGGAAAGGTATACAATAGAAACAATAATAATGATATAACTGAAATTTGGGGATTGTTTATGAGTGCATTTTGTTTTAATTTCATGAAATTGTAAAATATGTGATCAACGATGAAGCTGACCCCTTCCCTTTGCCATAAAGGCAGAAGGGCCAGCTTCACAATACGGGCAAGGTCATTTCCCGTACGGTGAAGTTGACCTCGATTTTTATACACGGCGGCAGCAGCGATATATTGACATAATACAGAACGATATGAGCCACTCTTTAATGATTCAGCCATTTTTTGCCGAAGACTTCTCAGAAGTTTTTTATATTTTGCCAATTTAGAGTACAACTTAAAAAAGCTAGTTCCGGGTGCGAATTGCGACCGACACCAATGAAAGAAAAAATGTTTTCAGGTATTCTGTAATCCCGGTAGTTCCGATCACAACTTCAATAGATCTATGTCCAACGACCCGGATGGTGACACCTTCTAGCTGTGCATTAGTTGGCGAATGGAAACTCCACTGAACAGATGCTACCTCTGGTGGTCGTGTTTGACTTCACTAGCATTACCACCGGGTAGTTAGATACGTACAGTTAGCTAATAAAAGTATCAGTACAGGTTTTCCACAGTTTTTCCACAGTGCAGGGCCGTGGTGTGGAATTGAGTCAAGGAAATCCATAAAGTAGGGAAGTAGTACAACTCAATGGAAGGCTATAATGACTTTTGCGATTTTTTGTTGTTATTGCCATTAACATATATTATGTACTATATAATAATTATAATATAATGTTCCTGACAATATGTCTAACTCTTTTAAAATTACTGTTGTCCGCCGATTTTTTCAAGGGCTTAATAAACAAATTTAGAATGATAGGAATGCGCTAAATGATTATTCTACGTTTTAAAGTGAACGTTAATGTCTAGCAAAAAACGTTCATCATACGTACGACATTATTTAATGTCACATCTTTTCTATTTCCTTAAATTTTATGGATTAACTGGTCATTAAAAAATGTAATTAATTTGAATTCCGCGCGTTATGATGTTCACAATCGATTATCGTTGCTAAACCCGCGCGTTGCTTCCGAACAGCTGATCGAGAGTTTAGAGTGAGATTTAGTGAAAATTAAAGTGGAAAAGTATGTCTGCAGGATGGCATTTTTTTAGCAAAAAATTATTATCGAAGTGTAGAAAGTACAAATAAATGATGAGAACAGTGTGGTAACTTACGAAGATCTGTCAAAAAATGGTCACTCAATAACTACAATATTATAGCCTAAAATAAACTGTGAGTTGATAACTTTTGTGGAAAGTTAAAGTAAAGCAACATTGATATTATTTTAAATGATATCTTGTCATGAAAGTAGAAGGTATTACATTGTGAAAGAAGATAACGTTGTCAACAGTCATCAAGTCTTTACTTATTGATTTGCTCAATACAGAAATCTTCATTCCCCACAATTTGATTTTCAATATTCGAAAAAAAACACACACACACACACGCACATTAGATTTCCATGGATTTTGAGCTTACATTTGGTACATATCTTCACAAGCTCACCATCTACAAATTGTATTACCGGTTTTTTTCATTTCATAATGTAAAAAAGTTATTTGTCGTTAAAGTTGAAAAATATGGTACAAACCAAATTATTAAATATTTTTCACTGAAATACAAATTTCTAGATGTAAAAAATCGAAAATCCGATAATACTAATGATAGGCAAGGGTTCAAATTAAACCCTCAAAATGTCCCAGCTCTGCACTAGCCATCCCAATCCACCAGTAATTTTTGTGAAATTCCATGTTTATTTTGCCTGATTCCTAAATAACTCAGTAAATAATTCATGAAATGGTTTCAAATTTTAAGGGATTTTAAGTGAAAACATTGTAAATAAAGTATGCAAATGTGATGCAAAAGACTTGACAAGTGTACAAATTTCAAAAGTTACTATAGTCTTCCCTTAAAAAATATTCTCTGAATTATGGTAAAAAATTGAAAAAATCAAAGTGGCTGAGTTGATAAAGCTGAGCCACTACTTATATCTATATAGAACTAATTCACGTAGACAGTAGATATTTATATTTCAAACATATACATATATCACGAAAGTGGACTTAGAAATGGCAGGATAATGTCATCAAGTTCTAGTAGTAGTCATCGTAGTCATAGCTTAGTAGTAAGATGAATACCTAATACAGACGGACTTAACTTTGAAATTCTGGCTTGTTTCAACGCCCACACGGTTTCTCACGAACTCTGCTCCTTTCGATGAGCGATACTATTATACATATAACTAATAAATACGTATATACAGAAGCATTCGTGTGGTTCATGTTCGATCCCTCTTCTCGATATAACTCGTTAGCTTCATCGAGCCGTTAACTCACTTTATACCATAACTCAAGTCTGCGCTGATGTTGCTTTCTTCATCGGTTTTGGTATTAGTATTATATTTAGGACGAATACGTGGCGTCAAGCCGTTACGGCATCTTTTGATATGTAAATCAGGCCAGAAAAGCGGATATGTATCGTCCACCAATGCTTCATTCCTCGAGCTGATCCGAATAATGAAAACATTTTGCCGCTGCGCCGAATCCGCCACGGCGGAAGTTAAATTGGAAACAGCCCCGTACTCCGAAAGCATGTAAAAAAACCCCAACATTGTAGAATTGCAAAAGTACGACACGAACCTCTATTGGACACCGGTGAGAGCGCGCAACAAACTCTACTAATAGGGGTCATAATGCTATGAAAACGCTTGCTCGAGGGGTGCCTAATGGCAATGAGAACATCATGATCGATCGGTCCTTCATTTACAAATAGGTTAAACAATTATGAAGGTGACTTAGCTTGCCGTGGTTTGGTTACCATACACTTTCAATGCGAATTGTATGGGAAAGTAAAAAAAAAAACTTTTGATGGCAGCAAGCTGAATGGAAAGACAATGGCAAGCTCGAATGGAAATTTCTTTCCATGAAAAATGAATGGAAGGTCCATGCCAAGCTCGTATGGCAGTTTCTTTTTATAGGCACTGCAATGGCAGGTTTCTTTTCATAGGCATAGCAATGAATAGCATATTTTGTTAAGGACCTCAAAAACTCACGAAAATTGTACAAGGGAATTTAACTTTTCCGAATTACGTGAACAATAATTTTTTTTATTTTTACGTTCTAGATAGAGGTATTGAGAATTACTCGACCAAATTTAAAATCGTTCTGTTTGTTAATTAAGGAATGCCGTTTGAAATTCCGGGTTAGTGCGATGGTTGATGTATACGTAATGAACGAACCTCGTAATTTCGTACGAGGACTGTCCCAATTTCAATCGTACCGGCGTCACAGAGCCATTCCGTCTCTGAGTTTGATCAGTAAATAGCTAATATTGGTTTCCTCGATAAATGGCTGTTGCAAGGGTTAAAACGATTCATTTTTTCTTACAGTCCAAAAATAAATGTCCCATCTTTCTTCAAGTGGTCATGAAGAGGTTTCACGATTACTGAGAAATTACGCATGAAGCGTCAAAAATAGTTTGCGGGACCGATCCGCCTATGAGTCTTTTTGCGTCATATTAGTTGGATATTTATTTCGCAACTGACTTAGTGTTTTCTGAGCTGGGACGCATTCTGTCCTTGTTTAGATATCCGAGGTACATAATTTCGGGATAGAAGAACGAACAATTGTCGATTGAAGTGGAAGAACAACTTTGTTTGGTGCGGCATACAAAATACCTACTACAATATATCGACGGTGCGTACGAACATAGCTGATACGTAATTATATCAAATATCTCTAATAGTAACATTCAAGTGAACGCATTGAAGTGGGGAAAATACCGTGCGCATTAATGTCCACTTATGTTGAAATTTCGTGAATTCCTCCAACCATGTAACATAATCTCTCTATATTATATAAATATATCGCCGCCGCCGCCGCCGTGTACAAGAGTTGAGGCGGTCATTCCCTTCACCGTACCTCCCCCCAAACCCAACAAACCCGGGGGGGGGGGGGGGGCGCCGAATGGAATGGCCTCTGGGGGGGTACGTTGAATAGATTAACCGCCTTGAAAGGGGGGGGGGGGGTTGGCGCGCAGTGGGGCAGAGCCCCCAGTATAATATATTCTTTAATTATTGTCTGTGAATTGGGCTTTTGGCAATTAGGTTATACGCGGTCTATTAATTTCGGTATGATTGCAAGAATGTTAATAAATTATTTTTAATTTTAATACCACAATGGTCAAGCGGTAGGTAATGAATTGCCTCATTCCCATTATACGAGGGGGGACCCAAAAAAAACGGGAATTGCGCTGCGGCGGGGAGGGAGAGTGGGGGAACCCATTGCTCGACCAGGTGTCCGTCGAGGACACGTCTCCTGAGTTAATGTGCGAAGTTCTGTCGCCGTGAGTGCATCGGTTCGCCCGTGGAAATTTTTGTAGTGAAACAACTTTTTCCATTTCGGCGAAAACGTGATGGCCGATTGTCGAGAGCAACGCGCGGCTGTGAAATTTTGTTTCCTGTTGGGGAAATCGGCCGCGGAAACTACTGTAATGCTTAAGACTGCTTATGGAGATGCTGCCCTAAGTAAAACCAGTCTACGAGTGGTGTTCACGTTTTAAAAATGGAGAAATGTCAATTGAAGACCAACCCCGTTCAGGACCCCCCTCAACGTCATGAAGTGACGAAAACGTCGACAAAATCAATGCTCTCATTCATGAAGACCGTCGCCGAACCATTGATCAACTCTGTGAGATGTCTGGGATATCATGGAGTTCAATTCAGAGGATTTTATCCAAAGATTTGCACATGAGCAGAGTTGCAGCCAAATTTGTCCCTCGCCTTCTCACAGACGAGCAAAGGGAGCGTCGACTTCAGGCATGTTTTGAACTTCAAAATCAGCTCGAAAAGGACCCTGAACTTTTTTCCAAGGTGATTACTGGTGATGAATCGTGGTGCTATGGATACGACCCCGAAACAAAGCAGCAATCAAGCCAGTGGAAGACATCTCGCTCTCTTCGTCCGAAAAAAGCTCGCCAAGTGAAGTCAAACATCAAGACAGTACTCATTTGTTTCTTCGATTGCAGAGGTGTTGTGCACGCGGAGTTCGTTCCCCCGGATCAAACTGTCAACCAGAAGTTCTACTTGGAGGTTTTGAAAAGATTGAGGGAGAGTATCCGGAAGAAAAGGGCCGACCTTTGGCGCACAAGTGACTGGTTCCTCCATCACGACAACGCGCCGGCCCACGCCGCTCTCTCCGTAAAGCAGTTTTTGACTAAAAACTGCATGACACCAATTGTCCACCACCCCCCCCCCCCCCCCCTACTCGCCGGATTTGATTTTTTTTTGTTACCCAGACTCAAAAGGGACATGACAGGAAAGCGTTTTGCCACTGTGGAGGAGGTAAAACAAAAATCGCTGAACGGCCTAAAGAACATCCCAATAAGTGAATTTAAAAAATGTTTTGAACATTGGAAGGATCGTTTGCAGAGGTGCATTGTGGTCAAAGAAGAATACTTTGAAAGTCATCAAAATTTGGTGTAAAAATATTAAAAAATAAAGAAATTATGACGAAATTCCCGTTTTTTTTGGGTTCCCCCTCGTACACTAAAACTCGCACGAACCCACGAAATGCGATTTATCTCTGAAGCCGCTATATATATAGACGGACACTGATTGGATTTCGATGTCGTGCTCAGAATTCAGTAACGTGCATACTTCAGATCGCACAATCGTAAACGACGAGCCTAGGTTAGCTTCGTCGTTTACGATATCGCGATCTAAAGTATTACGGCAAACAAACGAGCGCCCATGCGAAGCGCGCACATCGATTCCAAGGATATAAAGTCTCTAATAGATAAACTTTTGATGCCTAAAGTTCAAATGTATGACAGCATGAAATTGTGCGATGCAAATGTTGGTCGTAAATGATGAAATGAAGTCTTCAAGCACTATTGATGTGGCACATACCGTCGTTAAATGGCAATAGCCAAAAAGGAAAAGAAGAAGTTTTGAAGCTGCGAAGAGTAAAGGCATAGGAGGGGATATCACCAACTGGCATCGTGATGCCCGTGCAGAACTGACGATAATGGACGCGAAGTGCTAACTGGATAACGATTAAAGGGAAATAGATTGAGTTGGGATGACGGGTATGGTGTTAGCGAGCGGGAATGTTATGGCTCGCAGATAGTGAAGATGGAGTATGAGAAATAGAACACTACCGCTATACCACACGGAGAGAGTTTCGTCGCTGTGATTAAATCGACGATCAACGACGTACAAACAAATTTTCACATAATCCTCGAATAACCCGAACAGATATATACTTTGTATTTTTATTTTGCATATTTTCCACTGCATCATATATTTGTTAAAAATATATCTTGCTTCAGTAAATAAACATCTAATTGAACATACCGTGCATAAAAAAATGTGCACTATATATTATTGTAACTAAATTTCACTCTATTGAACGATGAAAAAAATTATACTATGCCGGAATAATTTTACAACACACTGTCCTATAAAATTTACATTGTTTTACGACAAAACTGTCTTTTACGAACGTGACATAAAACGAGTTAACTGCACGACCATTTCGTAGCTTGGACGATCACGAAAACTCGGATATTTCAAGACTACCGACTTTTCATTATTGATTTACAGGATGCCACATTTGCAGATTGGTTTAATGATCGTTATTCCTCGGATCAACAATGACAGTGAAGCTTTTTATTCAATTATTAATAGTGACAGACAAATTTGATTGTATTTACTAAAAAATACAGGGTGAAGGCTCGTAATGGAGTCGTTTGTTACATCATTCATCAGTGTCATGGTATGAGCATCTGTTTTATTCGAGCACTATATACTCGTATATAGCAGCAGAGATATGTGATCGACTTGACAGTGTTTTACGTGGTCTTTATAGGATCTACTCTAATCCTGCGATACGTTCTCGTTAATTCATCAACAGGCGCACACCCGAGCGCTTAAAGGTATATGTATTCATAAGAGCACGATATGGAAAACGCTTGCGAGAAATTGATACAATAACTGTTCATTTTGCTCGAACAACACTGTTATACAGACGGTCGATGGACCGGAATATACAAATATTGCTCGATATATTTATGGTATTGAAAATAATGAACTGTGTTTATTATATATTTATTACTGTATGTATGACGTATTCCTGGCGAACTCGAAGAAGATCCCCTCTCGATTTAATCCATGATTTTTTATGTGATTATGCCTACTCTAAGAAGCACTCCGATTTTTTTGCAGATATGTTATAAACTTTTTAAATCTAAAAAATGGTGTTTGTTGACAATCCGAATAAATTCTGAAAAATCGAGGGTTGGATCATGAAAATGTTGAGCCTATTTGTATAATAGACTGAGAATGTTTGCACTATTTTAGAGGACTTTTCAATTTAACAAAAAGTCAATGTTAAAGATGGCCCGATCAACAGCAAATTATTCTTTTACTGATCTGATATCAACGAGCGTCAATCGAAATCGATAGCCGATATACCAATGTGAAACGAGCTTCAATATACGAGGGGGGACCCAAAAAAAACGGGAATTTCGTCATAATTTCTTTATTTTTTAATATTTTTACACCAAATTTTGATCACCTTCAAAGTATTCTCCTTTGACCACAACGCACCTCTGCAAACGATCCTTCCAATGTTCAAAACATTTTTTAAATTCACTTATCGGGATGTTCTTTAGGCCTTCCAGCGATTTTTGTTTTACCTCCTCCACAGTGGCAAAACGCTTGATTGCTGCTTTGTTTCGGGGTCGTATCCATAGCACCACGATTCATCACCAGTAATCACCGTGGAAAAAAGTTCAGGGTCCTCTTCGAGCTGATTTTGAAGTTCAAAACATGCCTGAAGTCGACAAATTTGGCTGCAACTCTGCTCATGTGCAAATCTTTGGATAAAATCCTCTGAATGAACTCCATGATATCCCAGACATCTCACAGAGTTTATCAACGGTTCGGCGACGGTCTTCATGAATGAGAGCATTCTTCAATTGACATTTCTCCATTTTCAAAACGTGAAAACCACTCGTAGACTCTGGTTTTACTTAGGGCAGCATCTCTATAAGCAGTCTTAAGCATTACAGTAGTTTCCGCGGCCGATTTCCCCAACACGAAACAAAATTTCACAGCCGCGCGTTGCTCTCGACAATCGGCCATCACGTTTTCGCCGAAATGGAAAAAGTTGTTTCGCTACAAAAACTCTTACGGGCGAACCGATGCACTCACGGCGACAGAACTTCGCACACTAACTCAGGAGACGCGTCCCCAACGGACACCTGGTCGAGCGATGGGTTCCCCCACTCTCCCTCCCCGCAGCAGCGCAATTCCCGTTTCTTTGGGTCCTTCCTCGTACGTCACACATATGTGATAATCAATTTTTTTCTGGTATACGAAAATCTCGTGGATTAAAACGAACAATCGAGGAATTCAAAATCTCCCAAAATGTTTAACTCTATATCGGTTTTTATAAAATTCAATGGCCCGCTTTTCCTCTCTGTTAACATTTTTTACATAATTTCAGTTTCATTACTCATGATTTATTACAGACAAAGAGTTAAGGGGACTGAGTGACCTAAAAAAAACGTTGGAAACTGATTTTTTTTACCACGTGTAACGTTCAAATAGTTCGACCGTTCATTCGTGTTTAATAACAAATAAACAGTGCCGTGACAAGAATGAAGACATTTTCATGACTATCATATATCTTTATTTCTATGCATATAATGGAAGTTTTGCATACAATTTACATCGCTTGCTAACCCACAAATGGTTGCCAAAAACCAGTGAAAGGCAATTTTTTCGTGAAATTTCAACGCTCCAATCGATTCTATTGAAAGCCGTTGCCAGATTTCGTTTAATGTTGATTTATGTAAAAAATTGTGTAAAAAAATGCTGATTTATGTACAAAAAACGTGTATTCAATAACTCCAGGATTGCTCGAGCCATCTTTAAAATTGAAATGTAAAAAGATTGACAAATCTTTCAAAATAGTGAAAATATTCCCAGCTCATTATCTAAATAGACTTAAAAATATTGGTAAGTAACACTCGAGTTATCAGAATTTTTGTAGAATAAAAAGTGACCATTTTGTGGATGCTTCTAAATCAAACACAAAAAGCCTTCTGTATGAGGAGGCACTAGGGGGCTCTGCCCCCCCCCCCCCACCCCCCCTCGCCCCTCAACTCTTGTACACGGTGGCGGCGGCGATATAATTATATAATTTATAAAATAGTGATATTACATTTAATATATTATATTACTATATGTTGATAATTATAATCAACAATATAATATTCAACGAACGAGTGAACAAAATCTGTATATTCTATTGGGTGCAAATGAAACGTTGTAAAAGAAAAAACGATTAATATTATTATCGCAGTGTGTAATTGCCAGAACACGCCGGGGCTATTAGCGCACAATAACGGGACCCTGGTGGAAAGGTGGGCGGAGGAGACACACGGGTTTGGGTGGAACAGAGCCAAGTGAGATAACGGGGAGAGGCAGAGAGAAGTAAGCTCGGTGGCGTTATCTGGAACGTTCTCTCTCATTCGCGCGAGCGCGTGCTTTCAACCCCCTTTTTTTCCTCTAACCCTCGGGACATTACTGGGTGCTCGTGCACCCCGAACATTGCATAGAGGGTCGAAAAAGTGATGCTCGACACAACAATGAATGCCTAGAGACCTCGATGCATATCTCGAGCCTTAAATCTCAACTATATTGCAACCAGTATGCTACGAAAATTCGAACTCGAAAACTCGAATCTCTATAGTCCACAAACTCACGCCGTAGTGCGAGGCGCGAAAAATACCTTTTCTTGTTTTTTTACGACGGTATCAAAATTATAGTTTTTATGATTGAAGGTTTAAGAATAAAAATTCGACTTCAAACGACGCAGCAGCATCTCGATACCAACCAACAATGAAACATAAAAATGCGCTCACGTTATCCAATGGTTTAACATTTGTCATTTACAATGCTGAAGATGAGTTAAAGATTTCATAGACATTGTTCCACAAAAAATAAATAGACTTTGCGGAAACCCAATTTTTCAGCTCTTAATGGTAAAGACAAAAAACTTTGGTAGCGTCATCCTCTATCATTGGTTTTGTCAATAGATATTGAAAAAAACCATATCGTGAAAACAATTTGAGATGACAAGTTTGAGAAAAAGAAACTTGACAATCAGTCCGTTCCACGTTATGCAATAACAAATGAGTAACGAAATCGAATATTTGTTCCAAATATTAGATTAAAAGGACGACATAAGGTCAGCGATATCAAACAGAAGATATTTTCGACTACAGACACTACTACTCTAGACATGCCGTTTTACTGACTGAACCAGACCTCATAGAAACAGTCTAAGGTTACAAATAACTTACGAATGACCAGACAACCATACTACAAATAAATTATGAATATATGATCCGTCTCTCACACGAGCACTATCCGGTTAGTCTGATCAGGCATACCGTACATCAATATCGTAATTGCATCTGATACGGAATTTGGTTGTCGCAAGAAATTGTTCCTCGTGCGTATTCAAGTACTCTCGTATTATGTAATGATAGGTTTTTGAATCTGGTAGAGTTTTGAAGACCTCAGAAACTGGTGTTAAACATTTTTATAGATAAATTTTAATGGTGCGCCAGTTTTGGAAGATGTTAAGGAATTTTACGTGATCCGCATATACATTATTAAATAACTCTCGTTAATGATTTACAGTGGAATCTCTCACAGGTTACTTAATTCGGAGAGAAAGTAAGATATTCGGAAGGACCTGGTAACTGGCGAGAACCGGCCACGGTGGGTTGGGAGCTATAACCAGAGCTATTCGGACAGTGCCGTAATAACATATGCCGTATAAACATATACTGTGGGTCAAAAAAGTATTCATACACCTTGTTTCTTTGCGATTACTTTATAGACATAGCGATACGCATAGAAAACCAATTTTATTTAATAGTACATCAGGTGCAGAGATAAACTGCAAATGGAGAATTTTTTCCCAGGAATAATAGAAGAATTATGCCAAAAAAAACGAATATTTTCGGGCAAAAAAAGTATTCATACACTTACGATTATAGTGAAAACCTACATCATCATAGTTGTTAATTATAACTAATATTTGGTGTGCATCCCTTTTGCTTCAATTATGGCCTAAGAGACTCGCTCTTAGGCATGGATTCTACTAGCTTTTGCATTGTTTCTTTTACTATTATCGTCCATTTTTCTAAAAGCGATCTTTGGAGATCAGATTTGTTTGTTATTTTTCTTTTTCTAATTTCTACATCCACCAAGTGCCATAAATTTTCAATAGGATTGATGTCCGGAGATCGTGGTGGTGTAATCAATTGTTTGCGGACATTATAGAGTAACCATTCCCTCGCTTTCATGGCAGTATGTTTCGGGTCGTTATCTTGTTGGAAGTAGAAATTTCTATCCAGGCCCATTTTATCTACATATGCTTTCAAATTGCTGGGCAACACGTCGATATACTTCTGGGCATTCATTGTACCATCTATAAAAGCCAGATTACCAACGCCATAATATCCCATACAGCCCCAAACCATGGCGCTTCCTCCGCCGTGCTTTACAGTCGGCATTAAATTTTTCTGCCGGAGCTCGGTATTTGTTTTCCGCGAGACGAATTTTTTTTCATCGGACCCGAAGTTGTTAAACTTCGATTCATCCGAGAATACGACACGTTTCCAAAATGCTATAGATTTTTTTACGTAGGTTTTTGCGAAACCTGAACGTTTTTCTCTATTTATATTATTAATTAATGGTTTTTTGCGGGCAGTTCCGCCGTATATTTGGGCAGAATGCAAAACGTTTCGAATAGTCTGAGGACACACGCTCTTCCTCGATGTTGACGCGACATCATTCGCTAAACTGCGAGCACTTGTGAACGGTTTTTTTGTAGCCTCTGTAACAATACTCCGACGCTCTCGTACTGTTAGCATTCTCGGTCGACCGGTTCGTGGCTTATTTTCTGTGCTGCTTGTTCTTTCGTATTTTTTTATTATATATTGCACTGTTGCAAAACTTAGATTTAGTTCTTTACTAATTTTTCGATAACTTTCACCGCGTTTCCGCAGAAAAATCACTCTATCTCGCATGGATATTGATATTTCACTTTTCTTTGCCGTCATGTCTGTTCAGAGCTTGAAGATCCACTACCGCATGGAATAGATCAAAACCATTGTGTAAACGAAAACTTGTTTACATTGTACGCAGAGGTCAGACCGTCCGTGAGTGAATATCGAGATTTAGCAGCTCAATCGTAAGTGTACGAATACTTTTTTGGCCCGAAAATTTTCGTTTTTTTTGCATAATTCTGCTATTATTCATGCGAAAAAATTCTCCATTTGCAATTTATCTCTGTACCTAATGTACTATTAAATAAAATTGGCTTTCTTTGCGTATCGCTTATGTCTATAAAGTTATCGCAAAAAAACAAGGTGTATGAATACGTTTTTGACCCACTGTATGTTTTTTAAGGAATTTCTCAAGAAATTCCTTACCCGCCCCCGGTGAACACGAATAACGTTGTGCAACGATCCTTGGCAAGCACCCTCCACCCAATCTACTTCTCCGCCTGACTCAGAGCCCCCGTAAAGTTCACTTATCGATAAAATCTGGAATATTACAATGAAATGCCTTCTATCGCATCAGTTATCAATCCGTCAATACTGATTTTAGCATGTTAATGGTCGATAAAAAAATAAATACTTGAAATTTTTTATTGATAAATTGAAACTTGCTCATCGCTTCCTCCTCCTCTACGAAGATTTGCAAATCTCCCTCTATGAGCAAGGAAATTTCTTCATTTTCACCTCCTCATAGAGAAAGCTATGGGAATATTCGAAAGCGAAAAGGATACGATGTGCAAGTTTTTATTTTTATCTTTATGGAGAAAGTTTTGTTTTCGTGGAAAAAATCTGGAAAATGATTTCAGACATCGGGCTCAAATTTCGTAGACAGGTATATAGAGCAGCCGACCGTCTTCAGTTGTTGCAATTTCCATAAAAATTACTTTACACTTTCAGATTGTACAGAAAATTTAATATTTCAAAATAATAATGTCTAGGATCGCTATAATTTTCATAAATTCTTAACTATCGTGCCAAAACTTTCTACACAAATAGGCGAGGTTTCAAGAACGTTTGATATTCAATTTGACGATATAATCGACAAAGTGGTTCAGATTCTATGAAAATCTTTAATTTTTCGAAAAACGTCCATTAACAATTTAACTAGAGTAAATGTCGAGTCTTGAATGTGTCATTTTTTCGATAAACGAATTGACGTTACAGAATGTTTAATAATAAATTTGATGAGAAGCAACATCAAAATTGAGAACTGATGAAATTTTGAATTTTTCGAAAAATTATTCCGATCTCAAGCTCGAGCAAAGTGCATTAAAGAAGTCGGAAAAAGGTGCAAAATGAAATTTGTGGATCGTTTTCTTCTCGTTTTCGAAATTGTCCATAGGTTCTTCTATGTGGAAACCACAATGCGCAAAGTCAATTGCTTATACAAGGGGATTTGTAAATCTTCTAAATCGAGGAGGAAACCAGGTGCAAGTTTCAATTTGCATCGCTTTTCTATCCCCTTTAATTGTGTTGGATAATATTTTTTGCTTGAGTTGGAACGATGAAATTATTTTTCGGAAAATTCAAAGCTTCACAAAATCTTAATGTTTTTATCGATTCTCACCAAATTTGGTATCACATATTCTATAACGTCAATTTATTTATGCAAATAAATTTGTTACTATGCCGTCAAAAATTTCCGATTTCTGATTCAATGAACATCACACATATTCATTGTACAGTGTATGGTATATAAATGCTGTGCAGCCTGTGCAGTGTATTGCGATTCGTATAAATAGAACAGTAGAAATGTCGTGAATAACCAGAGCGACGGATATAAGATACCGTCAAGAGGAAACGTGTTAATTAATAGCCTCGTTAATTATCCTCCTTTACGCGCGGTGCAGAGAAACATTAAAGCCCGAGAAAAGTTTCACAGACGACTTCGCAATATATGAATATACCGTACTAATGTATTAACTACATATATATATATATATATATAATATGCATGCATACATATGAGTGGCAAAGGATACATATGAGTATCAAACGGAATGAGGTTAACACGCCGTCGTCCCCGATTCAGTTGATTATTTTTTTCCAGCTTGCCTATACGATGTCGAATTCACGTACCAAATATTATTTTGTAAAACCCCGTTATGTTGGGGCAAAAGATTTTATGAATTGTTAGCTAATTAAACTTTTTCGCACATTATATGATTGGTTTTCAACCACTGTCTTCGTTATAGGATGTATAAGTACGGGTTTGCGTGCTATGTTTCTTATATAAAAAATTGTCTAAGAATTCAAACTTTCTACAAAAAATATCATTTGATGAACCCCTATATAAACAAACGGTGTTTAAGCTTGAAGGTAGATTTTTCTTTGTGTTGAAATGTAATGTGCTATTTTTCGTAGTTAATTTTCTGTTCTTCGACGTGGCGTACTCATTATTGTGTGATTACCGCTCATAATATTATACTTTCACGAAAAACTAATTATCCTTTTGAAGCACACTGTTGCCGTATTGTAACATCTTGCTTCACCCCCACTTACTTATCCTTTGAACATGAAAAACATTACGTTTTACCTCAGATTATAAAAAAAAGTCAAACAAACTTATCAACTTTCTCTTCCTATAGACTAAATTTCTTGTCTCATTGACACATTCAAAAGATACGGTGATTTAAGAGCATATGAAAGGTCTGTTTTACCGATAGAATGCATTGACATTTTTGGCCACATGCCATTCCTATAAACTATGAAACCGGATAGTTGTAAAATTGGTCAAGTGATTCTGGACACCTCTATCTCTATCGTAATGACCAGAAACTGTTGACATTCAAAATAGAAATGTACATTTCCAGCTAAAAACGAAGAGGCCTAAAACAAAAATGGATATAACTATTATTGCGTAGCGAATTTGGAAAAGTTTGACCATTACAATATAGGCAGATAGAAACCGTATCTGTAAAATTAACAAAATAACCATTAGCCGAAAAATACACAGCAATCGTGGAACAATGTTTTCGTTTAGTTCGTTTATATTCTAGTGGCGCTACTTGGAGACCCGAACGCGAAATTTTCCTTACTCAATTTTTAATTCACAGACAATTCTCGGGAGGTTTTGCGGGTCTAACCGGCAAATTAGAAGTTGCAATACCACAGTACATAGTAAATCACTTCTGGCACGATTAAATTGCGTTTGGTACAGGTTCCTTGAATGTTATCTAGATTTTAAAGGTCCCCACTATACCGACGCTGTTGGAGCTTCTCATCGTCTCTCCCATGCTCTTAATTAAGCAATAGAGATATACATCGTGCATTAAACAATTAAAATTAGCATAATCTTTCAAATATTTCTATTCCTTATCTTCAACCAACGTGTGCACAACACAAACACATTATGGACAGATCGAAATTTCACTGTGATCCTATTCCTGATGGATTGTTTCTCTTTATCCCGCGTCATTTATTCGATTGCTGCCTTTTACCTGCTTAGAACCTGACATTACTACCCGCTTTCAACATGCTGTACATCGGCATATTACCGCATATAACTCCAAATGACCAAAGCCTTTAACCGATCGTAAGAGAGAGCGGAGTTCCTTGTACCCCGGGAGCCCTTGATGTGACAACGCGAATTTCTGATATTGCTGTTCACCAAAATAGACAATTCTGGTGCAAAAACGTTTAATTTCAATGGGAAATTACATCAATCAACAAATCTTATGTAAACAAAGTTTTATCATTTTATTATAAAATGGAAATCAACCGACAACAGTGCACGCGCCGGTCGGTGTGCGGGTCTAGCGTTCACCGAAGTTAAGCAGCTTTGGCCGCGGTCACTTGGATGGATGATCGCTTAGCCGTGCACTGGCTGGCGCCCCGACTGTTGAGTGGGAGGCAGTTTTATCGAGTTTCTGATGTAGTAAATACAACTGAATCTCAGTGAAAATAAAGTCGCCTGTATCGACCCAGGTTTTCCGCAGTTTCCCTGTGTCCAAGGCAAATGCGATACAGTGTAGCTAAGACGTCTGCGGGCACGATGGAAATTAGGTTAGTTTAGCGAAGTGCGGGAAGGGAGTGATGGGGGAAAAAATGGAAAAGAAATGGAATCGGAAAGGGTCATACGTAAAAACCCGAAAGGGTATACATTGGAACAAAGATAAATAAATATAATTAAAATAAATATAAATAGAGATGAAATCGAGGTTTGTGGAAGTACATTTTTTCCGCTCATTATTATTTGTTCTGATTCTTCGTCATGTGGTCCGTCGGTATAAAATGTTATTATGAGACGTCAGCTGAGATAAGAGAGAAATATTATTATACGTAATCCGGCGGTTTGGCGCAGTGGCTAGCGTACTCGCCTCTAAACCTAGACCAACTGGACGGGGGGTCGACGGTTCGAATCCCGGTCTCGTAGTTTCATCGAGAATAAACATATGGCCGTGGCAAAGCTCCAGATATTGTACATGAGTCTAAACACGTGCGTGTATGTTACGTGTAAATTTCACATGTATATAGCTGTAGTCCACGTTACGTTCTTGGCGAAACGTGACCGTAACTCCGGAGCCGAGAAGCGAACCTGAGATATCGGCTATATTGAAACAGTTTTTTTCGCAAGTTTTCCTAAGACCATGGCGGAAATGCCATGGTGAATGCGATGCAGTGGTGAAAGTCGGATGCATCCGCAACGGGGGGGAACTCGCTACTGACCCGGTATAAATCAATATTTTTATATTACAATCTTTTTTAATTTAATGTTTCGTGTATTTTAGTAATAAACTTCATCACATTTGAGATCGAGAAGACCTAAAGTTATTCTCATTTATTGATGAAAAAGCAATTTCCTTATGGTTTAAATAGGCGTGGCACAAAGGGACCCACGATCTCCCACCAGGCGAGAAATGTACAATGATTATTGTTGTCCATGTTGGATTGAATAAACGTGGCTTGACATATTCCTAACACTTCTCTGTACCATGCTGATGGCACAATCTGTTTATAATGAGCCAAAAATCTGTCACGACATATTGTCCACCCGACAATATAATCTACTCTGCGAATTTGTCACTCGATTGAGTACCCCGCACCATAAGAAATTAACGGATTCTTTTTTGCAAACAAACAATGTGTTCTATATCGTTAAGAATTATATTTGATAACAGTTTCTAGACTCTATTTAAAAAAAGACGTTTAACCAAGACTACACCTTTCGTAAATCAGAATATTACAAGGTATTTTTCTTTAAAAATTGTAATCTACTTCTCTTCGTACGAAAGAGACTTAACGTTTCGCCGTTTGGTACAAAACTTTTGACGCAATGGCTGTGCTGTTAAAAAGTAACATTGGATCTCAGCGAAACGGATGATACTAATAACGATGAACCGTTATGAAGAAAAAAAAAGAACGATAACAATACCAACGAAACCTTCACAGATCCCAACGAATCACCTTCACAAAATCGATTTCTGTGGCATTGTGATGTGGGTAAAAGTTGTTCGTGGAAAGGTCACAACGTTTCCTGACAGAAACCACAGAGTTCGCCTTCGCCTGACTTACCATTATGTTTTATTGTTATATATCGGCTTTATAGAGTTATTTATATACACGCGTAGGTGCACGGCATTACACGAAATCGTGCACGACACCGTTCAGTGTTTTTATATACGTCGTAAAAACTGCTGGGTAACATAACTCGCGCGTTAATAAAACGAGTTATATGTTTTAATATTTACACGTATGTACATAGGTGCAAATAATGTCACGTCTCGTTGTATCCTACACTCCATTCTGATTAGTGACGTGCACTGAACAGTGTTAATGTAAATTCGGGTTAATTTTACGGAATTAGGTTCGACGAGATTAAGTTCGACGGAATGAAGTTGTACGAGGTCTGTTCAAAAAGTATCGCGAATTTTGAATTTCCGCGGGCTACGTATATTCGATTTTCGATTTTTTTGTGGCGTTAGGTTGGTACTCGTGTCCCTCACTTATGCTGAAAAAATCGGCCATTTTGAATGTTTAGGTAATTGTTGACAGCCGTTTTGGTTAGACGTGTTTTGGCTTGTCTTCGATTTTTCGCCTATTCGAAAAAAGCAGCTTCCATTGCGATGATTGAGCTTTGGTTTTCACGTCATAACCATAAACCCATGATTCGTCACCAGTTATGACCCTCTGGAGCAAATTTGGGTCGTCGCGGACCGAGTTCAACAGCTCCTTAGCAATGTTAACGCGATACTGTTTTTGTTCGAAATTGAGCAATTTTGGCACGAATTTCGCGGCGACCCGTCTAATGCCCAAATCATTGGTAAAAATCGAATAGCACGAGCCAATCAATATGTTTAGTTCCTCAGCAACTTCTCTAACGGTATTTTCTTCACTTCATCAATGTTTTCGTCTGTTGTCGATGTGCTCGGGCGTCCGGAACGCATTTCGTTGTTCGCATGTTCTCGGCCCTCTGAGAACATTTTGTACCACCGATATACGTTGCTTTGGTCCAAGGTAGCTTCACCATATGCCACAGTCAACATTCGGAATGCGTCCGCGCACTTAATTTTGTTTTTCACACAAAATTTGATACAGATTCTTTGATCCATTTTTTGGAATATGCAAAAATCGAGGACATGCCAAAAAACCGTCTAACCAAAACGGCTGTCAACAATTAACTGAACATTCAAAATCGCCGATTTTTTCAGCATAAGTGAGGGACACAAGTACCAACCTAACGCCACAAAAAAATCGAAAATCGAATATACGTAGTCCGCAGAAATTCAAAATTCGCGATACTTTTTGAACAGACCTCGTACACGGAACATTTTAACCCGTCAGTTTACATCATAGCGGAGTATTTGGTAAGCACAACATTGATGGACCTATATAAACTCCGCGCGGTGTTAAAACGGTATTAATCGTAACATCGATTTTTTTACAGTGCACTGTTTTACCTGAATACAGAATTGCAGCGCTGTGCCTCAAGCCGCTCTCGAGTTACATTCGTTTCAATTATGCAGAGTCAACACACAAACACACACAAGCCCTGACATTTTGCTATATTTCGAACGCGCTGATCGTTGAAAAATCAAAAAAATAAATGGCACCGTCGCAAAGCCTACTCTATGGGAAAGGAAAAATCAAATGTGAGCTCGTCAGGATCGAAAATTGGTTGACTTGGCACGGAATACCTCATATACGCATATAAATATACTGTGCTCAGTGTAATAAAGCGAGTATGCACTATAGCATTAAATTGCGCGAGGATTGTAGAGACGCGATGTGCCGTAAACCACTTTTGGAGTAACGGATGCGCGAAAAGTCGAGCAGGCAGAACAGTCTTCAAAGCTATATGTAGTCAACAACCCTCTGTAAAAGCACCCAGGGGGCAATATAAAGTCGATCCCGAGCCTATATACCCACACATATTGACTGTTGGTGAAACAAAATGGCGTAACTTGCATCAGCTGATATGTGCAATCGTGTGGGTTACGCCTTTTTTGTACGCCAGATGTCGCTACGCATACAGACACACCCGCGCATACAGAACTGAGGGCCACGGAGATAAGTGCGACAAAATTGTTTGCTCGAATTGCTAAACACGGCACGGATGCCCTCGAATATATGCGCGAACTACATGCACTCATGCACATCATGGAATACACCTATACACCAACGGAACTTATGTACAATCATATACATATATGCAGTATACAGTTGGAGTACAGCGAGGAAGAGTAGTGAAATGCATGTATGCTTTTCGTAGTTTACGTGAATAAATATACATATTTATATATATGTATGTAATATACATTATAATAATGTACATACATACATGACTCCGTATACTCATCATGTGCATGCTACCGTGAAGAATTATACTACAGGGATGTTTCATACGAAATATATTAGCTGAGATTCTTATACGTATAGGTATATAATTGTTGGCTTATTTCTATTCTATGTATGCATAGAGGCAAGTTAGTAGAAACGGTTGTGCACTCCATACAGTAGCTTTCTACTATAAGTACGGCACTGACGAAGGCTCCTCACAACAGAGAACGTACGCTTACTGTAGTGAGTTTACTATTACTCCGCATGGACGTATAATTGGCTTGTTTATTTTTTTAAGAAAAAAAATGAAGCGACGGTAACAATTACTGACTATGGAATTATCAGTGCATGTTCGAGAATATGTAGATAACGTTACTTTGATACTCCTTTAAGCAGGATTTTCATATCAGGAAACGATGAGTGTTGAATTTCACGAATCGGTAATTTGAGGCCTAAGTGGAAACAAAGTTTTCATATCAAAAAATGGATAAATTGTGACTTTGTGACTCAACGAATACGTTGAGTGAATAAGAACAAATTTGGGTATCGTTTCGAATACGAAACTGATTCGAACAAATAGTGAAAAATTTTGAAAAATTGCATAATATTTTCAAAAACTGTAATATAGGTTTAGGTTTGTTACGCAGACAGACTTGGCCACAACTAGCCGGTATAAAATTGACGTTACAGTACAGTAAGGTCGTTAGTACCTTATGTAGCCTTTTTTTAAATACTATTATTAGTGTTTCCATCGTATATCTTTTCAGGTTACGACATCCCCGTCCCTTTTGTCACTGTTTTCATTCCATTCCTTAAGACCTCTTCAGAGTGTTGTCTACATTCACTCTTTCCTAATACACTACTGCATCGCATTTGCACGAGGGCACAGAGAATTGCGGAAAACCTGGCCAATAAATGCTGCTATCGTTTATTACATTTTAGTTGTATAACTAATAGGAGCTCAGAAAAACTGCCTCTTTCGCAGTAGTCGACTTGCAAGCCAGTGCGAGACTGTCAGACCGCGCGCCCACAACTGTGGGTTATTATCTTATGTAGTCACTCGAATGAGATAAAAATGAACCATCGGTTATAGATGAAATATGCTTCGAGGGAAATATAGACTTGCTGCAGCATTACTGACAAAATATTATTGTTACAGAGTGAATATTCGTAAGAGCATGTGAAAAACGATGAGGAAACTCCAATAGCGTCGGTATAGTAGGGACCTTTGAAGTGTGGGTAACATTCAATGAACATATGCCAAATACGCAAGTTCTCCGTGCCAGAAGCCATTTACTATGTATTTTGGTATTATAACTTTTAATTTGCCAGGTAGAACCCCAAAAACGCTCAAAAATAGTCTGCGAATTAAAAATTCGGTATGGGAAATTCCGCGTTCGGTCTGCAAGTAGCGCCAGTGGAATAATATCGAATAAAAAAAAATCAAAAAATAGGGTTAGGACAGCGTTTTCTCAATGATTTTCATGAATTTTTTTTATAGTATAAAAATAAATATAATTTATTGAAACTTTGAGAATATTTTGTACATATATAAGTATATACTATAAAAATTTTATACATATATTTAAGTATATACTATAAAATATTAGCAACCCCATATTGCAGGTCACAATCAGACTCAGCATTTTGCGTACATTCTGGAAGCCGCAATTTTCATCTGAAATCAAACGAAGTTGGAATTTACTTTTGTTATATGTCTCTCTTCTATATGAACCTAAATGCTATCAAAAAAAAAGAAAATTGAATTTTTTACAGAGGTCAAAACAGAAAAGCATGATTTTTTGCCATTTTTTACAACTTTATTTGCAAAAAACAAATTATTTCAAATAATGATAATATTCCGATTTTAGGTTCATATAGAGCGCAATAATATGAAGAAAGTAACTGCCAATTTTCAAAACGATTGGTTGAAAACTTTTCAAACTAGCGTGTACGCAAGTTCAAAAAAAGTCGTTTTCAGAAAAACGCGTTTGAAAAAATAGTACCAAGAAAAACAAGCAATATGGGGTCGCTAATATTTTATAGTATATACTTAAATATATGTATAAAAATTTTATAGTATATACTTAAATATATGTATAAAAATTTTATAGTATATACTTAAATATATGTATAACAATTTTATAGTATATACTTAAATATATGTATAAGAAATTCTGAAAGTTTCAATAAATTATATTCATTTTTTATACTATAAAAAAATTCATGAAAATCATTGAGAAAACGCTGTCCTAAACCTATTTCCCCGCTTAATGGCTTATAACAATAGAACGAGTCGGAATTTTCATTTAAAATTTTGGGAACATATTTTTCAATAGTTTTACTAACAATTTATGAAATTAAAAAAAATCGATTTTTTGAACCGTCTAACCCTATTTTCTCCCTTAAACCAAAACACCTTTCCAGGATCACTATGTATTTTTTGGACAAATGTCTTTCTGTTAATTTTACATATACAACAAGAAATAGATACGCGTTAGTCAGGATTGTTATCCATCTACGAGGGTCGTTCAACAAGTACTTAGCCTCACCGCCCGAAGGCGCTGCTATTACAGATCAGTGTTACCATCGTGCAGTACATACTTTTAGTAGCCTACTGTGAAAGTTTCATTCAATTCCCTTTATTAGTTCTGTTTTGATAGCCTTTGGAAGCGAGCGTGTCAGTCAGTTTTACAAAAATGAAAAAGAGCAATACCGTTCGGTGACTCGATTCTTGTTTTTGGATGGGAAAACGCGCAGCGAAATCAAAGATCGCTTGAATGCTGTCTACGGTGACGCTTCTCCGTCGATGACGACCGTGAAGAATTGCTTTAACGAGTTTGCTCGTGGCCGCACGTCGGTTTTTGATGAACCACGCCCAGGTGCCCCGAAAACGGCTTCTACGGAGGAAAACGTAAAAAAAGATCCACGATCTCGTGTTGACAGACCGCAGATTAAAGGTTCGCGAGATAGCTGAGACTGTAGGCATCGCAGAAGCAACGGTGCATAATATTCTACACGAAGAACTGGGCATGAGGAAGCTGTCAGCGCGATGGGTGCCGCGTTTGCTTACGCCGGACAACAAGCGCAACCGTGAGACCACTTCAAAGCAATGTTTGAAGCTGTTTAAGCGCAATCCGGCGGAGTTCTTGCGTCGTTTCGTGACCGTCGACGAAAAATGGGTTCACTGGTGCACACCAGTGACCAAGGAACAGTCAAAACAGTGGACTTTACCCGGCGAACGTGCTCCGAAGAAGGCGAAGACTGTTGTTTCGGCCGGTAAGGTGATGGCCACCGTTTTCTGGGACTTACAAGGTGTGATCCACATCGATTACCTCCAGAAGGGTAAAACTATCACGGGGCTCTACTATGCCGACCTATTGGGCCGATTCGACGCCGAATTGAAGAAAAACGGCCCCATTTGGCGAAGAAAATAGTGCTGTTCCACCACGATAACGCGCCGGCTCTACGAATTGCTGCCCCATCCACCTTATTCACCAGATTTGGCCCCTTGTGACTTTTATTTGTATGTGAACCTAAAAGTGTCACTCGCTGGGAATAGATTTGGGTCGAATGAGGAGGTCATCGCCGCCACGGAGGACTATTTTGCCGACCTCAACAAAAATTATTTTTTGGACGGGTTAAAAAAGTTGGAGCATCGCTGGGCCAACTGTATAAACCTAAAAGGAGACTATGTTGAAAAATAAATCGCCACTTCTCAAAAATTTTCGTTTTTCTTTTGTAGGCTAAGTACTTGTTGAACGACCCTCGTATATCGTAACGGTTACATTTTTCGGAATTACGCTATACAATAATAATTATATCCAGTTTTGTTTTAGCCCTCTCCGTTTTTAGCTGGAAATGTACATTTCCACTTTGAATGTCAACATTTTCTGGTCCTTACGTTCTAGATAGAGGTGTCCAGAATCACCTGACCGAATTTGAAATAATTGGATTTGATTTTGTGGATAAAACAGATCTTTTACATGCTATTAAGCGTTCGGTATTCCCCCGGTCTTCCCGGTAGATAGTGTGTTGTATATGTTTCTGTATATAAATTCTTGCTGTGGAAACTTTATTGGATTTCTCAATTGGTCGGACATAGCTATCGAGTCAAGAATTCATGAATATTCCTTGACCGGAAGAGCATTCCCTCCCTCTCTCAGGGCCATTTATTGGTCTAGGATACAAACTCGGAGCTTAGGTTCTCGATTAGCTTGTAGCTCTAAGCTTATATATATTTATATATATATATATATATATATTTAACTCTTAGTGGCGGTGTTACTATATACCGTGCTATGTATAGTGATAAAATTTATGCATCTGTGGTATTGTACGCTCACAGCAGCCAAGCGTGGAGTAGGTGGAGGTCGCATAAGACCATTTGTATACATAAACGAGGATGCTCTAGGTTCAAATGTGCCTCTCTATGCAGAGAGTGCAGTTCGACGAATTGCGCACTCGAATATATTTGAGGCACTGGCCACCACCAAGATAGTCAAGAGTTTCACCATAATTTGCGGATGCATATAACGAATTAGACATTTAGGCACGATCTCCATAATTTCTCGTTCACTCTTAGTGTTTATAGCACGTGGGATTTCCTAGGTCATGAGAATTCCGTCAATCCTTTGGAACTATATACGAGGTCTGTTCAAAAAGTATCGCGAATTTTGAATTCCTGCGGCCTAGGTATATTCGATTTTCGATTTTTTTGTGGCGTTAGGTTGGTACTCATGTCCCTCACTTATGCTGAAAAAATTGGCCATTTTGAATGTTTAGTTAATTGTCGACAGCTGTTTTGGTTAGATGTGTTTTGGTTTGTCTTCGATTTTTGCCTATTCCAAAAAATGGATCAAAGGATCTGTATCAAATTTTGTGTGAAAAACAAAATTAAGTGCGCGGACGCATTACGAATGTTGACTGTGGCATATGGCGAAGCTACCTTGGACCAAAGCAACGTTTATCGGTGGTACAAAATGTTCTCAGAGGGCCGAGAAGATGCGAACAACGAAATGTGTTCCGGACGCCCGAGCACATCAACAACAGACGAAAACATTGATGAAGTGAAGAAAATAATATTGGCCAATCGTCGAATCACCGTTAGAGAAATTGCTGAGGAACTAAACATATCGATCGGCTCGTGCTATTCGATTTTTACCAATGATTTGGGCATGAGACGGGTCGCCGCGAAATTCGTACCAAAATTGCTCAATTACAAACAAAAACAGTGTCGCGTTAGCATTGCTAAGGAGTTGTTGGACTCGGTCCGCGACGACCCAAATTTGCTCTAGAGGGTCATAACTCGTGACGAATCATGGGTTTATGGTTATGACGTGGAAACCAAAGCTCAATCATCGCAATGGAGGCTGCTTTTTTGGAATAGCCAAAAATCGAAGACAGGCCACAACACGTCCAACCAAAACAGCTGTCAACAATTAACTAAACATTCAAAATGGCCGATTTTTTCAGCATGAGTGAGGGACATGAGTACCAACCTAACGCCACAAAAAATCGAAAATCGAATATACGTAGCCCGCGGAAATTCAAAATTCGCGATACTTTTTGAACAGACCTCGTATATCCATGTTTTGTGACCTTATTTGTCGAATTATACATTAGTGAATTTGAAATAAAAGCTTTTGGAATTAATTAATTAAAATATGTAGGAGAGAAATGTCATCATTGGACCATTGAGTTAAATGGTTCAATGAGAACATCCTCTCCCTTACGATAATTGTGTAACACTCGTTGATATAACGTATTGTTTCGGGACAGTGTGTTTGAGGAGATATTACATATAACAATTTCTCCTGAATCCGCCGAACTATCTTTTCGTACACGACGGTATTTTATTACCACGAAGGGTCTATTTTCTCCAGACAATTTTTGTACTTTGTCAGATTCGTTGATGGCTTACCATAATACGCTTTGGTATAGTTCGGGCTATTTTTTATTCACGCCCGGATTAAATTCGACATTGCTCAGTATTAGAGTGCCTGTTGGTTATCGACATATTGCGAGAGTTATTTGTATTTTTTCATAATACTATACGCATTGATTCAGATCCGTTCATTGTTTTTTCAATACCGCATTGCTCGTATAAAATTCATACTCTACGCCGGCTCTTAGCATTATCCGCGGTCATTATTTATTTCCTAGAGTGTGCGTACCTCTCTGTTCATCATTGTTATTATAACATTATATAATTCCTCCTCATAAAGGAAGCTTTGTGATGGTGAAATAATTATTTTTCAAATTTATAATCCCAATGTGTTCAAAATGTGCCAAAACATTGGAAAATCTCATCAAAATTTTTCGGATGTGTACGCGGCGCGCGCTCGTGCGTGCTTGTATGTGTGCGTGTAACAAATCTGAAAAATCCAAACGTCTATATCTCGAAAACGGTTTGAGGTGCATCGCTGTAATTCCTCATAAACGTAAAGCAGTCCCTTTACTTTACTGCAAATTTAATAAAAATGTATGAAACAGCTCTGATGTTATAGTTTTTCGTGATTTTGGAAGAATGTCTGAACGCGTTTAGGCTTCCACAAATTTCGAGATATCAGGCTAATTTATTTATATAAAATAAACCATTATTAAAAGACAGTTGGTATTGACATTCACGAAGATCGTCGAAAGATTCAGATTTTATGAAATTTTGAATTTTCCGAAAAATGCTTGTGGTTGCTCTAACTACCGAAAATTTTTGAAATATCGGCCTACATTTTTTTATATGTAGAGCGTATCATTAACGAACCGTCGATACTAAATTTGGCGGCAATCGTTTGAAGGATACGGATTTTATGATATTTTAAATCTTTCAAAAAAATGTTACTGACAGCTCTAGCTTGCGGAAATTCTGAGATATCGGACTAAAGTTCTGTATATGATTAGAATATCGTTAAATATGCGTTGATATTACGAAAATCAACTACGAATATCAGCCAAGAATATTAACCAAAAATCGATACAACGCGAGAATCGACAAAAACATTCCGATTTTATGAAATTTTATACATCTACAAAAATCTGTAGTTTTAACTTTCACAGATTTTGACAGATCGCGTTGAAACTTTGCAAATAAATAGAATATAATTAACGTATTGATTTCGCAAAATTTCGTAACACGATTTAGAGATCATACAAAATTTACTTTTAGGAAAAATGTGGGACGGACAATATAAGCAGGAAATAGTTGCATGTTGAAACTTGCTAATTGTTTGCTGGAAATTTGATACAATGCTGAGAGCTCCCTCGAGGAGGAAGCTACAATTTAGAAAAATGATTTCTTGTACAGGGGGGTTTGGAGTATTGTATGAAATTTTGAGGATGCAATTTGTAAGTTTTGCCATTTTGCAGCCGGAAGTATTTTTCTTTCATTATTTATATATTTTTTTCCTCCGATACTCACCGATCATTTAGCGAAACCCCAAAGTATTACCGTAGCCACCAAGCGCTTTATTAAGATAGTAGTCTGGTAACTTAAGCCGATTTTCATGTCTTTTTTGGAGGGCGTTTTTTTGTAGGAAAATAAAAATGAATCGTTTTGGATATTTAGGATGTTTTTATTTACATATTAAAGTTACAAAAAAAAAAATTTTTGAAAAAATATGATAGTTTATTATTATTATTATTATTGATCGAAGTTGGCACCTCGAAAAAAAAGCGCGTGGGTGGCCCCGGTGATTTTGGCTCTTGATGTTATCTGAAATAAAAAATTCTTGATAATTCTTAATCTATAGACATGTCATTCTGGTCGGAACTACTGAAGTTAAATTTCATGGATAAATAACAAAATGGCGGACTTCGGAAAAAAAAGTCCTTTTTTCCAAAGTCCGCCATTTTGTTATTTATCCATGAAATTTAACTTCAGTAGTTCCGACCAGAATGACATGTCTATAGATTAAGAATTATCAAGAATTTTTGATTCTGATAATTTGATTTTTGATAATTGGTCGCTCTTTCGTTTTCTATACAAACCGCATCTCTGTTTCTATTGTATTTATGTTAGGGTCGTTAAAAAAAAATGCTATTCTGAGATTAGTAGCTACCATTCCACAGTATCTCTCTTGTTCATCAAATAAATAATTCTCACGGAGGCGCCGTCGAGCCTGTCCGATAATTTTTAGTACTGCTGCTTCAGCAATGATGAAATTAGCACTAAACAACCCGTTTACGCTAATTTTTTGTTCAGAAACTGGACTGTTCAGAGATATACTTGTTTCATTCACCAAAGTAATAGATTTCGGAACAATGGAGATTAGTAGGATAATATTTAGAACCGCCTCATCGTTGATCAAATTTTTTTTAATAATGCAAAATTTCAATTCTCCAAAATTAAACTATACTGCTGTTCATCAAGCACCCTGTTCCTCGACACGTATTGGTTTTTATACTTTCTACTTTTCAGTATTAACTTTCAGTTTAATACTGAAGTTAAATACTTTCTGTGAAACCCCGAGCACTGTGGGACATTATTGAATACTGCCTCATTGATTTCAAGGATCTTGACGTTCGAAAATGGCCAATGTTGACTTTCTCTATTATCTTGCAATTTGAAAAGTCGAAATTCATTCTGTCATTGATTTAAGCAATCTGACATTCCTCTATATCGACCAAACCAGAATACTAATAACGTGGATGTTAGGAGAACCTATAAGCTTGAAATCGGTAAAAAATTCTAGGAAGCAATAGTAAATTTTATCGGAGAGGTCCCATAATTCTCGATGTTTATTTTTCACTAAAAATTTGCTAGTAACTTAATGGACAATGTAGTATATCTTAAAAATGACTTTTTTCAAACACATGATAGTTGAGATCGATGAGGCAGTATTAATTAATATCTTATCTGATTTGGATTTCACAGAAAGTATTTATATGGGTCAAGGATAGAAATGCTTAATTAACAGTACTATAACTTTTAGGGTATTAGAATTTTATATATTTTTTAAATTTTATCATCGATGAGGCAATTCAAAAAATTATCGCACAGGCTACTGCCAACGAGTAAACAATTTTTTTTGTTGTAAAAAGAATGATCCTGGGGAATAGCAACTAGTTATCTCAATACCGTATTTTTTGTTAACCCCCCTAATTTATGTACATAAACTAGGGGTTTGTATGATTCGAACGCTACGTGCCTCGCGCTCTCAACGTAAACGTCATGTTTTTCTAATTTTCCAAATTTTAAACCTGTCTTAAGCCTGTGGGCGGTGTTGACGGCGGCGGCGAGATATTTATAATGCAATAGACCAATTCAAAAGAGGGATTTTTTGGAATCGAAAAAATCTGTTTCAACGAAATTCAAAGAGATTCACAAAAGTTTTCTCTCAAACAGGAATTTTTTTAACTACAGTCCAAAGCACGTCGACAATCACATCTATTGAATTGAACAAAACAATTTCTTTTTTTTTTCAAGACATCGGAAAAAATAGCACTATGAGTTCAAGCTTTGCAAATATTTTACATAGCCACAAACAACAAATATCCTAAAGGTTTTTTCAATATGTGCATTTTGAAATTCTCAATAATGGTCGTTTTTTTAATTTTCCACCGTTGGCAGGTTGCATAACTAATTTTGTTGTAAATTCTTCGCAACAAGTTTTCATTCGTAACAAAGTAGTCGACAGTCGATGACCAACAAAATCTAAAAATAGAGCAATGTTTAAAATTGGTCCAATAAGGACATTGCTATTATCCCACTAATATAAGCTGAGAATATATAATAGCTGTATGTATCATGAGTTGATTTGTGTGCAGCACGAGAAAGTTTGTTAGTCAATGTTGCAACTCGCTCTCTCCAATGCATCCGTTGTTTCCTATCACGCCACATTGCGCTGCTCGCTGTAACTCTCTACGGTATACACAGTTCGATATCGAAATATGTATAGAAGCTTGCATGCAGCTTTGAAAACTCTGCGGTATACCATATTCCTTGAATGTTGTACCTCAACTATGTTCGGCAACCGAAAGCCTGTTATGCTGATTCTCCTCGAAACGAGAGTACTATTTTGCCATGCTTCCCAGACGAATTTAAACTATATACTCCATATATTCTGTTGTATCACAGGGTGATTTAGAATAGGGAGAAAATGGATATTGGGGAGGATTCGGGGTGATATTATGAGCATAACTACTCAGCCGTTCTTTTATAGTCGACGATATGTCGACGAACCGAAGTGTTGAATCTTCTCGCGGCATAAGTTAATGTCGGCGGTCAATATCGCGGTATATTTTAGGTTTACAACAGTGGGACGTAAGTGATTTAGAGGTCATACCAGAGGCGATATTCTGACCACACGGTAATGACACGGTTAGAGAGATCTGTCATTGTTGGAACAATGGAATTTCGCTTTAATCGTGTTGTTACCGCGTGGGGTCAGTATCCCGCCTCTGCTCGGAGCTCGCGGATTTTTCGAACTGGCAGTTGATGGAAGTTATGTTTGTTATCTTTTTCGATGTCTCTCTATCTTTCTGGATATCTTCCAATCTTTCTGGATATCTCGCTCAATGATCTTTCTCGATATCTTACTGAATATCAGGCTCAATGCTGTCCTCGTTTTTATTTACATGATCAAGCAAGGTATCGATCAAGACACCAGGAAAGACATTGACAAAGAAATTGGAAAATTAATGATAGGACTCGCAATGGGACCCAGGAAAACATCGAAAAGACATTTAGCAAGACATTCAGGAAGATATTAAGCACTTGGCAAGATTCGCGGAATAAACATAACCTCTATCTGCTGTCAGTTTGCTTCGAATAGTTGCGAGTCTCGAACTGTATAACATGGCGTTGATTCCATCCCAATCTTGCCAATTTTACTTCCCTCCATATTGACCCCGACCATCGATCATTAACGCGGAACAATCTAGCCTTTCATCGATTCATTAACATATTCGCATGACTTCCAATTAAAAACTATGTCGAGTTCGGAAAACCGTTAAATACTTTGTAAAATATCATCCCGAATTGCCCGATATCTGTTTTTCTACCTATTCTGAATCACCCTACATATCTCTCTATATTATATAAATATTTCGCCGCCGCCGTCACCACCGCCATCTATAGGAATCAACGAGATAAAATGTATGACCTTTTTTCAGCCTGCATTACTAAATCAATATAGGCTTAAGGTAGTAGTCTGGTAACTTAAGCCGATTTTCATGTCTTTTTTGGAGGGCGTTTTTGTGTAGGAAAATAAAAATGAATCGTTTTGGATATTTAGGATGTTTTTATTTACATATTAAAGATACAAAAAAAATTTTTTTTGAAACAATGTAATAGTTTATTATTGTTATTATTATTGATCGAATTTGGCACGTCGAAGTTGGCAGCCCGGGTCCTAACTTCTTTTCTACCGGACCGATTGCTTTCAAATTTTAACAGGCTACTCTACACACTTATAGTTCTCGTCGGAACTACCGAGACATTTTTTCACCCCTAACTTTTTATTTTATAACCCCTTCTTTGCTAAAATAAAAGGACTTTTTTTTCCAAAGTCCGCCATTTTGTTATTTATCCATGAAATTTATCTTCAGTAGTTCCGATCAGAACTATAAGTGTGTAGAGTAGCCTGTTAAAATTTGAAAGCAATCGGTTCAGTAGAAAAAAAGTTAGGACCCGGGCTGCCAACTTCGTGTTACCAACTTCGATCAATAATAATAATAATAAACTATTGAATTTTGTCAAAAAAATTTTTTTTTGTATCTTTAATATGTAAATGAAAACATCCTAAATATCCAAAACGAATCATTTTTATTTTCCTACAAAAAAACGCCCTCCAAAAAAGATATGAAAATCGGCTTAAATTACCAGACTACTACCTTAAGACAGGTTTAAAATTTGGAAAATTAGAAAAAATGATTTTTATGATGAGAGCGCGACGGCACGGGGCGGGGGGGGGGGGGCAGGGGAGCGAAGCCCCCTAGTAGCGGTATATGATGTGGTATAAATACAATGGCACGTATACATGCCTAAAGTTGCTATATTTATTAAGTATTATTGTTACATTGCCACATTTAGAAAGTATTTATTCTATCGTGCATGCCAATTAAACTGAACAGTAAACATTTTCAGTAACCACTAACAGTAAACATTTTCAAAGAAAGGCAGTGCCAAAAAACATATTTGAGAAGTCCATGTTATATTAAATTTTTCTATAGTCACGTTCACGAATTAAACAGTTCCGAAAAATTCTTTCGGCCAAAAATCGATCCATTCACGTCCAATAACACCATATACATATATACAAGTATATACATGTAAATGGAAACTCCGTGTACTGCAGGACGATTTGGCAGGCAACGTTCTCTCATACAACTTCCGGTTTATTAGCCCAAACATCGACGATGGACCGGATGGTCGATTGGGATGGAGTTCGGGGAAAGCTGGCTTGTTGGGTAGTCGACCATGCGTGCCATCGCTGTTGGATTGGCTTTGCTACTGCTTTGTGCTTCCGTTGCTGATTTCAGCATAGCGCCAAAAGTTCCGCATTCGTAACGCGGCACGGTAGTTGGATCTTTACGATCGATCTTTACGAGCGGGGCAAGTCATGGATTGAGAAAGGACGAGATGCCATTGGATTTCTACAGATCACTGTCGGGTTTTGGTATCTTTGATCCAGAGGAGAATAGAGATTGAATGCTATCGAATGTTTGTTGTAGTATATTAATTTTTAAACTATGGAAATTCGACCGCGTAAAAAATTTCGAAAATTATCCTTGCAAAGTTGTAAGGTACTCACCAAAACAGGTTGACTGGGTGCTCAACAAAGTAATTGATTATTAATGTAGATAACTGTACGATAATACAAAGCACCTAACCTCAATAACTCCCATCTTACAATGTAACGTCACAAAAATCGAGTAAAATCAGTGTACAAAAATAATTCCTTTATTAATTTGATTACTTTTCAGATTATCATCACAAAGGATATTTTATTTATTTTTCACGCATTGTAGGCGCTGATGCCGATTAATTCCGCGCACCGATACGACTACTTTAAAAGGCAATTGAATCAAACGCAATTAAAACCGAAATAAATAAGCTTTCCGCAAATATTTTCATCACTTGAGAAAATTCGAGTTTCAATCATAGTAAAGGTACATATAATTCATGTAAGAGTTTATTCTATAGGCGACACCAGGATGGAAAAGCAAAAAACTCCACAGGAAAACATCTCGTTTCGCAGGTATAGAGTGGTCCATCTATGAAACATGAAGTCACTTTGAATGAATCAGTAGAATAATTGTATAATATTACAAAAAATACGTTCTGTCAATAGAAAACGAGGAAAATTTAGAACTTTTGTTTTCAGCATTCAATGCCAAATTTATTTAAAATGTTTTAAAAATTTATTTTGTTATTTTTTTGCGGAAGCGGACCCCCGTATATTTTGGGGTGGCGAAGATTAATTTTCTTTTTAACTTAACCTTGTCAGGCATATATTTTATATTAGATGTCAAATGATATATTTTGAATGTTGTCCGTGTATGTGAGTGCAAATTCAATAATTTATTGCGTGTAGACGATTGAATTAAAATTCTTTAGAGACGCATGATCAAGAAACGCGGCAGGCCCTTGACGCCAAGTAATTAACAATAAAATTGCCCATATACAAATATCCTGCATAAATTTGAATGAATTCTTAACACTTTGGGCCTGATTCTTTGATTCATCTTTTTATGGTTCTGGCTATGGTTGAACACATTTAACGAAAAGGGGCATGACGATTTAAAACGGATGAAAATAAGAATCAAAGAACACCCCCTTTCACGAGTGCATTAACTGTGACAAGTTTTTAATCCCCTGACTAGTTTTCACTAAACCCATGGAAGTTACGAATGGAAATATATCCGATTCCTTGTGAATCTGTTGTGCGAAGAACATTACTTACAAAACTCCGGATATTTTGATATTTGGTACATCAGGTGGTTACTACGAAGTATCGATGACAAGCACATAACCCATTGGTCAGACTGGAGTCGAAAATACGAGGGGGGACCCAAAAAAAACGGGAATTGCGCTGCGGCGGGGAGGGAGAGTGGGGGGACCCATTGCTCGACCAGGTGTCTGTTGGGGACACGTCTCTTGAGTTAGTGTGCGAACTTCTGTCGCCGTGAGTGCATCGGTTCGCCCGTGGGAATTTTTGTAGTGAAACAACTTTTTCCATTTCGGCGAAAACGTGCTGGCCGATTGTCGAGAGCAACGCGCGGCTGTGAAATTTTGTTTCCTGTTGGGGAAATCGGCCGCGAAAACTACTATAATGCTTAAGACTGCTTATGGAGATGCTGCCCTAAGTAAAACCAGAGTCTACGCGTGGTTTTCTCTTTTTTTTAATGGAGAAATGTCAATTGAAGACCAACCCCGTTCAGGACGCCCCTCCACGTCAAGAAGTGACGAAAACGTCGACAAAATCAATGCTCTCATTCATGAAGACCGTCACCGAACCATTGATCAACTCTGTGAGATGTCTGGGATATCATGGAGTTCAATTCAGAGGATTTTATCCAAAGATTTGTAGACGAGTAGAGTTGCAGCCAAATTTTTCCCTCGCCTTCTCACAGACGAGCAAAGGGAGTGTCGACTTCAGGCATGTTTTGAACCTCAAAATCAGCTCGAAGAGGACCCTGAACTTTTTTCCAAGGTGATTACTGGTGATAAATCGTGGTGCTATGGATACGATCCCGAAACAAAGTAGCAATCAAGCGTTTTGTCACTGTGGAGGAGGTAAAACAAAAATCGCTGGAACTCCTAAAGAACATCCTGATAAGTGAATTTAAAAAAATGTTTTAAACATTGGAAGGATCGTTTGCAGAGGTGCGTTGTGATCAAAGGAGAATACTTTGAAGGTGATCAAAATTTGGTGTAAAAATATTAAAAAATAAAGAAATTATGACGAAATTCCCGTTTTTTTTGGGTCCCTCCTCGTACAGTAAAATTCCGTACAACTCAATTCCTCATTTTTTCTTTAGTCGTTCGGATACTTCAACTGGTTGGCGTGGCTACAATTTCGCGCATTTCCCTTGCAGTTTTTGTTCTCCTACTTCTGACACATCGTGCATGTTTGCGGAAATTTTCGGGAAATTAAAATACGCCGAGTTAAGTTATGGGGTTTGAGATTGTAGTCTCGTTCTTCTACTATTGTCGCGATGTAGACGATTAAAATGGCTATACCACGAAAGCACTTTGAAAACATTCCGATGTTTTGAAGAATTTCCGATTTTATGAGATTTTGGATTTTTCAAAAAAATGTCTGATCGCTTTAGCTCGAGGAAATTTTTCAATTTCAGGGTACATTTTTTTGTCATGAATAGATTACACTGGTCTGCAAAAAAAAAATTTATTTTTCTCCTTCTTGTTTTCATGCATGAATTCATCATATTTTGTGCTCTAAACACGGAATCTGACATACAATTAAGTACCATACGTAGATTTCTAATATAATATTTATTTAATTAACAAACAATATTATTAAAATATCAATTATCATAACGAAATGAAAAAATATTACGGTCTAAGTTTTACAGTGAAAAATCCTAAATTATAGTCACAAAATGAATAAATATCGGTCAGTTATCTCATTATATGGTGAGAAAATTTGTTATTTTGTGGTTTTTTTCCTTTTCATCGTTTCTATTGGAGTTTCTCGGCGAATTGACCAACAGAAATCAGCAAGCATTGCTGCTGACCATCTCCCACTGTAGCGTTTTTCAATCTGCATTATATCCTGATGAAACCTTTCACCATGCTCATCTGATACGACTCCAAGATTTTCAGGAAAGAAATCTAAATGAGAGTCCAAAAAATGAATCTTGAGTGACATATTGCATCCTAAAGATTTATAAGCAGAAAGAAACTCCCGAATGATTTGTCGGTAGTTGTCACTTTTTGTATTCCCAAGAAAATTATGACAAACTTCCGCAAAAGCCACCCAAGCTCTTTTTTCTGCGTCGCTCAACTTCGAATCAAAAGCTTCATCTTTCATTAGCTCACGTATCTGCGGACCTACAAAAATTCCTTCCTTCAATTTTGCGTCACTGATTCGAGGAAATTTTGTTTTAGATATTGAAAACCTGCACCATCTTTATTCATAGCTTTCACAACATTTTTCATGATTCCCAACTTTATGTGAAGTGGTGGCAGAAAAATTTTCTCACTTGGCACTAAAGGTTTCTGAGACACATTTTTAAGCCCAGAAGTTAAACTTTTTCTTAGTGGCCAAATTTTTATTTTGTAATGTTTTTCTCTTGCGCGACTGTCCCACTCATAAAGAAAACAGCAAAACTTTGTGTATCCTCCTTGTAATCCAGTGAGTATAGCGACGACTTTTAAATCAGCACAAATATTCCATAAGTATTGAGAATATTCAATTTTTTCGAGTATTACCTCTAGGTTTGCATAATTTTCCTTCATGCTTGTAGCATGTGCAACGGGCACAGATGGGTATTTATTACCATTATGGAGTAGAACTGCTTTTAAGCTTATTTTTGAAGCATCAATAAAAAGTCTCCATTCACTAGAATCTTCTGGAAAACTCAGTTCTTGAAGAAGCCCTGCAGCATCATTACAATATACCAAATCATCTTCTTTGGAAAAGTAACTCGTAAAATCTTTTTGCCTCGTACGAAAATATGAAACTCTGGTACTTTTATCCAATAGATTCTACTGTTTTTATCTTGATCCAAGTAATTGCGCCTTAGATTTTGAAAGTCCCAAGTCTCTAACAAGATCATTTAAGTCACCTTGTTTAAGTAAATGAGGTTCTTTAGATGGACTGAAAGATCCAGACAAAGTGTATGGAGATGAAGATGTACCGGCAGAAAGAAAACTCGATTGGGATTGAAGACCAGAAATATTTTTATTTTCCACCTTCTCATTAATTGGTGGAATTGGAGGTAAAGTACCTTCACCACGAGGAATTGGTCTCTTTGCAGATGGGACGTTCGGGTATACAATCTTATTTTTATTTTTTTTCGAGAATCCTCGTGTTGATGTCATGCAGAAATAACAATCATTTTCATGATTCTGAGGCTCACTCCAAATCATTGGCATTGTAAACGGCATGGATTTGTGGCTTCCTTCAAGCCAACCTCTCAACGTTCTTGAGCAGCTATTGCAACATACTTTTGGCAACCAACTCTTATCTCGCTCATCGATAGAAAATCCAAAATATAGCTTATAAGCTGTTTTAACAAGATCTATCATGACATTTCGCTGTGTTTTTAGTACGAATTCCCCACAAATGTAGCAAAAACAGTCGGTAGAATTTTTACAAGTTCGAGGTATTTTATAACCTAAAATTACATAAAATTTTATTAAAATAATTTTCAAACATCTATTTTATATTTATTGGCTCTGCTCATAAAAAAATACATAAACTACACATAAAATACTCAAAACCAATATAGAGAACATGAACTTTATGCAAAACTTACCAAAATATTTGATACAAAATGTAAACAATTAAGAGACAAGTTTTCACTCAACTGTTGTGAAGTCACAGCGAATACTGCGCATGCGCGTATGTACTACCATAAAAATCACCTTCGGCACTTCCCTTCTTTCTCTTACAACTCGCTAAAACTTATTTTGTGCATACACTGTTTGTATATACACTGTTTGTAACATTGACACGCAAAAAAATTAGAAAAAAAACCCTAATTTTTGAAAAAAAAAAAAAAATCACATAAAAAAATCTAGACGTGATGGAAAAAATCGGCCAACGGGGATAGATTCAGAACATTTGAATCGTCATATTTATGACAACATTTTTTAAAGGAGGATTTCATTGCAGACCAGTGTTATCATTGAAAAGTGGTTGATAACGAATTTTGCGATAATCGATGAAGCGATTTAGATTGTATAACATTTTGCGCTTCAAAAAGTACAGATTTATTTTAGCTTCGCAACGCTTCTTCTGTGCGAAAGTCAATATTGAGAAATTCACTCCCTTATAGTGCCTCGTGCTCATAAAGCTTTGTCAATGTAAACAAATTTAATCGAGTACCATTACGAGTGCACCATATGTACACTATTCAATTTGCACCCTTTTTAATTCGTATTCGTATGCCTGAAGAGAACGGAAATAACAATATTTGAATGAAATTGAATATGTATTCCAAACTACTCCAATTTATATACAGATCTTCGCAATATAACTATATGATTCGAGTATTCGCTTTCATCTCTCAGTTTCACTCCAGCTTCGCTCTTCCATTCTCGCACGGCCAGAATTCTTCTCACTCAATCTTACACACTCGCATACATGCGAAGCGTGTGCTGTATATCGCGTATGAAATATCGGAAAACTGGAACGCCCGCGATGCATTACATCCAATATTCGATTCGATAAGTCTTGCCAATCCCTTCCCATCGGCCGCGTGTGCGGCCGCTTCTCCCTTCTTTCAATGTATTTGATATACCGATCACGTATACGCTGTAAACGTACTTAGGGACCCGCAACCCCTCTCCCGTTTCTCTACCCAGAAACACACACACATACATACAGAAGGAGAGAGAGAGACCAAGAGGCGGTATAGAGTCCATAGAGAGGTTCCATAAGAGCTTGTTCGCAGCAGGAGCACTCGTGGAGCGTAAAAAAAACCCTCGGAAGCTCCAGCCTCTCTTGATGTTAAGTAAAATAAAAAAATAAATAAAAAGGGACACTTTGTTCACTCGTGCTAACTGCATTCTGATCTCATTTACTTTCACTCTTATTCTCTCTTCCGTTCTCCGTGACTTTCCTTCGTACAGGCTTTTTTGTCTTTTTTTTTTCTCCCAAGTTTCGATCTTTATTCGTATCGTTCATGATCTCGGGCTCAGAAATGTCGTATCGTACATCCAATGCCATATAGAGTGAGTCTGAAATATATCGCGCACTTGAGTGGCACGTGCTGCGAAGAGGTCCAGACCAAGAGCATCGAGGCATCGTTTCATCCTAATTGAACCTTGATTGCCGTTGTTTTCTCGATTTTCATTGGGTCTCTAGTGAGAAATTACGGCAGTTAATTTAAACTCCTCGACGTTCGCTCGCGGGTCGAATGTTTTATATACATGGGACATTCTAGGCTAAATCAACCGAGTTGTTTTCCTCATAATTTATTATTTTTATTTTATTTCTAGGGTACATTGTATGACCGCGACAAAAAATATTTTCAACCAAATCTCAAATTTTTTTTTCGCCAATTTGCTCTATTACTATCGATCGCATCTTTGAAAGCACTGAAGGGTGTTGTCATTTTTGTTCTTGAAATTTGTGTAAAAAATGTTTGGTGAAAAAGCAGTTTTTCGTGACGCCTTACGACATGATAAAAACATCAAAATATGGTAATGCTTACGGCCCTGTCGATTTTGGCCTGGAGTGTCCCATGGATGGATCTAACCCTTTATTCGAAACAGACTATTCAAATAAGTTTAATGGACAAAATAAAAAGTCTTTAACGGTATTAAGAACGGCCTGTGAGCGTGTGGCGTTTATACTCGTGATATCAAGATACGAGGGGGGGACCCAAAAAAAACGGGAATTGCGCTGCGGTGGGGAGGGAGAGTGGGGGAACCCATTGCTCGACCAGGTGTCCGTTGGGGACACGTCTCCTGAGTTAGTGGGCGAAGTTTTGTCGCCGTGAGTGCATCGGTTTGCCCGTGGGAATTTTTGTAGTGACACAACTTCCCACGTAGAAATTGCCAGTATAATTCTACTGGCCGAGCTTTGGGCCAATATTGGCGGCCAAGCTTTGGCCGCCAGTAATGGCCCCGTACTGGCTGACTATCTGGCCATACTATGGGCCATACTGCGGGCCATACTACGGGCCGTACTACGGGCCATACTACGGGCCAGTATAAAATACAGTCTTATGCTAGTACGGGTTGAATTCTACTGGCCAAACTTTGAGCCAGTATTGTTTCAGTACTGGCTGACAATCTGACCAAGCTTTGGGTCAGTATAAAATATCGTCCTGTGCCAGTACTGGTTGTCAATCTGGCCGCACTACGGGCCGGTATAATAACCAGATCTGGGCCAAAATAGGCTATAAAATACGGCCAAACTCTGGCTTCGATACAGGCTTAGTACTGGGCTATAGAAAATGCCAATACTGAAAGTATTTCACTTCAACAGTTGCGTTCTGTACTGTAATTGTAGATTAGGTTATTCTGATCAAGAATCCATTATTTTGCAAACAACCAAAGTGTTGAATTATAATTTGCGCCGAACTTGAAATTGCACAATTAATACAATATTTTTTAGTGTAATATTTGCTTCATATAGCCTATATTTTATAATCACTGTTCTATAAACATTTAAGTACGTATTTTAGATCTGTATATGTACTTAGTCTCTTATTAATAAAAGCTACTCCGAGTATTTAGTATATATCAAGTGCATTTAATTATCAAAGATTTATGCATAAACAACTCAGACAACACAGACATCCAAAGGACGTCCTAAAAACATCCGGAGAACGTCCTTACGTCCAAAGTACATACTTTGGACGTACGGTGCTGCTTGGGAAACATCTGGTAACGTGGTAAAAAGAAATATAAATTACTCCCAGAGAGAAATAGAATTTAAATAGACATTGGATCGGTGTCCACTAGACGCCAAAAGTGTCTAAAGACGTCGATTCGATATCTATTTAATTTGCCATTTCTCGCTGAGATGTAATTTGCACCGTCGGCAAAATCGTCTGCCAAAATCCGGCCCAATGAAATAACCAGTATTGGTACGACCGTTGGTGCCAGTAGTAAGCCCAAAGTTTACCAGATCTGGGCCAAAGTCCGGGCCAAAGTCTGGGCCAAAGTCTGGTCCAAAGTCAAAGCCAAAGTCCGGGCCAAAGTTCGGACCAATTAAATAACCGGTACTGGTCGGACCGTTGGTGCCAGTATAACGGCCGGCTATTACACTCCTGTACCGAACCTGTACTGGCCCAATACTGGCAGCCAGTACCGGCACTACGGCAACCAGTATTGGGTTTTTCCATTTCGGCGATAACGTGATGGCGGATTGTCGAGAGCAACGCGCGGCTGTGAAATTTTGTTTCCTGTTGGGGAAATCGGCCGCGGAAACGACTGTAATGCTTAAGACTGCTTATAGAGATGCTGCCCCAAGTAAAACCAGAGTCTACGAGTGGTTTTTACGTTTTAAAAATGGAGAAATGTCAATTGAAGATCAACCCCGTTCAGGACGCCTCTCAACGTCAAGAAGTGCCGAAAACGTCGACAAAATCAATGCTCTCATTCATGAAGACCGTCGCCGAACCATTGATCAACTCTGTGAGATGTCTGGGATATCATGGAGTTCAATTCAAAGGATTTTATCCAAAGATTTGCACATGAGCAGAGTTGCAGCCAAATTTGTCCCTCGCCTTCTCACAGACGAGCAAAGGGAGCGTCGACTTCAGACATGTTTGGAACTTCAAAATCAGCTCGAAGAGGACCCTGAACTTTTTTCCATGGTGATTACTGGTGATGAATCGTGGTGCTGTGGATACGACGCGAAACAAAGCAGCAATCAAGCCAGTGGAAGACACCTCGCTCTCCTCGTCCAAAAAAAGCTCGCCAAGTGAAGTCAAACATCAAGACAATGCTCATTTGTTTCTTCGATTGCAGAGGTGTTGTGCACGCGGAGTTCGTTCCCCCGGGTCAAACTGTCAACCAGAAGTTCTACTTGGAGGTTTTGAAACTATTGAGGGAGAGTATCCGGAAGAAAAGGGCAGATCTTTGGCGCACAAGTGACTGGTTCCTCCATCATGACACCGCGCCGGCCCACGCCGCTCTCTCCGTAAAGCAGTTTTTGACCAAAAACTGTAAGACACCAATTGTCCACCACCCTACTCACCGGATCTAGCCCCCTGTCTGTTTTTTTTTGTTCCCCAGACTCAAAAGGGACATGAGAGGAAAGCGTTTTGCCACGTTTTGCCATCCCGATAAGTGAATTTAAAAAATGTTTTGAACATTGGAAGGATCGTTTGCAGAGGTGCGTTGTGGTCAAAGGAGAATACTTCGAAGGTGATCAAAATTTGGTGTAAAAATATTAAAAAATAAAGAAATTATGACGAAATTTCCGTTTTTTTTTGGGTCCCCCCTCGTATATATATCTCTCCATATTATATAAATATATCGCCGCCGCCGCCGTGTACAAGAGTTGAATAGGGGGTGTCCAAAATTGAGGTCAGGGGTGTCCAAAATTGCGGTCAGGGGGTTGGCGCGTGCAGGGGGGCGAAGCCCCCCTAGTATATATATATATTAGGGCGATTTTTGTTTCGATTATTTTTTTTTCTCAGTCCCCATCTGAAATTTTGTTGGATATGTCGAAAAAGGAATTCCCTGAAAGTTACAGCCCTTAATATTAATTCTAAGTACTTTCCCTTACCGTGAAAAGATTTTCCATCTAAAATACACGTAGATCGAATTTTTTTTTTTCAAAAGTCTATAACTCAGCCGCATTTCATGCTATTATATTGTTCTTGGTTTCGATTTACTCAGAATAAAACAATCTAGAAAAATGCCTCTTGCGGCGGAAGTGTAAATTGTACTGGTGAGTTGGTACGGCTCACTGAAGTTGATTTTTACCCAAAATGCTCGTTTTTTTGTTGTTATCTCTGAGACAATCAACTTTACGAAAAAAATGTAAATGACAAATTTGTTGGAAATTTAATTTCCTACAAAAAAGGTCGTATTATAGTATAAAATTTTTACGGTTTATATTACCGTAAAAATCAGTGACCCGTACCAACCCACCAATACAATTTACACTTTCGCCGCAAGAGACACTTTTCTAGATTGTTTTATTGTGAGTAAATCGAAACCAAGAACAATATAATAGCATAAAATGCGGCTGAGTTATAGAATTTTGAAAAAAAAAATTCGATTTACGTGTATTTTAGTTGGAAAATCTTTTCACGTTTATAGTAGAGGATCCGTATTAAAATCGACCTTCACCCATCGCGTAATTGGATGAAACTTTTGTATATCAAATTTAGTATGTTAGAGAATATATCGCAGAGTTGGTTGCCAACAAAATCCAGGGATAACTTTGATTAATTAATAATTCAATTAAGAGTTTTTATTCAACATTGCAATCATAAGTGTAACGAATAAATTTAATACCAACCGGAAGTACAAAGCCTATAGAATATGCAAACATTGGGTTGTCTATTTTTTTCCTAGTCTAACTACTGGGTTGTCAGGTATAATCAGGTAAGTCGAAACTAACTATCTTCAACCATTTGTTTACTAAATAAATCTTATATCAAAATAAGCGTTGTTTCATTGCAAACACGATGATATAGGGTTGTCTGCAAAAAATCTGGGTTGAATGACGGTTGTGGAGTTTTGAAAAGTGAAATTTTGATGCGAATGGAATGTGCGACAAAGAGGTCTGAGCAAAGTATCCCGTGCGATAGAAGAGGACGCATCATTGTAGCTGCGCGCGACGCGTGCACCGGATATAAGAGATTGCGCATGCTTTCTGTCCGGTGCACGCGCCGCGCGCAGCTACAATGATGCGTTCTCTTCTATCGCACGGGATACTTTCCTCAGACCTGTTTGTCGCACATTCCATTCGCATCAAAATTTCACTTTTCAAAACTCCACAACCGTCATTCAACCCAGATTTTTTGTAGACAACCCTATATCATCGTGTTTGCAATGAAACAACGCTTATTTTGATATAAGATTTATTTAGTAAACAAATGGTTGAAAATAGTTAGTTTCGACTTACCTGTTTATAACTGACAACCCCGTAGTTAGACCAGGAAAAAAATAGACAACCCAACGTTTGCATATTCTATAGGCTTCATACTTCGGTTGGTATTAAATTTATTCGTTAAACTCGTGGGTGAATAAAAACTCAGATTTGAATTGTTAATTAATCATACTTAACCCAGGAATTTGATAGGCAACCCACTCACGGTATGTTTTCTAACATACTAAATTTGATATAAAAGCTTTTCATCCAATTACGCGGTGGGTGAAGGTCGACCCTAATTCGGATCTTAGACTATTAGGGAAAGTACTTAGAATTAATATTAAGGGCTGTAACTTTCAGGGAATTTCTTTTTCGACATATCCAACAAAATTTCAGGTGGGGACTGAGAAAAAAAAAGTCGAACAAAAATCGCCCTAATATATATATATATATATATATATATATATATATATACGAGCGAGTACCGACAACAAAGAGAAGCAACAAAAAAATAGAGAAAATAAAAATAAAAACGAAAGAGTCAGAGCAATTCACGAAAAGAGGAAAAGACACGATGACGTTGAAATGTGCAATTGCGTAAGCAAAGTCTGAAATGAAACGACACTGGAAAAGTCTATAGTAAATGATGTAAGAAAAACAACTATACATTTTGTAAAAACAACGTCTGTGGGAGTATGCCTGACAAAAAGTAAATTTTATTTATCACGTGTACACCAATGTCCCTTTTTAGCGCCATAAAAGTATATATACAATTGATAAAATAACATATACGAGTTCACACTCGTAATCAACTTGAAACCAAAAGTACATAAACAAGTTGATGCTTGCAAATTAATTCCTTGAAATTTCACACAATGCTCGAATCGTCCTCTATAAGGAACTACATCTTTCTTCAGTTTGGCTTCCTCATAGCTTTGAGCATTGTGTGAAATATCGAGGAACCAATTTGTCAGTTTCTTATTTGCACCTTGCAACTTGTAGATTTTTCGTTGATGCCGCTGATTTCTCGTACGTTCTTGGGTTGTAAAACGTCCGATTACTACAAGAAATATATTTTTTTTTATTATCATTTTTAGCATTGGTGCCCATTTGTCCGTCACATCCCCTATAAGGCCGTATTACTGCGAAATATGATTTTAACTTCATGAACGAAAATAATAATAATAAACTTATGTAAATTAAATTATTTTTTTATTTTATGTAGTGTATAAAAGTTGAAAATGAACGCGTATAATTTAAGTTTTTGAAACAAACCACTAAACGTATCCCGACAAGAATTGTATCGTCTGATTTAAACCGGAACTGTACTACTGCAAAGTGTGATTTGTCTTCATCGCGGCATTCGATTAATTAGAGGGCACGAGAAGAGGAAGTCACACAAATAGATCAATTTTTTCTGAACTCCATTGGTATGCCTGACCAACACTATGTACATACCAAAACAGTACAAACAAGATTAACCCTTTTAGGGCTGTTCAATTTTCAAAAATTTACAAGATCACATATTCCAGGTGCTGATTTTTTCGTCATGATAAACCGAGTTTCCGTATCGATTTTTCGTCATTTTCACGTTAAAAAAATGTTACTCACAGTAGCATCTACGGTCCCTAGCTTTGACCACGAATATTAATTTTGGCGGTAGGGATTTTCAAATATAAATACAATTGGTGAAATTTCGAAAATTCATATCTCAGAATTTATTTCTTATAAGAACTCTTGCCACGCGACATTACTTACATATATTTGACTGAAGATTCCTAAAGAAATACCAGTACTTCCAAGAATATAGCGACTAATATTGTCCCATAAAAAATTATTTTCAGCAGCTATTATTCTCTGATATTATTTTCTGGAAGATTAATATTTCTTTCCTAACTACTGCTCATTTTACAGAAAAAGAGCCCTATAGCAATGGTACTTATACAACAATTGATTCGATTTCCAAAATTGTTGTATACGTACCATTGCTATAGGGCTCTTTTTCTGTCACAATCACTATTGTAGGCGCTATTGTTATATGATCTTTTTGCGTCAAATGAACTGAAATTCTTTAAATATGGTAAATACGGCGTTCCACTAAAACCCAAATAATGAAACAGTCAATACTCTTAAGTTTAACTACGTAGTACAATGTAAAAGTACAATGTAACAAAGTCGTACAATGTGACGGGACAAAAAAATAGCGGTTAAAATTTGCGATCTAAGAATTGTTTGGTATTGGACCAACCTTTTACGTCCGTCCTAGTCCCGACGTAAATGTTTTTCATGCATCCAAATAAAATGCCAAGAAAAAATTAACTCATTTGTGCAACCCCCACCTCGCTGCTCGCTATACTAGCCGGCATTCTCCACCGTTAAAACAACAAAGTTTTACTGATAAAACCACGTTTCTTTATATAGGAAATAGGAAAATATTCGACTACAGAATACCGAGCAGAAAACCTTCCTCTTCAGATATTGAGAAGCGTACTATGTTTGATGTGATTTCATACTACGAGGCAGTAATCTGAGATATATAAGCTGCACAACGCAGGAAATGCACCAGCAATACACGGCGATGTATTTAAGGTAGTAGTCTGGTAACTTAAACCGACTTTCATGTCTTTTTTGGAGGGCATTTTTTTGTAGGAAAATAAAAATGAATCGTTTTGGATATTTAGGATGTTTTTATTTACATATTGAAGATACAAAAAAATTTTTTTTTGAAAAAATTTAATAGTTTATTATTATTATTATTACTGATCGAAGTTGGCACCTCGAAGTTGGCAGCCCGGGTCCTAACTTTTTTTCTACCGAACCGATTGCTTTCAAATTTTAACAGGCTACTCTACACACTTATAGTTCTCGTCGGAACTACCGAGAAACTTTTTCACACCTAACTTTTTATCTTACAACCCCTTCTTTGCTAAGATAAAAGAACTTTAGCAAAGAAGGGGTTGTAATATAAAAAGTTAGTGGTGAACAAATTTCTCGGTAGTTCCGACGAGAACTATAAGTGTGTAGAGTAGCCTGTTAAAATTTGAAAGCAATCGGTTCGGTAGAAAAAAAGTTAGGACCCGGGCTGTCAACTTCGAGGTGCCAACTTCGATCAATAATAATAATAATAATAATAATAATAAAACTATTAAATTTGTTCAAAAATTTTTTTTTGTATTTTTAATATGTAAATAAAAACATCCTAAATATCCAAAACGATTCATTTTTATTTTCCTACAAAAAAACGCCCTCCAAAAAAGACATGAAAATCGGCTTAAGTTACCAAACTACTACCTTGATCTTTTGAAGCAAAACACTAAAAGTTTTGCATCAATAAGATTTTTCTCAAACTGTTTAGTCTGACTCAAAACAGGTCTGTACTACTAGAAAACATAATTTTATCTTCACCAAAACATCAGCTCACCGATAATAAATATGATTATTTAGCCATATTGGATAATGTAAAGGTGAAAAGGGGGTAACGAGACTGTACATTACGATCTATCTATTTTAATTATTTGGCATTGAGCCACTGGCCACGTCTCACAATAGAGCTTGACCATGGAATTTCATTAATCTTTCTCGTTTCTCAATTTTCCAATATTGCATAATAGAATTCGAGGAGAGAAAAAAAGCTCTTTGTTAGGATATTTCGAATCAATGTACGTTTGATGCGATTTTGTGAAGCACAAGGGTATTGAGGTATTCGCAGGGTAAAACAGAGAAGAGTGGCTGGACAACTTTTTATCGATATATCGGCAACGCCCTAAATAATTCACCGAGGGCTTTGATGTCGATCACCGGGTGCACTCGATAAAGGCGTACAATGCGCCCTCACTTTACCTCTCTGGTTGTCGACGTCGACGGCGTCGTCGTTGTCGAGCACTTCGGAGTTCGTGCCCTCTCTGTGCTTTTCCATCGCAACTCGGAGTATATAGAAACGGTACAACACCATACCGTAACTCTCTTGTCTGGTCTCAGCTATGTACCGTATATACTCTGAATACTATATAGAGTATATATTTAACGGATACGGCGAAACTCGAGTGAATCTGATTACTCACGATCCTGGTTTCTCCCTTAGCTCTCACATGCGATCATGATTAAAGCCACTTTGGCATACGCTCCGCTAATGAGACAGAATAGAATTGAAATTCTCACTGGTGCTCTCTCCACGACAAAGTCAAAACCTTCAATCGTGTATACATATAGATTAATTATTTCGTAAAACACAATTTTCTGTTCCGTTTGAATTCAGAAGTTAGAATTGACATAGAAAAAGAAATTAACTATGTTAAATCTACGCAACGACGACTTTATTCGTTGGGCTATAATTATAACCCGAAAGACAGTCTTTCTGTTAATTTTTTTTTATAATCCTGTATAATTGTTTCAATTTTGATAGGCGACAATTAATTTTGTTCATTAATGCCGCATGAACGGACCGAGTAAGATTTCTCGTTTTTAGCCCCTTAATTAAGACATAAGTTCGGTTAATTTGGGTCTTTATTTTGAAAAAATTGAAATAAATTTTTTTACAAACTTAACACAGTAATAAACAATGTGTAAGAATTTTTTTATCAATTTCTATTTCTATCCCTCCTAAAAACAGTTTTTCTTTTGGTACGTTTTCGGTACCGCTGGACGTATGTAAGGCCTTAATTGTGATAGACTTTTCTGTATGATTGAAAAAAAAATCGATATTTCATAAACCCTTTGACGATTCTCTATTCATGTAAAAAAATGTTAGCCGGATATCTAAAAAATTGCGGAAGTTCGGAGGGATCAAAGGTATTTTTCGAGAAATTCGAAAAAAAAGTATAACATTGCAATGCTTTACCGATTTTCATCAAATTCAGAATGTTACACAATTATCGTAAGGGAGAGGATGTTCTCATTGAACCATTTAACTCAATGGTCCAATGATGACGTTTCTCTGCTGCATAATTTAATTAATTAATTCCAAAAGCTTTTATTTCAAATTCACTAATGTATAATTCGACAAATAAGGTCACAAAACATGGATGTACGAGGTCTGTTCAAAAAGTATCGCAAATTTTGAATTTCCGCGGGCTACGTATATTCGATTTTCGATTTTTTTGGCAGGACCGCGGTTCTACAGATTCCAACTGTACACCTACTCAACTGTCACGACCAAACTGACACGAGCATACGAATATTTCGCAATATGATCACGACAAAACTGTTCCCGAACAACACTCTCACCATTAAAACTGTCACCGCACAAACTCTCACCACCCAACTCTCGTGAATCTCTATTCGACACGTGCAGAAATCTTCACGAACAAAACTATCACCGTCTAAACTGTTACGGTCTCAACTGTATTCTGCGCAACTGTAACGCAGCAGAATAGTCCCCGTCTACACTGTCATGGCGTCTACTGTATTCTGCACCAACCGCCACCGTTCCAACTGTCACCGTTCCAACCGTCACCGCACAAAACTGTCACCGCTAAAACTGTCACCGGCAAAACTGTCACCGCGCCAAGGTGTCGTAACTAACTCACACAGGTATAAGCTGTACCCGTAGGTAAGAGCGCTCGGGCTGCTTCACCAAACGCGGCGCAATAGCGCGCGATATTTCGTGCGTGTCCGCTATTACCGATCGCTGAGCACAAGGAAGTTCACGCGGTGCGAAGGCTGTAGTTGAGATGACAGCGGCGAATGACGTAAGTATTAGCATAATTCGCAAAAATATCCACGTAAAATATTTTAATTTAAATATTGAATACATTTTTTTCGCTGTATGTGGTATACAAAAAAACCTTTGGCTTGCTATCGTCGAAAAATTTCGTATTGAGTCCGTGAAAATTTTTCGATACATAATTTGATTATTGCTGAAAAGTTTTATCGATCGTGTGCACTATTTCTCCTCGAAGGTAAGTGTCTATAATAAGAACAGTGTCTACAGTTTTTAATGGCATGGGGAGGCTCATTTGAGAATTCCCAATATCATAGAATTTGAATTCACCGATTTAAGTTAGTTCAAATTGCCATAAATCTTGAGCAACTGTATAATTTTTCTGAAATAACACTATATTAGAAAAGTATGGTCAGATTTTTAATTACAGACACTCACCTTCGAGAAATAGTGCACACGATCGATATAACTTTTCAGCAATAATCAAATTATGTATCGAAGAATTTTCACGAACTCAATACGAAATTTCTCGACGATAGCAAGCCAAAGGTTTTTTTGTATACCACATACAGCGAAAAAAATCTATTCAATATTTAAATTAAAATATTTTACGTGGATATTTTTGCGAATTATGCTAATACTTACGTCATTCGCCGCTGTCATCTCAACCGCAGCCTTCGCACCGCGCGAACTTCCTAGTGCTCAGCGATCGGTAATAGCGGACACGCACGAAATATCGCGCTATTGCACCGCGTTTGGTGAAGCAGCCCGAGCGCTCTTACCTACGGGTACACGGTCTACGTGTGTGGGGTGGGTAAATCTCGCGTTAAGCGGTGACAGTTGGTGCCGTGTACAGTTGGGCCCGTGACAGTTTTGCCGGTGACAGTTTTGCCGGTGACAATTTAAGCGGTGATAGTTTTAACGGTGACAGATTGAACGGTGATAGTTTAGTCGGTGACAATTCAGACGGTAACAGTTTGAATGGTGAAAGTTTAGACCGTGATAGTTTAGACGGTGATAGTTTTGTTCGTGAAGACTCTGCACGTGTCGAATAGAGATTCACGAGAGTTGAGTGGTGACAGTTTGTGCGGTGACAGTTTTAATGGTGAAAGTTTTGTTCGGGAACAGTTTTGTCGTGACAATATTGTGAAATATTCGTATGCTCGTGTCAGTTTGGTCGTGACAGTTGGGTAGGTGTACAGTTGGAATCTGTAGAACCGCGGTCCTGCCATTTTTTTGTGGCGTTAGATTGGTACTCATGTCCCTCACTTATGCTGAAAAAATCGGCCATTTTGAATGTTTAGTTAATTGTTGACAGCTGTTTTGGTTAGACGTGTTTTGGCTTGTCTTCGATTTTCGCCTATTCCAAAAAAGCAGTTTCCATTGCGATGATTGAGCTTTGGTTTCCACGTCATAACCATAAACCCATGATTCGTCACAAGTTATGACCCTCTGGAGCAACTTTGGGTCGTCGCGGACCGAGTCCAACAGCTCCTTAGCAGTGTTAACTCGACACTGTTTTTGTTCGAAATTGAGCAATTTTGGCACGAATTTTGCGGCGACCCGTCTCATGCCCAAATCATTGGTAAAAATCGAATAGCACGAGCCAATCGATATGTTTAGTTCCTCAGCAACTTATCTAACGGTGATTCGACGATTGGCCAATATTATTTTCTTCACTTCATCAATGCTTTCGTCTGTTGTTGATATGCTCGGGCGTCCGGAACGCATTTCGTTGTTCGCATCTTCTCGGCCCTCTGAGAACATTTTGTACCACCGATAAACGTTGCTTTGGTCCAAGGTAGCTTCACCATTTGCCACAGTCAACATTCGGAATGCGTCCGCGCACCTAATTTTGTTTTTCACACAAAATTTGATACAGATTCTTTGATCCATTTTTTGGAATAGGCAAAAATCGAAGACAAGCCAAAACACGTCTACACAAAACAGCTATCAACAATTAACTAAAAATTCAAAATGGCCGATTTTTCCAGCATAAGTGAGGGACATGAGTACCGACCTAACGCCACAAAAAAATCAAAAATCGAATATACGTAGCCCGCGGAAATTCAAAATTCGCGGTACTTTTTGAACAGACCTCGTACAGATTAATTGAAATTTTGGACTAAACACGCACTTACTTCCATACATTTTAAAAAAATATTATTTTCTAACTATTTGGGAAATTTTAAATAGTCTGATATGAAAATCTCGATAGAGAAAAATTAATAATAATGTTCCCAACAGAAACATGACAATGTATCTTATCGCCCGCCCATTTCATAGTTAAAATATATTTCTCGTTAACGCCAAGCAGGTCGAAAACATTGACAGAACTTTTACATAAAGACTGCTTGAAGTATATAATACTCGAACGAAGATTAAAGTTTCAAACGGCTCTCACAAAGACCGTTACATAGAGCGTTGAAACGCGGTTTTCTCCCTCATATAACGAAGGATTGAAGACGTCCAAAACCCTCGACAGGTATTGGCAATCGATTGTCTATAGCGTGAACGAGTAAACGCGAATTCTACTCGCATTCTCTTCCACTTGTCTCAGAGTACAATGCTATACGTATAGTATATTCGTGTTCTAATGGAACGTGTGAGAATGTCTGCTTCGATTCTGTCCTTGTAAAAGAATCGAGGAATTTTTATTCGAATAATTGTTCAATGAGAATTATTTAATGTACGAACTCGCTGATAAACTCTATAATCCACACTTCAATATACATCAGGCTAAATCCTAACTAGCAAGCCTTTGTTTGTTGCTGGATCTACAAAGTTAACAAAGTGGCATTTGGTCATAAAATATACAGTAATCGTGGAAAAATGTTTCGCGTTAGTTCGTTCATATTCCACTGACGCCACTGGCAGAGCTGAACGCATGATTTGTCCTACTCAATTTTCAATTCACAGAAAATTTCATGGAGTTCTTGGAGATCAGACAAATTAGAGGCTACAATACGAATATAGTAAATCGCTTCTGGCACTGTTTACTTGCGTGTTTTGTTCATGTGCCTCGAATTATTCTCAGATTTAAATGATCCCCAGTAGTTCCCACTATACCGACACTGTCGGAGTTTTTCATCGTCCTTCGCATACTCTTAATGTAATGTAATTTATTTCTCGGTCGAGTTATAAATCAATGTACAATACGATATAGTATAATATAATTAAAAGCATCGATATTTTGTAATCTTGCCAAATGTCAACGTTATGAAACATGTACGATATAATTCTTTTTTCATTGTCTGATTACAGTTGGCAGCAAAAATGAGCAAGCATCGTTGGGAACATCTTCGGTAAGCGAGTAGTCTTGACCCTGCTTTCAATTTTATTTATCTGTGATCACGTCTATTTTTTATCATGTTATTGTTTATTATTTTTATCATCTCAACAATATTCTGCCGTTTTTTTTTGTTGGCACTCGAACAGAGTTTTCCAACAACAGGAAAGAGTACGAATCACACCCTTATCGTGACAGCCCCAAGGGAGACTAAGCTGGTGGAATCATCCCCAATGAACCGCGTGATGGAGAACGTAAAATCGAAAGACGTGTCGTGGAACAAGGACGAAGGTGACGAAGACGACGAAGACGAGGAAGAGGATGGGGACGAAGTTGAAGAGGGGGATGAGAGTAGCGGTGATGTGGATGAATACGAGGATGAACTGAGGGAAATAGCCGAGTCCCACGAGGCAATGTCAAGGGACGAGAGAAGAAATGAAATATCGAGCACGACGAGCTTGGCAAGTTTGGTCAGCGAGAATCGAAACTTCGAGGAACGTCTCATGGGAGCGAGGAACTTTGATTCCCGTGAGAAAAACGACGACATTATATCGGACGAGAGCTCAGTATCGAACGAGGCAGTGCCCAGAGACGACGACGAAGAGGTAAAGTAGGCAATCATCACGCAAACACTTGCGATCGTCCTATTTATATATGTACGATCATAAAAAAAGTTGCAACCTGGAACTTGCAAATTGTTTTAGTTTGTGCCAGGACGGGTAAGGCCAGAGAAACAGATTCGTGTCGGAAAATCCCGAGCTCGACTCGTCCATGGGACAATTAACGTTTTATTTATGTAAATCTCTGAAAATAATTCGTGAAACATTTTCAAACCTAAATATGTTCTTTTTGAAAACATGCGCTTAACATTCGGTTCCATTGGCACTCATCTTATCCTTATTTTTTTTCGGTTCATATGCTCCGAAGCGATGGTCGTTCTGTATACAGTTAAACTTACACATCTGCACGGTAAATATATCAAAAACCGAACCGTTAAAATACCTGTGTAAAATCGTCTATCTACATCAATGGTAAATCTACAAAAGAACGTCTACCTAAGAGATCCAGATCTAATCTACGTAGATCTACGTAGATCCACTACTGTCATTTAGTGTTTTTTTAGAACATATCCAAAATTCAAATCGTTATCTTCTAATCGCTAAATCGCTGCAGTTTCTTTAAGAAGTATTCTTTTGTCTAATGTGAACATTTTTTAAAATGCAATTTAGGTTTTCAATATAATAGATTTTTTTTACTATCTTCTTAATATTTTCCACAATAATGTAAAAAATCCCGATACTTATCAGAAGAGTCTTTTCCGCTAGGAGCGGAACACAAAGGAAGAAGAAATTAGAAACATAAATACTATATTGATATCTTTAGAATGCTCCAGATTTATATATAATGGGCTGGACCGCGGTTCTACAGATTCCAACTGTACACCTACCCAACTGTCACGACCAAACTGACACGAGCATACGAATATTTCGCAATATTGTCACGACAAAACAGTTCCCGAACAAAACTCTCACCATTAAAACTGTCACCGCACAAACTGTCACCAATCAACTCTCCTGAATCTCTATTCGACACGTGCAGGAATCTTCACGAACAAAACTATCACCGTCTAAACTGTCACGGTCTCAACTGTATTCTGCGCAACTGTAACGCAGCAGAATAGTCCCCGTCTACACTGTCAGGGCGTCTACTGTATTCTGCACCAACCGTCACCGTCCCAACCGTCACCGTTCCACCCGTCACCGCACAAAACTGTCACCGGCAAAACTGTTACCGCGCCAAGACGCGGTAACTAACTCACATGGGTATAAGCTGAACTCGTAGATAAGAGCGCTCGGGCTGCTCCTCCAAACGCGGCGCAATAGCGCGCGATATTTCGTGCGTGTCCGCTATTACCGATCGCTGAGCACAAGTAAGTTCGCGCAGTGCGAAGGCTGTGGTTGAGACGACAGCGGCGAATGACGTAAGTATTAGCAGACACGCACGAAATATCGCGCGCTATTGCGCCGCGTTTGGTGAAGCAGCCCGAGCGCTCTTACCTACGGGTACAGCGTCTACGAGTGTGAGTTGGGTAAATCTCGCGTTAAGCGGTGACGGTTGGTGCTGTTACAGTTTTGCCCGTAACAGTTTTGCCGGTGACAATTGCCGCGGTTACAGTTGCTTCGGTGACAATTTAAGCGGTAACAGTTTGAACGGTGACAGATTAAACGGAGATTGTTTAGACGGTGACAATTCAGACGGTGACAGTTTAGATGGCGAAGGATAAGACCGTGACAGTTTAGACGGTGATAGTTTTGTTCGTGAAGATTCTGCACGTGTCCAACAGAGATCGGGGAGAGTTGAGTGGTGACAGTTTGTGCGGTGACAGTTTTAATGGTGAGAGTTTTGTTCGGGAACAGTTTTGTCGTGACAATATTGTGAAATATTCGTACGCTCGTGTCAGTTTGGTCGTGACAGTTGGGTAGGTGTACAGTTGGAATCTGTAGAACCGCGGTCCTGCCATATAATGCCTTTTTTCCTTTTATCTATAACTCCGCTGCTTTCTGTCCGTATACTGTGGAATATCCCAAATTGAAAATAGTTCAAAATAAGACCTTCATAAAATATGCAAAATACTGTTTGCTATTGCGTTTTTCCGCCGTTTAGAGGTAGAAAACAGGTAATCGAAAGATTGATATGATGAGGATAAGCTTGCGCGATTTAAAAAACTGATAAAGGCCTTGTTTTAATTCAAACGCCCAGAGGTATTTCGGTTAACCGAACGTATATTTCGTGCGTTCTTTTTCTTTATTTTGTAGGCAAGGAAATAACTCAGCTTTTAAGTCTTCTGAAACGACGTTTGGCCGAGGATTCTTTTTTTTTTAACATTTGCATAACGAAACTTTTACACTGTGATACTGCTCACCTGCGTTCTATCGTATACGATGATCTGTGTGACTTTTGCGACGAACAAGAGGAGACAGAGAGAACGAAAGAAACATATAGAGATGTAAGAGAACCGTTTCACCAAAGTTTGTGTACACCTGTTCTCATACTCGTATATATATGAAGCGGAGTCTCGCGGCAGTTTTCAGCACCCTCTGAAGAAACTTATATCTCATTCTGCCGCTTCTTTCTCTCTCTCTCTCTCTCGCTCAACCGACGCTTATTTTCAAGCTCGAAACGACAGAGAGAATGGTGGTTTCATGGGGGTGGGATGAAAGGTTGGAGTGAAGACACCGTGGTAGGCGGATGAGAATGGTGAAGAAGAAAACAAAGTTTTGTACTTCGGCAGGTGGCCGAACTTTTGAGGTACAAACAAAAGGACACGCCGTTGGTTGAGGAAAAAGTCGTTGGTGGGACTTCGGAACTTGATTCAAAGGTCAAACGCGTACCAACCGTGAAGAAAGAGCTCAGTACGCAGAAAGAGATTCTCATCGTGAACGAGACACAGTTATCGTTACCGAAGACACTTGTATCGAACGTTGAAATTGTCAATCGTCTCGACGACGAAACGACGAAGCCTGAAACGAGTCTCGGAATTCCGGTAACTTCGAGGGATCCCAATCGGTACGAGGTAAGATTGGTGCTTTTGTAGCTTTTTTCCCCCGCTTCATTGAATTTTCCGGATTTACAGAAGAAAAAACATTGCGCACATAAGTCTACATTTCAGTATAAACGGAGAGGACGAAAAATGTTCTCGTCCGTAAAATAAATTTGCAGAGGCAATACGATTCGTTTGCAATTTTCAACAAACTGTAATACAAAACGAAATGCAAATTGAAACTTTTACGAGGTCTGTTCAAAAAGTATCGCGTATTTTGAATTTCCGCGGACTACGTATATTCGATTTTCGAATTTTTGTGGCGTTAGGTTGATACTCATGTCCCTCACTTATACTGAAAAAATCGGTCATTTTGAATGTTTAGTTAATTGTTGACAGCTGTTTTGGTTAGACGTGTTTTGGCTTGTTTTCGATTTGTGCCCATTCCAAAAAACGAATCAAAGAATCTGTATCAAATTTTGTGTGAAAAACAAAATTAAGTGCGCGGACGCATTACCAATGTTGACTGTGGCATATGGTGAAGCTACCTTGGACCAAAGCAACGTTTATCGGTGGTACAAAATGTTCTCAGAGGGCCGAGAAGATGCGAACAACGAAATGCGTTCCGGACGCCCAAGCGCATCAACGACAGACGAAAACATTGATGAAGTGAAGAAAATAATATTGGCCAATCGTCGAATCCCCGTTAGAAAAGTTGCTGAGGAACTAAACATATCGATTGGCTCGTGCTATTCGATTTTTACCAATGATTTGGGCATTTTCGGACAAAAACAGTGTCGCGCTAACATCGCTAAGGAGCTGTTGGACTCGATCGGCGACGACCCAAATTTGCTCCAGAGGGTCATAACTGGTGACGAATCATGAGTTTATGGTTATGACGTGGAAACCAAAGCTCAATCATCGCAATGGAAGCTGCTTTTTTGGAACAGGCAAAAATTGAAGACAAGCCAAAACACGTCTAACCAAAACAGCTGTCAACGATTAACTAAACATTCAAAATGGCCGATTTTTTCAGCATAAGTGAGGGACATTTCGAGGCACAAAAAAGTCGAAAATCGAATATACGTAGCCCGCGGAAATTCAAAATTCGCGATATTTTTTTAACTGACCTCGTACATAGCTTCTTCATCATTTTTTCACATTGTCATAGAAAGTGGATTTTTCAGTTTTTAACTGCCTCTTAGAGAAAACAATTTCAATATGGAAAACTATGAGGAACCCGCGTGGAAATCTCAATTTGTTATTATGTCTGCACATATACGCTCAATATAACGAATCACAGGAAGTACATTGACGATCGAAACCGAACGAAACGGCTATAACAATATGTGAAAAAAAAATGAAGAAATATGAAAGTGTCAAAAATTGCATCTCGTTTCCTCCGATTTGCCGTGACCCTTGATAACGAACGTCTCTCGATGATACTCCATTCGTGTACAAAGTTTTATCTCGATAGATAAAAATCTATTTGAGTTACATTGTGAAAAGTAACTTGTAAACAATTTCAAATTCTCCTAAATATCGTAAGCATTGAAATCTGGTAAAGAATGTTTTCATGAAAAGCTTCCTCAATGAAGAAGCCATCTATACTTTCATGCATGCACTTCCGCGGGTCATACATTTCAAAATGTATCACCTAAAATATGAATGTTCGCTCAATGTAACTGGAACTCGTCGTTTTGGTGTTAACCAGCTCGCACGCGACGATACCAGCTTCTACGAGGAATACTCGGACGTCGAGAGTCCTGGTGATATTCTCCGGAAGCCAGACAAGAGACAGCCTTCCGAGCTTAACGGTCTGAGATCTTACTTCCTTCGCGATGGTTACGATTCCGAACGTGAACAGCGCCGTAAACTTTGGGAACTTGGGGTGAGTTTTTCACCTTTATGCGCACACTGGATATATTGAAAATCAATATCCGACTATATAGATATAGATATTATTCATCGGTAACATTAAGATTAGAGGAAAAGTTATTGGGAATTACAACTCTGATCTGATGACTATCAGAGACTCTTCCATCATCAAACTTTTGTTCTCATCCAATAATCTATCGAGACTGTGGGGAATTGCTTTTTCGTGCAATATGAATTTTTATAATAATTATCATGAGATTTATGCCGTTCTCGTGGTTCAATTTTGTCGCTTGACTTTAATAACAATTTCGAACGCAAATGTCTGCCTCTTTCTCTCTCTCTCCCTCTCTCTCTCTCTCGTTCCCCTTCATTCCCTTTCCATGCTCTTTTCTCTTTCCCGCCTTTTCAACTGCTACGGAACACGCAATTCAATGCCACAAGGCAAAACTTTCCCCTTCCATCACACAACTTATCTCATTAACCATGGAATTTACAGGTTAAACGATCGACTACTATGGCTACTGAATAGTGATTTAAAAAAAGTGCAGCGTTGTGTACTATTACTATGTATACATATACATATATGTGTATAGAATATATATTGGTTTTGCGACCGAGGACCATGCCGAGGCCGGACAGAATAACCCGATTAAAGTTTGGGAAATTGAATCCTGTTGGGAAACCGAGTCAGGAATTATAAAACCGCACGGTCATATATCGTGTACATTTCTGAACAAAAGTCGTACATCTTTGTATAAAAGGCGTTCGAGGCGAAATCGACATGTCCGTAACTCTTGATACCAATTCAATGTACAAAAAAACAGAAGGAAATCGATGGTTATCAAGGAAAGTGTTTAATTTACGTTGTTCGGAGATATTGAATTTTCTGAAATTGTTTGCACTTCATTTTTTCATTAAAGAACAAAATTTTATAATACCCGCGACAAATATGAGCTCATTTGGTTTATAAGCGACATAGAAAATGATGCATAATGTTTTCTTCCATTTGTTCGTTGTTTTTGTTAGTTAATATTCAAAATGTTATTGCACGACGAAAAAACAATGTGATATGTTAATCATGCGAATTTCTCAAATGAATACTCGTAAAAATTGGCTTTTCGAAACAATTATTATTTTTTAAGTAATATAAAGCTTCCGTCAATGAACGATTCGATGATTTTTTGCTTGGATTACGCTCACTTTTTGCGTTCTTCATTCTTTTTCTGTTACAAAATCAATTTTTTTTTGAATATGAAAACAATGTAAATATTGAAAATCGTGTTCTATAACACCTATACTTACAATCAGGCCTATCTAAATTGGTAGGTTCGCAATATTGTAAATTTTCAATTATGAATTTACTGCAAATATATCAAAAAATCTATAACGTTACACAGTTTCATGTAGTAGTCTGGTACCTTAAGCCGATTTTCATGTCTTTTTTGGAGGGCGTTTTTTTGTAAGAAAATAAAAATGAATCATTTTGGATATTTAGGATGTTTTTATTTACATATTAAAGATACAAAAAAAAAAATTTTGCCCACCAACGCGCTTTTTTTTCGAGGTGCCAACTTCAATCAATAATAATAATAATAAACTATTAAATTTTTTCAAACAAATTTTTTTTTGTATCTTTAATATGTAAATAAAAAAATCCTAAATATCCAAAACAATTCATTTTTATTTTCCTACAAAAAAACGCCCTCCAAAAAAGACATGAAAATCGGTTTAAGTTACCAGACTACTACCTTAATTATTAATGTTAATTTACCCCTTTCGGTAATAACTAGCAAACAAACTTTTGAAAAAATTCAACAAAATGTTCTCGACTGTTTTTTGAATTCCGTAATATACTACAGAATATTTGAAAGCATAAGAGAAACTTAATGATGATGGAGAACAATTTTAATAGTCACTCTTGCCATTTTTTCAGTCAATGTCTATAAATGGTAAGATTGAGGAACCGATCGCGATGCTGTGCCTGTAAAAGTATCTATGTCGTGTTGCAGTTTCATTCGATGCAGTATATACGACCGACAATATAAATTCTGAATATCTCCGCATTCATTACTCCGACTTTAGTACTTTTAGTCGTATACACGAAACGTCAAATTTATTCCATAATTACAAAACATACGTAGATGCTGTTCGTTGATCGAATATTAAATTTGCGACTGTGTATTTATAAATCATAACGTATATTATATCTGTGCAGCATATGAGATCGCAGAGAGTCTCGTATAACAGTTTAGTGCAAGTTTATTGCAAACATTTCGTTCATTTGAAATTCTAATATTATTATTTTATTATTGCGATGGTGTTATACTGCGATATTGGTTAGGTGGAAATATAAATTTGTAATAACAGCACATTTAGTTGTTCACTACATCAGTACTTAACGTACCAATAAAAGCTCTCTGTTATTATTTAATATTAAACGTCTTAATATGTATTATAGAGATTTTCTTTACCATATACAGGTCTTATTTTATAATACGTATACAATAAAATAGTAATATGTAATATTAAGATTTATATATCCTTTCTATAAAAGAACCACGTCACGAAATAACTCGAAACGCAATTTGTTTCTGAAACCGTCATAGACGCACTCTGATTGGATGTCGATGTCGTGCTCGGAGTTTGGCCATGTGCATACTTCAGATTGCACGAGAGTAGACGACGAAACTAGCATATAACAGCAGCGCGTGAAGCGCGGACAGCGATTCTAGTATATATATTTTATTATTAGTATTAGCGTCGTATACCTTTTTCATGTTTTTACGGCCCTTCACCGTTGTTCCTATTTCTATCCCATTCTGTGAGTAATTCCTTCCGTAAATGCGGAATACATGGCTGGTACAGGAGGTTACTCTTCTACAGACTTTCAGTTTTGTTACCATCAGAAACCCAGAAAAACTATGACCTTGAAGTTGTATTTACCTGCATTATGCATTTTTTAACAAATTATATCACAGAAACAGTAAGTCGAATAGCAGAGATTCAAAAAGAAAATTTCTTCGTTTTCAAATTCTGTAGGTGAACATTTTCTCGCAATTTCTTGGCACATGGTGTCAAAGGCATGTGTAAGGTCTGTTTCACCGACTCTGTATTACCGACAGAACGGCGTTGAAATTTTCGGTCAAACGACATTCCTAAACTATCAAACCGCATGATTTGAAATTTGATCGAATAATTCTGGATACCTCTATCCATTTCGTAATGACCAGAACGTGGCAAAATTAAAAATAAAATACACATTTTCAGGTAAAAACGGAGAAGTCTAAAACAAAAAAAGGCATATAATTATTATTGCATAGCGTAATTCCGAAAAAATGATACCCTTATGATATAGAGGGATAAAAACCCTAACTAACGAGCATTTATTTATTGCTGTATCTGCAAAATTAACAGAACTGTATATAACCAAAAAATTAAACAGTAATCGTGGAAAAATGTTTTAGAATATTAAAGTTCGTTTCGACTCGCTCGACTTTTTTCATCTCATTTTTTAAGACTTCCATGAGAGGTCCAAAAACGCCGTCTTTCGGAATACTTTAAAACATGATACTGGGCCGTACGTAAGACATCTATTTTTTTTTAAGACGTCAACCCTATTGCCGATATCGTATGTACCGTGGGATTTATAAATACACAAAAAATAAACTGATTCCTGTAAAAAAAGCTCATGATAACAACGTGCGTATGGGGTACAAAGGACAGTAATAACTTGATATCGATTGTAGTGTCAAATTTGCAAAACACTTACCTTGATTTCACTCCTAGGTTGTTTACAATACGAGTCAGTATCCGTTGCACCTCATTACTCCGTTCTTCCTTGGGTGACGAATAACTCTGCATTTGTTCTTGAATTAGTAGCAGATACTGTCGAAATTGTCAAAGATTTATGATAGTTTTATCAAAAGTTGAACCCAACTACTGCAATAAAAGAATCGCTGGCTTTGTCTCGTTTCGCACGAAGTCAGGGTGATAGAGGGAGAGTGCAAAGAGTCTCGGGGGATTGTGAGAGACTTCTTCCGCTCGATTTCGTGAACCTTTGCCGCGTCGAGAACTCACGATTCGGCGATGTGCAGCAGCACTAGCGCCACCGCTACCACCATGTCGTTAATCTTCGAAGAAGTGTGCGCGTCGAGGGATACGGCTCGATGTCGTCAGCACTTCCGACTTGCGGCGCGACGATGGTTGCGGGACCGAAAACTCCCCGTTGACCAAGTTAAGACTTCCGGCCGAACGAAAGTAATAAAAGGACGACCGAGCGTTTCTATATATGACGTTGATACGCGTAAACCATTTACTCTATATATAGAAACTAATACGAGCGAGAAAAAGAAGAAAATTTTTCATCGTCTCACAGTTATAGAGACCCGAGGAAAAAAGACTACAGAGTGAAAAAGAAGAGCGAATAAGAGAGAGTTATACACCCGGTAGTGTCTTATGAGCGATATGACGAACTGATGCGATTTATCCGGGCGCTTCGCTACGCTTCAATAAATTTTCTGGCGAAATGCCGAATCGAGGTCGAAGAGTCTGGGACGATGTGGGTCTTTCCTTTCGTGATATGTATAAGGCATTCCACCGCAACACGATTCATGTTTTCCTCTAACCCGCCACAGTTTTTTGCAATCAGTTTTTTGAAAGATCTTTTTTTCCTTATCGCCAATTAATAACGATTTAAAAAAATGCTTTAACGAAGTGGGACTATTTCTTTCGAGTCAAAAAAATTAGTTGTTGTATTTTGACATCGTCATGAAGCGAGTGTGAGATTGCGAGGTAGATTAAATAATGAGTGAGCAATGTGCTAGTTTGTAATTTGCACGCTTTCTTTCTGACTTTGATTTCAACAATCACAGACTCTTTTTAATTAAAAAAAAATACGAAGTTCATAAAATCTGAACCCTTTTCACTGATTTACCTTAAATTCAATACCACATATCATTTAATGATACCTTATTCATCTAAAAAAATGAAGTACGATATTTTAGAAACTTCAGAAATGAAAATGACTGAAATATCGAACACTTTCGTAAGAAATTTGTCCACGAGAGCAACGCTTTCTCTACGAGTATCTAAAATATCAAGCCTCAAAGTTGGACTGTGTAGACAAAATTCTTAAAAACTTTCTGTCATATGTCAATATTTTTAAGGCATAGATGTTCTTTTTTTATTATTATTATTATTATTACTGTGTGTTCCAACGCATACCGTTTCGGGTTTTTACGTATGATCCTTCCCAATTCCATTCCTTCCATTTTTCCCCCTATACGGGGTCTGTTCAAAAAGTATCGCGAATTTTGAATTTCAGCGGGCTACGTATATTCGATTTTCGATTTTTTTGTGGCGTTAGGTTGGTACTCATGCCCCTCACTTATGCTGAAAAAATCGGCCATTTGAATGTTTAGTTAATTGTTGACAGCTGTTTTGGTTAAACGTGTTTTGGCTTGTCTTCGATTTTTGCCTATTCCAAAAAATGGATCAAAGAATCTGTATCAAATTTTGTGTGAAAAACAAAATTAAGTGCGCGGACGCATTCCGAATGTTGACTGTGGCATATGGTGAAGCTACCTTGGACCAAAGCAACGTTTATCGGTGGTACAAAATGTTCTCAGAGGGCCGAGAAGTGCGAACAACGAAATGCGTTCCGGACGCCCGAGCACATCAATAACAGACGAAAATATTGATGAAGTGAAAAAAATAACATTGGCCAATCGTCGAATCACCGTTCGAGAAGTTGCTGAGGAACTAAATATATCGATTGGCTCGTGCTATTCGATTTTTACCAATGATTTGGGCATGAGACGGGTCGCCGCGAAATTCGTGCCAAAATTGCTCAATTTCGAACAAAAACAGTGTCGCGTTAACATTGCTGAGGAGCTGTTGGACTCGGTCCGCGACGACCCAAATTTGCTCCAGAGGGTCATAACTGGTGACCAATCATAGGTTTATGGTTATGACGTGGAAACCAAAGCGCAATCATCGCAATGGAAGCTACTTTTTTGGAATAGGCAAAAATCGAAGACAAGCCAAAACACGTCTAACCAAAACAGCTGTCAACAATTAACTACACATTCAAAATGGCCGATTTTTTCAGCATAAGTGAGGGACATGAGTACCAACCTAACGCCACAAAAAAATCGAAAATCGAATATACGTAGCCCGCGGAAATTCAAAATTCGCGATACTTTTTGAACAGACCTCGTATATCGCATTTGCCAAGGACACAGGGAAACTGCGGAAAACCTGTGTCGATACAGACAGCTTTTTGTTTTGAGTGAGTTTCAGTTGTATTATATTACCATCAGAAACTCAGAAAAACTGCCTTCCGCTTAATAGTCCGCGTGCAAGCTAGTGCACGGCCAAGCGTTAACCCATCCCAATACTGACCGCGGCCAATACTGCTTAACATGAGAGATCGCCGAAGCCGCGAAACCGACCACGCATCCACTACTGTCAGTGCTGACGTTCTTTTACTATTATTTTTAAATTTGTCGTTGAAAAAAAATGGAAGCCAATATTAAATCACTCTGTTAGATATCGAAACCTTAGGTTTTGATAGAGAATTTTTGAGATTTTCTTCAAACTTTTTAAAATTAGACATCAATTACGATCAACGAAGAGTCCTGATTCAAGAATATAAAAAAGAAACTATCAAAAACCTTGTTGCAGATATCAACATTTTTAAGCTACATATCCCAGAATCAGCGAACTTCTTGCCACCCTTTGTGTCTATTTTATTGTTAAACTTTTTCTTTTATCTGAAACATGTTAAAGAAATTTTTTTATTATTGAATAAGCATTGACGTGAGAAGTCTCTGAAAGGAAATCTGAATGCCTTTTAGGGTTGTGTAAATAATATAAAGATTCATAGTCAGAATCCGAGATCTAGTCATGCCCCATACCTATATATACGAATATATCTTGCATTATCACTTTTTTTTATATCATGCATTAATTGTGTCATTGACGCGTGACTACCATTTCGCCGACCATGCTAGTATAATGGTGTGTTCTCTGCAAAATTAATTTGATCTATAAAAAAAAAGTTTATCGTTTCAATCTAAGACCTTTTTACAGTAGATCATTTTACGTTCAGCGTCGTTTTCAGTATGAATAATTTGTTTGTGACAAAAATAGAAAAACTCTCCCCTAGCTGACTCTCGTTCGCCACATCACCCCTACTACATATAAACATTGTCAGGCAAAAGTCAAGGGAATCGAAAGTGAAAAAATACATGACAACGAAAGCCATCATCACGAATGTCCAATACAGGTGGAATAAATGAAGTCACTGCTTGTCGTCCTATTTCTCGGGGGAAATTACGGAGAAATGTCTGCTGTTGATCGATACTATCGCGTATCTATAGGATGACAGCACGAAATAACAAAATTTTTGTTATGCATTCTAAAATATATAACTGCAATAAATATCTCTGGATATAATACCGTATACAGTACAACAAACGAAATAATATGCATTGAAAATAACAATTTGCATCGATATTGCTGACACCCGACCAAAAACCACCCTGCTCCTTGTGGAATAACCCACAGAAGCAGGGAAACGGCAACGGATACCTGCTGTGTTCATCTTTTTTTCTCATCCTAGATCAATTCCCATTTTTATAGCGTATCGTTCAAATTTCTTTAAGGCGATTCTATCCTAGATTATATATATATATATACTGGGGGAGATATACTATATTTTACACACATACGTTCTGCGTGTATTACATACATATGACGCAGGGTATACATCCGTCTATATTCAATCAATCGGATTGAAGGAGTTTGTAGCCTCAGGACTTTTTGCTCGCGATACCTTGGATAACATCTCTCACGAACTCATCGTAAAAGAGAATCTCGGATATCGAACTCGATACAAGTTTCTGGCAGTGTAGAGAAAGAGGAATACCTTTATGTTACCAACAAACACGCCGGGTTTCATTGGTTAATGTATGATCTCTGTATATTCAATACATGGGTCATTCCATCAATTCTCAACTAGCCTTCCGGCATCAAATTTTCATTTCGTCTGGCATTTTCACATTTGATTGTATACAATAAGAAGTGATGCCGTAGCAAATTACAGGGCTTTTAACTTCAGTGGGTCGAATCAATTATCGAATTTTCTTTAATGTTGAATTAAATAACAGATCCTAACATGGGTTTATCCGGATTCAATTCTATAGATTAAAGTTTGTTCAAGACCCTTCTGGAACACCTACAAAATATGCTCCACCGTGCAAGGAATGTCGTAACGTATAAACAAAATATAATAAAAACTAATTTAATAAAGTATTTCTAGTTAGTTTCGGTGGGTCTTGCCCTGTTGGCAGTTTTTCTATTCACTTTTGGAACTCTCAGTTTTCTGTCATTAGGATATCGATAAAATCCCAACAAAGTTAGAAACCAAGTAAAAGTTGTTGATCAAAAAATAATTGATTTACTATGAACATGGCAGTTTTAAGCATAAACAGTCGAATGGTCGACTTTCTTTGTGATTGACAACTTAATTTTCGACATTTTTGCGTCGATTAAGTACCGATAAATATAATAAACGATTGCATTTATGAGCCTACTGTTACTAGTTGTTTGCGGAGTAACAGCGACAGATGGCTGAGATCGGTTGCATAGCCAGTTAAGCCTCATTTTTTTGAAAAACCGGTTACAGCAAAACGGCTCGTGCTACTAGAATGAACCACGCGTCATTTTGAAGATAAAAGACGAGACTATATGAGGCAAACGTTTTTTTGCGCTGCTGATCGCCTCCCTTCATATCGAAAATTGTCAGATAATTAAAAGTGATGCAATTGAGCCCAGTCTGCTCTACCAAAATACCCCGCTACCGAAGTAATGCCGCCAGCAACACGATGTTTATTTACAGTGGGTCAAAAAAGTATTCATACACCTTGTTTTTTTGCGATAACTTTATAGACATAAGCGATACGCAAAGAAAGTTACTTTTTTGGCCCGAAAATTTTCGTTTTTTTGCATAATTCTTCTATTATTCCTGGGAATAAATTCTCCATTTGCAGTTTATCTCTGTACCTGATGTACTATTAAATAAAATTGGCTTTCTTTGCGTATCGCTTATGTCTATAAAGTTATCGCAAAAAAACAAGGTGTATGAATACTTTTTTGACCCACTGTAAGTACCAGAAGTACATTTTTTTCCTCCATATACTACACTACAGATATATAAAGCCTCATAATCTTTCGAATCACGTATCTGCGTCCGATCTACTCGATCTACTCTCCTCTTCTTACCCTCATCTTTGGCTGTACCTCCGAGGGTGTTTGAATAGGTGGAGAGTTTTTTTTTCTCGATAGAACAAAACAGGGCTGGTGATGAGATGTTGGTTCCAGAATAAGCGTTGACGAAAGTTCGCGAATAATATATTATTGTCTCTCCTTCCAGACCAGTCTTGGAAAACCCATTCGGGGTCGCACACGTGCACGGATTGACCACCAGACTTCAAATTCTCGTTGATGGTTTCGAAATCTCTTTCACTTTTCGTGTGTTGGAAGAAAAGGCCTATTTTCCGTTTCGTAATCCGCATAAAAAATGGTTCGCCCTCGACCTTTAGTCCCTTCGCACGTTCACCTGTTTATTGCGTGGTTTTATACCTCCCACATCAGTCAAGACAAAACGGGCGTGCACACTCCCGTCGCGTGCAAAGCTCAGATATGCCCTCGCTTATCCGACTATATATGGGATATATAACGTCTGACCCTTAGGTCTTTTGATTTTATTGTTCATTTTTTATTATATTTCATAGAATTGAATGACGTTCAGAATTTTTATCAGAATTATATCTGAAAGTAAAACACGCTTTCGTGCGCTGCTTTGCGGATTAGATCTACCATATGTCGGTGTCGTGTATCCATCAGAAGCACAATAATCGTAATCCTATTTTTATTTTTTTTGGCCACTTCAGACAAATTGGCGTAGAGAAGGTTTTATAGTAATTATAGCTATGACCAGTAATGTTCAAGGTATGCATTTTTGATAATTCTAGTGACCAGCGATTACTCGTCTGAGTTTCTGGTGATAATACGACGGAAATTCAGTAAAATATAACAAACTGCAGCGACTGTATAGGGCAGGGATAAAACGTGGATTTGTGTAAAAGAATAAAGATAAAAATAGATATTTAGTATCGAACCTAATACACGTGGTTTACATTCTGTTATTGTGGTCGCGGTTCTACACACACTGTTTCCTCTTTTCCTCTTCCTCTTCTCATCATTCCATTGCCGTCACGTAATCTCCTCGATTCGCAGCATAAAATGAATACTCAACTGTATCGGCCAACTTTTCCTAAGTGTGCCTGTGTCCGATACAGTAGTGCATTGGAAAAAATAGTGCCTGCGGATAACACTCTGAGGGGGCTTAAGGGGGGAAATAGGGTTAGGACAGCGTTTTCTCAATGATTATCATGAATTTTTTTATAGTATAAAAAATGAATATAATTTATTGAAACTTTGAGAATAATTTATACATATATTTAAGTATATACTATAAAATTTTGATACATATATTTAAGTATATACTATAAAATGTGTATACATATATTTAAGTATATACTATAAAATATTAGCGACCCCATATTGTAGGTCACAATCAGACTCAGCATTTTGCGCACATTTTGGAAGCCGCAATTTTCATATTAAATCAAACGAGGCTGGAATTTACTTTTATTATATGTCTCTCTTCTATATGAACCTAAATGCTATAAAAAAAATAGAAAATAGAATTTTTTACAGGGGTCAAAACAAAAAAGCATGATTTTTTGCCATTTTTTACAACTTTATTTGGACAAAAATATTATTTTAAATAATGATAATATTCCGATTTTAATTTCCAAAACGATTGGTTGAAAACTTTTCAAACTAGCGTGTACGCAAGTTCAAAAAAAGTCGTTTTCAGAAAAACGCGTTTGAAAAAATAGTACCAAGAAAAACAAGCAATATGGGGTCGCTAATATTTTATAGTATATACTTTAATATATGTATAAAAATTGTATAGTATATACTTAAATATATGTATAAAATATTCTCAAAGTTTCAATAAATTATATTGATTTTTTATACTATAAAAAAATTCATGACAATCATTGAGAAAACGCTGTCCTAACCCCATTTCCTCGCTTAATGGTTTATAACAATAGAACGAGTCGGAATTTTCATTTGAAATTTTGGGAACATATTTTTCAATAGTTTTACTAACAGTTCATGAAATTGAAAAAAAATCGATTTTTTGAACCGTCTAACCCTATTTCCCTCCTTAAGGAATGAAACGGAATATGGAAATTAGAAGGAGTAAGGGGATGGGATACGTAAAAGACGAAGGACGGCATACATTTCGAAGGAAAAAAACAAATAAATTACTATAAAAAAAGTCGTCCAAAAATATACGTTAAAAGTAGCATTAGCTTTATACATACGGCTGGTAACAACAAGTGGGGACAATGCATAAGCATAGCGTCCCCCCTCCCCCCCGTTCTTCGCCCCCTAGCTGCATCCTATGATAACCTTAATTGTAGTAATAAATACGGCGAAAAAATGTTCGACAGTGTACTTGGTACACAGAGCTAGATACAGGTCATAAACAATAGCGAACGACGGAGGTACATAGTACATGGAAGGGACAACAATAACTTATGTTTACTGCAACAATTTCGAAAGTTCCATTGACATTTTATAATGTCCCGATAGCTTTATTATCATTTATGTAAAGTAATTGTTCCAAAACCATACATTTATTATTCTCACTTGTTTTTACCATGCATTTCCGTAACCTTAATTTCAGGTATAGCTTTTTGAATTATTACATTACCCATTGCCTCACACAGATCCTCTTACATTCCATTTGCATTCTTAATACCTATTATTTTACATTCTTCCTTTGTCTTTCTCCCTCAATTTACGTTCCCACTCTTCTCTCGCTGTCTCTTTTCCTCCCCTTTGTCTCAAATTCTCTCACCGTAATGACAAAAGACGAGTATCGGCTTCCTCCTTCTTAGTGCACTATTTAGTTTCTATTTCGGGTTGTCTGCTCTACTATTTCCTCATCCACTTCTTCAGGCTGTCTACCAAATTCCCTTTCGTTCTCTTATTACCTTCCTTATATAGGAGGGCTAAGAGTAAAAAATAACATTATCTACATTATATCATTATATTTTGATTGAAATTACAATGGGATAAGGGAGAATTAATCTGTTTATAAATTGGTTAAGTACCATCCCTTATCTTCAAAAAGATGATGGATCAAGACTACAATTTTTGGATTTAGACTATATCTTTTTTTAGAAGTTTTTTTAAAATTTGTGTCTCACAACGTATACCCTTGTGGGTTTTTACAAATGACCCTTCCCAATTTTTCCTTCTATCACTTCCTACCCGCACTATGGCTTAACTAACCTAACTTCTGTAGCATGCGCAGCTACTTTTTGACTAAAGACAATTGTATTTTTTTTTTATTTGATAAGATTATGATAATATTCAAAAATATGTGTCGAGAGGATAACACATGGAATGTTCGAGCTATCGGGCTAAAACTTTCTATACAATTACACTATCATCGAATACTGTTTGCTATTGAATTTGAAGAAAAAGGTTGAGGCGGTTTGATAGACTTTTGAATTTTTCGGAAAATCGATACAGGTGTTTATCAAGACTTTCGTGCAATTTTTTTTGTTACCGAGCCAAAATGTTCTATGTAGATACAATGTCATTGAATGATAATTGACAAAATGCTCTGAGCTTCCTCTATGACTAACAACAAGCCAAAGTCCACAAAGATATAGTTCATCATACTTAAGATAGTAGTCTGGTAACTTAAGCCGATTTTCATGTCTTTTTTGGAGGGCGTTTTTTTGTAGGAAAATAAAAATGAATCGTTTTGGATATTTAGGATGTTTTTATTTACATATTAAAGATACAAAAAAAAAATTTTTTTTTAAATTTAATAGTTTATTATTATTATTATTATTATTGATCGAAGTTGGCACCTCGAAGTTGGCAGCCCGGGTCCTAACTTTTTTTCTACCGAACCGATTGCATTCAAATTTTAACAGGCTACTCTACACACTTATAGTTCTGGTCGGAACTACTGAAGTTAAATTTCATGGATAAATAACAAAATGGCGGACTTTGGAAAAAAAGTCCTTTTATTTTAGCAAAGAAGGGGTTGTAAAATAAAAAGTTAGGGGTGAAAAAATTTGTCGGTAGTTCCGACGGGAACTATAAGTGTGTAGAGTAGCCTGTTAAAATTTGAAAGCAATCGGTTCGGTAGAAAAAAAGTTAGGACCCGGGCTGCCAACTTCGAGGTGCCAACTTCGATCAATAATAATAATAATAATAAACTATTAAATTTTTTCAAAAAAATTTTTTTTTGTATCTTTAATATGTAAATAAAAACATCCTAAATATCCAAAACGATTCATTTTTATTTTCTTACAAAAAAACGCCCTCCAAAAAAGACATGAAAATCGGCTTAAGTTACCAGACTACTGCGTTAAAACATTATGTGAAATTTCAACGACGCAGCATGCAAGTTTTAACGCGCAGCTTTTTTTTTCATGTTAATGATAACGCTATTTAAATAAAATACAGCATTAATAAAATTAATCGAGTTTCCGAATATGCAAACTTTTTTTTAGCTCTAAATTGATGTACACTGTACACTAGGAAGTATTGGTAAAAATAATTGTAAGAAAAATATTTTGAGTACCTTAGTAATATTTTATTGAATTTATGACTCGTTATTTATACATGTGACCGAGAATTTTATTGACACAGCGACAACGACGACAACAGCGACAACGACGACAACAAAGTTCTGCAGTCATTATTGGAAAATTTCATTATGTCGGCAGTAAACAACCTCATGGAAACAAACTCGTTAGATATTAATGAGTGAAAAAGCTTTCAGTATCTATAATATAACTGATCTTGTTATAAATTCGCTTTTTTTCTTTCTTCAATCAATTTATCTACAGCATTAATGATTGTTGTTTGTGTTCGCACAGATCGAGGAGGGTGTCTTGGCAGAAAGCTTGATGGAACTACTTACGAGATTGGCTGAGGATCCTCGGCTGTGGGAACGAGTGCATCGAATACTCAGTGAGTATTATTGACGTTGACGACGTCGAAAAGTGAGAAAAATCCAATCGCGCTCGATTCTCTCCTGCAGTTTCCCCCCCCCCCCCCCCCCCCCCCCCCCGGTGAATATCACGTTATATCACCCGAAAAAACTTCATCATTCGCCTGCCATTTGTAGTTCAACCGTGGAATTGATAAGACACTAAGCCAACAAGCGTGTACCGTGAATTTATATGTAAACCCATTACGAATATCTCGATTAGCAATCGTTCAATTCGGATAACGAGGAAATCACCGTTCCTATAGTCAACGATTGATATAGATATACGGTTTATATATCGTATGGATACTACTATATATGTATCCACTCTTCACCTCTCATTCGCTTTGTCACGGTGGAGGAGATAGAGCACGCTTACAAACCGAAGAACCACGGAGCACGACACACTCTCACCATCTCTCTCTCGCGCGTCCCATTATTACCCGTTGGAGTAATTGTTCTTCGGGCCAATTTAACGCCACGCCTTTCTCTCATTCATTCGTAATTATACCAGAGAGCACAGACGGGATATCTCATTTTGCGGATTATGGTATACGAACCGGAGAGGCATGAGGAAGTAAAGGCCGAGACTGGTCCCGTCCCTTTATTCGGATAATTCAACGAAACTTTCTAACGGAATTACGATAATTCCGAAGCCTTTGGCAATTTCTCGTTAACGATTTCTCATCAATTTCCTATAATTATCGTTCGTTTACGCATTTCGTGTATTTTCTGTAATCATGGTAGCAAATTTTCATCACGATTCTCCTTATTATCGCTACGTTATCTCGTCATTGAACCCAAATAGCCCAAAGTTGCAGATGCATGAGACAAATATTTTCGTAATTGTTGCATTAATTGAGTTTCATCTTACTTTTGTTGACGAATATTCGTCCACGAAAAATCATATTCAAACAATTTCCGATACATACTGTGAACGTTAATTATCAAAAGTTCATGAAAACAAAAAACAATTTTTTTTAAAGCTTCCGATTGAATAGTGATTTGTTTGAAAATGTAAAAAAGAACTTTCAGAAAGAGTCTCCGCTGGAGTTGGTAAACGCTTTTTTCCCCCGACTTCAGTCGCAGCAAAAGCATCCGCATAGTTTTATTTCGAAAATAAAATCATTTTGTGATCGATTAAATCAGCCTTAGACATGATTGACGGACCTTGCCTTCCACGGACTCATGAAACTATCATTTTTATTTTTTTCGCTTTCCCTATTTTGACCGCTTATTTTCATTTATATATATTAGGGTGGGTCAAATAAAATGACTAATTTTTTTTTTCCTCGATATAATGAAAAATGTATTGTTTGACATCTCAAAAAAACCCTCTGCAAGTATGAGCCCTTTATATTTAAATTAAAAGGTCCCTCATCGCGAATTTTCATTTCCCATTTGAATAACATGGAAACATTTTTTTTCTAACTTTGGAATTTTATTAGACTCAAACCGTTGATGTTACGAGAGATTTTTAGCACATTTTTGTAGAACATTTGATGCTCTACAAAAAAGCTCTCTTGTGTCTAATCGATAAAAGTAACCGTACAAAAAATAATCAGTGATAATTAGCTCTGGATTCTTTCATATTTGTTTGGAAACAATTAGTAATATATTAGTAGTATATTAGTAATATATTAGTAGTATATTAGTAATATATTAGTAGTATATTAGTATTTTAGTAATATATTAGTAGTATATATTAGTAGTATATTTATTCATATTGATAACGAAAACTTTAAAAAATTTGAAATCTATGTAGTAATCAACGAAATAAGTAGAATCCAGAGCTAATTATCACCGATTATTTTTTGTACGGTAACATTTATCGATTAGACACAAAAGAGCTTTTTTGTAGAGCATCAAATGTTCTACAAAAAGGTGCTAAAAGACTCTCCTAACATCAACGGTTTAAGTCTAATAAAATTCCAAAGTTAAAAAGAAATGTTTCCATGTTATTTAAATGGGAAATGAAAATTTGCGATGAGGGACCTCTTAATTTAAATATGAAGGGCTCATACTTGCAGAGGGTTTTTTTGAGATGCCAAACAATACATGTTTCATTATATCGAGGAAAAAAAAAATTAGTCATTTTATTTGACCCACCCTAATATATATACGTTCTACCTTGGATAACTTTTGTATTTCATTGAAAGTTTAACTCCGCTAAAGCAGGGTGCGGAAACTTTGGTCTATTAAATATGTCTTAAGTTTGGCCGTCCAGCCGGTTGAGGTATGTCTTGAATTTTGTTTGTTGACGCGCCCTTTCAATTAGGCTTGATATTGCACCTAAATATCGACACATTTTTGGTATGAAAAAAAAAGGAAAAGAAATTGTGCAAATTGAACCTTGCATTTTGCTTCCTCATCATTTTCGCGCAATTGCAAATTTTCCTCTATGCGCAAGGCGCTTTTTGAATTTTGTCTCCCTCGTAGAGAAAGCTTTCTGTATGTGTAGAAACGATGCAATATGTAAGTTTCAATTAGGACTTTTTCCTCTCTAATTTCATACTGTAGAATTTACTTGATTTTTAATGCATTTTTGGAAACATTGGAAAAAGCATAAATTTAGAACGTTTATAATTCGATTTCCTCTAAAGTCAATACCAAGTATCTTTTAAGCGTTCCAGCTCATGAAAGTTTTCCTACGTTTTCATGTAGTTTTCCTACGGTTTCATGTGGGAAATACTTTTGTACTAAATCGCAGCGTTGTAGCTCAAGCCATTCGTTACATACAGCATTCCCTACACACACACATACGTCCGACAATTTTTTCGAAATGTGATTTTCCGAAGTTTTGGGACGCTTTGAACCCACTGACATTGGAAGTTCGGAAAAAAAATGTTTCACCATCGGAAAACTACCTCTGTAAAGGCAAGCAAAATGAAACACCCAAGTGTATACCTGTGTTTTGTTTTATCAGATATGATTTGTATCTCGAATTTATGAATTTATTGAATTTATCGGCAATGATGCTGAGGAGTTTTCGAAAAAATTTGCAAGTATTCTGTTCGCTGATTATTAGTTTTTGTTAAGTTGTTTTTTATAAACAGTAAGGCCGTCGAGTTGTCATGGTCAACTTAAAGTAATGCTTTACATGCCCCCTGAGGGTAGGGCGCCAGATGGAAAATTAAAAATACATTTATTATATCAATAACATTGATTTTGCGGCGGCCATATTGATTAGTTCAAACCATGACCACCAGGTTGGCATACTAAATTTGTCGCAATGCCCGTATGTGTGAAAGTATATAACGTTCTTTAGTGAATACTAAATACATTACTAAATGTGACGACTAAATAAGTACGCGTTCAGGTGTATTTGTTCTTGCACGTAAGTCGAAGTGTGTAGAGCCGTGCATCCGGAAAGGGACTGGAAGAACTACACGAGGCGTCATTCGGTTTTCAAATTCGATACAAAACGATTTTTAATTCGAGACTGAGAAATTGTAATGCAATTTTTTAGTAAATCGTTACTTTGTGCTCTCGATTCTCCAAATTAACTTTATCTGCATCCAGCGAATAATCATCCGCCTTTCATATTTTTTTCAGAAGACGTTGAAGGAGATCTCTCGCTTTCCCGGGAAGCTTTGCTCGACTCACGAAAAAGAGCTTACTCCCCGGACTCTCTGGCTCAAATGCCGATTATGGAGGTAGTGACCGACGCACCTGACACACCGTCGACGACGAAGAAGCCAAAGAAAAAGAAGAAGAAGAAGAAGAAGAAACCCCGTCATCGTTTAACGAGCCCAACTTCGACGAACAGATCACCAACAACTGCTACTTCAACAACCACGCTCACTTCCAGTCAAGCTCCGCCGTTTTTAACGACCACCGCGTCAAATTGGCGCGCGACAACTCAGGCACAATGGCGTCTCGTTGCCGAGAGATTGTTTGGCGTACCGTGGTCAGAGGATCACCGCGAAGCATCGCCGAGTACGACGAAAGTTCGTTCGGTCAAGGAACGTCTAGCGTCGATCGACGAGAAACAACGAGTAAGTCTCAAGGCCCTGAACGATGAACGTCAGGCCCTTATGTTACAGAGCGCTCGTGAATATTCTCAACCTCGTCGTTTGCACTACGGTAAAGTGAATACCCACGAGAAAGGCTCGCCAAGCTCGAGTCACGAAAGTAACGGGAAGAATTACGATTCCGAGACAGATACTCGGGTAATCGATTACGATTTGTCTGATAGTCGATCGTACCCGCAGAGACCGATTACCCACGATCTTTATGATCGTTATGGTCAGTACGGTCGTCAGAAAATTCGTGACTACGGCTTGAGCTCTGCAGAACAGCCGCAAGTTAACGATTACGACGAGATTTATCGATCTCCCGAGGGTATTACGAATCATCGACCTTTCGCGAGAACACAACAATTTAGACCACTGGGAAGGGAGTACGCTTCGACCAAGACTTGGCAGGATTCGCGTTACGATTACGCGAGACCTTGGAAGGACAAGAGTCATCAGACCAGCCTGGACGCTATTGGCGGTTCGAATGGCAATTGGCCGTGGAGAGGTTCATCGAGAGATTACAAAATTTGGATACCACATTATCAAACACCTTGGTCACGCGACAGAAATTACTGGCAACGTTTGGGCTACGCGGATGACGATTTAGGTGCGATCGAGAGTCCCGAGGTAAACGAGAGCAATGTACCACCGAGAAATTGGCAATTGAACCAGCGGGAACAGAGCTGGCGCACGTATAACGATGATTCGACAAGATGGCAGCCGGATCGAAACATCGTTGTACCGTCGTGGCAAATTAACGACAGACCGAAGAGTCAGACTCGCGAGATTATCCCGATGAGCCTGGAAAAGAGTAAAAATCGCTCAGAACTTAGCAGCAAAGACGAAGTCGTAAAATCGGTTGTCAAGGACAAACCGATATTGCCAAAAATTACGATGAAAACGTGGAACAGTCTGACGTCAGATCCAGCAACCTGGCCGTTCAAACTTAACGGTGCTAAACCATGGCCGAAGGACGAGAATGGAAAATCTTATAATCCCAATGCCGAACTCGTTAGAAAACTTGGTCTCGATAAGCAGGATCGTTTGTTGTCGTCCAACAAAGACAGCAAAAACGGTATTAACAAAGAGTTCGTACCGCAGAATTCGATCAAGTACAAAATCGACGAAAATACCGAGACGGTAGGCACTAATCGAAATCCGTTAGATACGATGGTACATACGGCAAAGAGTTCGATCAGTTGGTCGGAGAAATTAAATGGAATTGATGAGTGGAGGACCAAGTCGAGAGAAGGTAACGAGCGATTACCGCAGAGAGACGAGACGAGACAAATGTGGCAAACGAGCGTGGATAAAGATAGGAAGCTGTGGACGGGAAAATCGCCTGTATCACCAAAAATATCGTCAGTTGGTGCGTGGGTAATGCCAGCAGATCAGTCCACCTGGAGACCTTACGATCTCAAGCACAAAACTTACGGACAAGTTCCCGATGTTCATCGGGGTGGATGGAACGATCCAACGAATTCCGAGGAAACGGATAGTCGTTCTTGGCCAACGAAGAACGGTGGCGTATCGGGTGCGTGGGAGCAAAGAAGTAACAATGATTGGACCGACGTTGGATCCGTTTACGCGCCGGATAAATCATCCTCGATCAGTCACTCGTCGACTTGGCCATCCAAGTGGCGGCAATTCGCCTATCACAAAGTTACAGCGGCACCTATAGCAAAAACTGGCGCTGCCAGTGCCGTCGATGCTGCGAGCAGAACGAGAAATTCGTACATTGCCGTTTCCGCGGTTACCCAGCCGAAATATCCGAACAACGATTGGCGCAAGAATGACATCGAGGAGAGCCAGCTGGATCGAAGTCCCGGTGAGAATCACGGTATGCCATTCGATCCGGACGATCCGAGCAGTCAACTGCGGAAAAGTTCGATTATTGAGAACGAACGATGGAACAAACAGGCGAGAAAAGGTCACACAAATGATCTTGAAAAAAATGGTAATGATCCTTTGGAACATCAATTGGAAGAGTTGAGACAAGGGCCATACTGGAGTCATGATCAACTACGCGAGTCGAACAAGGTTAGTATCTTGTTGTTCTTAAAAGCATGTAAAATACCGACTTACGGTGACATAAGCTAAAATCCAATTTTTTCAAAGGTGTCTTAAGTTTTAGCGAGAAAGAGCTAAATCTTACAGACTACTCTCATCCATTCGACGTAACGTCAGTTTTTCCTTCTTTCGAAAAATCAACTTGTGTTAACCACAAGCTCATTAAACTCAATCAAGTTTTTCTTTTAATATTTTTTGGTTCAACATAAGAATGACGGCTATTGAGGGAGGTTGCAGGTTAGACCTCCAATGTCGGCCTTATTTTGTTGAGCATTATTATATGGGCCAGCTAACAACATACCATGGCCAATAACCTAATTCCCAGAAGATAAATAGATCTCATTAATTTGAAACTTGAAAATTGGAAATCAGTGCCAGACCGGGGCATCTAACTTGTTATGAAAGAAAAACCGAGGAAGACAAAGCTCGGTAGCAATTGAAGCGAATAGAATGTTCGGTACCCTAACTCAAAGACCATTCATCAAAGAAACAATAAAAGCGAACACAAAGATATTAGAAAACTTTTTGATAACGGAATATTAAGACAAACTATCGTGCGAAGGAACAGCTAAAATTCTCCGGCTGTTTGTCCTAAAACGGCTTTCCAGCAAAGCGGATGTAGTTGAGAACAAGTAGATCACTCTCTCTCTCTCTCTCTCTCTCTCTCTCTCTCTCTCTTTTTCTCTCTCGATCCATCCTCTTTGCTTAGGACGGACATCCAAGAACAAATGCCCGCGCACGGTGGGGTATGGGGAGTACCGTCGACGGGACCGTTTTCCCAAAGTTGCCGCGAAACTCTTGCGTCCTCTACGTCCTGCCGAGAGGATATTGTAAATAAAACTTTGGTGAAATTGACGTACGATGGTAGTTGTAGTAGCTGGTATATAACAGAATGGGGATACAAAAGGACAAAGTACGACGCGAATAGAAGAAGGAGTTAATACCAGGCAACGTGATGGAACCCCTTTACTTCGTTGTTCTTGGATTCGCGCAACACGAAGACAAAAGTTTTACGTTCTCAATGAACGTTGTCGTTGTTAATTAAATTTGAGAGACAGATACTTGTATTATTTTACAGGGGCGGTAGCCTCGAAGTATAAATGAGTTCAAATACAGAGTTAACAGTGTTAATATCTTAAAATTAACTTAATCCCAATAGATGGATTAGCAAGTTGTCACTTTCCGTAATAAGAAGAAAGAGAGAGAGAGGAAAAGTACGACGGTTCATCAGAGAGATTTCGGTTTTTTGTCCATTCTCTTTTATTGATCCGGTTCCTATTATTCAACATGCCACATGTTTTTTTTTGTTCGATCACTTCAACAGTCCCATATTATTGACCACCCCAATGATTCCTCACATTGGCTCACCGCGAATTTTTGTACACAACGACCGGCGTCGACTTATTTATACAATATATAAAAACATATTTATGTAATATGTTGAGAAGAAAGGATAGATATATTGATTAAAAAAAAATCAGATAAAACGTAACATAAATACTCCTAAGGAAATAGAGCAAATCGGAATGGATCAGTTCGGGTCCAGCACGAAAATTGAACAATCGTAGAAGTATGAAGGCAAGAAATTACAAACAGAATAAATGAAAGAATAATGCACAGAATGGTATAGAAAGTGGGTTGAAAGTTCGACCGTGCTGCGGGAATGGCCTATTTTTCATCACTGCGAAATGAGAAAGAGTCTGGAGCGAGACTCGAAGAAAAGTTTATCGAACGGTAAAATGGCTAATTAGTCGTGACCGCAAGTTCTAGGTCCTTAAAAAAAAACCAATTAAAAAGATATGAAATAAAAAATGGCCCGAACTCGACTCGGACCCCAAAGGACTAGGAGTATACGTGAAGAGCAATTTCCGGATGTTCGTGGACCTTTGCTTCTCTCCCGCGCGAACGTGCACGGACTCGGGTATAAAACCGAGCGAGCTCAAGCAAAAGTCCTTTATCTCTCTCTCTCTCTCTCTCCCTCCCTCATTCGCTCACTCACACTCACTCACTCACTTTCGTCTTGTGGTCGGTTGACTAGCCGAGAGGGATCTAGCCGGATCGGAAGTGAGCGATGATCTTCGTCGACAGCGGGGTGCAGCTAGCGTGATCTCGGCTCTGATTGCAAAAGTTGTGAGGCCACCGAGAGGACCAGATCTCTCGCTCGTGGTCTGCATGCTTTTCCGCGAAGGTTTCCGCCGAGAGAGAGAGAGAGAAAGAGAGACGGAGAGAGGAATCGCAAAGACGACGTATATGTAGAAAGGTGGATTGGTGGTTGTAACGTGCCAACCGCAAAGATGAGACTGGGAGAAGCTCTTTTTTTTTCATTCCCTCCGCGAGATTATAGCGGCACATCGAAGAATCGCTTATAAAGGCAACCAGCCAAGCGTGTAGCGACGACGCTCTTCGATGCACTCGCCGGGGAACGAAACGTAAAATCTTTCGGGTAAAAGTTGGCCAAAACTTTTCGTCGCTATATTTCTTCCCGGGAAGCAAAAAAACGAGACTTTTCTTTCTGCTCCCTTAATCTCGCTCGCGTCTATCACGATTTTAATAGAAAATCGACGAACGGCATCGCACGCTGCATACCCGAGACTTCGTAAATCGAATTTTCAATCCACGCGGATCTAAAATAAATGATGAAGAAAAAGGAAAAAGGATTGTGAAGTTATTTTTGAGTATATGGCGGCATTAAGGTAGGTAGTCTGGTAACTTAAGCCGATTTTCATGTCTTTTTTTGAGGGCGTTTTTTTGTAGAGAAATAAAAATGAATCGTTTTGGATATTTAGGATGTTTTTATTTACATATTAAAGATACAAAAAAAAATTAGTTTGAAAAAATTTAATAGTTTATTATTATTATTATTATTGATCGAAGTTGGCACCTCGAAATTGGCAGCCCGGGTCCTAACTTTTTTTCTACCGAACCGATTGCTTTCAAATTTTAACAGGCTACTCTACACACTTATAGTTCTCGTCGGAACTACCGAGAAATTTTTTCACCCCTAACTTTTTATTTTACAACCCCTTCTTTGCTAAAATAAAAGGATTTTAGCAAAGAAGGGGTTGTAAAATAAAAAGTTAGGGGTGAAAAAATGTCTCGGTGGTTTCGACGAGAACTATAAGTATGTAGAGTAGTCTGTTAAAATTTGAAAGCAATCGGTTTGATAGGAAAAACGTTAGGCCCCGGGCTGCCAACTTCGATCAATAATAATAAACTATTAAATTTGTTCAAAAAATTTTTTTTTTGTATCTTTAATATGTAAATAAAAACATCCTAAATATCCAAAACGATTCATTTTTATTTTCCTACAAAAAAACGCCCTCCAAAAAAGACATGAAAATCGGCTTAAGTTACCAGACTACTACCTTAACTCAAAGGTGTTGATTATGTCGGGAATTTTGTATATGATTCCGTAGAAAAACTCTATATTGTACTTATAAAAGTTTCTCTTTCGGATCATTCATTTTCCCGTGGTCGTTATATTGGAAAGAAAAAAATGTAAATGCCATCATCTCGTCAAGATCGACCGTCACTTTATTTGATAAAAATTTGGACCAATTCGTCTTTCGCGAAGAAATCTAATTCTTCAACAATCACCATCACAATGGTTAAGTTTTCGTGTTGATTAATTTATTCTAGAAATGTGTCGTGCTAACAGTAGGTTTACGGACACTTCTTATATACGTATCTTGACGCATTCGAAATGCCTCAAAATCACGAGTCCCGTAAACCTAGTGTTAAGGTAGTAGTCTGGTAACTTAAGCCGATTTTCATGTCTTTTTTGGAGGGCGTTTTTTTGTAGGAAAATAAAAATGAATCGTTTTGGATATTTAGGATGTTTTTATTTACATATTAAAGATACAAAAAAAAATTTGTGTGAGAAAATTTAATAGTTTATTATTATTATTATTATTATTGATCGAAGTTGGCACTTCGAAGTTGGCAGCCCGGGTCCTAATTTTTTTTCTACCGAACCGATTGCTTTCGAATTTTTAACAGGATACTCTACACACTTATAGTTCTCGTCGGAACTACCGAGAAATTTTTTCACCCCTAACTTTTTATTTTACAACCCCTTCTTTGCTAAAATAAAAGGACTTTTTTTTCCAAAGTCTGCCATTTTGTTATTTATCCATGAAATTTAACTTGAGTAGTTCCGACCAGAACTACAAGTGTTTAGAGTAGCCTGTCAAAATTTGAAAGCAATCGGTTCGGTAGAAAAAAAGTTAGGACACGGGCTGCCAACTTCGAGGTGCCAACTTCGATCAATAATAATAATAATGAACTATTCAATTTTTTCAAACTAATTTTTTTTGTATCTTTAATATGTAAATAAAAACATCCTGAATATCCAAAACGATTCATTTTTATTTTCCTACAAAAAAACGCCCTCCAAAAAAGACATGAAAATCGGCTTAAGTTACCAGACTACTACCTTAAGGTAGGATGAGCAGCTACCGCTCTATTAGATAAAAATCTTTATTTTGCTACTTCCTAAAAGAAGCTTTATTGTTTTTATGAAAAAAAATCGTGTTTTTAATGTCATCATGCTTAAAATATTCCAAAACATCGGAAAATTACATTTAGAAAAAATATTCGGGCGGATGTGTCTGTTCGATAGAGGTACAAAACTGAAATCGCTATCACTTATAATTGGTTTCAGATTTCAGGCTGAAATTTCGCGCACAAGTAAATTAGTGCAGGCCTTTTGTTCGCGATTTCACAAAAATTGCACGGCCTAGAGCCGCCGGCGAACAAAATATAAAATCTTTCCGGCAAAAGTTGGCCAAAACTCTTCAAAGTCTCTCAGAGTCTTAACCAACCCCTACATCATTTTTTTTAAGTTCAAAATTCTCATAAATTCAAAACACCCTCGATCGAATTTCTCCAAATTCAATAGCGAACATTCTTCTATGATCAAAAAATTATACGAGCTAGATCGTTAACGAAGGACTGTAGCGATTTTTCGAAAAATTCAAAATTCTATAACTTTGGAAAGCCTCGATCGATTTTCTCCAAATTTAATAGCGAACTGTATTTCGTGATAGTCTGTGTAAATTTCAGCCCGATAGCTTGAAAATTGCATGGGTTATGCAATTGTCTCTTAACTCATTTTCTTGAAAATTTTTCAAATCTCATAAAATCCAATATAATATGTCAATGGTCATAAAAATCAATGTTAATAAAGGACCAATATTAACTTCCTTGCGTGCCAAATTTCAATCCGAAACCGCAAACCAATTCGAAGTTACAGCGGATTCAATTATTCAATCCTATCACACAATACGCACACACGCACATCCATCCGGTTATTTTTTCTACATGCGATTTTTCGATGTTTTGTAATATTTTAAACACATTGGCATTAAAAACGCGATTTTTTTTTTCATTAAAAGAAAGTTTTGTCCGTGAGGAAGCCAAAATATACGTATTTACTTAACAATATCTGCTTTCGATGATTTCAGTTTATGTTACAACTTGTTGGCAGGATAGATAAAACTATGCATATAAATGTAGGATCATTGGACAAGAAACAGGATTGTAAAAAATATGCTTAACTTTATTGAATTAATAATAGGATAAGATATAAAATCATTTCAAGCAATAAGTCACGTTGCCTTATTGACAGCAATATATAGCGCTCGACTGCTCCTGCTCTGCACACTACTTCTCCTCGTTCGACACTGATTGGGAGGGTTTCAATCGCCAGAAGTTTTATTCCCATGTGTATCAGTTCCCGTGAACGATTCCCATCTGTACAATCCCCGTCGTGAACGATTACCTTCTGTACGATCTCCGTCGTGAACGATTCCCCTCTGTAAAATCTCTGTGGTGAACGATTCCCATGTGTACGATCTCCATGTGTACGATCCCCTTGGTGTTCAAATCTCGTCGCGCTACTTCAGTTCTGGAAATTCGTTCGATCGGGCCCGAGATCTGCTTAGTCAGGCGCTTAACGCTTAACGCGGGGATTTCCAGAACTGAAGTAGCGCGACGAGATTTGAACACCAAGGGGATCGTACACATGGAGATCGTACACAACGGGGATCGTACACATGGGAATCGTTCACCACGGGGATTGTACAGATGGGAATCGTTCACGGGAACTGATACACATGGGAATAAAACTTCAGGCGATTGAAACCCTCCCCACTGATTCATTCCCAAACTCAATCGGTCCAGCATACTCTAATTTTTCTCCTCTTTTCTCTAGCATTCTTTCACTCGCACCCACACTCACCATACGCATTCTTTGTCACACACAACGATTGCTTTCATTCAGGCAGCCACAGGACACGTGCATCACCCAAACCTCTATCTCGCACAAACATTCTTATTTTTCCGATCTGTCACGCACTCTAAACACTTCTCCCCTAACACTTCAATACGATAAACTTAATATTAAACTTATCGTCTCTATTTAGTCGCTAATATTTTTTAATTGCCTTTTGGCGACACACATCCGCTCACTCAATAATCGTACTCTTTTCACAAGCACACCACTATTCACTTATTATACTCCTTTATACCGCGCACACACACACTGATACTACATAAATGTACATATGTCTCATGTTTTTATACAACATGTGTGTTATTTTGTGTCGGGTAACATACATACATACATACATCCATCCGGACATTTCTTATAAATGGGTTTTCCGATATTTTGACACATTTTGAACATACATATATTGGCATTGAAAACATGAAAAAGAAATATCGCACTAACAAGGCTTCTTTCATGAAGAAGCAAAAATCATATATATTTAATGCCCACATAAGACAAGTCTGCATGAAAATCTCTTCAATCTAATGTTCATATATATAATAGAGCATTGAGTTTTTTGAATTTCTAAGGCGCCATACGAAGTTCGCCATTTTGCATCCCCTATCGTAAACACCCATCGATTTAGGCCGGTCGTTTTCGCGCGTTAATGTACGAAAAATAGACGAACAGTTATTGCAAAAATTTTTATTTTAATGGGCGAAATTTCTTTACGGGGGGAAATAGGGTTAGGACAGCGTTTTCTCAATGATTTTCATGAATTTTTTTATTGTATAAAAAATGAATATAATTTATTGAAACTTTGAGAATATTTTATACATATATTTAAGTATATACTATAAAATATTAGCGACCCCATATTGCAGGTCACAATCAGACTCAGCATTTTGCGTACATTCTGGAAGCCGCAATTTTCAACTGAAATCAAACGAGGTTCGAATTTACTTTTATTATATGTCTCTCTTCTATATGAACCTAAATGCTATCAAAAAAATAGATAATTGAATTTTTTACAGGGGTCAAAACAAAAAAGCATGATTTTTTGCCATTTTTTACAACTTTATTTGCAAAAAAAAAATTATTTTAAATAATGATACTATTCCGATTTTAGGTTCATATAGAGCGCAATACTATGAAGAAAGTAACTGCTAATTTTCAAAACGATTAGTTGAAAACTTTTCAAACTACCGTGTACGCAAGTTCAAAAAAAGTCGTTTTCAGAAAAACGCGTTTGAAAAAATAGTACCAAGAAAAACAAACAATATGGGGTCGCTAATATTTTATAGTAGATACTTAAATATATGTATAAAAATGTTATAGTATATACTTAATCAGTAGTATTCATTTTTTAAACTATAAAAAAATTCATGAAAATCATTGAGAAAACGCTGCCCTAACCGTATTTCCCCCCTTAATGGCTTATAACAATAGAACGAGTCGGAATTTTCATTTAAAATTTTGGGAACATACTTTTCAATAGTTTTACTAACAATTAATGAAATAAAAAAAAATCGATTTTTTGAACCGTCTAACCCTATTTCCTCCCTTAAACAAATGTATTCCCACTATTCGATATTTAACACCTATTTTCGCGAATTTACTCAAGGTAATCAGGAAAGAAAAAAAAATGTTTTCGAATATTGGAACAACATTTTTGAATAAAATGTATTTGTATTGTACATGACGAAAGAAAAAAAATACTATTATGGTTAACGAACCTTCTTAAGTAAATTACATAATCCGATATTTTATGTTTAATATGTTCCAGAAGCGATCGAATGCGAGCGGAAATTCAACGGTGACCGTTGTCACGACTGAGACTTTGCGACTTCACGCGAATTCGTCGTCCATGGAAAACGAGAATTTAAAGAGTGATCACGCGGAAAGTATCACAGTCACCGAAACTCAGGCACAAGAGAAGAAGAACGTGACGAAGTAGATGCGGACGAGAGATTTGTAGATGGATGCATCGTGTAAAACTACTTCAATAGAACGGAATCTTGAACGAACAGTTACTCGTGACATTGTCGATGTGACATGTAACAAAAAAATATTCGTTATACATATATATGATCGTGAGGATCCTTTGGACCAGCTACAAAAAATATATAGACTCTAAGAATTTCCCAACCGACGTCCCTCCGAACTTGTCTAGCGGCCGCATGTCTCTAAATTTGTCATTAATTGCCGTTGTGTGTATTAATAACGTATCTATAAAGGGAAAAAAAAAACAAAAAATCACAGTCGTATTGCAAATAAGAACGAAATAAAAAGATAAAGAAATATTGATAACGTATATATAAATATAAAGCAACAAAAATAAACGTAATGGCCGTATTGCAAATAACAACATAAGCGAGAAAATGTATTCTATCGGACGAAAAGGCCTGTCGCACACCATATCGTTGTCCTCGGTGTCTAGTAATCCAGAATTTATTTTTTAATTTTCTTCCCTATAGGGTGCGATACACACGAACAGGACACTTTGTAAATTGTGCCGAATCGTGCACGTATAAGATACGATGAAACATATGACAGCTACGATTTATGGAAAGGGAAAAGTTTTGCGAAGAAGAAAAGAACTCCGCTTTTCAGAGAAACATATAGTTTATTTTTTGGCTAATCGATACCAAGCTCCAGCCATTGGCGAACGCTCTTTTTGTATTATAATCTAACGAATTTAGTTGTAGTAGTAGCAATTTATTTGATCTGTATATATATTGTTTCGTTATGCCTTTTTTGCTAATTATACGATGCCCGGTCTCGCTAGTAAAAAAAAAAATTATTCGGAGCGCCGAAATACTATTGAATCGTGACGAAAAATAGTAAGACATTGTTTCGTTCTCATTCGAGTTCAATGAGTTCATTTACGTGGATTTTGGCTCATGTTAAGGGTAGGCTAAAGACGCTTTCTCTCGCTCTCGTCCAATCCCTCTGCCGTTATCTCTGTTACACTTATGCGATCACCGCGCGTATTTAACCTCCCCTTAAGCTGTAATATTCAGATCGTGCGAGGTGACAAACGCCCGCGTATATAATAACATCAAGAATGAGCAGATGTCGTTTACGCGAGATTCTGATAACGGCGGCAGCGTTACGGCAGAGGCTCGCGTGAACGTAACCTCTTACATGCGTTCGATAGTTTACGCGGTCCTGAATTTCTGCACTTAAGATGATTTTTATTGGGAAATGAATTCGGGCCTTCGCCACCTGGCGGTTAATATTAACACCGCTCTGAGCAGGCTCCCATAAAACAAATTGAATTCTAAAGTACGCAGACATTAAAAATGACGCTGTCTTAAAGGCCCCCAATGTTTTTTTTTCATACAATGATGTTAATTAAACTTTCGTTTGAGGTCATTTTATGTGCAATGACTTTAAGGAAATCGAAATAACTTGTTTTTATTGCCTTTGCGGAATCTTGGAAAAAAACATTTTTTTTCCACGTTGCCCAACGCTGAGCATGCAAAATGACGATAAATTAACGTTTATGTAATGTCATTTTATGTGTAAGACATTAACAACGTCGAGAAAAGCAGTATCTATAGCGTTTTAGCGAACTTTTATGTACGGTTTTTTGTTGACACCATGTACACAGGCGCAGATGAACGCATGCAACTGCATATCGAGCGAAAGAGCCTATTACTCGACGTCATATTGGCACCCGGTAAAATGTTTTCGTTTCCCGATTACTGCCCGTGTTACGCGTTGTGCCATCCGTTACGTCACGAGTTTAACCAACCGAAACAGATATGATGCAATAAAATTAAGGTTTTTATTGGTTAACTCGTGATGCAACAGACGGGAGCGACACATGCTCAGTGGAAAGCACCATTAGCGTGAGCAAAAGTTCACGTAAACAAACTCAAGATCAACTAAATTAGTTAACCTACAATAGGCTCATAGTATTGTGGCGTCCTCTGGATAATGTTGTTCCTTCAAGGAGTATTGTTTTGACCACCAAACGATTTGAAGCCAACAAATACTCGACGCGTACGTAATAATGATGGATGTTTCCGATCGTTAGCAGAGCGAAACGCACATGGAAAAGAAAAAGAATTATCAACGCACCAATCCGCGCATAATAATAATAATAAAGATATATAAATGACAATTTAAAAAACAACAATCCCAAGTATCCAAGCGCAAGCGCGACAAAATACATCATACAATTACGTATATATAAACTATGTATGTATTATGTAACGAGAGAATCGTTTGAATTTAAACATTCCTCGAAAGCCGAAAATCCCTACCTCCCCTTATTCTCAGCCATCCTCTAAACCTCTCACCGATTAAGTGATTACAAATTAGTATTGTAACATTGATCAACGATAGAGACATAATTACCTGGTTAAGATGTAGTATGTTTAAGGACAAACAGACAAAGATATTGATGAATAAATGTCATACGTTATGTAATATAAAAATTGTGTACGAATACGTCGATCATTGCATTGATAATTGGTGAAAGATGTTCGATAATGTTCGCTACGTGTTCGAGACGAAACATACACAAAATGGCCGTTCGGAATGATTTCATACGAAATGGCCGCGACTGCGCAAAACTTCACGCGGGAATTTCAAAGCGAAAAGTACAAAAATACGATGTAAGTTGAAGATAAATAACCCTTTTTCTCATCCCTTAAACGAAACATTGATAAGCGCGAATTAATCATCAGCAGTTAGAATTAACAACATTCAATCGGTACATCAAACTTTTTATTATCTCAAGTGCTCGTACGTAACCCGCCGACAGTGGCACCACTATCGATAATCGTAATCATTATCGATGAGAAAAAATGTGACGCGAGCATGATCAGAGGAGGTACTTGCGGGGAATCGAGTCGGAACGAATTTGATGACAGTTTGAGCAATCTTTAAACACGCGAACTGATCTGGCTCTGCGGTGAGGCCCTCGAAGAGATGAAGACGAGGCAAGCCGAGGCCGGGATATGTGGGATCAGCTACCAGAGCTGATACTTACGCAGATATTCGGCCATCTTGGTCGTACGGATCTCGCGTCCGTCGGTCAGGTCTGTCAGGCATGGAATCGCGCACTCTCGTCTCCCGTTTTATGGCGTTCCGTCACTATCCTGATAGATCGTGATCTTCGTGGTGATTTTCCTCTCGCCGGTGAACAAGCGGTTTGTACATCGATTTGCACTCCGAACGTGAATTTCGTGATGGTCGAAATATTTTTTTTATGAACTCGTATGCCTGACATTTATTTTTTTTAGATCACATTGCCCACTAGATTTTCCAGTGTGACTTTATCGTTTTTTTTTGTACAGCACTTATACCCCCAATAAATCTATTAGATGTTGAAACTAAATTTGATAATCAAATACATTGTGTCATGTGATATCGACAACAGTGGACAGCGGTCAGCTCCGGCGATCACCCAAGTTGAGCAGCTTTTGCCACGATCACTACTTGGATGAGTGACCGCTTAGCCGTGCACTGGCTGGTCCGCCGACTGTTGAGCGGGAGGCAGTTTTATTCAGTTTCTGATGTAGTGAATACAACTGAGACACAGTAAAAAGACGTCTTTGGGCGCAATGGAAGTTCGATTAGCTTAGCAAAGTGCGGGTAGGGAGTGATAGGGGAAAAATGGAAAAAAAAAAAAATACATTGTGTTATGTGAAAAGAACTCAGTGTCCCAAAAAAATGACGTCTTTTAATTTTCACTTCGTTAAAGTCGTGAAAATTACATTATTTTTTCAGAAACTACCTTTTTTATGAGGCCCGATTTGTTGTCTCTTACTGTATTTTTTATGTGATAAATTATTACGCAAAATAATCAGATTTTTTTAATGAAATTTAATTTCAAGGTAGTAGTCTGGTAACTTAAGCCGATTTTCATGTCTTTTTTGGAGGGCGTTTTTTTGTAGGAAAATAAAAATGAATCGTTTTGGATATTTAGGATGTTTTTATTTACATATTAAAGATACAAAAAAAAATGTTTTTGACAAAATTTAAGGTTTATTATTATTGTTATTATTGATCGAAGTTGGCACCTCGAAAAAAAAGCGCGTGGGTGGCCCCGGTGATTTTGGCTCTTGATGTTATCTGAAATCAAAAATTCTTGATAATTCTTAATCTATAGACATGTCATTCTGATCGGAATTACTGAAGTTAAATTTCATGGATAAATAAGAAAATGGCGGACTTTGGAAAAAAAAACTTTTTTTTAAAGTTAAAAAAAACCTTTATTTATCCATGAAATTTAACTTCAGTAGTTCCGACCAGAATGACATGTCTATAGATTAAGAATTATCAAGAATTTTTGATTTCAGATAACATCAAGAGCCAAAATCACCGGGGCCACCCACGCGCTTTTTTTTTCGAGGTGCCAACTTCGATCAATAATAATAATAATAATAAACTATTAAATTTTTTCAAACAAAATTTTTTTTCGTATCTTTAATATGTAAATAAGAACATCCTAAATATTCAAAACGATTCATTTTTATTTTCCTACAAAAAAACGCCCTCCAAAAAAGACATGAAAATCGGCTTAAGTTACCAGACTACTGCCTTAATATATACAGATTTATTGAAGGTACAAGCGCTGTACAAAAAACGATAAGAGTGTAGTCCCACTAAAAATCTAATTGACAATAAAATCTGAAACAATTTCAAGCACGCGTTAATGTCACGTACAATTTCATAAGAAAGTTTCGCTGAAATTGAACAGCTCGAGACCCCGATCTGTATCGGTTATTGATGGAGTCACATTTACATTGTATAGCCATTATAATTTTCAACGGGAAAAATACATGAACGATTGTTTTTATAGACCAAGTATGGACAACACATGAGAAGCCTCGAACTCGCCTGGTCGAGGCCCTACGTGCTTCCCATAGAGACTCGATTAGCTCGTAACGTTCAAGCAGAGGCAGGAGTCGATTTTCTCGCTATCGTAAGAGACAAGGACGTACAGCTCAAGAAACTCGTTCTCACCGATTGGGTATTCAGCAGCAAGTGGGGCAATCGTGGAAAGCTCCTCTATGCACTCGCCAATTTTCTCGGGTAGGTCAAGAGTCTAGGCTATATAATGGTAGATATAGTAATATACTGACCTATTATCCCCAGGCACTTCTCGTATTCTACTTTATAAAAAAAAATCGATAGTACGTTTGAAATACCGTTGGAATTTCACGATTTTCTACTGAGCCTCCTATAAATGTACGTCATGATTGAGTAAATTTTGTTCTTGTGAAAGAAAAAATTTTAATGTTCATGCCAAAATCCTGGAGAGTCCGTAAAAAAACCCAGAGGTTGCTTTCAACCTCTGGGTTTTCAGCTTTCACTCTTGAGTGAAAGCTGCAATTTTTGGGAACAATCGTTTTTAAAGGTGCCTCGAGATTTCGGTAAGTGGCAAACTCAGGTCCACACATTGGTCTATCAATTTCGCACGTGACCTGAGTCTGGAGTTTACTTTTTCCCGAAAGCTCAAAGCCACTTTGATGAAGGTTTTTTGCAGCTTTTTGCTGACCTTCGGTGTTGCCGATACTCTCTCTCTCTCTCTCTCTCTCTCTTATGTGTCCGTTATACTATTAGAAAATCATATTTGGAAGAAATATCCAAATATTGTAGATGTGTGTGTGGTTACAAAAATGTGACCTCTTTTTTTCGAAAATTGTTTAACCTATCAGTCTAAAATTTGGCGCGTAAGTGGAGCAGTCATTTTCGTTGTTAATACTCATTTATCCTGAAAAATAAGTTCTCCATAAATGATGGCATTGAAATTTTATGACCCGTTGAATATTTCGAGCTAAGTTATAAATAAATGTAAGTTATTTCTACATAAGAACGAAGGATGCTCCATATGTCGAATCCGAAGGGTTAAATTTTGTGGATTTTTATTTAATTCTTTGAAAAAAATAACTATAAGCACAGTCTGATTCCGGCGAACATCGATTTATCGTGCTAAAACTCTCTATAATGATAATTATCACACACGAAACAATTGAACTTTGAACTTATAAATTTGGGCAACAATGAAGACATTTCTAATTTCCAGAATATTGGAAATTATTTTCAATCGATATTATTTTCTGTGAGGAACAGAAACTAATTTCTCCTTTCCCATCGTCCGATGGAATTTTCTTAGATCTCAGAAAAATCTCAAGAATCTGAGTCTTTTGAACGCTAATCTTGGTGTTAGCGATGTTCTACGTTTGCTCGGTGCTGTTGCAAGATCATGCGGTGACCGTCTCGGATGTCTCGACCTACGTGGAGCCTTTCGTGAATGGCAGGCACCTCACAGCAACTCGAGGTGCTTCATGAATAATAAAAATTTGTTCTACCTAAAAGCTTCCTTAAACGAGTCGTGAAGGCAAAACTTTCGCTTTATTTTTCATGTCCATTCGGTTCTCTCTAATATCCCTTTATACTAGCTGATGTACGTTAGATAAACCGAAAATCATGCGATATCAAAAAAAAAATTTGATTCTTTCGTTAATTTTTTTTCTTTACTTTTGCCAATCTCGTTTTCGTCATCTAGACAACGTTAAATAAATCCCCCCTTTTTCATAAACTCACTTTGTTTACAATGGAATTTCAGTGTAATTTAGATTGTCTCGATTTTATTGCCATTTCGATATGTCGACGTTATTGATTGCCCAAAGCAGGGGTTATTTTTAATTTATTGCTCCCTCATAGTGGAAGCTTTATTTTCATGAAAAAAGCTGCAAGTTAAAATTTGGAAGTTGCTTCCTCGAAATGTCACACAATGCTGAAATCACCTATGAGCAACTATATTTTTTTTCAATTTTCGCTCCCTCATAGAAGCAGCTTTGAGCATTGTGCTAAATTTCGAGAACACCTTTTTTCCCTACGTGTATTATAAATCCCACATGTTTCGAATAATCTAAATTTTGATAAAATGGCAACCGTCTCAGCGATTCTCACGAAATTCGAGCCCAACCACCCTTCAATGATATTCCCATCTGTGTGTACAATCCTATCCCGAAGTTCAAAAAGCTCAGCACGAATTGCACGACCTAGAGTCTCAACAAACCCCATATAGATTTATCATAATTCTCCAACGCCTCGGACGTTTTTTTTTCTTCATATTCGTATCGAATATGAAGGAAAACGAATATACGATATTGAATTGGAAAAAAAATCGATTAATGCGTTTTAAATGTATAAAATTTTGAATTTTTCGGAAAATCGATTCAGCTGTTTGTCAAGACTCGATAGCTCGTGCAATTTGTGCCAAACTTTTTAGATTTCATGGTAAAATTTTGCACATAAATGAAATGTAATTGAAGGATGATTGAAGTCCAAATTTCGAGAGAATCGATGCAACGGTTACGATTCTATGAAATTTTAAATTATTCAAAACGTTTGGGATTTACAATATATGTCGGGGAAAAAAGCTGCAAGTTGAAACTTCGAAGTTGCTTCCTCGAAATTTCACACAATGCAAAGAAGCGAACATTGAGAGAGATTCAATTCCTCGTACAGAGGTTTTGAGCAGTGTGTGAAATTTCAAGGCAGCAACTTACAACTTTAAACTTGCAGCTTTTTTTCCATACACGAGTTTCGCTGATAGTTCTGCAAAATCTCGGGACAGTAAAACTCTGTGGCAAATTTTTCTAATTGAAATTTTTTAGATACCTGCGTTTACTCGGACGACTTCGTGCTCTGACAACCATAAGTCTCGACTATCCAGCGCTATCCGATCAAGCACTAAACGCTTTGGCAAGGGCTGCCTCGGGTGTTTTGAGAACTTTGCATATATCTGTAAGGGAATCGGATTCTCGTCAGCACACACTTGACGACACAGCTTGGCACAATCTCGTAATTGCTTGCCCTCATTTGACAGTTTCCTATAGCATAGGTATATATATATATATATATATATATCGGGTAATAAAATTATAAAAATTAAAACTAAATATCAGAATATATTACTTTTACTAAATCAATTCTCATTACTCCTTCGATCTATATACTACCAGGTCCGAATAAACACATTAGCCCCAGAACATTGCTTTTTATGGCTTTGTTTAAGGTAGTAGTCTGGTAACTTAAGCCGATTTTCATGTCTTTTTTGGAGGGCGTTTTTTTGTAGGAAAATAAAAATGAATCGTTTTGGATATTTAGGATGTTTTTATTTACATATTAAAGATACAAAAAAAATTTAATAGTTTATTATTATTATTATTGATCGAAGTTGGCACCTCGAAAAAAAAGCGCGTGGGTGGCCCCGGTGATTTTGGGTCTTGATGTTATCTGAAATAAAAAATTCTTCATAATTCTTAATCTATAGACATGTCATTCTGGTCGGAACTACTGAAGTTAAATTTCATGGATAAATAACAAAATGGCGGACTTTGGAAAAAAAGTCCTTTTATTTTAGCAAAGAAGCGGTTGTAAAATCAAAAGAAATTTAACTTCAGTAGTTCCGACCAGAATGACATGTCTATAGATTAAGAATTATCAAGAATTTTTGATTTCAGATAACATCAAGAGCCAAAATCACCGGGGCCACCCACGCGCTTTTTTTTCGAGGTGCCAACTTTGATCAATAATAATAATAATAATAAACTATTAAATTTAAAATTTATTTTTTTTGTATCTTTAATATGTAAATAAAAACATCCTAAATATCCAAAACGATTCATTTTTATTTTCCTACAAAAAAACGCGCTCCAAAAAAGACATGAAAATCGGCTTAAGTTACCAGACTACTACCTTAAGTCACAGCGCAAAAGCCTTCAGTATTGGTTAACTGCCCCCTCCCCTCCATTTTGCTTATGGACCATGGCGCCATTAATTTTGGGGCCATTTTTCTAGATTCTTACCAAGTATAATATAAAACTATCATGCGGTTATTACCTACCTTTTCTCCCTTGTTCACCGTCCAGCTTGCCAAGTTCTTTTCTCCTCTTCCTATTTTATTTTTTCAGTCAATATCTCTCATTACGAGGATATGTCCTATCTACTGCTGCCCAGCGTTCCCTTGGCAAGATTCCAGATGTTCAGTGGTCACGTATGGGATCAGAGTCGATCGAGAAACTTCAGGAGTACCGTTGGTCTACTTATAGACCATTACCCGAATACTCTAGGTACATCAACAGCTATTTAACTCCCTCGTGAAAAAAGATTTGCGTGATGAAGTTTTTTTTAGTTTCGAGCTGTGCAACCATAAATCTTTTCTGTCCTGACGAAATTCAAACTTTAATAACTCAGTGAAGACCGGTTTCTTAAAAATGTTTGACCATACATTCCGAAATTTTGTACACGAGCGAAGTAATTTTAACTAATGTTGGATATTGAATTTGACCAGACTCGACAAAGAGAGTTTGAATTTTGTAACATTTTTGACATTTTGAAAAATATATGAAACGCTATAATTGGAGCAAACTTCGAGTGAACGAGCTTAAATTTTTTATATAAACAATGGTAAACGAAAGTACCATTCGGCATTAAATTCGGCGGTCATCGACAAAAGTGTCGGGCTTTCTTAGCTAGAGCATTAACAAATACCTGTATCATTTTTGTGGAAAAATTCAAAATTCTATAAATTTAAAACGCCTTGGTGGATATTCTTCAAATTTAATAACGAGCATCCTATATTGATAGTCTGTTTATGTAGAAAGTTTTGGCTCGATAGCTCGAAAATAGCACGAGTTATGTGAGTTGTGTTGTTGACACACATTATTTGAAATTTCCATAATGTTATGAAAACCCTAAAAAACTAATTTTTTCCATTCTCATAGAGGAAGCTTTATTTTCATGAAGAAAAAAAATTAATACCATTGTGTCCAAAATGTTCGAAAACATCGAAAAATCGAATTTATGACGAATGTAATAGAGGTGCAAAATCGAAACCGCTGTATACTCAAATTGTTTTCAGTTTTCGTGAGCTTTTTTAATTTATAAAAAATATTACAGACGTTCCACTTTGAGAGCATATAAAATTCGCACGGTCGTGAAGAAGATAGAAGATTATCTTTCAAAGTAGCTTTCTCAGGGATGGTTGACATTTGAAAAAAAAGCAAAGGCTTCCTCAATCGATTCTCGAGGGACATTAGATTGTCATTTTAAGCGAAACGTCAATATTCCACTGAGAAAGTCGAATTATTGTTACTGACCGTCGATTTTTCCCATCACCTTAAGGCAGCGCTCTTTTTTTCCACTTCCCGTGCTTATCGACAGCTAAGGAGACTCGTTCGGTAATAAAATCTGTAATTAATTTGGAAAATGTAGATGTAGGCTTCTGAGAAAAAGCAAATTATTAATGAACATCTAATAAGGTAACGTGTTCACTAATAATGTGCGTTACCTCGGAATTTGAGCTTTGTCTGAACGGTAATGATTACACTGTCTGTTATCGACCGCTACCTTAAGGTAATGGGAAACTCGTGTAAGAGAGAAAGAGGTAACTGCAAATTTCGAAACAACCGTTGTCTGGGATAATCGACATTTGGTGAAAAAGGAAAATCAGCTCGCATGTCCAACTAATAGACGGATGTTGTGTGAATTTACTTTTAATTGAAATGTTAAAATTTTCTGAATGGCATTGTTTATAGATTTTATTACCGGCCACGACATTACTATTGTCGGTAAGGGCGGGATTCTATAATCCGTTTTAACTTAACGAAAAGTAATCCTATGAAAAATTCCAACCGAACGATTTTCTTAAATGTTCCTACGATCATGTCAACAAACATCCAAATCTAAATAATTGTACGGACTGATACGTTTTTTTTCGAAATAAAACGGATATATAAAAAATAGCACTTTAACTATTTACATCTACCAAGCAGAATATTTTACTATGTTACGATATCGCTTTTAGGATATGGAATACGATTTTTTTTCGCAAAATAGACAAATAAAACACATTTATTCCAAATTTTGATCTGCCCTCTTAAGAGCAGTTCTACTGTTCAAGCTTGTGTTTCCGATTACAGTATTTTTTAGAAAACGAATTGAAAGTCTCTGGTTCATATTTAAAGGGATTAATTCATTATTTCAAGTACGGCTTTCAGATCATTGAGTGTTTTATAGCAATCTTTTCTTTCCATTTAAGGACATTTATAGAATAAAAAAGAAACAAAAGACAAAAATTAATTGCACGATTACAGCCGAGGTGATGCTGCAATTGCGAAACAATCGTGAACTTCTTGACGATCTCTTGATATCGATGGTGATGCGATGCAAACATCTTGAGAGACTTCAGTACGACGGAATTCTACGGAGTCTCGATACGCTGAAGGACATTCTGCAGCTTCGATCGGAATCGAAGACCCGTAAGCGACACAAAAAACTTTCGCAAATTACATTATCGACGATATATATGGGACATTCCACGTCAACTCCACGTGGCTGTGACGCTCACCATTTTAAGGGTTTTGTAGCGAAAAACGGAACCCTTATCGTGAGACTCGGTTGTCCGTCCATCGGTCTGTCCTTTTGTTACAGACCTCTAACTCCTAAACGGTTTTACCTATCAATTTGAAATTTGTCATGCAACAAGAGTGCGATATTCCGAATAAGGTCCCCGAGTCATTTTTAAAATAATATATTTTCAACAATTTGGAGGGGTCAAAATGGGTGAACACAAAAAAAAAGTCTGTGATTGAGGTATCGTTTGGAAGGACTTACTTCAAGGATTAAAAAATGTTTATTCATATGTTTCCAATGAATGGTTTTAACAATATCCATGGAAATTTTCGTTTTTTACTATGTCCCCGCCCCCGCCCTTTATTTCGAAACTACTGCATCAAAAATTCTGAAATAATTTTGTTATATGACCGTGGACAAAATAAAATTAAACTTTTTTAAATTCTCCCCTTGTCACATAGAAATATTTTGTCATTATAAAATAAATAATACAATGAAATTTCCGACATTTTCTTGAAAAAAAAATTGTATCGATTTGGTTACGATACCTAACGTAAAACTACGAGCATGACCGATTGTACATTTTTTTCGATCACTATATAACATACTTACATGACAAACAATAAATGATGATGCGAGTCACAGCCAGCTCGAGTCGGTGTGGAATGCCCCGTATACAAGGCAAAAACTCCTATACCATGACTTATCTTTTCGACCATGGGATCTTTTCTACGCATGGGAGCATGGGAAAGATCTGCTTTACCGACTCTGTATTACCGACTGAACGTATATTAATTTGCGGCCAAATGCCACTCTTATAAACCATCAAACCGAATGGTTTGAAATTTGATCAAGTTATTCTAGACACCATTATCCCTATCTGAAAAACCAGAAAATCTTGAGATTCGAGATAGATATGTACATTTTCGGCTGAAAACGAAGAAGTCTAAAACAAAAATGCATCTAATTGTTATTTTATAGCGTAATTCCGAAAAATGTTACCATTACAATAGAGTCAGATGAAAACCCTGACTAACAAGCTTTTGTCTGTTCCTGTATGTGCAAAATTAACGACATGGTATTTAGTCGAAAAATACACAGTAATCGTGGAAAAGTGTTTTGGTTTAGTTCAATTATATTCCACTAGCACTACTTGCACACCCGAATGCGAGATTTTCCTTACTCAATTATCAATTTGCAAACAATTTTCGTGAGTTCTTGGGGTCCTACCTCGCAAATACGAGGTTACAATGCCAAATTATATATGTACATCGCGTCTGGCACGGTTAACTTGCGAATTTGGTACATCTTCCTTGAATGTTACTCAGATTACAAATGTCCCTACTATACCGACGCTGTTGGAGTTCTTATCGTCTTTCACATCCTCTTAACGTGGTATCAGCGCGCACTTGATTATTAAATACGTTGCTGGATTTTTAATGCGCTACAAATAATGCATAAAGGAGTATATGTGTAATTGAGTGTAAAGGAGTATATGGCTATTTACTCTAAGTAAATTAATCTAAACTCGACAGATTTAGAATGGTTTCTCATGGAAAAGGCGTTGACATCGCGCTTAAGTTTAGTATTATTTATATTTCGCGATAAGATGCATATAGGAGCAAAATGTATGAGATGTTTCAGAAGTTTTACGGATTTAAACAAAATTAGAAAAAATTGGCTTCACCGAATATTTCAATGAGAATTGTGTAACTAATGTTGTACGAGGTCTGTTCAAAAAGTATCGCGAATTTTTAATTTCCGCGGACTACGTATATTCAATTTTCGATTTTTTTGTGACATTAGGTTGGTACTTATGTCCCTCACTTATGCTGAAAAAATCGGCCATTTAGATAGTTTAGTTAATCGTTGACAGCTGTTTTGGTTGGACGTGTTTTGGCTTGTCTTCGATTTTTGCCTATTCCAAAAAAGCAGCTTCCATTGCGATGATTGAGCTTTAGTTTCCACGTCATAACCATAAACCCATGATTCGTCTCCAGTTATGACCTTCTGGAGCAAATTTGGGTCGTCGCGGACCGAGTCCAACAGCTCCTTAGCAATGTTAATGCGACACTGTTTTTGTTCGAAATTGAGCAATTTTGGCACGAATTTCGCGGCGACCCGTCTCATGCCCAAATCATTGGTAAAAATCGAATAGCACGAGCCAATCGATATGTTTAGTTCCTCAGCAACTTCTCTAACGGTGATTCGACGATTGGCCAATATTATTTTCTTCATTTCATCAATGTTTTCGTCTGTTGTTGATGTGCTCGGGCGTCCGGAACGCATTTCGTTGTTCGCATCTTCTCGGCCCTCCGAGAACATTTTGTACCGCCGATAAAGGTTGCTTTGGTCCAAGGTAGCTTCACCATATATGCCACAGTCAACATTCGGAATGCGTGCGCGCACTTAATTTTGTTTTTCACACAAAATTTGATACAGATCCTTTGATCCATTTTTTGGAATAGGCAAAAATCGAAGACAAGCCAAAACACGTCTAACCAAAAAGCTGTCAACAATTAACTAAATATTCAAAATGGCCGAGTTTTTCAGCATAAGTGAGAGACACAAGTACCAACCTTACGCCACAAAAAAATCAAAAATCGAATATACGTAGCTCGCGGAAATTCAAAGTTCGCGATACTTTTTGAACAGACCTCGTATGACCAATATGACGACACTACGAATTCGGGTCCGTCGATTTCTTAACTTTTCTAAGTAGCCAGATTAGACCGGCAGCCACCAAGAATATCAAAGTACGTGATACGATTTTTGTACGAATCAATAAATTTCAAACTCATTATCGATAAAAAAAACTATAGCAAAAACTTCACTGCGTTTGGTATTCAAACGGAGCGAAGTTATAGCTATAGTTTTTGGATACGTGAACATAACCTATAAGATGTATTATCTTATAGGTTATGTTCAGGTATTCATTTTTTCCCGCGGTCTAACAATGTGAGTTAAAATCCGTCCTGTCTTAGAGGCCGTAAATAATGAAATTAAGTATACTCACGCCCATGTAAAAATGAACTTTTTCATATTACAATTATTTCGAAATTGACACATGGACGTTTCAAAATTTTCATGATGCAACCCTCATTTGACTAGCTACTCCATCCATATACTACCTCAGTGTAGAAATCAAAATTCCATCATTATCTTCGCAGGTTTCCGAACGATACACGTGAAGCCTCGTAACGTGAATGCCCTGAATCGTGCTCTCCTGCAAGAAATAAGCTATCAATACGATAACAAGATGGTGGAGCAAGGTGTCGACTTTCGAATCGAGGATCCATCTTCGTTCTTCGTTTTTTATTGATGCATCAAGCATGAATTCACTGTAAAATGGAGGTTTATAGCGCACGCCGAAAAAAAAATGCTTTTTTGCATCGACCAAACGAACGAACAAATAAATGTTCAATCACTGAATCTCAAATTTATGGTTTCTTCAAGAAACATCTGATAACAGCGAACAAATGTAATATAAAAATACAAAAAATATACGTTAATCAAAGATTTGTTTGCACCGCGAACTGAACGACATGATTTCCAAAACAAAGTTGTTCGGTATAAAAAAAAGGGAGGATTCAGTTTGAAAACTCATTTTGCGCATAGATATACATATATATATATACTAGGGGGGCTCTGCCCCCCTGCGCGCTTTGCGCCCCCCCCCCCCCCCCGCCCCTCGATCCCCTCGCCCAGCCTACTCGATCCCGCTCGCTCTCCTCAACTCTTGTACACGGCGGCGGCGAAATATTTATATAATATATATATATCATTCTATACAAGGTATAAACCGTAGCTGATAGAATACTCTATATATAATCTCTCTTCCATCGAGACAAAATCTGGCCGGAGTCAAAAGTCCTTTGTCACCTGTTCGTTTTGTATTATTTATTTTAATTTTATCAACTTTCTTCAATATTAAAACCGTTTGCGTGTGTGTATATTTTTTGTCTTTTTTTTATTTTTATTGTATCTTTAAGGGAAGGTTCCCGTCCAAATCGATGAAAAAATCGAAAGATTTTTTTGCTTAATTTTCATCTTTATGTTGTCGAGAATACGTGGGAGAAAGGATATTTCGATATATGATGTAGTTCTCGAGATATACGGGGTCGGGCGGAGCAGTCTGACCTGATGGGTGAGTCTACGATAGGTATAGCATAAAACTTTAAACGCGTTTCCTCGAAACAACGTTTTTCGACGCGCGGTACGCTCTACAGGTTCGAGGAATGCACCGAATTCAAAGTTTCACCGCTCAAATTAAAGCTAATTAAATTCGGGGGGCCCTGACGGAGTTTTATTATCGAAAAAATTATTGTAAATATTTCTGTTTTAACGTTAAAGCCCAAAAGAAGCATGAAAAAATGAGTTTTTTTTTTTAACGGCCGCCATTTTGTTTTAAAGGGCTTTTTTAATAATCGGAAACCGATAGGGCACCACAAATTTCATCATTTCAAGAATCTTTTTGGTTTTTGGATTTCAGGCCACTTGGTGAGGCTGTAGAAGGTACCGCGGCACATCACTTCGCACCGGGAGCGGCTTCTTTGGCGGAAGCTGGAGCCGCCATTTTGAATTATTTTATTGTGAAAAAACTGAGTACAATACTTCTTTTATATACAAATAAAACCCACAACAAAATTTTCGCAGAATAATTTATTTTGTATTGAAAAAAAAATTCCTCAAATTGAGGTATTTTTGGGGTCTTTGGACGGGAACCTTCCCTCAAATTTCGTACTTATCAGTTCTTTCGAGAGGTCTCCAACTACAGACGGCACGACTTCATGTGAGTTTTGAGAACGGTACGAGTGACAAAACCCTTGGAGCAACGAGTACAAACGTACGGTCTCTCGCCCGAGTGATAACGCTTGTGTACGACGAGGGTCGAGCGTTGAGTAAAAGATTTGCCGCACTGATCGCACGAATATTTTTTTTCGCCCGTGTGCGTGACGTTGTGCGTGCGCAATAGCGTCTCGCAGGCAAAACACTTGCCGCATATCTCGCACGTGTAGGGTTTCTCACCGGTGTGCGATCTGTTGTGTATCTCGAGTCCCTTCGCTGTTTTGAGCTCCTTTCCGCACAGCGCGCACAGATAACGACGCTTCTCGTACATCGTAGCCGGCAGACCGTGACTCCTCGATCTGTGCTGTTTCAATAGCGATTTGTACTTAAATGACTTGTTACATATTTCGCAACGATTTTCCGGGTTATCCTCTACCTTGACGCCACGGGAATCATTCTGCTCCGCCGCCGGATCGTAATGGTAAAGACGATTGTGATCCCTCAATGTACGGGCGTCGTTGAATGTACTGCCGCACGCTTGACACTGCTGAAATTGCATGAAATCGTGCATCGCCGTGTGCGTCACTAGTGACGCCTCGTCGGCAAACGTTTGACTGCATATCTCACAGATGTACCTTGTTATACGATGATTACGCTTTCGGTGCCTCTCAACGTCACCCAACGAGACACCCATAAAACCGCAATCACCGCACGGCACCGTTTTCGGCGTGTGTATCTTCTTCACGTGAGCGTTGAGAAGAAACTGATGGGGATAAGTTTTTTCGCAATTGTGACACTTGAAAGGACGCAATATACCGTGAGCTATACGAAGATGAGCGACGAGACGAGTTACAAAGTAAAACTTTTCGCCGCAAATGTCGCATCTCTTCTGACTTCCCTCGTATCTGAAAGGATAAAGAAAGAAGTACGAGAGAAAGAAGAAAAAATATTTACGATCAATTCGAACACCGGCAATCGACAAACATTCCTTTTTTTTTTAATACGCAAATGTGCTTTTTTTACTCACTCGTCAATGTTTGGGGATGTTTCGATACCGTCAACGACAATATCCTGATCCTCGACCTTGATGCTCGGATCGGTATTCATGGAATGATGTCGATCGTGATTCGTCAACCAGTGGCTGTAACACGTGTTAATTGTCATTCGTATGTGCATTTACATTAATTAATATACTGTAGAGGATCGTTATATATACTGTGGAAATTGTATTTAAAAAGAAACTGCTCTCCCTGCTCGTTGAATTATCTTCCGTGGAAGGATTTGTCGATCCTCTTCGTACATGTACAATTTTGGTGGTGCAGAAAGGAATAAAATATTGCAGACGTTAATGTCGGCGTCCACTGTGATACCAGAAAAAATATTTTAACCTATGAACATTTTCTCTCAATACTTTTAATCGTTGATTCGACGAATCGGAAAAATCGTTCATTTTTACAAACTTTGCTTATTCACAGAAGAAACTTTGCGATGGTGAAATTTTTTTTCGACTTTTCAATACCAATGCGTTTAAAATATTTCAAAACGTCGCTGAATCATGTTTAGAAAATTTCATTTCCACATGGAGTTCAATTCAGAGGACTTTATCCAAAGATTTGCACACGAGCAGAGTTGCAGCCAAATTTGTGCCTCGCCTTCTCACAGACGAGCAAAGGGAGCGTCGACTTCAGGCATGTTTTGAACTTCAAAGTCAGCTCGAAGAGGACCGTGAACTTTTTTCCAAGGTGATTACTGGTGATGAATCGTGGTGCTATGGATACGACCCCGAAACAGAGCAGCAATCAAGCGTTTTGCCACTGTGGAGGAGGTAAAACAAAAATCGCTGGTAGGCGTAAAGAACATCCCGATAAGTGAATTTAAAAAATGTTTTGAACATTGGAAGTATTGTTTGCAGAGGTGCGTTGTGATCAAAGGAGAATACTTTGAAGGTGATCAAAATTTGGTGTAAAAATATTAAAAAATAAAGAAATTATGACGAAATTCCTGTTTTTTTGGGTCCCCCCTCGTAGTCGTTCTGATAGTATAACGTTACAATTTGGTTTGTTTTTAATTACGAATTTTTTAGACGAAATTGTCATGGGTTTTCATCCCAGGTGTCTCGTTGAATGATTATCAATTTCTCGGCAAATTTATTAATTCATCGTACAAACTAATCAATTTGTTTACATTGCAAAAAAATGGAGTAACAATTTTTGTTGATTTTTCGGTAATGAGAGGGGCGGAAGAAAGAGTTCGCAGTCATTCCCAGTTATTCGGCGAAATTTAAACTCGTGGTTTCGTCCGTTTTATCGTTGCTGTGAGTTTTTCGATGTTTTTTCAAAAAAGTTCCGGTGACAAATGCTTTGCCGCACTCGAGACACTGATAAAGTCTCTCCTCGTTGTGGTAACGCAGATGAACAACGAGCGAGGTTCTTTGTGTAAAATCTTTGCCGCACTGATTGCACCTATAGGGTTTTTCGCCGGTGTGAGTGCGTCGATGAATTTTCAAATGTTCCTTCGTACCAAATCCCCTACCGCATATATCGCAATTAGCAATTTTCTCACCGGTGTGAATTCTTATGTGAGCGTCGAGAGATTTCTTCGACGAAACTCTGGTACCGCAAAGATCGCACAAAAATTCACATACGTTAGTCTGCGTCACGATACCATGACGTTTCTTCATGTGGTTCTTCAACAGTCTCGCGTAAACGAATCCACGAGTGCACAATTTGCAATTGTACTTTAAAATCGTAATTTTTTCATCAATAATATCCGAATGATGTATTCTCAAGTGAGCGGTTAAATTTTTCTTATATCCATATGTTCTCGAGCACAATTCGCAATTGTACGTTTTTCTTTTAGTGTGCACGTTCAGCATGTGCTCCTCGTACTCGTTCTTATGGATAAAACCCTTGTCACAACAGAGTTCGCAATTGTAAGCGTAATCCTTGATGTGACGACGTCGATGAAACTCCAAATTGCTCTTCTGATTGCATGACCAGCCGCAAATATCACAAACGAATTTCTTGATACCCGTATGTATGAGCTTATGACGCGTTATGTTCGATGCACTTCGGAATGCTTTACCGCACTCGTCGCAATGAAATGCACGCTCGATACCGTGAACATTTTTCAAATGTTCCGAGAGTTTCGTCATGTGAAAAAAACGCCCGTTGCATTTGCCACACTTGTGCGGAGCTCGTGACTTCTTTCCGCCTCTTGACGATCTTCCTGATCTGAAATTCATCAATTCACAAATTTCAGAGTCAATTATGCAAATGGATACGCGATGACGATATTTCACGTACATGCGGGCCAACGGAATTAATATTTTCTTTTTCTTTTTTCGCCACATTTCGTTCACCCACAATTTTCATTATCGGAAAAATGAAAAACTACAAAATTAACAATGAATAAGTACTGTAGCAATTAATCTCGTTGGTAATTTTATTAAATTATTTTACACAACTAAGGCCCGGTCCCACAATCACGAATTAGGAGACTGAACTCAGTTTATCCTATCTAAAAACTATAGACAAAAAAATTAGAAGTTTAAACTGCGATTGTGGAACCGGGTGTAATTGTAAGTCCTTCATATGTACAAGACGTTCTACGACACATCATCCACTCAACAAAATAATCATACGCAAAAAAATGTCTAAAATCCACGTTTTATTAGTAAAACAATTCTGCCAAGCGTTAGATCGGTTTTTCCTTTAAACCAGTGATGTCTCGTGGATGGAGCATGTCGTAAAGATGTTTAAAAAAAGGAAATATTTGTTATTTATGCTCTGCACAAATATATTTATTTACTTGAAGATTTGTTTCAAAGAAATTCAAAATATCGTTATTCAATACGAAGGACAAGATCTATCAGGAATATTTGTATTCCTCATATTCAGCCAGTAAACAACAATTTTGTGAGAAGTTATATCCCGGGACTTTCAGGCTATTGAAAATTATAGAGATTTCTTGGATTATTAAAATATTCTATTTTCAAAGCTGCTGGCTTTAGACGAGTGCGAGTCCCACGATATAATTTCGCACAAAACTTAATATTCACTCACCAAACACGAGGATAAAAGTCTCATAACGACATAATGCCAATCGTCTGAAAAGAAAACAAATATTTTTAGAAACTCGAAAACTTCTTGTATATTTCAAACGACTTAAAGTCTCATCATTATAACGTCGCGTCAAATTTTTTTTTTCTCTCGCTGAAAACGAGACGAAAACGGTACCGTTGATAATTAGTAGATCTCCTTGAAACAACAAAATTTGCTTTACCAATTGAATTAGAAAAAAAAATCAAATATCGCCGATGAAGATCAGCTCTCTTAAAAAAGTCATTTTTTGTTATTGTTTGCATAATAATGAAACAAATAAATTTGTACATATTTTCTTTGGTATGAGAAAATAAAAAACGTTCTATTTTTAAAGATCTAAATATGATTTCATTTAAGGTAGTAGCCTGGTAACTTAAGCCGAGTTTCATGTCTTTTTTGGAGGGCGTTTTTTTGTAGGAAAATAAAAATGAATCGTTTTGAAATAATTTAATAGTTTATTATTATTATTATTATTCATCGAAGTTGGCACCTCGAAAAAAAAGCGCGTGGGTGGCCCCGGTGACTTTGGCTCTTGATGTTATCTGAAATAAAAAATTCTTGATAATTCTTAATCTATAGACATGTCATTCTGGTCGGAACTACTGAAGTTAAATTTCATGGATAAATAAACGGAAATGGAATGGAAAAAAAACTTTCTTTTCCAAAGTCCGCCATTTTGTTATTTATCCATGAAATTTAACTTCAGTAGTTCCGACCAGAATGACATGTCTATAGATTAAGAATTATCAAGAATTTTTTATTTCAGATAACATCAAGAGCCAAAATCACCGGGGCCACCCACGCGCTTTTTTTTCGAGGTGCCAACTTCGATCAATAATAATAATAATAATAATAATAAACTATTAAATTTAAAAAAAAAATTTTTTTTTTTGTATCTTTAATATGTAAATAAAAACATCCTAAATATCCAAAACGATTCATTTTTATTTTCCTACAAAAAACGCCCTCCAAAAAAGACATGAAAATCGGCTTAAGTTACCAAACTACTACCTTAAACCAAAACGCGTATTCCGTGATTGTCAGTAGCTTGGCATCCGAGACTTTGCAGATTTGTTGTAACTGGTACGACCTGATTGTTAGAAATTTGCTTCCTCATAGAGGAAGCCCAACATTTTGGAGTATGGTAATTTTTTGAGCGGCTAAAGTGGCGTCTCGTAGATATCTCTCTATATTATATAAATACTAGGGTTTAGTACGGCTCAGGTGCTACGCGCCCTCGTATCAACCAAACCCAAACGGACCCGAACACATCCAAACCTTTCTGTTTAGGTTTGTTTGGGCTTGGGCAAGGTCAGCTTCGCCATACGGGTGAGGGGTCGCACCGTCTGGTGAAACTGACCTCCACAACTGTTAGACACGGTGGCGGCGAATTATTTATATAATATAGAAATTTACCCCTGCCACCGCCGTTTACAACAGTTGAAGCGGTACCGTACGGGGCGACCCCTCGCCCGTACGGTGAATCTGACGCCCCAAAAAATGACTGATATGTCATTTTCGGCCATTTTGGAAGAAGGAGGGGGCTGACGAGGTCGCAAATACAAGGGTGTATTTGCGGTCACCTTCGGCCATTCCCTCACACATCATTGAATAAGGGGTGTTATATAATTCGCGTGGACGCTTGGCGCCTGAGGGGGTGAAGCAGCTGTTAGCACCTCTGCATTTGTAACCAAAACCGGCCAAACAAACACGCCATATTATTTACTTCATAGTGGTGTGGAAATGATAATATATATAATTACTGCATAAAGTAAAATTAGATGGATTAATTGTTTGATTTCATAATTAGAATATATAAAGTTTTATTATGTATTCATACGATATTATACTCCCCATTACGTTTTCGTTTAATGTGGTAGCAAAACTCAACACAGGTACATTTGGAGGGTGTAAAATTCAACTTCAAAGGGTTCGAGGGCTCCCGAAATATACCCTTCGCCCTATTGGGTCTTATTTAAGCATGCAGAGCCAGATAAAGTGGTAAGGGGTCTAAATTTAGGTTGCAAGACGCTACCGGGCAACATTCTTCATTTAGCTACGAAATTATACCCGCACGAGTCATGTACACAGGACATATATTTTTTTCATTAATGTCTCTATTCGTGTCTGCCTTTTTCAGGTTTTTACATCCCTCCTGCCCCTTTGTCATCATTTTCATTTCATTCTTTCAGACCCCCCACACGGATGACCGCGACACTGTTTCCTAATGCAGTTCTGTATCGCATTTGCACGACGGCACCGGGAAACTGAGAAAAACCTGGCCGATACAGGTAGCTACATTTGTCGTGAATATCGGTTGTATTACCATCAGAAACTCGGAAAAACTGCCGCCCACTGAGTAGTCGGTGTGCAAACCAGTGAACGACTAAGAGGTTACCCATCCCTCTACCGGCCGCGGCAAATATTGCTTAACATGGAATATCGCCGGAACCAGGGACCGACTGCACCACAATTGCTATAGCTCGATACCATTGTATATTGAAAATATTTTATTTCAGGTTGTCGATAAACAAAAGATCGGCAATGTAATCGTTCATAACTGAGAGACAAATGTTTGGCTTCGAAACACAATTTACAGAGAAGTAACTTAGCAGAAAACTATAATAACGAAAATTGTTCATTAATAGTCAGTTTTCGGTTGTGTATAAAACAAAGACAAAGAAACAGTTAAAATGCAACTAAACTGGCGACTCGAACGATCGTTCGCAAATCGTTTATTTTTTGTTTTTGGGTTCCATTCCAAAATTGACCAATCGAAACCACTTGCTAACGGTTGTTCTCTCTCGCATCTCAGAAAAAGAAAATATGACGGTAAAAAACCTGACCAGCGATCACAGTCGCGACTCGCATGATCGATCATGAATAATTGTTTTTTAATTCCATTTCAAAATGTTAGTAAAAAAATTACTTATAACAGCTGAAAAATTACTACATTGTCGAATCGATAACGTTCCGTTGTAGTGGTGGATTTTGTCGTTTGAGAGAACCTGTGTAGTAACTGAACCAAAATGCAACCGATTTTCGACTTCAGATAGACCGTTTCAGTATGTGCCATTCTGTTTCAACATGTACGATTCAAATTATAATTAAAAACAATAGGTTACCTCGCAACCAAAAATTGGTTCGCCATGTCTTTAAAGGGCATATTAAAATATTTAATAATATTTGCAATAAAAACAAATTCTACTCTCAACTAAACCAACAAATAAAACATAAATAAAGAGAAATATATTTAGTCGTTCTACTGAAAATAAATCAAATTACTCCTTAGTTTTCTTGATCAGATCCTCGTTCTTATACACACGTACAATATTTCAATAACAAAGCCAAAACATTCTCGGCAAAGTAAATCAATCCTTAATCCTCTTAGTCGCGTAATCACGCGTGAATTCGTTAACGATATTTTTTATCGAAACTATTGGCAACGGTGGCAAAGGTCCGGGATGTCGCTTTCTATGGCAAATTAATCCTGGCTTTTGGGCAAATGATCGACCACAAATGTCACAAATGTAAGGTCTCATGCCCGTGTGAATGATAACATGCTGTTCCTGTGCCGTCTGACGTCGAAATGTTTTGCCACATACCGGACATGGAAAGGGCTTTGCGCCCGTGTGTACCCTGGTATGAGATTCAAGATCCCGAGAACGAAATCTCTTGCCGCACGTTGGGCACAATATTTTTTCACGAGTCTCGTGCCAATCAATGTGCTGCTGGAGATTTTCCCTCGTCGTCATTCCACGATTGCATATTTTACAGACAAACTCGGGCCTGTAATGACGATATTTCATGTGGGCCTTTAGCGCGTGAAGATTTTTACTAAAGTGCCCACAAACATCGCAAACTATCGG